>OU975453.1:4586119-5186119 GCA_918857605.2 Philereme vetulata
CACCGAAAATAAGTTTGAACGAGATCTAGTAAGTAGTTTTTTTTAATACGTCATACATCGTAAACCGCAATTTACCTTTCATTCAATCAACTCAAATATAAAAAAGTTACAACGAACTACAAGAACTTTTATATTAAGTTACCTGCTGCTTCGGAACCCTTCAGGGGCGAGTCCGACTCGCACTTGGCCGCTTTTTCATACTACGCGGCGCTGTAAACGCGCGTTCGGCAATCGTGCGTCGCCTGCGCGTCGTGTGCATGGCTCATATCTGTTATGTATTTTTTTAATCCAATAATCCTCATTCTAATATGGTTATTATATGCTCAGGATGTTTTTTTAATTGTATTGTTTTATGGTGTGCAATAATAATTACCTAGTCAAGTCATATGTATTGTCACACAGTAAAAACTTTTCTTTTAGAATGCTGGCCACAATAAAGTTTATAGAATTCGAATTTCGAATTGTTCATGAAAATAAAAATTCATGAAAACAAAAACTTTTTAGAATTTTACTCGTTTTTAAATATGGAGTGGACGCTTAAAGAAGACCGTGTTGCAGTTATTGCGTTGCATCGTTGCGGTTACGCGCCAATTCAAATTTTTGACATACTGAAAAATTTGAATATAACCAAAAGATTCATTTATCGCACCATCAAACGATACAATGAAGACTCTAGTGTAGATGACAGGTCAAGAAGTGGTCGCCCTCGGTCTGTTAGGACTCCAGCAGTGATAAAAGCTGTGAAGGCGCGAATTCAAAGAAATCCCAAACGTAAGCAGAAACTGTTGGCCCTTCAGATGGGGTTAAGCAGAACCACGGTGAAAAGGGTGTTAAATGAAGACTTAGGGCTTCGGGCATATCGAAGAAAAACAGGACATCGTTTGAATGCTCGTCTAATGGACCTGAGACTGAAGAGATGCCGCGCTTTGTTGAAGCGGTACGCGGGAAAATATATCGGGAAATTCTTTTTTCGGATGAAATAATTTTTACCGTAGAAGAGAGCTACAACAAACAAAATGATAAGATGTACGCACACAGTAGTGAAGAAGCGAGCAACCGTATTCCGCGTGTCCAACGAGGTCATTTTCCATCCTCGCTCATACTATGGTTGGGAGTTTCTTATTGGGGCTTAACAGAGGTACATTTTTGTGAGAAAGGTGTAAAAACGAATGCAGTTGTGTATCAAAATACAGTCCTGACGAACCTTGTGGAACCTGTTTCTCATACCATGTTCAATAACAGGCACTGGGTATTCCAACAAGATTCGGCGCCAGCTCATAGAGCGAAGAGCACACAAGACTGGCTGGGCGGCGCGTGAAATCGACTTCATCAGGCACGAAGACTGGCCCTCCTCCAGTCCAGATTTGAATCCGTTAGATTACAAGATATGGCAACACTTGGAGGAAAAGGCGTGCTCAAAGCCTCATCCCAATTTGGAGTCACTCAAGACATCCTTGATTAAAGCAGCCGCCGATATTGACATGGACCTCGTTCGTGCTGCGATAGACGACTGGCCGCGCAGATTGAAGTCCTGTATTCAAAATCACGGAGATCATTTTGAATAAACTTTAGTGTCATAAGAATCTATGTTTTAATCATTATTATAAATACGGGATTTATCACGTACCGTCTTATCGGTGTTTCGAATCGGCGTTGTATGTATGTATGTTTGTCCAAGGATAACTTTCGAAGCGTTGATCCGATCACTGTGAAATTTAATATATAGGTGGGTAGTGATGGCACAATTTAAAAATGTTAGGGAGTTGTTGAGATTTTGGGGTTCAAAATAGGTAATTGATGAAAATGATACTGTTAGGTCAAATGGTACGTCAAATGAAAGGTCTTCATTAGTACATTTAGACTCCGTTTTTTTTGTTTAGTATAGTTTTTATAGTTTTTGAGTTATTTGCCATAATAAATACTGAAGTTTGTCAAAATATACAAGGTACACCAGTGACCCCACAGTGCTGTAATTTGGTACGCGTGTAGCTTAAGTATTACGAATACAGTCAAAAGTTTGAAATCCAGAAATAACAGTAATTTGTACCCAATTTGTAATTGTAAAAAGCGTAACCAAATAACTTGAACTCCCGTTACCTGTAATTTGAATGAAACTGTAGGTCAAGTATTTGGTTATAATATAACCAAATACTTGACCTACAGTTTCATACTCATATATTTCGTGGTACTATTTTGGTAGTCAAAGATTACGAAGAATATTTTTTTTTGTTTTTATGGTAGACTTGTGAGATCTCAGTTCGGGGCGAACCACTAGATACACATAGGCATTATCTTAGTTTCTGATTAAGCTTGTTGAAATAAGCAAGACAAAAATAGTTATTTGCAATACAAGAGTGCAAAATTGTTTTTTAACCGCGTTCTCAATTTTGATGACCGAGCAAGCGAAGGATTCTAAACTTAAAAATTCAAAAATTAGAATCCTGAGCGTTAGCGAGGGAATCAAAAGAGCACGAGGTGAAATATCTTTGCACTCGAATGCAACACGTAACTTTTCATCCCACATCCCACCTCAGGGAGGAAATGACTAAATGCAAAAAAAAGTAATACACCAAGAAGGTTCCGAGTCTGAGTTTTTAACAAATTAAAAAAGGTTGTATGTTAAATTCGGCACCATTGAGGTAGAAGTAAATAGGTTTAATGATGTTTTGAATTCACAAACTTATTGCACACGATGTTCTAAATTCAATTTACTGTATACTCTAGCTAGCGGATAAAAACGGCGTTTGCACTCAGATATCGAAGAGCAAAAATACTCTTTCCGAGATAGCGGGATGAAAAATATTTTTTCCGGTGTTATATATTTGTTTTTGAATTAGGTATTTGATCAAGTATGTGGTACAGATGAACAAACTTACTATGTATGCAAATATAAACCTTTTTGACGGAAAGTGTTTTTTAAATTTTTTCGTTTTTCGAAATTCTTGATTAAAATAAGTTCGACGGTCGAAAAAATAAGAAAAAAAACTAAAATTTGGACTTAGTTTTGCTAGTTTATAAGAAAACCAGGTTATGGCGCCATACAATTATTGAACTATTATAAATAAATATTGCTGGACATTTCACACAGCGCTATCTAGCCCCCAACTAAGCAGAGCTTGTACTATGGGAACCAGTTAACTAATAAGATAAGATAACTCTTTATTGTACACCAAAGTAAAATACAGAACATAATTCTTACAAATAGATTTAGTACAATGGGTGGTCTTATCGCTAAGAGCGATCTATTCCGGACAACCTTTGTATGGACCGGATTTTAATGTATCACATGACGGCGGTGCATCTATATACAATTAAAACATTTCTAAATACTATAAACCTAAAATACTAGTATTTACACAAATTTAATTTTAATACAATAAGCAACTATAAAAATGGTTATGATGAATTAACAAGCAGCTACAACTTCAACACAGGGACAGATAATGGGTGTGCACTTTTGTTTTAAAATTACTAATAGACTTGGATGTTCTTAGAGAGTGGGGCCAATCGTACGGCTGTTACAGTGAAGGATCGACTTTAAAACTCTGTCGTATGGACAGGAGTTATAAGTTGGAGGGAATCTGAAGAACGCAAATTGCGATCATTAGCCAGGTGGAGAAACTGAAAACGCTCCTTAAGATAGAAGGGAGAAGAAGGGTTAAAAAGGATGTTATACAAAAGGGACAATATGTGTGCATTCCGGCGAAGACGGATAGGGAACCACTTGAGCTTTGCGCGAAAATCAGAGATATGGTCATACTTGCGCATGCCAAATATGAACCGAATACAGAGGTTTTGAAGGCGCTCAAGTTTGCTCAGTTGCGCTTCAGAGATGTCAAGATAGCAGGCGTCGGCTTGGATATAACTAATATAAGACTAATACAACACCTATATACTTTATTTTTTGTAAATACACACTTATATATTTTTTTATTTATGGAACATCTATAGTATTAGTTTAGGAGACGGGCGCTGACACTGCTACACAGGTTTTTCTAACTTTTTACAGCTGCAAACGTTCACTATTTGTTCTTGATTCCTATATATTTTTGGACCAAATAAATATTTTGATTTGATATATATAGAAAAACATCCAGACCCGGAACAAATATCCGTAGATCATGCAAACATTTGTTCCGCGGCGGGAATCAAACCCGCTGCGGTATGGAGGTCGTCCGGTTATGATTGTTGTTCATACGTAAGCAGCTAAATTAATGGGTTCGGCAAAAAAATCACGCTTGTTGTCTATACAACAAACGTGATTTTTTAGCCGTTTTTATAGATAGTACGTACTCCTAACCCTTCGTGCGCGAGTCCGACTCACACAACATCCAGACCCGGAACAAATATCTGTAGATCATGCAAACATTTGATCCGGGAAAACATTAATAACATGACGACTGTAGAAACCCACCATTATAACACTATAGTCTAACTTTTTATTAGCTGCAGTAAAATGACGTTTTGTGGGTTGCCGGTTTTTGAAGAAAAATAAATAGGGATGTAGCTAAATGAGTGAATCATAAATGAATAATCAGTTTGGTTTTTTTTTTGAGATTTAATATTAAGTTGTAATGTATTTTTTTAACCTATTATTATTACTATACTAGAGGATTGATCTTTTTTAGTGGAAGTATAGTGAGGTACATTCAAAATGAAACAAAAACGTCATAATAATGTTATTTAATTAATTTTTGTGAACTGAATCACATCCCTATTGAGATTAAGCTGGCAACATTATTTTACGGAATGACATTTAGAAACGTCATTTTACTGCAGCTAATAAAAAGTTAGACTATAGACATAAGGATCGCCTAGCTATTCGCAAAACTCGTCTAGCCAAAATCTCAAATAGCTACTATTGCCTATCCATCAAAATGTATAATAAGATTCCTCTGGAAATTAGAAGCATGAGTAACTGTAGTTTTAAGAGTTATATAAGAAATCATTTGATCAATAAAAGCTATTATAACATAAACGAGGCAATATCAGATAAAGATATATTTAATTTTAAACCTGACAATAATTAATGTGACATTATTGGGTAAATCTCGGACATCCAAATGACCTAATTTTAATTTTTGACATGTATTTTTTATCATTTATTGTTGAAATTATTTATTATTAATTTTAATTATTGCAATGTTTTTATTATTATTCAATTTGTTTATTAATTATTAATTAATTTTTACTCTATTCATTTGACAATGCTATTGCAGCAAATGTATTGCATGTTTGGTGACATTATTTTATCTAAGTAGTTTGTAAATTATAAGAACTGAAATCTTAGGTGTTATAAGAGTTTAATCTGTAATAGATAATAATAACTTGTAAACCATTGACTTATCTAAGTGCATGTTACCATGCCTAAAGATGAATAAATGATATGAATATGAATATGTACCCTGTGTACAGCAGGCAACTGAAGGGACTCGTCGACCTCGCTGGCGGGTCACTGCTGTTTTCTTCGGCGAGCGTAGGGGATTCGAATATCGGAGGTGATTTCGTCTCGGTCTACAGGGACGATTCGGATAACGAATGCGCTGCGGGGCATTCGTTAATCTACATTAATCTATACTAATATTATAGTAATGCCTAAAGATGAATAAATGATATGAATATGTAACCTGTGTACAGCAGGCAACTGAAGGGACTCGTCGACCTCGCTGGCGGGTCACTGGTGTTTTCTTCGGTGAGCGTAGGGGATTCGAATATTGGAGGTGATTTCGTCTCGGTCTACAGGGACGATTCGGATAACGAATGCGCTGCGGGGCATTCGTTAATCTAAATTAATCTATACTAATATTATAGTAATGCCTAAAGATGAATAAATGATATGAATATGTAACCTGTGTACAGCAGGCAACTGAAGGGACTCGTCGACCTCGCTGGCGGGTCACTGCTGTTTTCTTCGGCGAGCGTAGGGGATTCGAATATTGGAGGTGATTTCGTCTCGGTCTACAGGGATGATTCGGATAACGAATGCGCTGCAGGGCATTCGTTAATCTAAATTAATCTATACTAATATTATAGTAATGCCTAAAGATGAATAAATGATATGAATATGGGAATTTGTTCACCCACTACGCCACGGAGGTCGTAAAACCCCATACCATTAATTTAGCAGCTTAAGTATGAACAACAATCTTAATCTTCGATGTTTTTCTTCGATCTTTCGATTGTTCAAAGCCTACCTATAGAGGTAGGATTATAAAAGCATTACGTGGTAAATCTTAAGGCGTGGTGGTGGATGGGAGCTTTCTAGTGCGGTGGAGGGGAGGATTTGTCTATTTTTTTAACATGTTTTTTTATAATACCTACCTATGAAATTGCATGCGTTTTATTATGAATTTTCTATAATACCTACCAACCTTGGGTTAATTGAAACGTGTTTTTGGTACATATTTCAACTTTTAGAGACGATTTTTTTTTCTTTTTCCTATGCTCAGTCTTTATTTTCTAACACAATAATTTCACATTAGATTGTTTTTATTATAAGTGCAGTGTACAACTGAATAATACTATTTTGATAACTTTAAAATAGGCTAACTATTAAAGGCTGTTTTTATTTTGTTTTTGTTCCCGACATCTTTTCTTTACGATGTTCAAACGTAGAAACCTGTTATTAGTCTTACATTTAGTTCTAAGCTATTTAACCAAACAAATTTGTATCGCCGTTGGTTTCTCTAAATAAATAAAATAAATAATCAGACGACCTCCATGCCGCATATCTGTTTTATTTTAATCTATTTATTTATTTATAAAATAAATATGTAACTAAATATTCTGTGAATATTTCAAGCGTCTATCTGTTGTCGATCAATATCGAGCAAATACGAGCAAAAAAATCACTTTTGTTGTATGAGAACCCCACTTAAATATTTTTTTTATTATATTTTTAGTATTTGTTGTTATAGCAGCAACAGAAATACATCATTTGTGAAAATTTCAACCGTCTAACTAACGTATATGACATACAGCCTGGTGACAGCGGGGTCTTAGTAATAGGATCCCGTTTGACCCTTTGGGTACCGTACCCTAAAAACACTTGAGTTATGTCTTCGACGTGACCTTTGATCTAGTCTATAACAAGGTGTGATGGTAAAATAAAAGGAAAATTGAGATGTAGGTGCTACGAATTTAGCACTCTATCTAATAAAATTAGCACTGATCTGCAAACGCATTGTGTAAATACATGAATCATTAGAATTCCCGACATTTATTGGATACTAGCTGGTGCCGGCGGCTTCGCCTGCGTTGTTCTGGGGTGCAAAAGTACCTACATAATTTATTATGAAACATTGACATCCCATTTTTGATCTTGCTAAGCAAGATGTCTAAATCAACTTAGGCAAGTCGGCGTTATATGTATAAATAATAAATAAATAAATATTGCTGGACATTTCACACAGCGCTATCTAGCCCCAAACTAAGCAGAGCTTGTACTATGGGAACCAGATAACTGATAGAATACTTATATACTTTTTTTTAAATACATATTTATAGTATATAGAGAAACAACCAGACCCGGAACGAATATCTGTAGATCATGCAAACATTTGTTCCGCGGCGGGAATCGAACCCGCTACCTCCTGCGTCTCAGCCTCGGGCTATTCGCCCACTGCACTACTGAGGTTGTCAAGGAGGTATGTATGTTTGTTTGTCCGGAGATAACTTTCGAAGCGTTTATCCGATCACCTTAAAATTTGATAATAGGTAGGCAGTGTTGGCAGAATTTTAGTGTGTGAAAAATATGGTGGGGTGGTCGAGATATTGGGGTTCAAGAAGGGTAAATAAAACAAAATGTAACTATCCGGTCAAGTGGCACGTCTAATAATAGGTCATTGTGAGTACATATATCGACCCCCGTTATTATTTTTTGTTTAAATCTTGTAGTTTTTAAGTTATTAGCCATAATAAAAACAGAACTTGACAAAATTCACAGCGTACACCAGTGACCCCACAGTGCTGAAATTTAGTATTTTTGTAGCTTTAGTAACAGAAATATAGGGAAAAGTGTGAAATCCAGAATAACTGCAATTTGTACCTCAAAAAAGATTAACCAATTAACATTAACCCCTGTTACCTGTAATTTGAATGAACCTGTATATCAAGTTAGTTGGTAATGCATTTTGTGGCACTATTTTGATAGTCAAAGATTACAAAAAATATGTTTTTGTTTTTATGGGAGACTCGCGAGATCTCAGTTCGGGGCAAAACACTAGTTTATTGATATTGTGACGGAACAAAACACACTCATACATTGTTATTTATGTTATTACATAGATACACCGCCGTCTTTTTGATTTTGTTTTGTCCTGCCCATTCAATGGTTGTCTAGAAGAGATCGCTTTTAGCGATAAGACTGCCCATTGTACTTGCCTTTATTTTTGTGTCTTGTATTTTTAATTTTGTTGGTGTGCAGTAAAGAGCACTATTCTACATCTATTCTATTCTATTTTATTCTATTCTATTCTATTCTATTCTATTCTATTCTATTCTATTCTATTCTATTCTATTCTATTCTATTCTATTCTATTCTATTCTATTCTATTCTATTCTATTCTATTCTATTCTATTCTATTCTATTCTATTCTATTATATTCTATTCTATTCTATTCTAATCTATTATATTCTATTCTATGCTATTCTATTCTATTCTATTCTATTCTGTTCTGTTCTGTTCTATTCTAGTCTATTCTATTCTATTCTATTCTATTCTGGTCTGGTCTGGTCTGGTCTGGTCTGGTCTGGTCTAGTCTATTCTATTCTATTCTATTATTATCAGCCCACTGTGTCCCACTGCTGGGCAAAGGCCTCCCCCTACTCTTTCGAGCGCTAAAATGGTCCAACATAAACTAAAAAAATTATGCATACAAAAAAATATACCTAACAAATGTGTGACTCACATCTCTAATCTGCGGAAGTCAAAAGATGTTGTCCAATTCAGCATCTGTAGTGCTTTTATGTAACGATAACTTAAGTGTTAAACCATACTAATTTATAAATACGAAAGTAACTTTGTCTGTTAGTCCTTTTGTTTGTCGGTTTTTTTATTGGTGATAGCCAAGCGCTTGACCACTACCGCACCTGATGGTAAGTTAAGGTGTGATCGAAGATGGAGCACGCTTGCCTAGAAAGTACCTATTCACCCTGGACTTGAAGACTCCAAGATTATACTGGTTTGAAAAACATACGCCGGAAGTGAGTTCCATTCCTTACTTGTGCTAACAAGAAAAGTTGAAGCAAATCGTTTGGTACGGCAAGGTGGTACGCCGACCAGGTATGGGTGGTACTTCTCGGTACGTCTGCTTGTCCGGTGGTGGAAGGGGGAAGGAGGGATAAGGTCATGAAGATCTTGCGCACATTCACCAAAATGTATCTTGTAAACAACTGAAAGTCTGGCTACTCGGCGTCTGTGCTCTAGACTTTGTAAATTGGCTTCCACTAGTGAGTCATCGGCAATGAGTCTAGCAGTACGTCGCTCAATCGAATCAAGGGCTTCAAGCTGATACTTGGCCGAGCCATCCCAGAGATGGCAGAAGTACTCCATACATGAGCGGACTTGTGTTTGTAGAGTCTGAGCAGCTGTCCCGGTGAGAAGTACCGCAGAACCTTAGCTAGGATGCCCATCTTCATAGCAGCAATTTTGGCCATAGATTCGATGTGCGAGCCGAAGTTCAGGTTGGACGTGAGCGCAACGCACAACAAGCTCAGACTTTCAGAAATTACGAGTGGGATATCACACAGGGTGGGAATAGGATGAAAAGTAACGTATGAAAGTAACTGCTTGTTACGTTTTCACGACTAAACTGCTAAACCGAGGAAATATTGTGTACCTAATTTTTTTTGACTGCGCCACATATTACAAAAAGTAGTTGATATATCGTCGTGTCGAGGCAAAAAGGTTTTCTTACACTATCTGCTCGACAATGTCAAATTATATGTCATGTAAAGCAGTGTTCCGTAAACTTTTTGTGTTCAAGGTACACATACGAAATCGGGCAATTACAGAGGTACACCGTAAATAAAAAAACAAATTTTAATCATATAATTTTTGTTTCATCTTATGTTTTAATCAATTCAGAAACTTTCACATATCATTATATTTTATATTTATTTATTTGGAAAACCAACAGCTAAAATTATACATAATATGACAGTAGATAAAAGAAAGTCAATAATAGGTTTTCACGGCTAATCAACATAATAAACCAAATGTGAAGTGAACAATAAAAAAAGTCAAAACAAAGTGTTTAATAATAAATATGAATAATAACAATAAGTTACATAGAAGCTACTTAATACTTGATGACCTCCGTGGCGCAGTGGGCGAATTGCCAGCTGAGACGCAGGAGGTAGCGGGTTCAATTCCCGCCGCGGAACAAATGTTTGCATGATCTACAGATATTTGTTCCGGGTCTGGTTGTTTTTCTATAAGTATGTATTTACAAAAAAATAAAATTATATAAGTATTCTATCAGTTATCTGGTTCCCATAATACAAGCTCTGCTTAGTTTGGGGCTAGATAGCGTTGTGTGAATTGTCCAGCAATATTTATTATTATCTTTATAATACTACATAAATATATTTAAAGTATACTTGTATCGCCAAAAAACACTCGTGCAGAATAGATCGAATCGCTTACTCAGTTTATTAAAGTTGTTGCTTGCTCGCCACAAAAATGAATTTTGCCTGTAGTTGGTGCCAACTACAGAGACATGGATAGGAGGATTAAATCTCTTGGGCTTAAATGGTACACTAGTTTTAATTTTTCTTAACAAATCGGCACAGTTAATATTGTTCGAAACTATTTTTAATAGCAATGACAGATCGGCAATTTTAAAGCATAAGTTGTATTTAATAGCAATGACAGATCGGCAATTTTAAAGCATAAGTTGTATTTAATAGCAATGACAAATCGGCAATTTTAAAGCATAAGTTGTATTTAATAGCAATGACAGATCGGCAATTTTAAAGCATAAGTTGTATTTAATAGCAATGACAGATCGGCAATTTTAAAGCATAAGTTGTATTTAATAGCAATGACAGATCGGCAATTTTAAAGCATAAGTTGTATTTAATAGCAATGACAGATCGGCAATTTTAAAGCATAAGTTGTATTTAAAAGCAATGACAGATCGGCAATTTTAAAGCATAAGTTGTATTTAATAGCAATGACAGATCGGCAATTTTAAAGCATAAGTTGTATTTAATAGCAATGACAGATCGACAATTTTAAAGCATAAGTTGTATTTAATAGCAATGACAGATCGGCAATTTTAAAGCATAAGTTGTATTTAATAGCAATGACAGATCGGCAATTTTAAAGCATAAGTTGTATTTAATAGCAATGACAGATCGGCAATTTTAAAGCATAAGTTGTATTTAATAGCAATGTCAGATCGACAATTTTAAAGCATAAGTTGTATTTAATAGCAATGACAGATCGACAATTTTAAAGCATGAGTTGTATTTAATAGCAATGACAGATCGGCAATTTTAAAGCATGAGTTGTATTAAATAGCAATGACAGATCGGCAATTTTAAAGCATAAGTTGTATTTAATGCGAAACATGAGCTTGTTTTATTGAGAAAAGGCGATCAAAATTTGGAGATATCGTCGAATTGCATCGGGCTGCATTTCCGTCCGCCTTTATAGTTTTATAAGAGATGGTATTTTTCCGCGGCACACCAATTAATGACCACGGTACACCAGTGTGCCGCGGTACACACTTTGCGGAGCACTGTTGTAAACCATGATTTGAATTTGGAACCTAATCTGTATTAAAATTTAAACCAAAGAGACCCACACAATAAGAACTAATTCGTAAATCGAACCTCCGCACATAATGCACTAACCTAGATTTGGTGTTTATTGTCTCGCAGAAAGTGTGAAAAGTAGAGTATTCTGCTTGTGGATAAAGCTGTCTGCATCTTGGGCGTGCTTATATTTTATATCCCTCTGCACTCAGGATTCTAGTAACTCCCATGCTCCGCTCGTGAGTTAACTCTAGAATCCTTAGTTTCGTTTGGAATTAAATATAGCGCCCGTGACGCAAAACACTGCTTATCGCTATCCCCTCGTATACTAATCTATACATCTAACTCCATTCAGACTGGGTGTGGGAGGCGCTCAGGTTTAGTCAAAGAGTTCAGAAAATAAAATCTTTTGAAATAAAGCTTCTTTGCGCACGCTTGACTTGGGGAGTAAACTGGTGAATGAGTTACGAAAAGTGCAAACGGGAGTTGAGAGTATATGTTAGTGAAGATAGAAAGAGAGAGTTACGTTTCGTATATTTTTAAACGTTAATGTGCGAGTGCGAGTTGCGTCTGTCCAGAACATAGACTGATCGACCCACAGACGTGTGGACAATTTTGTAATTGAACAATTTTATAAATTAATATTTTTATAAAGAAGTTTTACTTCAGTCTAAACTACTTCGGTCTAAAGCACACTCGTTTTTTTTATGTTTTTCGGACGTATATGTTTTTCTATAATTGACGCTCTTATCCATAGTTTAGGTCCACGCGAACGAAGTCGCAGGTATAAACAGCTTGTATAAACAACCTAAGTATTATAGTTATATTAATATACTTTTGGATAATTATTTGTTACTGTTTGACGTACTGCTGAACTGATTTTAATAAAATTTATTAAAATGATAGACTTATCTATCTAGATAGACTTATTTTTATCTACCTTATCTATCTTTGACGACTTCCGTGGCGCAGTGGGCGAATAGCTGGCTGAGACGCAGGAAGTAGCGGGTTCGATTCCCGCCGCGAAACAAATATTTGCATGATCTACAGATATTTGTTCCGGGTCTGGATGTTTTTATATATATTATAAGTAAGTATTAAAAAAAAGTATATAAGTATTCTATCAGTTATCTGGTTCCCATAATACAAGCTCTGCTTGGTTTGGGGCTAGTTAGCGCTGTGTGAAATGTCCAGCAATATTTATTTATTATTTTTATTTATGACTGTTATCAACTCGGCTCAGAAAATATTATTATCTATGACACAATCCAATCCAGGTGGATTGTGGCTAGGCTTCTTTTAATTGACAAGCCACGCGTGAGAAGTCGCGGCCGGAAGCTAGTTATTATTATAATAGAGAGTTTTTTTAGTAAGCAAATATTATATCTACATACAGTTTTTTTCCTTGTATAAGTACTAGTGGTTCGCTTCGAACTGAGAGTCTCGCGAGTCTCCCATAAAAACAAAATCATATCTACACTTGAGAGCAATAAAATCGCACATCCGCACATTTTTACTTAAAAGTTAATTTTTTTTTTATTTGGAGCTTACAGCAAATTAAAATCAAATTAAATTAAAGTGCATAATCTAGGCATTAGCAGAACTGATAAAGGGTTGACATTTACCTTTAAAAACAACTCATTAGCAACAAAACAATAGACCCCCTTATGTCGCTCGATCCAGGTAAGGCCGGCGGCGGGATTTATCGCAGGTATAAAAGAGTGCATATTGAGGGAATGGTCATCATTTGCATACCAACGTACAGTGTGAAAGGTTCTCTATTGATATTGGCTTCAAACGGAACACGAAAATGGATACTACACCAGAAGTAGCCGCTCAAGTGGTTGCCCTTGTTGAATCGGGGCTTAAGCAAAGTCAAGTGGCTCGACAATTGAGTTTGAGCCGATTTACCGTTCGGAGTGTATACCAGAGGTATCAAGAGACTGGTGGCTACCAACGGCGACAAGGATCGGGCCGTCCCCGTGCTACAACAGAGCGTGATAACCGCTTTCTTATAACGACATCTTTAAGAAATCGTCGTTTGAACGCAGTTCAACTGGGCCAACGACTTCAAGAAGTTCGTGAAGTAGAAGTTAGCCGGTGGACAGTCAGAAGACGATTGAGAGAAGGTGGCCTGACTGCACACAGGCCAGCAAACGGGCCGAAATTGACCCCAGCCCACCGAGAAGCCCGCCTTCAGTTCGCTCGAGACCATTTGAATTGGACCGAAGAGCAGTGGAGTGCAGTCCTGTTCTCTGATGAGTGCAGGATGTGCTTGCATGGCAACGACGGACGGGGGAAGGTGTATAGAAGATCGGGAGAGCGATTTGCCCAATGCTGCATAACAGAACGTGTCGCCTATGGCGGTGGATCAATCATGTTTTGGGGAGGCATGTCTATGGAAGCAAAAACCGAGCTTGCCTTCATCACCGGACCGAATACTGGTCGCCAATCAAGAGGATTGACTTCCATACGATACATTGAGGAAGTACTCGAGAGCCACGTCGTACCTTATGCTGGGTTTATCGGCGAAAACTTTCTGTTTATGCAAGATAATGCAAGACCGCATACTGCTGGCATAGTGATCGAGTACCTTCAAGAGGTGGATGTGACCGTTATGGAGTGGCCAGCTCAAAGCCTAGACCTCAATCCCATCGAACATCTATGGGACGAGCTGAAAAGAAGAGTTCGAGGCCGAGATGCTCCTCCATCGACTCTACAGGAGCTGCAACAGGCGATCGCAGAGGAATGGGAGGCTATTCCTCAAGACTTTATCAAAAGTCTAGTAACATCAATGAAAACACGGATGGAGTCAGTGATTCAGGCTAGGGGAGGGAACACTCGGTATTAATAACAAACTTTTAATTAATTTTATCTTTTAATTTCATAACTTTGACACCAATACTTGAATAAAGAATTTTTTACTAAACATGCATTTTTGTTATTGATCCACAAAAGCATTTTTATGTAATGATTGAAAGACAAATCAGATACCACTGGATAGGTATTAAAATAGACTATGAATCTGCATTACAGAAACATAATATTTTTTGTTTTTTTTTTTAGTTATGTCAAAAAATCATGAATGTGCGATTTTTTTGCTCTCAAGTTTATTATTCGTAATCTTTGACTATCAAAATAGTACCACGAAATAAACACCAAATTACTTGACCTACAGTTTCATTCCAATTACAGGTAACGGGAGTTCATGTAAATTAGTTACTATGTTTCGGGGTACAAAATGCATTTATTCTGGATTTCAGACTTTTGCCTATATTTGTATCACTTAAGCTACACGCATACCAAATTACAGCACTGTGGGGTCACTGGTGTACCCTGTGGTTGTAACTCATAAACTACAAAGACTTTGCTAAAATAAAAACGGGAGTCGAAATGTACATACCAATCATTTGACGTCCCATTTGACCTAATAATCTCATATTAATTTTTTACCCCTTTTGAACCCCAATATCTCAACAACCCCCCAACATTTTTAGCTCATAGTAACACCAAAATTGTGCCATCACTACCTACCTAAATACCGAATTTCACGATGATCGGATCAACGCTTCGGAAGTTATCTTCAAACAAACAAACATACATACGCCGATTTGCTCAAGTTGATTCGGAGATCTCGCTTCGCTCGATCAACTATACGTTGAATGAAAAAATTGTTATTAATTACGTTGCATGGTATTTAGGGTTCCGTACCCAAAGGGTAAAAGGCTCTTCTGTCTGTCCGTCTGTCACCAGGCTGTATCACATGAACCGTGTCAGTAAGACAGTTGAAATTTTTAAAGGTGATGTATTTCTGTTGACGCTATAACAACAAGTACTAAAAACAGAATAAAATAAGTATTTAAGGGGGGCTTCCATGCAACAAACGTGATTTTTTTGCTCGATTTAGCTCGATATTGATAACAGGTAGACGCTTGAAATATTCACAGAATATTTAGTTATACATTCACTTTAAAATAAACAATTAAATAAATATTTAAGGGGGCTCCCGTACAACCAACCCGATTTTTTTGCCGTTTTTATAGTTAATGGTACGGAACCCTTCGTGCGCGAGTCCGACTCGTACTTGGTCGGTTTTTTATTTTGTTTCGTTTTTATTTTCGCCAATATTAAGCAATTAAAAATAATAGTAGGTACAATTATAATCAAATAAAAAAATTGCCAAATCTTTTCCACTAATCGATCCCACGACATTTTTGCTCAAGGTTACCCCCACTCTGCTTATAGTGGCATTTCTTGACCATGTTAACAATAGGACACCTAAAGGTGACTATAGACTACAACATTTACTTGTAACAGAACAACGAGCCGCTCTGTGATATGTTCTAGTGTATCATCCTAAACGTCGAGCACGCTCGCCTCTTTGTTACAGCCTATTGTACAAACCAATGAGCATATTGGTGAGTATTTCGTCGAGCGTATTGGTGTAACATTTCGTCGAGCCTTTGCACGAGTGCGGGCGATGCGCGGGTGCGGGGTGACGCGGAGGAAGGGGGCGAACGACGCACGCGGTCCGCGCCGTTAGTTGTTCAAGTTCACACGGTGATTTTACACGTGCATTGCATTAGCTCGTTATTTGTACTTAATAACTATTTTCTATTCAACTATGTCGTGGGATAGGGAAAAAAAAAGCATTTACCCGTAACATAACAACGCCGAGCATTCGTAGGAACGTTACATTACATGGAAATGCTTTGGAAACTGAGCTTTTGCCTGTATTGTACCATTCGTAAGAACGTTACATTACACAGAAATGCTCGAGAAAATGTTGTAGTCTATACTCACCTTTACTCTAAAGCGTCAGAATTAACATGTACAATTCATTATGATGTTAAAAAAAGCCTAAATAGATGACATTGAGGAAGTGTCTATACATGGCTAAGTAGTCTAAACAAAGAAATAACTGAGGTCTTAGACAATGGACTAAAGTCTAACTTTTTATTAGCTGCAGTAAAATGACGTTTTGTGGGTTGCCGGTTTTTGAAGAAAAATAAATAGGGATGTAGCTAAATGAGTGAATCATAAATGAATAATCAGTTTGGGTTTTTTTTTGAGATTTAATATAAAGTTGTAATGTATTTTTTTAACCTATTATTATTACTATACTAGAGGATTGA
Source organism: Philereme vetulata (assembly GCA_918857605.2). NCBI lineage: Eukaryota > Metazoa > Arthropoda > Insecta > Lepidoptera > Geometridae > Philereme > Philereme vetulata. The sequence goes on from OU975453.1 coordinate 4,603,018, forward strand.
TCTTTTTTAGTGGAAGTATAGGGAGGTACATTCAAAATGAAACAAAAACGTCATAATAATGTTATTTAATAAATTTTTGTGAACTGAATCACATCCCTATTGAGATTAGGCTGGCAACATTATTTTACGGAATGACATTTAGAAACGTCATTTTACTGCAGCTAATAAAAAGTTAGACTATAATGCATTTTATTAATAAAAAGAATTGCAGCTTCGTACGCGATGTTTGTCAAAAAACATAACCCTCTTCTGCGCAGTTAGGTAAAAGTAGCGTATATCTTAATCCTGGTCATAACCTTTATATATACCAAATTTTATCGATATCCGATTAGCCGGTTAGCTGTGAAAACAAACAGACAGAGACAGAGTTGCCTTCGAACTGATGTTATTATTAAGAATATTATACTTAGATATATGTACATATTATATTACTAGCTGTTGCCCGCGACTTCGTACGCGCAACACTACTAAATGTGTAGGTAACCTAGAAATAAAACTAAACTCGCTGTTGCAACTTAACTTGACACCCCATTTTTATCCAATGGGACTGATTTATGGGATAAAAGGTAGCCTATGTGTTAATCCAGGTTATAATCTACACGAACTCTGACTCTAACTGACTCTCTGAACTCTAATGTCATCTTTAATGACTTGCCCGTTTCCATCAGACATGCTAAATCTTTAGGCTATTTTTAAAAGTGAGGTAACTTCTTTACAGTAAACATTCTATTTCCTGTCGATATTTATTCTTAAAGTATATATGTATTTTATACTTATTTATGTAAGTATATGTAGAATTTTTGTTTTTTAGTTTTTGGTATTTATTTGTGTCCTACATAAATAGGTATTTATTGTAACACCGCCTCTTCACACGTTTTTCAATCCAGTTCATCCAAAGGTTGCCTGGAAGAGATCGCTTTGAGCGATAAGGCCGCCCATTGTACCGCCATGTATTAGGCTAAGTTTTCTAGGTTAGGTTATTGTAATTTGGTGTAACAATAAAGAATTATCTATCTATCTATGTATATACCAAATTTCATCGAAATCGGTTCAGCCGTTATGACGTGATTGAGTAACAAACAAACAAGCAAATATATAAACAAACATCCACACTTTCACAATTGTAATATTAGTGTGATTATACTTACTAATATTATAATTTTGAGAGACTATGTAATTCTAGAGTATAAATTATTTAAGAAAATATAAAAAAATACTTACATGAGCAAAGGCAACTATTTTAGAGAAACAGTTATTATGATTTATGGAGCTGTCAGATGATACAAATACCCGTTTTATTCCGTTTTGTCTTAAAAACATGAGTATAGTTCGCGAAAATTTAAAAAGTCCTGATACAAATACGTCAAATTTAAACATGTTTAGTCGCTAAATACGTTTAGGGATCGTGTTACAACCACAAGCCGGGCTAAAGCTTAGAAAAAACTGTTTTGTGATATAAAATCATAAACGCGTCTAAATTAATACGTCACAATGCATTTTTATTTCCTGACTACCGCATAGATAACAAAGCATGCACATTCTAGATTCAAACATCAATTTAAACAGGTTCGTTCGACGTCATTTAACGCACACATAGGCAGAGGCTGTGAACGCGCGTTTGCGAAATTTTATAAAAGCATGCGTACAACACGGGCGATTTTCATTGATAAATAAACTTCTGATCGATGCAGACATCGAGTGTAATGCTCTGAGCGCGCGATAATCGAATGTGGCATTTTTTAATTTCAGAAGAAAATGTGACTTTCATTGTGATACAAATCTGTGATATTTTCTGGAGGAAATTATAATCGGATCTGTGATACTGATTGAACATTAAATTGTGCCAATTGACAGTTTGTGTTTTTGAATTGACAATCCTGTGAAAATGAAGGATCTAGTTCAAATTTGGAATCGTGTCTCGAATCGGCGTTATTCGAATAACGTCACAGAGCGGGAGTTGAAGGAGCTGTCCAACAATCGAATTAAAATATCGGACATTGATAAATCGAATTTTGAAGCGAATCTTGCTGAGTGTGAGGGCTTGAACAGTAGATTAGATGATATCGATTTCTCAGAAGGCAAAAATGCGATAATCAATCGACTGTTCGAGCAGAGAAAGAAGGGGCAGATCGCGAGGCAGCCGAAATGTAAGTTTTTTTCTACCCTCTTTTTTTCTGTGCATTTTTTCTGTTTGTTTTAAAAGGTAAAATAATCTAGTGACTGCTTAATAGCATCGTTAACCATTTTGAAAACATGATTATGGACATAATCATGAAGAAAAAACCTGGACAAAACTGTAAAAATGGATGCGAGGACCAATATTATTAGTCTACACCTAAAAAAAATTATTGAAAATCATGACCGAGTCTCGTAGACAGAAACATTAATTTAGTACCTATATAGTTAACCAAATTCATATTTTAACACCACACGTCACATTACTATTAGTACATAGTATTTTAACAAATATCGTCGATAATTTCACACGATTTTATCTACCCCATACTTGTAAGATGTGGAATGAGCTACCATCTGAGGTTTTCCCGTTAGGCTACGACATGGCACGCTTCAAGAGAAATGTAAAGAGGTTTCTACAGTGTAGCGAACGCATCGACAATACCCCGGGTGTTGCCGGTGTCAATACAACGGTGACCGCTTACCAACAGGTGGGCCGTAAGTTGGTTTCCCCACTCAAAACACAACAAAAAGCAGAACGACTCTAATGTCATAAGTTTAAAAAAATAAATATTATGATATTCCCTTGTCAATACATCTATGAGAATCAGATGTACATTCACAATAAATTTTTTTTAAAGAAAAAAATAGCGATAATCATAATTTTAATACTAGAAATAGAGATAAACTCGCTGTTGCCACTTGTAGACTCCATAAAGTTAGTAAATCGTTTAAAGGGCAAGGTGTACGCTTTTATAACAAACTCCCAAGTGATGCACAAAAATTGACAATTAACAAATTTAAAAACGTAATTAAACAAAATCTTTATAAAAAAGCCTACTATAAAATATCGGATTATTTAGATGATAGAGAAGCTTGGGATTGAAATTGCTCCAACTCGTTCAAAAATGTTACAATTTAGACGTAATTTATTTTCTTTATTGTTATGTATTCTAAAAGGTTTATTAAAACACAACCAGCTTTGTTTCTTGCCTTTCTTTCCTGGCTTGGTCGCGAAGGAACATGCAGTAAAATTGACGTTTCAAAGTGATCATTGTGATTTTTTATACTAATATTATAAAGAAAAAAGATTTGTTTGTTTGTATTGAATAGGCTCCGGAACTACTGGACCGATTTAAGAGATTCTTTCACTGTTGGGAAGCTACACTATCCCAAGGTGCCATAGGCTACTTTTTACCCAGCTGCGCAGAAGGAGGGTAATGTTTTTATTGAAAAACTACGCGTGCGAAGCTGCGGATTTGTCAGCTAGTAATGAATAAAAGATTTTGACTTTGACTTTAATGTAAAATTAGTGTATCTAACTGGCTAACACCCAGTTGTACGTACGCTAAATCAATTAGAAAATCAGTTGACATGGTTTAACATAACATTCTTGTCAAATCAAAACTGGTTTTATCGAAAGCCAATCAAAGAAAAATTTGCTAATCCAAGGATCATCTTTCGATTGTCAAACTAGTGTTATTTTCATTAGGCCACACCTTAAGTTCGGCTAGCAGAACAATGCCTAAACGAATTTAGCGACTAAACATGTTTAAATTTGAAAATACGTTTAGGCATTGTTGCGCAAGTCGCCCTTAGATAACAAGTATAAGCTGACCTCTCATTCTACGAAAAGACTACACAATGCGAGGTCAGTTTATACTGTAAATGTATAGCTTGATGTGTAGCCGTGTGTACTTATACAAAAAATCGAGGTGGGTAGTATCGTAACATCACCGTCACTCGTATCAATATTCATTGTATAACAAGAGATTTTGTTGATTTGATAATCTGATTAACTAATCTCTAATTAAAATTTGATGAGGATATACGTCCAGCAACCCAATATGCACTTGACAAGAGAAATAAATGAATTAAAACGTTATAATCTACATCATATAAACAAAAAAAATACAAACAAAAAGCAAATAGTACAATGGGCGGTCTTATCGCTTAGAAGCGATCTCTTCCATACAAAGATGGAGAGGATTTTGTTATTACAAAGATAATGGTCGGGGGTGTACATTTATGCCCAAACGATTTATGAAGAGAATGCGTCTAATACCAAAATAAAAATATAACTAACTAGCTGTCCAATCCGCAGCTTCGCATGCGTAGTTTTTCAATAAAAACATTACCCTCCTACTGCGCAGTTGGATAAAAAGTAGCTTATGTCACCCGAGGATAGTGTAGCTTTCCGATGGTGAAAGAATTTTTGAAATCGCCACAGTAGTTTTTGAGTTTATTCATTACAAACTTACACACAAAAATACAAATCTTTCCTCCTTATAATATTAGTATAGAATACTAAGATTTATAAATAAAAATTAATACAAATAGAACAGATGTACTTACATTATATATATATATATTAACATCATCGTCAGTCTTTCTCATCCCACTGCTGGGCATATGCCTCTCTTCGTTGTCGCAATTCACCTCTGTCCTGCGCTGTTCTAACCCACATACGACCTGAGATCTTTACAATGTCGTCGACCCATCTTGCCGGCGGACGAGCTGCGTTCCTGGTTCCATCTTGGGGCCACCACTCAGTCAGCACCCTGCTCCACCTGTCATCACCGCGCCTGCCCACATGTTCTGCCCAACTCCATTTGAGTCCCAATATACGCTTATATATGTAATAAAACCTAACCGACTTCAAAAAAGGAGGAGGTTCTCAAATTGACTGTATTATTTTATTATTATTTTTACCTCGGAACTTTCGACTGGGTGAACCGATTTTGATGATTCTTTATTTAATTGAAAGCTGGTGTTTCTCGTATGGTACCATTTCCATTTAATCCAGTTCTGACAATGGCATCCATGAGAAAGCCATATAGGTCTTAAATTTGTTAAATTTTTATGTCATGTTATGTTTGTTAGCTCAGAACTCCGTTATAATATATATTAACCGATTTGTAAAATTAGTTTTTTATTTAAAAGGATATATTTTTACATTCATCATCATCATCATCGTATCAGCCGTAGGACGTCCACTGCTGGACAAAGGCCTTCCTCATTGATCTCCAGGCACTGCGGTTGGAAGCGGCCTGCTTCAACGCCGACCTGCGGTTCTTACCAAGTCGTCTGCCCATCTTGTAGGTGGACGTCCTACGCTGCGCTTGCCGGTCCGTGGCCTCCATTCGAGAACTTTCCGGCCCCATCGGCCATCTGTTCTGCGCGCTATATGGTCTGCCCATTGCCACTTCAACGTGCTAATCCGTCGGGCTATGTCGGTGACTTGAGTTCTCCTACGTATCTCCTCATTTCTGATTCGATCCCGTAAAGAAACCCCGAGCATAGCCCTCTCCATAGCTCGTTGAGCGACTCTGAGCTTATTCATAAGGCCAATAGTGAAGGACCACGTCTCGGTTCCATATGTCATCACTGGTAACACACACTGATTAAAGACTTTCGTCTTAAGGGACTGAGGTATGTTGAGGATGTTGATTTTTTACTTTTAAATTGATCCCATGGAAATTTCATCAAAATTGGTAGGGTAGTTTGGTTTTGACTGTTATCTGAAGTAGGTTATATTTTTGTTAAAAAGTTACTTGTTTACTCAATTTAATGTATTTAACAAAACAGGTTGTATAGTATCTTTGTTTGTTCAAAATTATAAAGATCATTTTAGAGTCTCTATAAACCAAATGCCGATAATGTAGGGTTGCCATAAATCCCCAAGGCCCCGTCGGGACATTTACAAATAGGAGTCCTTTTTTTGTAGGTATACAGCGTGCAACAGAAATGGAAAAAAATCTAGGTATTATCATGTCGTACACATCTGTATTTCTAGCTAGATGTAAGGAACCTACACACCTGAAAAAAATACCCAAGATAGATGATAGATTGTGTAGTGTAGATAATAGAAAATAGATACATAATACACAAAAGAAGATACATAATAGATTATCTGATCCAAATAGCAGAAATACGAAGAAAAAAAATATTCAGAATTTGCATTAAAATAAAAAAAAGTCGTCTGTTGGCTGCTTGCGCATACTGCACGGAGCGCTCGATTATGTATGTCGGGACATTTTAGAGCTTGTCGGGACGTCGGGACACCACTGTTAATAACGGTGACATGTCCCGACATATCGGGACGAATGGCAACCCTACGATAATGGCACCAAAAGTCACCAAACCAGTACTTAATATGTATGTACATTAGATAGCTGGTTAAAAACACAACAATAAATTAATTTATAATTAGCAAACCTACAAACCGCTTTAACTAGTCAATAAAAAAATTAAATAATCAACATACTTAGATTTAAATAAAAAAATATTAGCCTTGAATTATGCGCGACGTTTGGCAAATTCTTGAATGCCTAAAACTACTTCGCGATAATTGAATTTCGTCCTTTTCTCCGGACTTTTAATATTTTCATCTGGTAACCCTACCTCGATCAATAATATTAGTAGGATTAATAAAATATTTTTGTAAAAGAACAGAACATTTAGCTTTCTTTATCGCATACTAGATTTTGTAATAATCACCAACTAGCCAATTTACCTAGTCAAGTCAAGCCAAAATCTTTTATTCATTAAAATCACAAGGATCACTTTGAAACGTCAATTTTACTGCCTGTTCCTTCGCGACAAGGCCAGGAAAGAAAGGCAAGAGACAAGGCTGGTTGTTATTTTAATGATCCTTTTAGAATACATTACAATACAAAAAATAAATTACGTCTTAAGGGGGCACCGGAGGGACAATCGCCCATACAACACGTACTACCAAGATCATTTCTAATTGGAGCATATTTCAACCTATATTAAGGTATTATTTTAATTTGAATAGTATTTATCTAGGTTCCCAACCATATATTAGATCAAAATACTTACCTAAAATGAAATAGAAGCGTATCGCATTCTGCATGTTTTTACGTCATAAAAGACCTGTTTTCAACCTAATTGTTTCGTATTAAAAACAACAACATCTTACGTATCCTAGTCATGGGAACATAGATTATATCGTCTAGTTACAGAATAACAACACAATGAGAAAAATACAAGTTTTCAGTCATCATTTTTGGTATTACGGAACACGGTCAAAATCTAATCAAATTTAGAATCGTTCTATTGCTATCACTGTCACTCTGCGTGGCTAAACTTCGTCACTAAACAGGGATAGCGATATTCAGGCCAAAGTTTTTGACGTGGCCGAATTGAAGTTGCGCTCAGTGTTCGCCGGCGCGTTAATTGTAACATTTTGAAAGAGTTGGAGCAATTTCAATCCCAAGCCTCTCTATCATCTAAATAATCCGATATTTTATAGTAGGCTTTTTCATAAAGATTTGTTTAATTGCGTTTTTAAATTTTTTAATTGTCAATTTTTGTACATCACTTGGGAGTTTGTTATAAAAGCGAACACCTTGCCCTTTACACGATTTACTAACTTTATGAAGTCTACAAGGGACAACAGTGAGTTTATCTTTATTTCTAGTATTAAAATTATGATTATCGCTATTTTTCTTGAACAAATTAATATTTTTGTGAACATACATCAGATTTTCATAGATGTATTGACAAGGGTATGTCATAATATTTATTTCTTTAAACTTATTGCGTAATGATTCTCTGGGGCCCATATTATAAATTGCACGAACAGCCCTCTTCTGCAGCACAGAAACGGTGTGTATATCTGCAGCACTCCCCGTATGACATAATGCTGTGGAAGTAGCTGAAGTAAACTAGTCTAGCTGTGTCTACGTCTGTAAAAAGACGGATCTTTTTGACCGTGTATGCCGCAGAACTAAGTCTCTTCGACAACTTATCAATGTGAGGGCCATTGAAGCTTATTATCTAGGGTTATACCTAAGAATACGGTAGTGTCCACAAGAGCCAACTCCTCCCGCCTACCTACCTGTCTACAAAGAAAACTTATAACTAAATCGAAAAATTAAAATTTTCATATAAAGGATCAAATTTGGTATTGCATTATTGGATTCTATATCGTAGTTGAATTCGATGTGACGTCTCGTGCTAAATATCTAAACTTGAACGGCCGCGTCAAGCGCAAGGCCTGATAAAACCGTTAGTTTTCTAAGATGTATTTCGATCTTCTAGTTGGCCTCCTACAGTGGCCGAAATTCAACCGTAATTTATAATTTTGAGTTAAAACTTCTCACGCACGCTCGACTTGGGGAGTAAGCTGGTGTAAGCGTAACGAAAAGTGCGAACGGAAGTTGAGAGGGCGATATAAGTTAGTAAAGATAGAAAGAGAGAGAGTTACGTTTCGTATATTTTTAAACGTTAATGTGCGAGTGCGAGTTGCGTCTGTCGAGAATGAACTTATACGGATCGAATTACAGACGTGTGGACAATTTTGTAATTGAACGGTTAAAAAATTATAATTTTGAAGAAGTTTTACTTCAGTCGTGTGGTCTAAAGCGCACTCGTTGTTTTATCTTAATTACAGGGGTTCCCCCTGTGTCGGCGCGTACATAATTCAGCGGGGCAATGCTGCCAGTCTTATGGGGACACTTCCGTCTTTTTTTTTAACATGATAGAACTTCGTTTGACCACAATCTCACCTGATGGTAAGCGATGATGTGGTCTAAGATGTAGCACGAAGATCTAGAAGATACCTATTCAATCTTACCTTAAAGAGGCCCGGATCGTATTTATTAGGAAAAACAGACGACGGTAAAGTGTTCCATACCTTAGTTGTACGCGTCAAGAACGTAGAATCAAAACGGTGTGTGCGAATGGATGGTATATCAACTAGGTACGGATGGTACTGAGCCGTGCGCATGCTTGTCCTTTGATGGAAGTGGGATGGTGGGATCAGATCGTATAGTTGCTGGGAACATTCCCCAAAATGTATTCTGTAAAAGATCAATAGGCTTGCAACTTTGCAGCGGTGTTCGAGACTTTGGGTCTTAGTCTTAGCGATATGTTGCTCACCTATAAGCCTAAAAACCCTACGTTCTATCGAGTCCTAAGGTAGCGAGCTGGTATTTGGCCGAACCATCCCAAAGGTGGCAGCAGTACTCCTCTGGTAGTGATCTGGGGCAGTTGAGTCATCTACAGATCGATTGCAAATGTCTTTAGAAGATTCAACTGTTTCCTCTGTATTTTATTCATAACTTATATAGGTATACGTTGAGTTCCTGATTCGCATGACGCTTGACAAAATTTAACTTAAGGATAACAGTTGTTGATTCCAAGTTGATTTTTAAGCGTCACGAATCAATTGGTGCGATATTTACACGTTTCCAATGCTACACGACAATTTGACATTTGATAACTGACATCATGGTTGAAAGTTACAGGTGATACTCACCGAAGACTACTTACATAAATACAAAAAAAATACGATTTTTTTTCGAATGGACTAATCTCGCTGCTGGCCTCTGAGACCGTTGCAGCTTAACCGAACTTTTGGCGAGCGCAGAAGGCACTCAGCCCTGTAAGTTTTGAAGGCAACTAGCGCAAGGGCACCACCTAGGTACGAACCTCGGCTTGGGCTGTTGCCAGGATGGGGATAGGAGAGAAACGCCAAGGTACGTGCTTGTACCTCGTATAGGCGGCAACTGAAGGGACTCGTCGACCTCGCCGGCGAGGTCGGTGTTTCTGTGTATTGTTTGTTCTGTCTAATGTAGATGACTTAGAAATCTCTTCCGCATTAGCGGAGGTGATTTCGTCATCCGGATCTCCGAGAACGTGTCTCGGACGACGGAGGGTAAAAAAATCGGGTCTAACAGTAGTCCCTTATAAAGTGTAATATCTGACCACCGCGCGCGCTCATTAGTCAAAGCGCTTCCCTGGTTTCCTGTTACACATTTCCGTCCCTTTTGACAAAATCACTCCCACAAACCGAGAGGAAAGATGTTACACATTAAAATATCTCAAAATAATGCCAAACATGTCCATACAAAAACAGTCACTATTAATTTATTAGGCAGGCATCAATATCTAAAGTATACATTAAAGCTATTATTATGAAATTAATAATATATATATAAAAAAAAACACAATAAACAGATACAAACAGGCATGAGGAATGAATGAATAAATTGAAATACTTTATTGTACACCGTATAAGCAAAAAAAACCGACCAAGTGCGAGTCGGACTCGCGCACGAAAGATTCCATTATCTATAAAAACGGCAAAAAAATCACGTTTGTTGTATGGGAGCCCCCCTTAAATATTTGTTTTATTTTTAAATTGAATATATAACTAAATATTCTGTGAATATTTCAAGCGTCTACCTGTTGAGGTTATCAATATCGAGCAAAAAATCACGTTTGTTGTATGGGAGCTTCAATATTATTTTATTCTGTTTTTAGTTTTTGTTGTTATAGCGGCAACAGAAATACATCATCTGTGAAAATGTCAACTGTCTAACTATCACGGTTCATGAGATACAGCCTGGTGACAGACGGACAGACAGCGGAATCTTAATGTAAGCTTAGCTCAATATCAGGATCCGTAGGAAAGAAGAACGCCGACTACGTAATAACTTTTTATTATAAGCTCATGTTTAAGCTTACAATGTTCCTTGTTCGAAAGCCACGACGAGAATGAGCAACTGTCCAAAGGTCCTCAGAAAAGCAGAAAGCATTGCTGCCAACATTTTAAAAATAGTTGCCAGCTTTAAAATAATATCGAGTAAACAAATTATTTAATCGAAATAGCGTCTATATAACTTTACAAATGGATAAACCCTAACATTAGTAATAGTGTCTCGTTTGACCCTTTGTGTACGGAACCCTAAAAAAGTGCACTGACTTGTTTCACTAAATGGTAATAGAATATGTTATAAGTCCGATTAAAAAGGACAAAACACGTATTAATTTATCCATTATCGTACACGAATAGATAACAGACAAAATCTGACAAAAAGAACAAAAGCTATTACTGTTCTAAAGCAAATAACTAAAGAATAGTAGATTATTAAACGAGGGGATAAAGCAGTGTCTTACGTCACGGGCGCTATATTGAATCCCGGACGTAACGAAGGATTCTGGAGTTACTAGAATCCTGAGTGCAGAGAGGGATATAAGCACGCCCAAGATGCAGACAGCTTTATCCATGAGGAGAATGCTCATCTTTCACACTATCTACGAGAAAATAAAAACCAAATCTGGGTTGAAGAAACATTCTGCGAAAAAGTTCATAGTGTGTGGGTCTCTTTGGTTTTAATTTTAATACAGATGAGGTTCCACCATCAAATCACATTATACCCGCGAGGGCATCATGAAATTCAGTACAACTTTACTCCCAACTCAGCCGTAGGGATTTAATCACCTGCGTTCAGTGAGGTTTACATGGCATATAATTTGACGTTGTCGAGCAGGTGCTGTGAAAAAGATGATTGTTTCAAGTTACTAAGACTTAATAGATATATAAAAATAACTTATAAAAATGAATGGGGTTGGTGGGCAGCTCGCTCACAGCAGTGCCTTGTGTATGGGCAGTCTACTCTGGGGACTATTATTGCCCTGCGCACCAGAGACGCCGCACGGTTGCGCATGACATGGTGGTACGGAAGCAATCAATTCGCACTGGCGGGCGGCGCCGCCGCGAACAGTCGACACAGATACGCTGCAGTCGAGAAGCAGCCCCAACACCGCCCTGAGTGCATTCTAGACGCGGATGCCGCTGTACATGGCGAGCGTATACTTCATCCACAGGCTGAAAGTTTAGAGGTAATATGGTCGAAACAAAGTTATCTTCAACAAATCCCCCCGATATGACGTCATTGTCTTTGTTAATGCGTGTTTATTAGTTGCATTAGAATTTTAATTCCCAACCGGCCAATGCGACATCACATACAATTTTATATTTTGTGAAGGCCGGTCGGACGCTGTCGGGACAAACATCTCGTACGACAAACATCTCCTGTAGGAGTCGCGACGACAAGCTAGGGGAGTCGCGCGCGCTCGATACTTGTCGCCGCGTCTAGTCGCGCTGTGCACGCGCACCCACAACGATAGTCGCGCGACAGCGCAGCGTCAGTTCTTGGCAAGAAGTTAGTATTGGATGGATACAATAACTGCGATGGATCCGACGTACGCTGCGCCTTCGCATTAGTACGATAAACACCAAGCCAAGTGCAACTAGAGGCTCCATATTCACTCATAAGATGAACAACACGGCCGTCTCTCTCGAGTACTCTACAACGAATGATCGCTTCCTGCACGACGTCTGTCGTAACGACCGCTCGCCGACGCAAGCGACAGCTGTACGTTTAGTCGCCAGATGCAAACGAACACTCCGCGTCTTATTGCGGCGACTAGGCGCGGCGACCAGTCGCCCATTTTGCGATGGCCCTTAGTCGTAGCACTCTTGGCAGAGTGGTCGTGGTCATGTCAGCATTGTGGCGCGTTTAACTACCCTTCGTCACTCTCACACCGTTGCTCTGGCACATTCTTTGAAAGGAACATCTATGGCAGCCTTGATTTGATCTGTACAACTCATAGGCGATCTGCCACGCGCTCTTTTGCCATCAACCTTCCCCTATACCGTTCAATGGAGAGCTCCCCGCGACGACACGTGTCCAAAGGTGAAGATGCGTGATTGTACCTTACTTAGTTGTACATTTTACTGGTTGAGTCAAGCCAAACTAGGTCGTCAGTTAATTACTTCAGTTAAACGTGCCAATATATACGAAGAGTGAATGGAACTGCTTCAAAACCGTTGACGTTACCCGTGACCTCTAGCTCATTTATTAGATACTTGGTATCGATATTGATTGCCTATTAATAAAATGATGATCTACAGTATAATTAAGTCTTTTTATAATAGGCAATCATTTGACCACTGCCTTAAGTGATGATGTGATCAAGATGGAGCCTGCTTGCCTAGAACCTGTTCACTCTAAACTTGCTTATAACGGAATAATTTTACAGATGAGATGGAGGAAATCCTAAACCGTGAATCGTCCAAAAGAATGAATTATATTTTACAATATTCTGTTGAAATAAAATGATTTATTTTGCCGGAAGCATGGTTCTATATTAGTAGATTATTAAACAAGGGGATAAAGCAGTGTCTTGCATCACGGGCGCTATATTGAATCCCGAACGTAACGAAAGATTCTAGAGTTAACTCACGAGCGGAGCGAGCGAGTTACTAGAATCCTGAGAGCAGAGGGGGATATAAGCACGCCCAAGATTTAGAAAACTTTATCCACGAGGAGAATAAATAAATAAATATGGCTGGACATTTCACACAGCGCTATCTAGCCCCAAACTAAGCAGAGCTTGTACTATGGGTACCAGATAACTGATAGAATACTTAGTCAATACTCTTCTTTTCCCACTTTCTGCGAGACAATTAAAACTAAATCTTGGTTTGTGCGTTCTGTGCAGAGGTTAGAATAAGTTCTTCTTGTGTCTCTTTAGTTCAAATTTTAATTACAGATGAGGTTCCAAATTCAAATCACATTATGCCCGCGTGGGCATAATGTGATTGAGTGCAGCTTTCCTCTCGGCTCAGCCGTAGGGATTTAATCACCTGCTTTCGGTGAGGTTTACATGACATATAATTTGACATTGTCGAGCAGGTGCTGTGAAAAGTTATAATTGATTAGACTCACAATCTTCACCGTTAACTCGGCATGCAAACAAACAATTATTTAAATGATGTTATACATTAAATAATAAACACAAAATATATCATATTAATTGTTGACAACATAACTCTTGTACGTTTTCAAAAAATATACTGTACAACTCTCCTTTGCTTGTGGAGCGTTGTCCAGCCTGGCTGCTCTGGCAAGCTTAGGAGACTGCCGTGGCCAGTGTGGAAGTCCTTAAGGCACTAACCGTAGCCGATGGCCTTGAGCGAATGGGCGTAGCTATTGTTTCGGCCCCGCACCAACCGCACCTTCCGCCACACGCATCTAACCGACCAGCAATTAGGTGAGCACGAGGCAGACGAGCACAACCCTCCCATACGACAGTCAGCGCCTCACTGCCACCCGACGCCCGCGCAACCACCTTCTAAGGGTACGCCCGCTAATTATTCGGAACAATTGAAAATAATTAATTGCCACGTGAAAGACTGTCGCAGCACAGCATCATATGTTCAACTTGAATGTATAGTCTTTGCCCACATTTAGGGGAAAGAAAAATTACAAAATTTTACGTCGTTTAGAGGTTGAATCCAATTGAAAGTCGAAAACAGCTACATTTTGTTATTTCTTTTTCTCATAGTAAATAAACAGGTAGAACTTTTTGTATGTTCACTTTGCAGATAAAAGGTCAATGAATGATATATATTTTTTTAAACACATAAAACTGATTCCTCCCTGAGGAGAAAGCCTCCAAATAAGACCAATCAGCTACTATATTCGCCTTAAATAGGCTACGCATACAGGTAGTTCACTGCAGAGTCAATACGTGCAAATGGAGATTCAGGGATCCCAGCCAAACGCAATGCGATTGTGGTGATCCTGCACTGTCGATGAAACACCTGCTAATGTGCCCTTTGTGACCAAACACCTGCACAACGGAAGACTTAAAAACGGCTTCTCTTGACGAACGTAGCCAAGTACCTATCTAACCCAATATAAGTAGAACTCTTGACACGCTAACAAGAAGGAGACTGCGTAACTTTTCACCTTACTTATGTCCAGTTTTGCAATCTTCTTTAGACCACACAATTGGCAGTTAAGAATGTTTAATCTAATACACAATGGAAGTACCCTATTAGGAATAATTAGCATGTATTTACATGAATACTAATTATATACATTATTACATAAAATTACTGTTGTTTATCGTTATTATTTACTTATCGTGCTAAGAGAAATGGCCTTGCGTGCGTGAAAACCTGCAGCGTTAGGTCGCTTTAATGAAATCTAACAAGTTTCATTCAAGCGACGTAATGTAGGATGTTCATTCCCCTGTTAATAATCTGGATAATCCTGGAAAGGCCTTATCGTTTTAAATTGTTTCTCCCAGGCAACCTTCAGGTATCGTATTTCGTCGTTTCCGGAGGACGGGTACCGAACACCGATAACTCAGTATTAATCGCACTAATATTATAAAAATGCGAAAGTTTGGATGTTTGTTTGTTTGTTACTCAATCACGTCGTAATGGCTAAACCGATTTCCATGAAGTTTGGTATGTACGTAGATTATAACAACAACGCGTGCGAAGCCGCTGGCGGAAGCTAGTAAATAAATAAAAAAAATTGTGACACATTTCACGCTACCTAGCCTCAAACCAAACAGAGCTTGTACTGTGGGAACCAGATAACTGATAGAATACTTATGTATATACTTTTTTTTTGTAAATACATATTTATAACGTAGAAAGACATCCAGACCCGGAACAAATATCTGTAGATCGTGAAGATAATTGTTCCGCGGTGGGAATCGAACCCGCTACCTCCTGCGTCTTTGCCGGCTAATAAAGGAGGAGTATTAAAGGATTCATATTTGACTATAAAACGAGATCAAATCAACTGTGTAGCTACCGTATACTCATTTAAATCATCAATAATCATTTTTTTTTCAAGAGACTGTTGTTCTTGATAATCTGGAATAGAAGTGCATCTAACATTTTAACAGATAGCGTACTTGTTCATTTGTTGCAAAAGTACCCAGCTCGAAAATACCCTCTAACACTTGTTGGTACTACACACATTAAAAAGCTTCTGTGAGATACACACCCCGATGCCCTCTGCGGTTAAGGATCTTGGCGTAGTATTCGACACTGAACTAAATTTTCACGACCATATCCATACACTTACTGTCTCTTGTTTTAAAAAACTAGATTTCGTATCCCGTAATTCTAAAAACTTTACCAATGCTAATGCCATTAAACTTCTCTACACTTCTTTATTCCGATCCAAAGTTGAATCTAGTGCATGCGTTTGGAACCCGTATGAAGTCACATACTCACTTATGTTAGAAAAGGTTCAAAAAAGATTTTTGCGTTTTATACATAAAAAGCTTTACGGATACTATCCGTTTATGTACCTTACAAGGTTTTTGCAAGGTACCTTGGGATATAACTCCATAGAAACAAGGCGGCTCTATGTCCAAATCATAACTCTGTGCAGTTTGTTGAAAGGTGTTCCTGATTGTCCCACTCTTCTCACTGAAGCCAGCCGGCTTTGCGTGCCCGAACAACGTGCCAGAATTCGATCAGGCCGAGTGCGTTTGTTGGAACCACTGCGAGCACGTACGTTGCACTGCCAACAGTCACCCATCTCCCGTGCGCAGCGCAGCCTTAATGAGCTTATTAAAATCCATCCTCATTTTGACGTGTTTGCGGATGACTGGAAGACGATCGAGCGAGTGTGTCTCAGTAATTGTGAGAGTATTTAATTAGTTAAGTATACCGATGTTAAGTTAGTTATGTTTAGTCCCCTATTGTATTTGTTTTTGTTGTGTTTTTGTGTAACTTTTTGAATTTAAATATGTAAGTTTGAAAATGAATGGACCTACCTATATTATAATTTGTATTTTTTCTTGTGGTAGTTTTAGATATAGCGTTTTAGATTAATTCTGTAAAGTTATATATAAGTGTAAATAAACGAATTTGAATTTGCTCATGGCTTGCTCTACCTTGACAAACGCTGAAAAGTCGAAATCAGACCAATTCTCGAGAACCGAAGGTAACTCCGGTTTTGTCCCTCAAAAATCGATAGATTTTGTTCGGTTTCTGGGGTTGCACGCCCTAGCTGACACGCCTTTCGAAATGCGTATAACGTAACCTTTTTACAAGCATTTTATTAAGTTGCAATGGATGTATGTATGTTTGTCCGGGTGGAATCATGCAACTGAATTTTAAACCCGCTCCCCTAAACCGATTGAGCTGAAATTTGGAATACATATGTAACTTCGGTGACAATGCAATAATATGGTACCATGGAGTTGGTCTCATGATGGAGACGGATGCTAGACAACTGAACTTCTGAATGGATTATAGTGGGCTACTAGTGTTTGGGCTCAATTTAATCTGCTTGCGGTTCCGATTATGAATGTTTTGAAAATGTAATTTGTCAACAAAAACTTATTGTTTTAACCACGCTAATTTTAAACAATAATACTAGAGTAAAACCAAAACACAAACGTTACGATTATGCAGTGATTATGCACATATCGTATCGCACTGACACGCATGACGTCACTCAAACCAACCTCAATTCCTACGTTAGATACATTCAAAGCTAGCGCGATTCTCCCCTGTGTACTGATGCAATGTAACACCAAAGAAACAATAAGAGACAATTATCCTGTTTATTTAGGCTTTGTGAAATATCTAGTTTTTATCATAGAATCCAACTCAAGCCCCGAACTAAGTATCTATCCGTTTTTGAAGTAAAACTTCTTTACGCACGCATGACTTGGGGAGTAAGCTGGTAAATGCGTTACGAAAAATGCGATCGGAAGCTGCGAGGGAGATATAAGTTAGTGAAGATAGAAAGAGAGAGTTACGTTTCGTATATTTTTAAACGTTAATGAGCGAGTGCGAGCTGCGTCTGTCCAGAATGAACATAGACTGATCGACCTACAGACGTGTGGACAATTTTATAAATTTATATTTTGAAAAGAAGTTTTACTTCAGTCGTGTGGTCTTAAGCACACTCGTTTTTTTTCTGTCTTATCGCTCCGTCTACCCTCACTTCCAAAAACCAGGTTTACGTTAAGTGAACGACTGAACTCCTTGGACGAACTTGTTAATAACATGATACATTGCAAATACCTTTAACTTTATCTGCCGCCAAATAGCAGTACTTGTGCTGCTGTGTTCCGGTTAGATGGTAATGATATGTTCCTGTAATTACCGGCACGTAGGCATAATAGCTAAGTCCTATAGTATGACAACGTATCCACATAGATATCAAGACAACTTATTAGCTTATTTTGAATGCTATTTGGATATCCATAACCTGCAGTAGCCATTTAACATCTGGTGGACTGCATGCTCGTTTGCCATATAAGTTTTATAAAAAAAATCCTTTAAAATACTCTTCTTTAGATATAAATGCAAGCATAATTATTTTATTTTTTCAAAATTTTTCGATTATAAAATCTAAAATTACCTAACAGGTATACCATCCCAACAAACATTGATTTGATTAATACTTTCGCGTTTTGTGGACAGACAGAAGATCTCGTAAGTACTCTTAGTAAATCACGTACCGGGTAAATACTTAATCTCAACCTTGGAGAAATGCAACACTAGCAGTTAACGTACGCAGAGCCAGGCAACAGTTTGTACTGTTATGTAACCTACAAATATGATATAACTCGTGAGTAAACAAATTATGTATTATTATAAAATACTAGTGGACCCGCCGAACTTCGTACCGCCTCATGCATATAACGCGGGCTGTCAATATACGTCACCCGGCCATCATTATGTATGAGAAAATGAATGACTTCCACAAATAATTCAATACCAAAATTAGCCAAATCGCTCCACCTGTTCTCGAGTTTTAGCGAGACTAACGAACAGCAATTAATTTATATATATATAGACAATATATCTCGGGATAACTTCGACCGAAGCATCTGTTTCAAACGATATTCATTTTTTTTTACATCCTCTTTAACGATATTTGCAGCACGCATTCTGTCAATTCTATGTCAAACGTCATAAGATTACATTATAAAAGCGCTAAGGTTAGATTATAAATAATTTTATATGGTGGTTAAGTATTCTTAAATTTTCTAATTTTGCGCGCAATTTTCTTAACTTTTTCTTTCATAAGAACCTTCTCCTGACAATAGGAAATACACCAAAAAAAAGAATTGGCCAAATTGGTCCAGGCGTTGTTGAGTTATGCGCTTACCAACACATTTTGCGATTCATTTTTATATTATAGATTCCTCAGGTAGTTGTTCTAAGGTTTAGCGGTGTGAATGATTAACTACGCAAAAAGTAGGTATGTATTTAACATAGTGGATTTGTCTATAACTAACCCGCTGTCGATAGTTTCACGGGTACTGTATTTACAAAAACAAAGTATGTTTTTAAGTATTCTATCAGTTATCTGGTTCTCATCTCTGCTTAGTTTGGGGCTAGATAGCGCTGCGTGAAATTTCCAGCAATATATATATATTATATATAGAAAAACATCCAGACCCGGAACAAATATCTGTAGAACATGCAAACATTTGTTCCGCGGTGGGAATCGAACCCGCTACCTCCTGCGTCTCAGCCGGCTATTCACCCATTGAGCCCTGGAGGTCGTCCGAAGGAATAGTAATGGGCTGTAAGTTTTGTTAGATTTTATGATAGCATTTAGCAAAATTGCGACTACGTAACGTTTGACGCCAGTGTGATGATGCCTGTAAATCTGCGGCGGATCTGTATTCAGCAATGGACGTTCCATTTCTGATGATGGTGATGACGTAGATACGCGAGATTTATACCTAGTCAGGTCATAAGTATTGTCACACAGTAAAAACTTTTCTTTTAGAATGCTGGCCACAAAAAAGTTTATTGAATTCGAATTTCGAATTGTTCATGAAAATAAAAATGTATACTTTTTAGAATTTTACTCATATTTAAATATGGAGTGGACGCTTAAAGAAGACCGTGTTGCAGTTATTGCGTTGCATCGTTGCGGTTACGCGCCAAATCAAATTTTTGACATACTGAAAAATTTTAATATAACCAAAAGTTTCGTTTATCGCACCATCAAACGATACAATGAAAACTCTAGTGTAGATGACAGGTCAAGAAGTGGTCGCCCTCGGTCTGTTATGACTCCAGCAGTGATAAAAGCTGTGAAGGCGCGAATTCAAAGAAATCCCAAACGTAAGCAGAAACTGTTGGCCCTTCAGATGGGGTTAAGCAGAACCACGGTGAAAAGGGTGTTAAATGAAGACTTAGGGCTTCGGGCATATCGAAGAAAAACAGGACATCGTTTGAATGCTCGTCTAATGGACCTGAGACTGAAGAGATGCCGCGCTTTGTTGAAGCGGTACGCGGCAAAAAAATATCGGGAAATTCTTTTTTCGGATGTTAAAATTTTTACCGTAGAAGAGAGCTACAACAAACAAAATGATAAGGTGTACGCACACAGTAGTGAAGAAGCGAGCAACCATATTCCGCGTGTCCAACGAGGTCATTTTCCATCCTCGCTCATGGTATGGTTGGGACTTTGTTATTGGGGCTTAACAGAGGTACATTTTTGTGAGAAAGGTGTAAAAACGAATGCAGTTGTGTATCAAAATACAGTCCTGACAAACCTTGTGGAACCTGTTTCTCATACCATGTTCAATAACAGGCACTGGGTATTCCAACAAGATTCGGCGCCAGCTCATAGAGCGAAGAGCACACAAGACTGGCTGGCGGCGCGTGAAATCGACTTCATCCGGCACGAAGACTGGCCCTCCTCCAGTCCAGATTTGAATCCGTTAGATTACAAGATATGGCAACACTTGGAGGAAAAGGCGTGCTCAAAGCCTCATCTCAATTTGGAGTCACTCAAGACATCCTTGATTAAGGCAGCCGCCGATATTGACATGGACCTCGTTCGTGCTGCGATAGACGACTGGCCGCGCAGATTGAAGGCCTGTATTCAAAATCACGGAGGTCATTTTGAATAAACTTTAGTGTCATAAGAATCTATGTTTTGTTAAATTCATTTTGGTATATAAATGGTTACATAATGAATAAACTTGTTTCAATTATTTTATATTAAACATGTGACAGAATTTATGACCTGACTAGGTATTACCCTACTTTACAAGATACCTGTCATAATATTAATACATCAATGGAATAGTAAAGATTCGAAGAATGTTGCAAATACGTCAATTATTTTATTACAATTAATGACATGAATGTATTTTTTCCGCATTACCAAAGGATAACTCGGATAGATAAAAGGGTCACGAGAACAAAAAACTCGATAAATACTTTTTATTAATTACATCATCGTCATTACTTCATGATAGCCTTATTAGTAAGCTTCCGTCTTTCGGTCTATCCACTGGTCTTTGTGTTTGGATCTCGGACTTTTTAAGAGACCGATCGATACGAGTCGTTGATGGCAGCTCGTCCGATCAATTGGCGATTAACGCCGGGGTCCCTCAAGGGTCGGTACTCTCTGCAACTCTCTTTCAAATCGAATCAAATTGTATTTATTACGTATTAAGGGTAATAATAACAAGGTGTTGTACAGTTGTTGTGTAGGCACAGCCATATTCAGCGTTTAACGCATGCAATCTTAAGAAGTCGGCGAACCCCGAGCGCAACTTCAATTCGGCGGCGTCATAAACTTCGGCCTGAATATCGCTATCCCTGTTTAGTGCCGAAGTTTAGTCACGCAGAGCGACAGTGATAGCAATAGAACGATTCTAAATTTTATTAGATTTTGACCGTGTTCCGTAATATCAAAAATGATGACTGAAAACTTATTGTATGTTTCTCATTGTGTTGTTATTCTGTAACTAGACGATATAATCTATGTTCCCATGACTAGGATACGTAAGATGTTGTTGTTTTTAATACGAAACAATTAGGTTGAAAACATGTATTT
This sequence comes from Philereme vetulata, assembly GCA_918857605.2. Taxonomy (NCBI): domain Eukaryota; kingdom Metazoa; phylum Arthropoda; class Insecta; order Lepidoptera; family Geometridae; genus Philereme; species Philereme vetulata. The sequence continues at coordinate 4,624,659 of OU975453.1, forward strand.
TATGACGTAAAAACATGCAGAATGCGATACGCTTCTATTTCATTTTAGGTAAGTATTTTGATCTAATATATGGGTGGAAACCTAGATAAAATTCAAATTAAAATAATACCTTATTAAGGTAGAAATATGCTCCAATTAGAAATGATCTTGGTAGTACGTGTTGTATGGGCGATTCCCCTCCCCCCACCCCTTAAAGCATTCATTTTATTATAACGTATTTGCATCAATAACAATTATTTTTGCTGCTCTTACCTCATATGAAATTTAAAACATTTAAAAAGTATTAATAGTATTAGTCAAACTTAACATAAAAAATAACATTATGATTGGTCAATCAAAATTGTCATCGGCTCTAGGTAATAATTAACACTGTAGTATGCTTGTTATTTTAATAGCTTTTTCAATTCCAATTTAAATAAATTTAAACTAGGAGCAATCTAGCACACTCTTTGGGAGAAGATTGTACAAACGCACACACTTTTATTGTATAAGTCCGTCTTGTTTCAGGGGTAACAAATTTTTTACTTGTGTCTTTTACGGGTTATAAAAAGATCAATATTATTTTTAACAAATGTCATTGTTTCATAAATATATCTAATATCTTCCTGCTGCATATCAACGATCTGCTAAAGCCCGGAACTTTAGGGTATGCAGACGACGGCACAGTTGTGGAGAGTTACACATCTACTGCAGGAACCAGTGGGGCGCAGATTCAGTCACTCAGGGAGGCCATGGTCGAGCGCTTATATACTTGTCCTTGAAGGCGATCTCCGACTGGAGCGATGCCAACTTGGTTAAGTTTTATGCAAATAAAACCCAGGCGTGTCTGTTTTCCGCGAAAAGGATTCAATTTCATCTGGCTCCTACTTTCTGTAATTCAATTCAATTTTTTTTAGCACTAACATACAAGTCCATATTACATACAATACAAAATATATATAATATACGATGAAATAAACAGATAATAAAAATAACACAAAAACATATAATATATTAAATTTAGTGGTTAGTGTAGGTACCTACCTACACATAAAATAACAAACGAACAAAATATTCGTCTCCTGAAACACTAGACGTGCACAGTGTGCGCTCTCGTCCAGTGTTCCATGAAGGGACGGTCGAAGTCCAGCCTCCCTGCATTAAGTTGCAGGTAGCTGTTGGAGCTGCCGCGCACCCTGCGCATCAGGGACGCTATTCTTTTGCGCAGTATTGCTGAGAACCCGTCTACTCACGCCTCCACGAACACTCCCGATGCGCTACAGAAGCGCGACAGCCCCAACAACGCCCTGAAAGCATTATTGTATTGTACGCGCAGACCGTTAAAACCCTCTGCGTATGCTTGACCCATAAGCTGCACGTATAGAACGACTGGCAGTACGCTCTGAACAGTGTCGTTTTTGTATCCGAAACGTATCCGTGCCGATTTCTGACCACCTCGAGCTTCTTGGTATATCATTAACACCGACTCCACCGACCCACACCGACCGAATATAAATTTGTCGATCGACTAGTTCTATACTTCCAATACTGATAAAATAATAATATTTTAATCGATATAAAATCGTAACAAGGTCGGCACATTTATAGCGGAAAGTTTATGATTATTTAATACTAAAATATGTTTTTTTTTCACAAAATACTGGTTTTAGATATCAACGGCATCGTGAATAACGATCGCTTATATTTTAAATGCGAAAGTTTGGAATTTTGTTTGCCTGTGCTAAATCCCGTCGCAACGGCTGAAGCGATTTCGATGAAACTACAAAACACTAAAAGCAGTATACTTTCAACGGTTTTGATTATAAGACGCTGAAATATTATGTGAGTTCAATTTCCGTATAGAACTTTGAAGGGTTCAGTAAGCTGTATGCAAAAAAATGAGTTAACTGGATTAAGGAAAACCGGTATACACATTTATTTATTTATTTGACAAAATAACGATCAACTACCTAAAGCTTAGTAAAACCTTAAAGGTTTGTCTCAGTGCTGAGAGACACTCGAGCCGCACAACATTATTTAAATAGGTATTACCCGTGCGCGATAAGTTGGGACCTGAGCGTGGTGACGTCGTATTGACGTGTTTGTACCGCCCGCAAAAAAGCGAACATAACAAGCAGAGGCCCGCGGCTATGTCTTTGTTTTTTTTAACCTAATTTATTATGTTACTCAGGGAGGACGCTGCTTGTTATCTAATATTTTTTACACTATTTGAATAAAATAAAAATACAATGTTTAAGTTTATACATTTATTTTATCTATTATTTACATTATCTCATCTTCGTCACTACTTAGTGGATTTATGCCTTCTAGAGGTTGTTCTTCGTCCTCAGTCTTACTATAATCTCTTGCCGAAGAGGTATCCGATAAATTTACAATTAATTGCGATTCATTCGTCTCTTGTAAGAGGTCATCGTCCCAATACTTTTGTCGAAGCCTGACCACATGGTTGACTTCTTTTTTCCAGACAACAAAACAATAACACAAACGAAAACTAAAAGAATTCCAGAGCGCGTCGTTACGTGACATAGGCCAGTACGAGACTAAAAACCCTAGTAAAAAATAGTGATGTGAACGGTACAATACGGGCGCCATCGGGGAAGTGCAGGGGAAGCGGTCGGGGAGTCGCATTCCTAGCAGGTCCCAAGTTATCGAGCACGGGTAATAGCTACATAACCGCTTACATGATTTTCTAAAATACTTAAAAAAGATAAAAAAACAACAATAATTATATATATATATATATATATATATATATATATATATTATGCATAGGTAATGTTTAAATTATTTGTTAGCTATCCTCGAGAGTATTCATGAAGTATTTTTTAAATTTATATTGGTTTTTTTATGTTAATTTCATGTAAAATTGGATTTCTATTAGATATAAATGCGAAAGCATGTATGTTTGAGTTTTACAAATACAGCAACCGCTATGTTATATTTTTTACCTGACTACGGCAATGCCAAAAGGAAGGGTTGACGACCTCCGTGGCGCAGTTGGCTAATAGCCGGCTAAGACGCAGGAGGTAGCGGGTTCGATTCCCGCCGCGGAACAAATGTTTACATGATCTACAGATATTTGTTCGGGGTCTGGGTGTTTCTCTTTAGATAATACGTATGTATTTACAAAAAAAATTGTATATAAGTATTCTATCAGTTATCTGGTTCCCATAATACAAGCTCTGCTTAGTTTAGGGCTAGATATCGCTGTGTGAAATCATCATCATCGTATCAGCCGTAGGACGTCCACTGCTGGACAAAGGCCTCCCTCATTGATCTCCAGGAACTGCGGTTGGAAGCGGCCTGCATCCAACGCCGTTCTGCGGTTCTTACCAAGTCGTCTGTCTGCCCATCTTGTAGGAAGACGTCCTACGCTGCGCTTGCCGGTCCGTGGCCTCCACTCAAGAACCTTCCGGCCCCATCGGCTATCTGTTCTGCGCACTATATGGCCTGCCCATTGCCACTTCAACGTGCTAATCCGTCAGGCTATGTCGGTGTCCATGTCCATGTCGTGCCTGCCCCAGTTATGGTTGAGAACTCGCCTCTTGAAGTTGTCGACGCGTATGTATACCTAGGACACACAGGCCAATTAGGTAGGTCCAACTTTGAGAAAGAGGTCAATCGTCGAATCCAACTCGGGTGGGCAGCGTTTGGGAAACTTCGCAACGTCTTTTCGTCCAACATACCTCAGTGCCTTAAGACGAAAGTCTTCAATCAGTGTGTGTTACCAGTGATGACATATGGAACCGAGACGTGGTCCTTCACTATTGGCCTTATGAATAAGCTCAGAGTCGCTCAACGAGCTACGGAGAGGGCTATGCTCGGGGTTTCTCTACGGGATCGAATCTGTGTGAAATGTCAAGTAATATTTTTTTATTTATTTATTTTTGAAGTGAAATCTTCTATAGGCACGTTGGGCATTTTTTGATATACAGCATGTATGCAGTCCTATCCGTGTTTTAAATTAAGGTTGTAATTAAATTACACGTAGCACAAATGAGCAGATTATTTTAAGTACAGTAGCCAGTGCACACTGCAGGAATATATACGACAATATATTTTTTTGACGTGATACCGACGAAGCCTAACTAATGCGCTGAAGTGGCATCAGGAACGCTACCCAGACCACGATTGAGGAAGTATGCTTCAATTAAGTCTACTTTTTGCGTAATTGACAATGCCATGATAGGACAAATAAGATGATGCAATGACTGATATAAAAGTCCGACAGGTGCAAGAACCATGTTCGAAATTCAAAATTGTTCTGAAATGCGAAATGTTTTTGAATTGCTCATGAGAGCATGGAGTTCCTAAACTTCTTAATCGTTACAGTATTAATACTTCTTTAATGTGCAATTAGAATCTAATAAAATGTTTGTAGAAGGAATTTTGTTTGTCCTATTGTATGAGAATACTTTTTATCAAATTTAACTAACTTCCGCTTTTCAGATTTTTTTCATCCAATACAATAAAATGACCCTTACAAAAGACTGCATCGATCTGCATCAAAAAAAAAATACAAATTTGATTCATCTTAAGGCCCTACTCACACTTAACCAAAAAAATTTTAATGCCAAATTGTTTTTCTTCGAAAACGAGCTGATGTTTTAAAAGAAACTGTACCTGTATCTCCTCTGGTTATGGGTGCTGCCGTACTGTTACAGTTAAAAAAACACTGTATAACTAAATGTTCTGTAAATATTTCAAGCGTTATATACTCATGCCATTATCAATATCCAGCAAAAACGAGCAAAAAAATCACGTTTATTGTATGAAGTCCCCTTTATTCTGTTTTTAGTATTTGTTGTTATAGCGGCAACAGAAATACATCATCTGTAAAAATTTCAACTGTCTAACTATCACGGTGCATGAGATACAGCCTGGTGACAGACATACAGACAGACAGCGGAGTCTCAGTAATAGGGTACAGATTTACCCTTTGGGTATGGAACCCTAAAAGGGGTGCAAAGTTTTTTCTTCACGTATTTATATACAGACTAGCTGCCGCCAGCGGCTTCACATGCGTGTCAACAAAAAGTAGCCTATGTTTGTATCCAGGTCGTAATCAACACACCAAATTTTATCGAAATCGATTCAGCCATTGCGGCGTGATTGAGTTACAAACAAATAAACAAACATCCAAACTTTCACATTTAAAATACTAGTGTTATAGGTCCTACCTACTCTTTATTATACATAAAGTGAAAAGACAGTAGCCAATACACAAAAAATATAGGCGGCCTTATCACTAAAAGCTGTATATTTTTAACGGTTTTGTTTAAAAGACGTCGAAATATGTGAGTTAAATTTTCGTAAAGAATTTTGAAGGGTTCAGTAGGGTTCAGTAAACTGTATCCAAAAAAAAAGAGTTAACTGGATTTAAGGAAAACCGGTATAAATATTTCTATTTTTAGATATAAATGCGAAAGCAGGTATGTTTGTGTTTAAAAATACAGTAACCTCTTATGTTATTATTTTTGAAGTAAAACTTCGTTTTTCGCTTGACTTGGGGAGTGAGCTGGTGAATGCGTTACGAAAAGTGCGAACGTAAGTTGAGAGGGAGATTTAAGTTAGTGAAGATAGAAAGAGAGAGAGTTACGTTTCGTATATTACTGTAGGGGCAAGAGAGAGGGGCACACATTTTCTTTTTCTCTTTCTCTCATAGCCAGTTGATTTGAAAAACATCCAGACCCGGAACAATTAACTGTAGATCTTACAAACATTTGTTCAGCGGCAGAAATCGAACCCGCTACCTCCTGCGTCTCAGCCGGCTATTCGCCCAATGTACCACGGAGGTCGTCGGTATATATTATACTAGCTTATAATACTATGATACTAGATTATAGATATAATATACAAGCTGACCCGCCCGCGGCTTCGCACACGTGGTTTGTCAATAAAAACATTACCCTCCTTCTGCGCAGTCGGGTAAAAGTAGTCTATGTCCCAATCGCCGTCACAATCTATCTACATACCAACGGTACATAAGGAGTGCATCTAAAGAATACCTCATAATTTTAACCCCTTCTTAGGGATGATTATGAAAAAGTTGAAAACACATAAAATTAATAAATAAATATTGCTGGACATTTCACACAGCGCTATCTAGCCCCAAACTAAGCAGAGCTTGTACTATGCGAACCAGATAACTGATAGAATACATATATACTTTTTTTTTGTAAATACATACATACCCAGACGCCACCACCCATATTTCTTTATTTCTTAAAAGCCTAAATATTAATTTTCAGATCCCTTGATGTTAGGTGTGTAGGATTGAAATTATCTTGGCCGGCAAAGATCCTGCTCATACCCTATATCAGTTAGGTAAAAAGGTTTTCTGATTTATTTTTGGAACATTTAAATATAACAAAACTGGTTAAATATAAGAGATTGAATTGTTGTTTGTTGTTATAAAAAATCTGAAGGTTATCGTGGTAGGTATTCAACTATAATACTTAATTATACTTAATTATATTATAGACGACCTCCGTGGCCTAGTGGGCGAATAGCCAGCTGAGACGGAGGTAGCGGGTTGGATTCCCGCCGCGGAACAAATGTTTGCATGATAAACAGATATTTGTTCTAGGTCTGGATGTTTGATTATTGATCGAGCGAATCAACTTGGGCAAATCGGCGTTGTATGTATGTGTGTTTGTTTGCCCCAGGATAACTTTCGAAGCGTTGATCCGATCATTGTGAAATTTGATACATAGATAGTTAGTGATAGCAGAATTTTGGTGTGACTAAATGAGCTAAAAATGTGGGGGGGGGGGGGGGGGGGGTTGTTGAGATTTGGGGTTCAAGAGGGGTAAAAAAAAATGAAAATGGACTATTAGGTCAAATGGTACGTCAAATGAAAGTTCTTCATTAGTACATTTAGACTCCATTTTTATTTTTAGTAGTCATTATAGTTTTTGAGTTATTAGCCATAATAAAAACTGCACTTGACAAAATTCAAAGGGTACACGATTGACCCCACAGTGTTGTAATGTGGTATGAGTATAGCTTAAGTGACACAAATATAGGCAAAAGTGAATCCATAATCCAGAATAACTGCAATTTGTACCTCAAAAAAAAAAAATAACCACATACATGAACTCTCGTTACCTGTAATTTGAATGAAACTGTTGGTCAAGTAGGATGGTTATTATTTCGTGTCACTATTTTGATAGTCAAAGATTACAAATAATATTTTTTTGTTTTATTCGGAGACTTGCGAGATCTCAGATCGGGACGAACCACTAGTATAAGAAAGGATTTACAAAAAAAAGTATACAAGTATTCTATCAGTTATCTGGTTTCCATAATACAAGCTCTGCTTAGTTTGGGACTAGATAGCCCTGTGTGAAATAGTGCGCTGTTTATAAAACAAATTAATATGCTTTATTTTTTTTCCTTTATTTTTAATGAGGGGTTTTGTCACACATTGACTATGTCACCCCCTTACAAATATTATACTTTTGTAGCAAAAAAATTAAATCTGACACCAGAATGAACATGTTTCAACTATTTAGTTTCAAACTATTTAGAAGTTAGTCAAACTTTAACTGCAGGCAGTGTAGGTAGATACAGTTTGACCAGCATTTCCAAATAATATGCTGAAATTAAATTTGCGAGACGAGCAGTAATGAGTATTGTTAGTGAATTGTAAGTAATGGACGCAAAATCACCTCACCTTTTTGTGTGAGTCAGCTAGTCTATGGAATATTTACTATATGTTATAACAAAAACTTATCGTAACTGCTTAAGAATTTGATCTTTAATGATACACAGATACGGCTGGTTTTCTTACACCAAGGATCCAGTTTAATACCGGATCAAATTATTATTCTATGAATTTTAATCAATAATGTGAAGTCAATAAAGCTGGTTTTCTTTTATCAAGAAACTGGACCGCATTGTGACGCACGTAAACAAGATATTGAACCGGATCGGAAATGTACTGAAACTCCCTTCGCGAGGTTGTTTTTTTGGTTTTCGACAGGTCATACAAGGTTGACAACTAGGGTTGCCAACCCCACTATATAAATAATATACTATCCTACTAAATTAGGGATTTTTTTTCTATATTTGACAAAATACAACTAGTACTTAATACATAAAGCTTAGTAAAACCTTAAAGGTTTGTCTCTGTGTTTAGAGACACTTGAGCCGCACAACATTATTTAAATAGGACTACATAAGACGATATACAAATTTAATTTTGGTGACGATTGGGCGGAGCATCCGGATATGCAAGAAAGTGACAGTGCTATTTACTTGCTTAGGTGAAGAGCGAGACAAACATGTACCATAGTCGCGTCGCATTGTCTCAGGAGTAAATGACGTAAGTGACAAAAGATAAAATCTCGAATTGCATGAGAACCAACCAATGAAAAAAAATGATTTTCCATTAACTTAGGTACCATAATTACCTACATAACTATGTAAAAAATACTTTAAATCTTTTCTAGAGTCGGAGAATGAACGATATTAGTGATTTAGAAGAGCCGACTTTGACAAATAATTGTATCGAGAAACGTTTAACCAATTGCGTTTCTTACTTTCATTTATGTAGTATAAATCCTCAAGTAAATATTGCTTAAATATGAAAGCAGTACTATTTTTAGTTATTGAATACGACAGTTACTTAGCGGTTCAAATTTTTTTACATATCGCCTTAACCACTTATGTACTTGATTTTCTAAAATACGATAAATATACGTATAAATATATACGAATAAGATAAATAAACAACAATAATTATATATATATTATGTATAGATAATGTTTCAATTATTTGTTAGCTATCCTCGAGAGTATCCATGAAGTATTTTATAAATATTTCATGTAAAGTTGGAGCTGGTATCTCATTGGTCAAAGTTGGAATTAGGTATGCAGTGGTGCGTCTCCCGTAATGATTGTTCATTCTAGGAATCTGCAGCTTTTGGAGTGTTATTTTTTAATCGTTGTTTTATGTAATATTGGCATTTTTATTTCGTTATTTTCATATTGTTCGCTCAGTAGAAGTGTTTTTAGCTTTTGTTGAACAGGCAGTATGCACCCAAGCTTTAAGTGATTTTCCACCAGATATGTGCTATGTTCTATGCTGCGAGTATGTAAAAGCTAAGCTATGAAACTATGAGACCATTTCCACTGATACTGAGTTATGTAGCGGAGCGAGTAAGATGTGCTATGAAGATGCGCCGCCGCAAAGTAGCTGTGCGAGGAAGATGCGCAGTTGTCGCGCAGCAGAAGACGATGGCATGTCTACTTTCAGTGACAAACGCGGGCCTACTGAGTACTCTGCTCTTCACATAGCTACCACTCGTGATCATCCATAGCACGCATCCATAGCACACATCCTTCCATATAAAAAACATAGCTTAGTTGAATCCGTTTCCACCAGTGCTGTGCAATGTGGACCAATGAATATGATTCGTGGGTATCAAACGCAGCCATAGCAACGTAGCATAGCACATCTCTGGTGGAAAAGCAGCCTTAATCAGGCCTGAAATGATATCTTTATGCTGGTTTTTAATATATTTTTGGTAGAATCGTTTTTACAAGCATGAACTGTAGTTTAAAAGTCTTTACTAGGTAAGTTTTGAATCAACTAGTATATTTCTAAACAAACCGTTTTCGGCTACGGTGACTGGGCTTTAAATAGAGCTTGGGTGTTTTGCCCTTATGTGGCTTATGTGTACAATTTATGCGCTAATTGTTTTAGCGCAAATAGCGCACATCAGAATGCCATTATTGAAGTTGTAAGACATTGGCAGACGGTCTATTCTTGAGTTGGTCACGTTTGGTATCTAGTTCGCGCCTTCTTTCGTCTTCAAAAGCATATACCTTATCTTGGACGAGTCGCCTCCATTCAGGCCGCATTTCAGCGGCGGATTCCCAAAAAATGTATAGGTAGTAGGCGAGACTACTGTATTTTGCGTAAAGCGGAACGACGCCTTAATTTTTTTTTTAAAGCCCGCTCCGCTCTAAAATTAGAAATTGCTGAGAAATTAAAAATTAATTTTAACAATTTGTACTCAGAAATCAATCAAATGAACACCATTTTGGACATTGTACTTTCTGATTCTGACCAAAAGTTTTCTATTAAACTGTTGAAAAATGCCAAGAAATTCTTCTCGTAGATAATTCAGACTTGCCAAGTATTTTAAAAGTTGTATCATTTCTTCTTTCAATTCCTGCAACATCAGCATTCACAGAGCGCATATTTTCTGTCATGAAGACGAAATGGAGAGATGAGTGTAACAGGGCCAGTTTGAATTTAATAAAAGCAGAATTCGTGGGGTGTTAAAACTTGAATTTGGACTCCCATCAATCATACTAATGTTTTCTTAAAAATAAAAAAAATATTATTAAGGCGCAGAATAGCACAAAATATTCATTTACGGTTCCGTACTGAAAGGGTAAAACGGGTCCCGTTTTACCCTTTCAGTACGGAACCGTATTGCTGAGACTTCGCTGTCTGTCTGTCTGTCTGTCCGTCTGTCACCAGGCTGTGTCTCATGAATAGTTAGACAGTTGAAATTTTCACAGGTGATGTATTTCTGTTGCCGCTATAACGACAAATACTAAAAACAGAATAAAATAAATATTTAAGGGGGCTCCCATACAACAAACGTGATTTTTTTGCTCGTTTTAGCTGTATATTGACTGCGAATATTTCATGCAACAGGTAGACGCTTGAAATATTTAAAGAATTTTTAGTTATATATTCACTTTTAAAATAAATAATTAAATGAAGAGAAAACAGGTATTTAAGGGGGCTCCCATACAACAAACTTGATTTTTTGCCGTTTTTATTGATAATGGTACGGAACTTCGTGCGCGAGTCCTACTCGCACTTGGCCGGCTTTCAAGTTATTTTTTGCTATCTACTATATTTGATAGAAAAAAATTTGGTTAGTAACCCTATTGACAACACAACTTTGTATTAGGGATAGAAAAAAAAACCAATAAATATAACGTATTTATTTGTATTTTGTATTAAACATCACCTCTTTACAAGATTGTGTCAATTTGAAAGCAATTAAAACATGTTATGTTAAATCCATAAATCAAAAATCGATTGACTATCAGCACACAATTAAGATAAGATAACTCTTTATTGTACACCAAAGTAAAATACAGAACATAATTTTGACAAATAGATTTAGTACAATGGGCGGTCTCATCGCTAAAAGCGATCTCTTCGAGACAACCTTTGTATGGACAGAATTATAATGTATCACATGACGGCGGCGGCGGTGCATCTAATAGGTTGGGGAAAAAGTCTTTTCGCATTATAGTATGTATGAACTTGTAATACTATTGGTTATATACTATTTGTATCTGGCTGGTTTTGGTATCATTCAAACTTTAAATTTTAAAGAAGATAATTCCAAATTCAAATTAGGAAAATGTGTGATATTTATTTGTTTTTCGTACTGTAAAGATGAGTGAATCTAATGAAGAAATTCGATACATTTTAAAATTTTACTACAAAAAAGGTAAAAATGCAACGCAAGCCGCGAAAAAAATTTGCAATGTTTATGGACCTAGTGCATTGTCTGTGAGAGTAGCACAAATTTGGTTTATGCGTTGTTTAGAATTTTCTGAAAAAATGCGAAGAAACTTATTCCCCAACCTAATATATACAATTAAAAACATACCTACATACTATAAACCTAAAATACTAGTATTAACACAAATTTCATTATAATGTACAATGTCTAAAGAAACTTTTTCAGATAATATGAATGTGTACACACGGCTACACATCAAGCTATACATTTCCAAAATAAGCTGACCTCTTATTCTACGAAAAGCCTATACAATGCGAGGTCAGCTTATACTGGAAGATAAAGCTTGATGTGTAGCCGTGTGTACTACGTGTTTTGTTATGTACGACATTAAATGATAACACGGGTAGGGCTAATGACTAGTAATGTTGTAAAAAATAGGTTGATTTCCTATTCATTATCATGGAAAATTTTATATTACAAAGAACCATAATACCAAGTCCTTAAATATCAATGAAACAGCCAGTATAAAATAGGTAAACAAATCATATTCATTCAACATGTAAGTAGATACCTGTTATCAGACTTAAGCGTCATCGTCGCTAAGGCGCCGCCGATTTACGTTAAAAACTGTTAATTGGAAATCTATCGATTACTGGATAAATATTCAAGCTACGGGTATTAAACCCACCTCTAAAATCAGTTAATACGATTCCGGATGTGTGTTTTAAATTAATGTCGTACATAGCAAAACAGGTTGTATATTCACTTATAGCACATGAGATTGAATTATAAAAGTGACATAATGTATGCATTACAAAGCATTAGAAACATTATAAAAGGAAATAATGAACTTTATAACCCAACGACCTTTGACGACCTCTGTGGCGCAGTGGGCGCAGAAGGTAGCGGGTTCGATTCCCGCTGCGTAACAAATGTTTGCATGATCTACAGATATTTGTTCCGGGCCTGGATGTTTTTCTATATATTATAAGTATGTATTTACTAAAAAAAGTATATAAGTATTCTATCAGTTATCTGGTACAAGCTCTGCTTAGTTTGGGGCTAGATAGCGCTCTGTGAAATGTACAACAATATTTATTTATTATTATTATTATGTAAAGTCAAAGTCAAATTCATTTATTCGTTAAAATCACAAGACGTTTTTTAAAATCAAATTCAAAGTGATCACTTTGAAACGTCAATTTTACTGCCTGTTCCTTCGCGACCAAGCCAGGAAAGAAAGGCAAGAAACAAGGCTGGTTTTTTAATGATCTTTTTAGAATACAAAATAATACAGAAAATAAATTACGTCTAAATTGTAACATTTTGAACGAGTTGGAGCAATTTCAATCCCAAGCTTCTGTATCATCTAAATATTCCGATATTTTATAGTAGGCTTTTTTATAAAGATTTTGTTTAATTACGTTTTTAAATTTGTTAATTGTCAATTTTTGTGCATCACTTGGGAGTTTGTTATAAAAGCGTACACCTTGCCCTTTTTTACTAACCCCTTTTTGCCACGATTTACTAACTTTATGGAGTCTACAAGTGGCAACAGCGAGTTTATCTTTATTTCTAGTGTTAAAATCATGATAATATTTTTGTGTACCTGAAAAAAGTAGTAATGTGTAGTAAAAGTAGTAATGTGTAGTAAAAGTAGTAATATGTAGTAAAAGTAGTAATGTGTAGTAAAATTAGTAATGTGTAGTAAACGTAGTAATGTGTAGTAAAAGTAGTAATATGTAGTAAAAGTAGTAATGTGTAGTAAACGTAGTAATGTGTAGTAAACGTACCTTACCTGCCTTGATATAGAAATATTACACTCACAAACATTATTTCATCCTGGATCAATATTTCGACAGGACGACATTCCAGTGTTGTATCATTTGGCTCCGTTATTTGTTTTGTAGTATTTTAACACCTATCAAATCCGACATATTATACTTCCACGAGTATAATTCTAATAACTGTAATCTATTAAACACGGAATCGTTGAGAACCCCACAAAAAGTTTTTACAATATTTATTAAGCATTTGCACAAAAATACGTATGAAACAAAAAATAAATTGCAAGAAGTTGGATTTCCCCAAGCGGAATGATACTGACCGATTTACGTATTAGTGGTATGATGGAGGGGTAATGCGTTTACTGTTTAAGTATATGACATCATCATTATCCGCAAACTGTAATTACTCACTGATGTAGGCCACCAATTCTAAATGTAGTTGGTGGGGGGAATAAGATCTGCACTACGTCATTGGGGTGTATTGTGCATTTTCTCTCTTCCCAGCTATGTATCCCACATGATGGTGAGGTCAGCTTTCCTGGTCGTTCTTCTCCACTTCGCTCTATCCTCGACGTCGTCATCAGAAGCTTGGCACTCTCTCATGTCTTTTGACACTACATCTCTCCACCTTGTCTTGGGTCTACCTCTAGATGTTCGACCGGGGATGGAAAGTTATAGTGCCAAATTCCCTACGTAGTCAGGTGGCCTCCTCTTCACGTGACCGTACCACCGCAGCCGACTCTCCTGCATCTTGTCAGCGATGTCGCGCACCCCCAGGCTTCCTCGCACGTACTCGGGTGTATTGTACATTACCCCTTTCTAACCTGACCCCATCTTAGTTCCTTGTAGTAGCGGAGTAGGACTTTAGGTTGATGGCAGCGGTTTTCCAGAGTACCCGAGGTCGATACTGTCGAAGATAACTCGATAAGTTCATGCAGTTTCATCTTCAGTCTGGTGTCTTCAGCACGTGCTCTTGTCTTTTCATCCATAAGACATTTCAGACATAAATAAATGTTACTGGATATTTCGCACAGCGCTATCTAGCCCCAAACTAAAGCTTGTACTATAGTAACCAGATAACTGATAGAATATTTATATACTTTTTGAAGTAAAACTTCTTTACGCACGATTGACTTGGGGTGTAAGGTGAATGCGTTACGAAAAGTGCGAACGGAAGTTGAGAGGGAGATATAAGTTAGTGAAGATAGAAAGAGTGAGAGTTACGTATCGTATATTTTAAAACGTTAATGTGCGAGTTGCGTCTGTCCAGAATGAGCATAGACTGATCGACCTACAGACGTGTGGACAATTTTGTAATTGAACAATTTTATAAACTAATATTTTGAAAAAGAACGTTTACTTCAGTTGTGTGGTCTAAAGCACACTCGTTCTTTTGAATTATTAATACACGAGTACACGACATCTTACCCCAAATCTTACTCACATCTTACTCATAACTTATTGGACGTATGCCGTCACGCCCTGACGGCATACGTCCAATAAGTTAAGAGTACGGTTCGGATAATAACTTATATCACCCTCTCAACTTCCGTTCGCACTTTTCGGAACGCATTCACTAGCTTACTCCCCAAGTCAAGGGTGCGCAAAGAAGTTTTACTTCAAAAAGGTAGTCAAAACAGATACGTTAATGATGATGAAATTTATAAGGATGCATGACAAATCCGTAATGGTATTGAGCCCAAATGAATATTCATTTGATTAACTAATAATCAATTTTACTCGTGGATAAGTGCATTCTCCCCATCCTGACGTATGGTGCGCAAACCTGGTCGCTAACAAATCGTCAAAACTCAGCGTATGTATCCTGGGCGTGAAGCTCACGGACCGAATCAGGAACTTGGTTATACGCTCCCGAACACAAGTAGCCGACGTCGCTCAAAAAGCTTGTAGACTCAAGTGGGACCGGGCCGGACACGTATGCCGTATGTTAGACGCAATGTGGGCGAAGACCACCACAGAATAGCTCCCAAACAACGGACGACGCCCGCGTGGAAGGCCCAGGCGAAGGCGGCGGGATGAGCTAAACTCCTACCTCAAGGATTGGCCCTTACTTGCGAACAACTGAGACGAGTGGAAAGAGGGAAGGGAGGCCTTTGCTCTGCAGTGGGACACTACAGACTTATAATAATAATTAATAATCAACACCAATAAATAACAAAAAGGTTAGACCGAAATGGTTGTAGTTAATATTTGAGGTCCATAAAGATTTCCTGTATTTTAAACCTCAATTAAGCTACTCATGTTGAAGATTGGTTGGTATTTTTAGGGTTTCGTAAAAACGGAACCCTTTTGGTGCGACTATGTCCTTTTTTACGTCCATCCCGATGTATCTAACCAACAAGCTTGACTTGAAATTGAGCAAGTAAGAAGTAACTTTTTGCCAAAAATATAACCGACTTCAGTTATCAGAAAAAAAACAAACTACTGAACCGATTTCGATAAAATTTTTAAGAAACCAATCTGAAAGTATATCCTTTCAAATAAAAAAAAGAATTTTGAAAATCGGTCTACAATTGACGGAGAAATCGGTGAATATACCTAATTGATACAAATATAAGCAAAGATAATCATCATCATCATCCACATCCACAGCAGGCCTCCCCAAGCTTGTGCCATCCACCACGATCCTGTGCTAGTCTCACCCATAGACGTCCCGCGACTCTAACGATGTCGTCCACCCATCTCGCTGCCGGACGTTCGACCCTTCTGCAGCCATTTCTCGGCCACCATTCAGTTGCTACCCTGCTCCACCTGTCATCACCACGTCTTACCAAGTGCCAAGACTATTTGAGGTCAAGACCATTTGAGCTCCATGACTCGATTCCCAACATCATGAACCTTCGTTCTTCTACGGATCTTTACGTTTGGAACTCGATCTAAGAGTTTGATGCCGAGCATGGTACGCTCCTCCATCCGCGCGCAAAGATAATACCTAGGACAAATAAAAAGATGTCTCTATTTTTACGCTCAAGACTATTTGAGCTTCATAAGTCGATTCCCAAGATCATGAACTTTCGTTCTTCTACGGATCTCGACGTTTGGAACTCGATCTAAGAGTTTGATGCCGAGCATGGTACGCTCCTCCATCCGCGCGCCAAGATTTTAAGAATAATTTAGAAATCTGCACATAAAGTTTACTTGGTTCCTGAGTCACAACTAGATGATGCTACTAAATTAACATAAAACATATTGAAAGAAAGAAAGAAAGAAAGAAAGAAAGAAAACATTTTATTCAACAACCACACAGTAATAAAGGAAAATAAAACACAACAACAATAAAATCTAACCTAAGCACTAACAAACTAACAAACTTAAAAGCTCTGTGTGGAGATGAATAGGTACTCAGCTCAGCATGATGCTACGGTATGTTAATATGCCGCAGCGCTGGTCTTCTGCTGAGTCCAGTTTATATTACCTCACGTACCTTGTGATCAAGGGTAGCCATAATAAGACAAACACAACTATTGTTCAAATCAAACCATATTAAATACATGCATTACAAAATTAAATACCTACTATTTTACACCAATAAAACTATCACTACTAACTATCACACTAATCAAAAAAAAAAAAGTATGCTCATATGCTGATTATTATGGAGGAACTAAATGTTATGTTTATATATCATCTGTTGCTATGCAACTGTACCCATTTGCGCAATTATTCATTTATAATATTTTAAAACTTATTTATAAAAATTACATTTTTCAATACAAAGTATTTTACAAATACAAACATTAAAATAAAAAATATATTTATAAAAAACGGTAAACCACCGACTGCGAAACAAGGCCCAAGCCATCGGTGGCTAGCGCTGCAGAGAGAGGAACCTCCTGACTATGCGTGCCGAGTCCAGGACCACCGCCTGACCGTATCTGACCCTTGTTTCAACTCAAGGTATTGGTCGAGGCTCTTCGCCATCAGTTCTTTAGCCGACGGAACGATAATCGTTGATTCCACATCCCACATGGCGGTAATCTCATGAGCCAAATCAAGGTACTTGGTTAGCTTGTCCTTCTCGCCCTTCACGAGATTAGCATCATGTGGGATAGATCAACAAGTATCGCCCGGCGCTCCGACCGGTCTACCAGCACGGTACTAGGCTTATTGGCGACAATAGTCCTGTCCGTGATGATAGACCGATCCCAATAGAGCGTGGCACGGCCATTTTCAAGAACAATGATTATTATTATGAGCACGTAGGGTCCCACTGCAAGGCAAAGGCCTTCCTTCCTTCTCTTCAGTCTTCGGTAGCTCATGGACGTGTGCATTCTCCCCATCCTCACCTAAGGCGCGCAAACCTGGTCTTTGAGTGATCTGCAAAAGTCTGCCAGACAGACAGGCCGCAATCCTAACAGTATACAGCGCTTTAAAACGCAAATCGTAGATGTTGGACAGCAAGCGGGTTATGAATGAATGAATGAAATAAATATTGGTAGATGCGGAACCCTCGGTCCGCAAGTTCCACTCATACTTGACTGGTTCATGTCTAATAATCAATTATAATTCAATTCTTTGGTGCGGCCGCAAGCTACGAGTAGGTTGCAGAGTCAGTGACCTCAAATGCGAAAGCTGAGGTGAAAAAAATGGGGGTACTACGAGTCAATGTCTTGATATTCACAGTCAAGGTTCATAAAACTGATCGTAAATCTTACAGGAGATTGGCAAACTTCTAAGAACGTGAGACCCAGTTTCAATTTCAACTTCCTAATTAAGCTTGCAGTGCAATTAGATTAGAAAATACAATGCGTTTCAATCAATTATTTTTATATTAATTGGAAGCGGAACAAGCATATGACCCTAAGCTAAAAGAAGTATCGCCGGTCACATACCTTGAGAACGTGCCCTCCGATGCATAGCCCGCGTCCATCAACTTGAGGCATACAGCAGCCCGGATCTAGGATTTTTCCGAACCAGGGCAGAAACTTGATGTGGTGCCCTTCAGCGTTTGAGAGACGGGTAGCGGGGGGGGGGGGGGGGGGGGGGGGGGGGGGTACTTTTGATGTAAAGTTCTTTTTCATTTTTTCATCCCCCCATCTCGGAAAGAGTATTTTTGCTCTTCGATATCTGAGTGCAAAAACCGTTTTTATCCGCTAGAGGATAAAGTAAATTGAATTTATTTTAATTGAACATCGCGTGCAATAAGTTTGTGAATTCAAAACATCATTAAACCTATCCTATATATATATAGTAATATATAGTTATCCTCAGCATACATAATATACATACAACGCTGATTTGCCCAAGTTGATTTGGAGATCTCAATTCTCTCGATCAATAATAGCTGACATTATGTTCCATTACGAAGGTTGTCAGCTTAATAGAAAGTTCTACCTGTTTGTATGATATTCGGATTTCCCATTCTTTAATAGTATGTAGCAGCTTTTTCCCCCGGCTTCTTTCATGAGGTACTCTAGTATATATTTAATTCCAAAACATGCTTCCTTTCATTATTCTAAAACAAATATAATTATAAATTCACGGTCTAAAGACCGTTGCAAACGATCTGTAGATAGCTCAACTCCTCCAGATCACTACCAGGCGGAAGTGTCCCCAAGACACTGGCCGTATTGCCCCGCTGAATTGCAATGCTTATGCAATGCGTTGACCCAATAAGCGTCGCTTCGATCAGACGCCCAGAGATAATTTTAAAAACGCGATGGGCCCCGGTACCCCAGGGACCCAGGGCCTCGACCCCAAACGGCTCAAATAGGTAAGCTCTGTCGAGACTTCCATATTTGCGGCGCTTGAGATCTTCGGCTAAATTTGCCGCCGCACCGGCCCCAAGTGCTGTACCAGGCAGATGAGATGGCGGCAAGGGTATCGACGCACGTGGCGTCTCATACCAAAGGCCGGTAACACTCGCTGTTGCAACTTGACTTGACACCTCATTTTTATCCCATTAGACCAGATTTATGGGATAAGAAGTAAGCCTAGTGTTAATCCAGATTATAACCTACGTACTAAATTTCATCGAAATCGGTGAAGCCGTTACAACGTGATTGAGTAACAAACAAACAAATATATAAATAAACAAACATCCAAACATTTATAATATTAATGTGGTAGTGTGATAACGGCATCGCTGACGTCGGTATCAAGGCTGCCAAGTTGAAGTGGGATTGGGCGGGTCGTGTCTCCCGCATGCAACCAAATAGGTGGGGTAAGGACGTAACTGGATGGATCCCTGTGGATGGAAAGCCCCGTGGAAGACCTAAGAAGCGGTGGCGCGATAATTTGGACGCTTTTATAGGGACTGGCGGGATTTGGTACAAGATTCAGAAAAGTGAAGAGATGACGGGGAGGCCTTTGCCCAGCAGTGGGACAGCATAGACTAGATAAAAAAGTGAGATAAGAAATAAAAAGATCCTGTTTTTTTAATGCCTTATTAATTCGTACGTATGGCTTTTAGTCTAGTTCCAGTTAGTTTTACATTGGCAGACATCAATCAAAACTCTAAGGCCGACTTGGACAACGATCCCTAAGCGTATTTATTCTTTATTGTACACAGATAGATTTACAGACAAAACAGCTCACAAAATGGGTATGTACAAAGGCGAGCTTAAGCCTAATACGACTTTTCTACAAGCAAACCTTTGAAGATATAGATAGTTGGTTATAGTGGTGTGTACGTGCACAGAAAAGGACATCGGAGTGACTAAACATGTTTAAATTTGATGTATTTGTATATTTTGACAACTCCTTTAATCATGTTTAACCATTTTACTAAGAAAAATTTTGTGATTTCAATCATTATTATAAATACGGGATTTATCACGTACCGTCTTATCGGTGTTTCGACCGACAATGTTTCGGTTCATTTCGTTAACCGTCATCAGGGTGAGTGCAATTTTTTTTATTGATGATGGCCAAGCGCTTTACCACTACCTCGCCTGATGGTAAGTGAAGGTGTGATCGAAGATGGAGCACGCTTGCCTAGAAAGAACCTATTCACTCTGGACTTGAAGACTCCAAGATTATACTGGTTTGGAAAAACATACGCCGGAAGTGAGTTCCACTCCTTACTTGTGCTAACAAGAAAAGTTGAAGCAAATCGTTTGGTACGGCAAGGTGGTATGCCGACCAGGTATGGGTGGTACTTCACGGTACGTCTGCTTGTCCGGTGGTGGAAGGGGGAAGGAGGGACAAGGTCATGAATATCTTGCGCACAATCACCAAAATGTATCTTGTAAAAAACTGAAAGTCTGGTTACTCGGCGTCTGTGCTCTAGACTTTGTAAATTAGCTTCCACTAGTGAGTCATGACCAATGAGTCTAGCAGCACGTCGCTCAATCGAATTAAGGGCTTCCAGCTGATACTTGGCCGAGCCATCCCAGCGATCCGCTCCAAATAACGTCTCGCCTCTCACATTATCGATAATTAACCACTAAACACGTTTAGTCATCGTTGCGCACGTCACCCCAAATGCTACTATATTTAATTGAGCGAATTCACCTTCTGAACATCCTAACCGACGCACTTGATAATAAAAGTAGGAAGGAATAATGTTGATCTCTTGAGAGAAACTTTTGCGTCTCAAATAGTTACAATTCAGGAAAAACAAAAAACCCGTTCCGTAGACGTACTAAGTCGATACAATTTTAAGTGTCGCGATTTATGATAAAATGTCATTAAGCATTTTCAAACCGGCTTTACATTCGATGTAGTACAAGACTTGTTTAATAGCGGATCAACCTCAACAAATTTAGCCATACAAATTTTTGGCACGATTCTCTTAGGCTCAATAAAAATTACTTTAAAATAGAGTAGATTAAAAAACACGTTAATGTACACACTTTAAAACAAACATTAACAATAAAATAAATGCATAAACACGAGCAGTACAATCGTTGGTCTTATCGCTATGTGCGATCTCTTCTCGATAACCTCGGGTGTTCTAGTTTAGATAATGTTTGTATTCGACTATTATGTTAATCATTGGGGGAAGTTTTAAAGCGATAGTAAGCTTAATGGTAAATATGGGGGGAGGGGGAGGCTATTCTAAAAAACAAAAAAAATGACATGTACGACTACGACCGAAGTCGTAGTATAAAATTACTATGGTAAACAAAAATATAATTGACTTAACCAAACTACTGAACTGATTTTGATGAAATTTCTACTATACCAATACGAAAGAGTATCATTTCTAATAAAAAATAATATTCTAAATCGGTTGATAATGCCGGAGTTCTGAGGCAAACATAAAACCGAAATGCGTCCCTATAAAATTTAAAGGGTGCCCCCGATTTTTTTGGGATCCCATCATCAGATCCTGTTTTGGTGCCAATGGGGCCACCTGGAATCTATTTTTTTTTAAATGAAAAAAGAATTTCTGGAATCGGTCCAGGCATCTTCGAGTAATCGGGAAACAAACGTAAAGATTCCGGCGAATTGAAAACTTCGTTTTTTTTAAGTCTGTTAACAATAAAACCAAGCAAAGCGTGTACTATGGGAACCAGATAACTGATAGAATATTAATATACTATTTTTCTTGTAAATACATACTTCTATACTAAAATTATAAAGAGGAAAGTTTTGTATTTTTGTGTGTATGTTTGTAATGAATAAACTCAAAGACTAGGTACTGGTCCGATTTCAAAAACTCTTTCACCATTGGAAAGCTACATTCACCCTGAGCAACATAAGCTACTTTTTACCCCACTGCGCAAAGTAGGGTAATGTTTTATTGAAAAACTACGCGTGCGAAGCTGCGGATTGGTCAGCTAGTATAATATATAGGGAAACAACCAGACCCGGAACAAATATCTGTAGATCATGCAAACATTTGTTCAGCGGTGGGAATTGAACCCGCAACCTCGTGCTTCTTATCCGGTTATTTGCCCACTTCGCCACGGAGGTCGTCTGAGGTCGTCAGAGGTCGTGAAACTTAGCTTTTGTGTTGTAATTAAAAGATGTTATCAGGAAATACCAGGCATCGAGCGTAGCTGTTACAAAAACCTATAGTCGGTTGTTCGTACGCCAATCAAATCGCAAAATTGGTTTGCAAGAAATAGTAATCATAGCAAATCATATAGTTCGAACCAAATCAAATCGTGTTTCTTGAAGACTGATCAGAAAAAAATTAGCTAACCAAAGAATCATCTGACGAACTCCGGGGCGCAATTAGCGCATAGCCGGCTGAGACGCAGGAGGTAGCGGGTTTTATTCTCACCGCGGAACAAATGTTTGCATTATCTACAGATATTATTTCCTGATCTGGGTGTTTGCCTATATATTATAAGTATGTATTTACAAAAAAAGTATATAAGTATTCTATCAGTTATCTGGTTCCCATAGTACAAGCTCTGCATAGTTTTGGTCTAGATATCGCTGTGTGTAATGACCAGCAATATTTTGTTTTATCTAGCCTATGCTGTCCCACTGCTGGGCAAAGGCCTCCCCCTCATCTCTCCACTTTTCTTGATCTGGTACTAAATCCCGCCAGTCCCTACAAAAAGCGTCCAAATAATCGCGCCACCGCTTCTTAGGCATTCAACGGTGTCACTTTCCATCCGCAAGGATCCAACCAGTTACGACTTCAAGGACCGGCATTGCTGACGTCGGTATCAAGGCTGCCAAGTTGAAGTGGGATTGGGCGGGTCATGTCTCCCGTATGCAACCAATTAGCCCACCTATTTGGTCCAGCAATATATTTATATCTTTCGTCAAACTAGTTTTAGTGTATATTTCTTTATAAAGTTTACCTAAGTTTGTCTTATGATAATCAAGGGGATTAGTTATTAAGAACGGGTTTTTGCAAAAATGGTTTTCACGGAAATTTTAATTGCTAAAATAACACATTAATAATTTAAACAATGAATCTCACATAACATTAATAACATTAAATTTTTGCATAAATTAAACTATAGGCTATTTCATAGACATCACTATTACTCGTGCGCGATAACTTGGGACCTGCTAGGAATGCGACTCCCCGACCGCTTCCCCTGCACTTCCCCGATGGCGCCCGTATTGTACCGTTCGCATCACTATTTTTTACTAGGGTTTTTAGTCTCGTACTGGCCTACGTCACGTAACGACGCGCTCTGGAATTCTTTTAGTTTTCGTTTGTGTTATTGTTTTGTTGCCTGGAAAAAAGAAGTCAACCATGTGGACAGGCTTCGACAAAAGTATTGGGACGATGACCTCTTACAAGAGACGAATGAATCGCAATTAATTGTAAATTTATCGGATACCTCTTCGTCAAGTGATTATAGTGAGACTGAGGACGAAGAACAACCTCTAGAAGGCATAAATCTACTAAGTAGTGACGAAGATAAGATAATGTAAATAATAGATAAAATAAATGTATAAACTTAAACATTGTATTTTTATTTTATTCAAATAGTGTAAAAAAGATTAGATAAAAAGCAGCGTCCTCCCTGAGTAACATAATAAATTAGGTTAAAAAAAACAAAGATGAAGCCGCGGGCGGCTGCTTGTTATGTTCGCTTTTTTGCGGGCGGTACAAACACGCCAATATGACGTCACCGCGCTCAGGTCCCAACTTATCGCGCACGGGTAATGCTTACTTTTTATAGAGGGCGCTTAATATTCATAAAATTCAATGATGCAAAAAAACCCGGATATATATCTAAAGTTTAAAGCGCATTTAGCAAATCTAACGTTTAATTAAATCTGAAAATTTATGTTTGGATGTCAAAGGTGGATCTATACATTTCGTCGATCATTTAGATCTGTATATACTTGCACAAAATATTAATAAATTGCGAATAAGTGATGCCACAATTCATCTACAAATATAAAAGAAAGTTTTTTTTTCGAATGGACTAATCTCGCTGTTAGCCTGATGAGGCCGTTGCAGCATAACCGAGCTTTTGGCGAGCGCAGAAGGCGCTCAGCCCTGTAATTTTTTGATTAGGCAACTAGCGCAAGGGCACCACTTAGGTACGAACCTCGGCTTGGGCTGTTGCCGGGACGGGGATAGGAGAGAAACGCCCGGGTACGTGCTTGTACCTCGTATAGGCGGCGACTGAAGGGACTCGTCTACCTCGCCGGTGAGGTCGGTGTATTTGTAAAGTTATAAAAGAAAGTCGTGTTAGTTACACTATTTATAACTCAAGAACGGCTGAACCGATTTGGCTGAAAATTGGTGGAGAGGTAGCTTAGAAGGAGACGGACATAGGATACTTTTTATCCCGTTCGAGCGCGTTTCCGTGTGACGTGACATAAAACGTCAAAGAGAAGAAAAATAGAAGTCATTATAAAACGTGGTATAACAAAAACGCATCTGACATGGAGTAACAAAACGCAAATGACAGCTAAACGTAATTTTGTCTATGGTTAAGTATGGTTGTAAATATCTATATATATAATAGAAAGACGTGTATTATAACATTTATAATTCAAGAAAGGCTGGACCGATTTTGATGATCTTTGATTTCTTGGATTCGTCTCCGCCCCAAATAGCAGAATAACTATTAAAATGTAGGAAAAATTCACGCAAAAAGAAATTACGAAGAAAATTCATTTCCTCATAGTCAATGATGGCCGGGGACAACAATTGACATTTCTACCAGGGTAAGGTATATTGACAGCCCGCGTTATATGCATGTCAAGGCGGTACGAAGTTCGGCGGGTCAACTAGTCCTACTATCCTACTATATATAATATTATAAACGCGAACGTTTGTATGTATGGATGTATCGATGTTTGTTACTCTTTCACGCCGGAACGGCTGAATTGATTGCGATGAAATTTGGTATGTACGTAGATCATAACCTGGATTAACACATAGGCTACTTTTTATTGGCAAACCACGCGTGCGAAGCCGCTGGCAACAGCTAGTTATAAATAATGTGGCATCTGCTAAGAGACTTCACACGTACATTTTCCATTTTTTTGTTACAGAAACTTACAATCTCAGCTTCTTATAAACGGATCTGTAACTACAATAGTTGATTTGTTTTTTATTCCTATAGTTTTGTTAACAAAAAATATTCGCTAGTGCGTATTTGTAGAATTCTGATTGACGCGCAGATATGATTATTAATGTATGTTAATAAAAAAATGCGATGAGGCTAACACTCTAACAGCCTATACAGCCTTGTGCAACCGTCTCTGTCACACCATGCGAAAATACGCAAAGTGCGAGAAGGACTAATTCGAGGCGTGAGAGCGAAAAAAACCAATTGATTATATCATAATTTGCGTACTATTTATATCTATCAATATCCGCAATACACAAAGGATATCTGGAAGAGAATGATATTAAAAATAAGCCTTTGTGCTATTGGAGCAATAAAGTATATTCAATGAATGAATGAAAATTCTTTATTATACCTTACAAGCTAGACACAACAGATATAAAGAAAAAAAACAACTAACAAATGTAAGCATATTAAGTCATTCGAGGCTGTAGATATATTTGCATGCTCAACTTATCAATTTATGAGCTTAGTCTCTATAATACTTTCAAAACACGACCTTCAGTCGCTTCTGTCTTATCGTAATTCCGTTCTGTGCTTTTCCTTTGACTTTTACTTTTTCCTATATTTACTTTGTATACTTTTAATTTATCATAGTTTTGTTTTAAATAGATAAGTAAAAGGACCTTCTGGCCCTCTAGTTGCATCTACTTATACGTTACATTTACATGACAAGACAGAGTCTGTCTTACCAATATGTGGATAACGTAGTGGGTTACAATAATAATACTAATACTTATATCACATGAATACTGTATCTTAACTAACCTTTATAGTGTAACTGTTTGTTGTTCCGAACTAAATTAAAATTAAAACTTAATAATGGGCGGTCTTATCGCTTAACAAAGCGATTTCATCCAGACAACCTTTGGATGGAGAGGATCATTGCTTAATGGAATCAATCAACATTGACATCATCATACCCCCCCCATAGATTTACAGAGCGAGGGATCTTGTGCGGTCTGCACCCAACGGATCCCAGCAACCTTTAACAGGTCGTCTTTCCATTTTTTTTCAAACTATTTAGATCTTCGTTTGGCCACAATCTCACCTGATGGTAAACGATGATGTGGTCTAAGATGAAGCCAGTATAATCTTGGAGTCTTCAAGTCCAGAGTGAATAGATTCTTTCTAGGTAAGCGTGCTCCATCTTCGATCACACCTTCACTTACCATCAGGTGAGGTAGTGGTCAAGCGCTTGGCTATTATCAATAAAAAAAATAAAAAAAACACACGAAGATCTAGAAGAAACCTATTCACTCTTACTTAAAGAGGCCCGGATTGTATTCTTTAGGAAAAACAGACTACGGTAAAGTGCTCCATACCTTCCTAGCTGTGCGCGTCAAGAACGTAGAACCAAAACGGTTCAAAACCATCTAGTGGGGGGCCGTGCCACTTGAGAACCTTTCTGCCCCAACGGCCGTCAGTTCTTCGAGCAATGTGCCCTGCCCACTGCTACTTCAGCTTGCTAATAAAAAATAAATATGATCATATTTCCGAGTTTGTGGTTGCCAATCCGCTCTCGTCGGGATGCTAATATTCTAAATCTTTTATATAAAATTCTATTTACTTCTTCTTCTCCGCCGTATCACAAACAATGCTTTGAATTCCTAAATCTATCCCATACCCGCAATCTGCGTTCTTCCACTACTCTCCAGTTGAAAACTCCAGCCCATAATTCCAACTTCTTTAGTGACTCGTTTACGGTACGAGCTGTCCGATTATGGAATGACTTGCCCGTTTCCATCAGACATGCTAAATCTTTACATATTTTTATAAATGAGGTCCACAAACTATACCTAGCGGCTTCTTTTTAGTAAACATTGTATTTCCTTTCGACATTTATTGAAAATGTATATGTATATATATTATATTTATTGATGTAAGTATATTTTAGATTTAGGTATTTATTTATTTTTATCCTATAACACCGCCCTCACACGTCTTTTCAATCCAGTCCATCCAAAGGTTGCCTGGAAGAGATCGCTTTGAGATATATTAGTCTAAGTTTTCTAGGTTAAGTTATTTTAATTTGGTGTAACAATAAATAATTATCTCTCTCTATCTCTCTAATCCTTTGTGTTATGCAACACTTAGGTTCGTTTGAATCTCGTCTGATTCGATCTCGCAAATAAATGAATTTAATCTAACCATGCAAAGTTTCACGATCTCATGTATTATAATTTATTATAAACAGATTTATTTTTGGACGTGACTTTGGATTATTACGGAATCGTGTTTTCGCTTCAAGTATTACTTCCTGAATTCTTACGTACCTACATTTATTACGAGGTATATGGTATCTATGTTATAGTCAAAGTATGTCCATGTGTCTGAATTTCGCAGTAAGCTCAAGTGGTTACCCTACCCATATGCCTTCGTCAGGATACTCACATCCTTCACCATTTAAATAACACCCTGTTTAACCCTCCCTCACCTTCCTATCTTAAAGAACGCTCCCATTTCGTTATGGAACGCGCTGCCGGTAGCTATCAGATGTGCCAAGTCACTTGCCGTTTTTAGGGTTCCGTACCCAAAGGGTCAAACGGGACCCTATTACTCTGACTCCGCTGCCTGTCTGTCCGTCTGTTACCAGGCTGTATCTCATGAACCGTGATAGTTAGACAGTTGAAATTTTCACAGATGATGTATTTCTGTTGCCGCTATAACAACGAGTACTAAACTTAGAATAAAATAAATATTTAAGGGGCTCTCTCTCTCCTATACAACAAACTTGATTTTTTTGCTCGTTTTTGCTCGATATTAATAACGGCAACAGGTAAACGCTTGAAATATTCACAGAATATTGAATTTTTTTTTCTCTTTATTTAAGGACTTTTAAACTGTGTTTATGTCAGCCCTATAATGACAAAATCATATATTTAACAAACTTAAAAAAACAACTTCCTAGTTGAAATAAACATTACTTAGTTTAGACAGTGCGCAAAACAGACGCAAGCGCGCACCCTTCGATGTATCTATCGACAAGTACGCACCCGCATACATTCTACGCACCTACCGAATCAACAAAACTATAAATCAATTTGGCTTCTGTTGAGTTAGGACGCGATAAGATGCTGTGAAAAATTCCAACATTGACAATAGTTATACCCAACTCAACAAGAAGCATACGCCTTTCAGCTTGGTTCCGGACACACTCCATCATAATATGGTGCACATCTTCTGGTTGAGTTAAATTATGCACTTTAAAAATAAGTAAGAAAAATAAAATTAATATTAACAGGGGGGCTTCCATACAATAAACGTGATTTTTTGCCTTTTTTATAGATAATGGTACGGAACTCTTCGTGCGCGAGTCCGACTCGCACTTGACCGGTTTTTCGTGCGTGCAGCCGGCGTTTATCGATTTATAAGGCGTTTGTCTCATCAAAAAAAAGTTTTTTAGGTTAACTTTATCATTCAACCATCAGGGCCGTACGCTTGTTTGCTACTTCAGTAGTATAAAAAAATCGCTCGTTCATTTATACCTACTTTTACTATGCCAAAGCTCAAACTCCTCCGTGCACACAATAAGCTTAAAACGGGGTACACACGGCTACACATCAAGCTATACATTTCCAGTATAAGCTGACCTCTCATTCTACGAAAAGCCTACACAATGCGAGGTCAGCTTATATCTACTGTAAATGTATAGCTTGATGTGTAGCCGTGTGTACCTACGAAGTTTTCATTGCACGTAGGTACAGTAATAGCTCTTTATTGGCGGGGTATATGTTCCGTAAATATACCGCGAATACAGAAACCGTGAATATGCAATGGTAATTTATATGGGATTATAGGGGATACGGTCCTTATCGACAAAATAAATACTTATCTAAAAAAGTCAATTTAATTGAAGATTTTTGCCCATACTGATTAATTATTATCTTCAGGTTTAGGCGATGGTTTAAAGAATTTTGAAATTGTTTTCTTGCTTGGCAGTTTTTAAAATCTCCTTCAATTCAGACTGATATTCAGCAGAGGCATTAGCTTTTTAAGAATAATATAAGCGACTTCAGATATCAGAATAAACAAAGCACTGAACCGATTTCGATGAAATTTCCATGGGACTAATCCGAAAGTATATCTATTCAATTATAAAACGAGTTTGCTTTAGACCGCACGACTGAAGTAAAACTTCTTTTTTTAAAATATTAATTTATTAAATTGTTCAATTACAAAATTGTCCACACGCCTGTAAGTCGATCAGTTTATGTTCATTCTGGTCAGACGCAACTCGCACTCGCACATAACGTTTAAAATATACGAAACCTAACTCACCCTCTTTCTATATTCACTAATCTCCGTCTCAACTTCCGTTCGGACTTTTCGTAACGCATTCACCAGCTTAATCCCCAAGTCAAGCGTGCGTAAAGAAGTTTTACTTCAATAAAATAATTTCTAAATCGGTTGAGAAATGACGGAGTTATGAAGAAACAAACATAAAATGAAATAAATAAAAATAAAAAAAACAGTTGAATTGAGACCTCCTCCTTTTTTGAAGTCGGTTTAAATTAAGACTTCCTTCCATATACGGATCAATTTTCATAAAGAAATCACAAATCTCATTTGCCATTCTTAAACCTTCACTAAGATTTTTTCTTCAACGGGCTGTGAATTTAACATTTTCTATGTACACAGGTGTAGCTGTAATAAGGTCTTTCTTTTTTATTAGTCCATTAGCCGACGCATTTACAGAGGATACCGAATGCTTTTTATGTATGAATGTATGTACCGGTATAATGTTTAGATGCGCGAATAAAGAAATCTTTCGCCGGGAATATTGGAATTGGGTCGCATTTTTTTAATCCGCGAGTAGTGAAAACGCGAATGAAGGAATCGCGAATAATGAGTTTTTACTGTAATAGATAAACCACTGTAGATCGTTTGGGTCACCATGGTCTGTCTTGCCGCCGCAGTGCTGGTCGACTCTCACGCCACGCCACCCTGAACGACGTCATCCGTCGGGCGTTTGTCACCGCCAACGTGCCGGGCTCTGCTCGAGCTGAACGGTGTTTCACGAAACGATGGCAAGAGGCCTGATGGTTTGACGTTAATTCCGTGGAGTCGTGGGAGGTCGCTGGTGTGGGATGCAACTTGTGTTGACACACTAGCGCCCGTTCACCTTCATAGTACTTCCCGGGTGGCTGGTGCGGCAGCAGAGGCTGCGGAGAACCTCAAACGGAGGAAATATGATTTCCTGGGAGATCAATACATATTCTTCCGTTTGGGGTCGAAACTATGGGTCCTTGGGGCTGGAGTGCCCCAAACTTCAATAAAGAGCTGTCCAGACGCCTCATAGACACCACAGATGACCAAAGAGCTGGAACTTACCTAAGTCAACCTGCAGATGGAGACTTATATGCAGTTTTTTATTTTTAAGTTTTTTTTTAATTTAGTTTCAGTTATTTTGTTTTATTGTAGTTTTTAAAGTTAGTCTGTTTGATAACTAGAATAACAATTGCTATTGAATATTATATAGGTACCCAGGTACCTACATGATAAACCACGAAAATAGTAAAAATAATGCTGGATATTTCACACAGCGCCATCTAGACCCAAACTTAGCAAACTTGTACTATAGGAATCAGATATCTGATAGAATACTAACGTACCACTTTTTTTGTAAATACATACTAGCAATATACTATACAGAAACAGCTAGACCCAGAATGTTTTCTTAGTGATTCCATTTCGTTGTTTTTTTGGTAAAAATTTACGTGTTTTTTAATTGATTCGCTCGGTTGCATCATACTAGGATGTAAAGTGGATTACAGAAGTTGTGTTCGCATTCTTACAAAAACAAAAACACATGTTATTAGTTCATAAACACTAATTAAATAATTTTATAGCTCACAATTTATATTGATCTCGGTTATTGACATCTAGAGAGAACGCAGACCTGTAAATTAATAATAATAATTATTATTGTTGATCGAGCGAAGCGAGATCTCCAACTCAACTTAGGAGGATAACTTTCGAAGCGTTCATCCTTGGCTAAAATGTGTGTGTGTGGTGGGGGGGGGGGGGGGGGGGGGGGGGTTGTTGAGATATTGGGGTTTAAGAGGGGTAAAAAAAATGAAAATGAGGCTAACTGGTCAAATGAAAGGTATTCATTAGTAAACACGGCTACACATCAAGCTATACATTTATTCTACGAAAAGCCTACACAATGCGAGACCAGCTTATACTGGAAACGTATAGCTTGATGTGTAGCCGTGTGCACCTACGTAAAAAGCGTTGACGTAGGCAGGAGCTCAATTCTAATGCCGCAAGCCGTAATACGCACGAGTTGCTGACGATACGGAGAAAATTTATTAGGACATAGTGTCCCAACTGACAATTTTGATTTTTTTTTAACTGTCGATTCGGACACCATCAAATTATTGAAGCTGTTAAGTACAGTCAAGTAAAAATGTTTAAGAAAAATATAATATAATGTGATAAAGCTAATCAAATTGCTTTGCGAGCGTGAAGTGACTTACATTAATGTTAAAAAAAGCACAAGTTTCATTTATACCGTATATTTGGTATAAATCAACATCTTGTATACTTAGGCATCTATATAATGATCACTTATATATATCTCAAATAAAGAGATAGAGAGAGTGCGACCTTGCTATGCATCTATTTCGTCATCTTGCTGTGCCGCCGCTGCGCCTCGGTAAAAACCTGTTTTTTTTAAATGACTGTACAACGCAGCTATTTTAAAGGTTTCCGAATCGACAGTAACAAAAATATTAAAATCAAGTGTCAATTGGGACATTGCGTCCCAATATATTTTGTCCGAATCGAGAGCAAGTCAATACGCCGTAACATCTTACGCGAAAGATTCGGCCATTTATTGGCCGAAACTGGCCGAAACCGAAACCATACTTTCGGTCGTTCACTATGTGTTTCCTATTACGAGCATAGCCGTTTTACATCGACATTAGATATCACCTTATATATTTTTAGCAGAGCACGGTATGAGGTCATCGACTTTGCATACCTACTTTTAAGGTAAAATGACCTTCGATTATGTAACCTCCGAACTTATTCACGTATTCGGCGCGGGGCCTAAACTTGATTTTTAATAAGCAAAAACCATAACTTAAAATTAACCTTGGCTATTAGATTAATATACAGAGAATCGAAGTAAAAGTATGACTACCTCTGTGGCGCAGTGGGCGAATAGCCGGCTGAGACGCAGGAGGTAGCGGGTTCGATTCCCGCTGCAGAACAAATGTTTGTATGATCATATTTGTTCTGGGTCTTGATGTTTTTCTATATATTATAAGTATGTATTTACAAAAAAAATAAGTATATAAGTATTCTAGAGTTGTTATAAAAAAAAAGGTCACCTCGAGATACTAGGGGTTTCGCTCACGCCTACTCTCAACTTTAGCTCATACATCGAGTCTAAGGCTAAAACAGCTGCCATGAAACTGGGCATCCTCAACAAGGTCAGGAGATATTTCACACCGGGACAGCTTCTTAGTCTCTACAAAGCTCAAGTTCGGTCTGGTATGGAGTACTGCTGCCACCTTTTGGGTGGTTTGGAGAAATACCAGCTCGTTACTTTAGACTCGATAGAACGTAAGCCTTTTTGGCTTATAGATGAGCAATATATGGCGCAAACAAAGACCCAAAGTATCGAACACCGCCGACCAATATAAATAAATAAATATGGCTGGACATTTCACACAGCTCTATACAGCCCTAAAACTAAGCAGAGCTTGTACTATGGGTTATGTATTATGGTTGTGGTATTAGTATAGATATACACTTTATATACCTACACCACATAAAAAACAATTAACTAAACAAGAAAGAAATACTTAATTACATTGCGCAGTACAATCGGCGATCTTATCGTTATAAGCGATCTCTTCCAGACAACCTTGGCAACCAATTGTTATTCAATTGTTATTGGTGCACAGCCAGGATTTGAACCCCAGGTTTGTTGGCTAGATGACTAGCCGGTTGCGTACTTCACACATCGAATTAAAGCTTGATTCGGTGCGAAAATAAATAAATAATAAATATTGCTGGACATTTCACACAGCGCTATCCAGCCCCAAACTAAGCAGAGCTTGTACTATGGGAACAAGATAACTGATAGGATACTTATATAGTTTTTTTTTTGTAAATACATACTTATAATATATAGAAAAACATCAAGACCCGGAACAAATATCTGTAGATCATACAAACATTTGTTACGCAGCGGGAATCGAACCCGCTACCTCCTGCGTCTCAGCCGGCTATTCGCCCACTGTACCACGGAGGTCGTCATAATATGCCCAGGAACTATACGATTTACGGAAAAATTTCCAAAAGGGACAATGTTGGCATGATTTACTATTCATGTGGGAGATGAGGGGGGGGGGGGGGCTTGTTAAGATATTGGGGTTCAAGAGGAGGTTAAAAATGAAAATGAGAATATTAGGTCAATTGGGACGTCTAATAAAAGGTCTTTATACGTAAATTTCGACCCTGTTTTAATTTTTAGTTCAGTGTTTGCAGTTTTTGAGTTAATTAGCCTTATTAAATACTGAACTTTGACGAAATTCACAGGGTACACCAGTGACCCCACAGTGCTGTAATTTGGTATGCGTGTAGCTTTAGTGACACAAATCTAGACGAAAGTCTGATATCTAGAATAACTGCAATTTATACCCAAGAAATATTAACAAAATTACATGAACTCCCGTTACCTGTAATTCGAATGAAACTGTACGTCAAATTATTTGGTTATTAATAATTTTTTTTAGTTTTTATGGGAGACTCGCGAGATCTCAGTTCGGGGCGAAATACTAGTTTATAAGGTCTAATAATAGTCTAATTAAAATTACTCTACTTACTTACCGGAAGACATGTAAATAACATGTTAGAAAACATATACGGTTCAACTTATATGCAAAAACATAGACATAATCAAACAGCAGGTTAAGTTGTTCGACCTCCGAAAGGTAGATATCACTTCGGGGTTTTGTAAACTATACAATGTTGTAAAATTGAGCAGAAAAATAAAAAAAATTAAAACATTTATTTGACACGACACATGGACAAAACAAAACTCAAAAGAAGATGGTGGTATAGATGTAATGACAAATCTTGACTTTTAGTTCTAAGAAGTAGGTAGGAGCTAGGTGTAAGCAGCAGAAGCTTTTGAAATTATCATGGTTAAGAACACTATTTGTACCAAAAACGAGATAAATAAATATTTCTGGACATGTCACACAGCGCTATCTAGCCCCAAACTAAGCAGAGCTTGTATTATGGGAACCAGATAACTGATAGAATACTTATATACTTTTTTTTTGTAAATACATACCTAACATATTAAGAAAAACATCCAGACCCGGAACATATATCATGCAAACATTTGTTCCGCGGCGGGAATCGAACCCGCTACCTACTGCGTCTCAGCCGGCTGATCGCCCACTGCACCACGGAGGTAGTCGTCACGTTGATATTTAACATAATTTGTGAGTTTTTGAGTATTTCGATATTTTGACGCAGTTGTATGCGCAATGGGTTCAGTTTACCCGTGAGCATGGCGCATCCAACTGCGTCGAAATATCGGGATACACATAAAATCGCAAATCACGGTAAATATCCCGTTTTTAGTACAAATAAGAACAAGGAGGCACAAAACAAACAAGGAGACATACGTCAAGGATAACAGGAATATACCACGCAGCTTCCATCATAATCACAAAGGTGAGTCATACCAAAATGGCGCCAGCTCAGAAGTCTTCAATAAAAGTAATCTGTAGGATTAGCAAATATTAGATAGATTTCTAAAAAGACAGTTTTAGATAGAGATTTCGATTGATTCATCTTGTAATCTTTGGATATATTTCTGTCAGTCATTTATTTTCATATTATTTTCTTTGCAAAATTCGGAGGATTATCTCACAAAGACGTGACGGATAATTTGCGTAATTCATCAATTTTTCATTATAACTCCAAAACTATACTTACCACATAAAAGGAAATAAAAAATGTATTTGAAAAATATGTAAGTTAATCTATTTTATATGGTACTAAACTATTAACTCTGTTTTGTAATTTTGTCTACCAAAATTTTGTCCCCTTTGCCAATCAAAACTACCCGTATTATTTACAATTCTTTAATTTCCAGTCAATAGCTTTAGTAGTAGCTGTGACAAACAGGCAGACTGACAAAGTCGCATAAGGTTCAGTTTTTACCCCTTTGGTTCGGAAACCTAAAACATTATGGTAATTCGCCATAACGCCCCGACCTTCACTTAACGTAGACGTCGAGTGATCTAACTATTTAGCCATGAGCTGCGCTAAACAGATCATTGCTAAGTTCAGGGCAGACCACATTTGCATAAACAGAGTAGGAAATAGTTTAAATACTTGAGGAAAACCTGAATGCTAAGAGGAACTGACAAATAGTTAGTAATGAATCGGCTATTACATCCGACTGACGGGTCGATACTATTCGTATGTACGGTGGACGGTATTTTTTTCGTCACACTGAAAAACCGAATAGGTTGAACTCCATAATGTTGATTCCATTCTTCTTCTTAGCGTGTCAAGGGTTCTACGTTTTCCTTTATACTATGTTGGACAGGTGTTTGGCCACAACAATAGCATTAGGCGAGGCGGTTACTAGGTCCTCCATCGTGCAGGTGTTCGGGCACAAAGGGCACATTAGCAAATGCTGCATCGACTGCGTGGGATCACCGCACTCGCACTGCGTTAAGTTAGAGTCATTTAATCCCCATTTGCAGATATTCAGTCTGCAGCGGCCAACCTGGGTGCGGAGCCTGTTTTGTTCCTTCTGGACTTCCAGACTGGCCACGGCAGATCGTGCCCTGGTGGTAACTGTACCTGTGGGGTGATAAAATCAGGCGGTGGGGAGTTACTTTTTATCCATAGAGTGCGTCTAGCGGCAGTCGGGTCATTTCGGTCTTGATTCCATTTAAGTTGCGATACTGTGTGATACAGACTATAGGCCTACACTGTGTCTTAAGCCTCCTCCACACGTCAACAGATGCGTCCGCGGACTCTGGCGGATGCGTCCGCAGATGAATTTCTACGAGCTGACCACACGTCTGTAGGTCGAACAGTCTATGTTCATTCTGGACAGACGCAACTCGCACTCGCACCTTAACGTTTAAAAATATACGAAACGTAGCTCTCTCTCTTTCTATCTTCACTAACTTTTATCTCTCTCTCTCAACTTCCGTTCGCACTTTTCGTAACGCATTCACCAGCTTACTCTCCGAGTTAAGCGTGCGTAAAGAAGTTTTACTTCAAAAGTAATTTGCAAGAAAAGTACAATTATAAATCGAATTTCTGGAACTTGAACATGCCAATTACCTATGTAGACTTTTGAGCAAAATATTGGTATAAATTTTAGAGATTACTCGCGTTCTCTTGCTCCTAGGAGATCTAATCTGGTGTCTACGGGTTCGTCTCGTGAAGGCGGAGAGGACTGTGTAGTCTGATTAGTATAGTTGGGTATCAATTTTCCCAAAAAAAATTCAATAATTGAAATCCGTCCATTTATAACGTTACAGCAAACTTCCCCCTTTCCCCCCTCCACTCCCTTTTTTGTAAATTGTTTTCGCAACATCTTGTGTAGAATGAAGTGCTTATTGTGCCTCTCTAATTTGATTGAAATTCGTCTATAAATAACGATACAGCAAAATACCCCCCCATTTCCCCTCTATTTTCCCCCTAATAAAAACCGCGATTTGCATAAAATTTAAATAAATCAAGGAATTTGTGTGTCAATTTTCGTCAAAATCGGTTGAAAAATGCGACCTGTAGGCGGCAATAGACAGACAGCCGGACAAAAGCAAAGGGAACGCATCGACAATACCCCGGGTATTGCCGGTGTCAATAGGCGACGGTGACCGCTTACCATCAGGTGGGCCGTAAGCCTGTTTCCCCACAAGAGGACCAACGTACCACAAGAAGACCAACGTACCACAAGAGGACCAACGTACCACAAGAGGACCAACGAACCACAAGAGGACCAACGCACCACAAGAAGACCAACGTACCACAAGAGGACCAACGTTAGCCAAGTCATCGGCCACGTAACGTCTGAGAGGTCATACTGTAAGCCAGGATGGCACTCCGAACATCACCCCGTGACTCAAGAGATAGTCGTCTTTGACGAAAGTCCGACCCTTACCCACACTTCCCAAATAAAAACGGTCGAAGTGTTGAAGATCCATGTTGATGTTTCCCCAAAATAACATAAAAAAAGCATTTTTGGCCAATCTCGAAACTGAGACGCTTAGCTCGCTTCGCTCGCTCCGTCAGTTACGATTTACGGCAATGTACATCGCTGACTGTAACTAAGTTGAGTCAACATCAATAAAACGATTAGGATAACTACAGGTGACAAGGCTTTCAGTAAGTGTGAATGTCAAAGAAATACCTATAATATGTATCCTTTCATTACTTCATGAACAATACAAGATGCATTTGATACTAGTCTATGGTTTTGTCT
Source organism: Philereme vetulata (assembly GCA_918857605.2). Lineage (NCBI taxonomy): Eukaryota > Metazoa > Arthropoda > Insecta > Lepidoptera > Geometridae > Philereme > Philereme vetulata. The sequence goes on from OU975453.1 coordinate 4,662,412, forward strand.
GATGTTCATTCATCCTGTTATAACTGACTTCAAGAAAGGAAGGTTTTCAACTCGGTTGTTTTTAGGGTTCTGTACCCAAACGGGACCCTGTTACTAAAACTCCGCTCTGTCTCTGTCTGTTCGTTTGTTCACCAGGCTGAACCGTGATAGTAGACAGTTGAAATTTTCACTGATGTATTTCTGTTGCCGCTATAACAACAAATACTAAAAACAGAATTAGATAAACATTTAAAGGGGCTCCCATACAACAAACGTGATTTTTTTTTGTTTTTGCTCGATATTGATAACGGCAACAGGCAGACGCTTGAAACACTCACTCACGCTTGAGTATTTAATTATATATTAACTTAAAAAATAAATATTTAAATTATAATAAAACCAATATTTAAGTGGGGCTCCCATACAACAGACATGATTTTTTTGCCGTTTTTAGGGTCCCGTACCCAAAGGGTAAAACGGGACCCTATTACCAAGACTTCGCCGTCTGTCTGTACGTCTGTCACCAGGCTGTATCTGATGAAGTTTTCACAGATGATGTATTTCTGTTGCCGATATAAAAACAAATACTAAAAACAGAATCAAATCAATATTTGACATGATTTTTTGCTGTTTTTATAGATAATGGTACGGAACCCTTCGTGCGCGAGTCCGACGCGCACTTGGCCGGTTTTTTTTAAATGATGACCTTTGTAAAGATAAACTTCCAATCCCTGGTCGATGGAATGGTTGATTTTTTGCATTCCTGGTAATCAAATGAACATAACCGCAAATACCTTATTAGTGCTGGCCTCGTGGCGACTAATCCGATTGTCTTCCGATCAGCGTGGGCTTCGAGGCCCACCTTGAACATATCTAAGTCCTCATTTAGGTATACCTAGTCTAGCCTATAGACACACAGTTGGTTACCGTAGATGCACCGTGGTAACTAGTTAATTTTGGCGACGGGCGTCTTTAATACGTCGGTCCTGCTTTCTCTGATAGGAATAGCCGCAAGGAACGAGTTCTATCCTTTTGACGACCTCCGTGGCGCAGTGGGCGAATAGCCGGCTGATACGCAAGAGGTAGCGGGTTCGATTCCCGCCGCGGACCTCTAAATTCAGTTATTACGATTCCGGATGTGTGTTTTAAATTATTGTCGTACATAACAAAACAGGTTATATAATTCACTTATTGTACATGAGATTGAATTACAAAAGTGGCATAATGTATGCATTACAAAGCATTAGTAACATTACAAAAGGAAATAACGAACTTTATAAACCAACGACCTTTGACGACCTCTGTGGCGCAGTGGGCGCAGGAGGTAGCGGGTTCGATTCCCGCTGCGTAACAAATGTTTTCATGATCTACATATATTTGTTCCGGGCCTGGAGGTTTTTCTATATATTTTAAGTATGTATTTACAAAAAAAAAGTATATAAGTATTCTATCAGTTATCTGGTTCCCATAGTACAAGCTCTGCTTAGTTTGGGGCTAGATAGAGCTGTGTGAAATGTCCAGCAATATTTATTATTTATTTATTTTCGCACCGAATCAAGCTTTAATTCGATGTGTGAAGTACGCAACCGGCTAGTCATCTAGCCAACAAACCTGGGGTTCAAATCCTGGCTGTGCACCGATAACAATTGAATTACCAGGTTACCAAGGTTGTCTGGAAGAGATCGCTTATAGCGATAAGATCGCCGATTGTACTGCGCAATGTAATTAAGTATTTCTTTCTTGTTTAGTTAATTGTTTTTTATGTGGTGTAGGTATATAAAGTGTATATCTATACTAATATTATAAAGAGGAAAGATTTGTTTGTTTGTTTGTATTGAATAGGCTCCGAAACTACTGGACCGATTTAAAAAAAATCTTTCACTGTTGGGAAGCTACACTATCCCCGGGTAACATATGCTACTTTTTACCCACCTGCGCAGAAGGAGGGTAATGTTTTTATTGAAAAACTACGCGTGCGAAGCTGCGGATGGGTCAGCTAGTATATATATTTAAGGGTATATAAGTTTAGGTATAGAGAACAGTTAAGCAGGTGAGGCATGGTCTGGAGAGGGTTCCCAAAATCACAGCTGGTTAGTGAAGGGTCTCCGCATTCCCCATATTTTTTCAGTGAAGCCGTTTTTAGGGTTCCGTACCGAAAGGGTAAAACGGGACCCTATGACTTCGCTGTCTGTCTGTCCGTCTGTCACAAGGGTGTACCTCATGAACCGTGGTACTTAGACATTTAAAATTTTCACAGATGATGTATTTCTATTGCCGCTTTAATAACTAATACTAAAAACAGAAAAAAATAAATATTTAAGGGGGGCTCCCATACAACAAACGTGATTGTTTTGCGCGTTTCAGCTCGATATTGATAACGGCAACATGTAGACGCTTGAAATATTCACAGAATATTTAGTTATATGTTCACTATAAAAATAAGATAATAAATTATAATGAAATAAGTATATAAGGGGGGCTCCCATACAACAAACGTGATTTTTTTGCCGTTTTATAGATAATGGTACGAAACCCTTCGTGCGCGAGTCCGACTCGCACTTGGCCGGTTTTTTCAGCGAGACTAACGAAGAAGAATTACTCTTCGTTAGTCTCGCTAAAACTCATAAACGGCTGAATCGATTTTGATAAAAAAATTGTGTTTGTTTCAATGGGTCTTTGGATGGTGTAGAATGACAATTGGACTGGCAGGCGCTGTTGTCGAGATCCAGAAAATTGCGAACAAAGTCGCGGGCACACAACTAGTTATTTATGTTTTTTTAATCTATACATTTCAAGGAGTCAAAACTGTGCACGGGATTCGAACTCCGAATCAGAAGAGTGGGTGCACTAGATCACCGCGGTTTTTTAAAGTCAGACAACATGCTGCAGAGACAATAATAGTAAATTATTAAACGAGGGGATAAAGCAGTGTCTTGCGCTACGGGCGCTATATTGAATCCCGAACGTAACGAAGGATTCTAGAGTTAGTTAGTGAGTTTCTAGAATCCTGAATGCAGAGAGGGATATAAGAACGCCCAAGATGCAGGCAGCTTTATCCACGAGGAGCATACTCTACTTTTCACACTTACTGCGAGACAATATAAATCAAATCTGGGTTGGTGCATTTTGTGCAAATTTAGTTCGATTTACGAATTAGTCCTTATTGTTTTCAATACAACTTTACTCAATTCAGTACAACTTTACTCCCGGCTCAGCCGTAGGGATTTAATCGCCTGCTTTCGGTGAGGTTTGCATGCCATATAATTTGACATAGTCTAGCAGGTGGTGTGAAAAATGTATTAATATTAAGGTTTTTAATTCAGATAAAAATGCATCATACATTAATTACACAATCGATAAAAACTAACATATTTTATGTAACTTAGTAAAAAAATAGTAATAAAAAATTAAAAATACATAGACACACACATACTATAATATTATAAATGCGAAAGTAACTCTCTTTGTTTGTTAGTGTGGGCAATTCATAATTCCTTAAGTTAGGGATCTGTAAATTCATATTAAGTCTTTTGGGACGATATAAAGAAATGCGTGTTTTAACTTTTTTCAAAATCATCCCTAAGGGGAAGGGGGATAAAGTAAGGGATTAAAATTATGAGGTATTATTTACTCCCTATGTACCTTTGGTATGCAGATGGATTGTAGCCGGGATTGGGACATAGGCTACTTTATACCCGGCTGCGCCGGAGGGTAATGTTTTTATTATTAAACCACGCGTACAAAGCTGCGGGCGGGTCAGCTAGTAATAAATAAAATTGTATACAAAAAAATGCCATATTTAGTAAATTAAATTTTTAAATTGAATTGCAATATTCATTTATTGACATAAAATAATTGCTGACAATGGCAATAAATGAGTAAATAGTTGTTAATCACTGAAAATTTCCATAACCTAACGCATTAATAACTGCGGTTTGAGAATGATGACATATAATTTGTTTTTGTATTGCAAGATCATCTTGACTATAATTTACTGTTAGTTGACATAAGCACCTATTGTTGGTATAAAGTAATTGATGATTAATGCTTCTGGTTTTTATCATCATCAGGGCGTCTAATGCTGAACTTTAGCCTTCATAGATTTCCAGAGCGAACGATTAGCCCTCTCCCTAACTACGTACACTGCTACATCCTTTCATACATACTTCACCCATCCATAATTACAGACAAACGCACATATAAACATCATCAGGCATGAATAATCCTGAGTGCAGAGAGGGATATAAGCACGCCCAAGATGCAGACAACTTTACAATTTCTTACAATTACTTTTACAATTTCTGCGAGACAATAATAACTAATTTTTCGTTGGTGCATTCTGTGCAGAGGTTAGTTCAATTTACGAATAAGTTCTTATTGTATGGGTCTCTTTGGTTCATATTTTAATACAGATGCGGTACCAATTTCAAATCACAATGAAATTCAGTACAACTTTACTCCCGTCTCAGCCGTAGGGATTTAATCACATGCTTTCGGTGAGGTTTACATGACATATAATTTTACATTGACGAGCAGGTGCTGTGAAAATATATTTAAGTACTATTCTGAATTGATAGCGATATAATTAAATTATTTACTATTTATGACGTTAATAATCGTTTACTAACCTGCCCACGTAGTCACTGGAAAGCGCAGCGTAGTCTAATAATAAAAAACCGGACAAATACGAGTCGGACTCGCCCAGCGAGGGTTCCATACAAATTAGTAGGTACTTTAAATATCACTATTATAAATTCGAAAGTTGTTTGATGGATGTTTGATTTACGTAGAATATAACCTTTGTCACCATATATGCTACTATTTATTCCTTATATCAGTTCCCATGGGATTAAAATGGGATGTCCAAGTTTATATATGTATTTTGCACCCCAAACAACGCGGGCGAAGCCGCTGACAACACCTAGTAGACTATATTTTTTTATGATTTAATTACATTTGTATAGTTTTCAAGTTTTTCACTGTACTGAAGGCATAAAACGATATTACTTGCCAAATTTCATAGTTGTAGGTCAACGGAAAGTACCCTATAAGTTTTGACTCTCTTGAGAGTGTTGAAATATACTTTTTTACTACTAAAATAACTAGAAATGACTTTGAATGAAGTTTGTTTTTTTCATAACTTCAAGGGACTGTTAGACCTGAGCATTTGGTTTATACCTCCACGCGTTCCAGAGATAAAGGGTCTTGACAGACAGACGAACAACAATGTAATCCTATAAAGGTTCCGATTTTTCCTTTTGAGGTACGGAACCCTTAAAATAAAACATTTTAATAAAATAATATTTACACATGTAAATTACATAAAAAACTAAAATTAAATATTTTATTGTATTTGAATTTTAAGGAACAGAGATGTTGCAAAGTTTAAAAGTGTGTTTTCTTTTCCAGGTCTGTTTATATTGCTGTTGCTGGGGTTCTTCTCGCTAGGAGCTGGTTGCTTCGTGTTGTTCCTACATCCCTACGACTTCTTGTTTAAACAGGTACCTAAATTGAAATCTTAAAGATCTTTTTGAATCATCTTACTATCTTACCCGTTTTGTTATGCAAGACATTAATCTGGACTAAACCGCTGGATAGAACTTCACGACCCCAAAATACTCTCCACCGAACGCCAATATTACCCAAGAACCGTTCGAGAAGCCGTCGAGATAAAGAAATATCGCAATTTTATTCGTGAGGACGGCTTTAGATTATCTGCATCGTGGAATCCAGTTATAGTTAGGTGTTGACGTCTCGATTTAGATCCACGCGCAACTTCAGATACTGTTAGTATTCTATGTCGAAACAGTGATACATGCGATTCAGAAAACCAAGTGCGGGTAGTTGGTGACAACCTTCGCGTTTCCCGGCAATGACACCCGCCCGCTTTCAGTCTCTCGTGACCACGCCCGATGTTGCCCGAAACGTCGAGGTTAGTCAAAATTATGATTTTGATATAAATATTTGCGTGGAAAGAACCGTTTTGTATGTACGCAATTATCTTAAAATACACATGTGGAATCGTATTAACTGGTTTTAGAGGTGGGTTTAATACCGGCAGCTTGAATATGTATCCAATAATCGATACATTTCCAATAAATATTTTTTTACTTAAATGGGCGGGGGGTGTCTTTGCGACGATGCCGATTAGTCAGTTTAACAGGTACCTACTTACATGATGAAGGGAATAATTCTTAATAACAGAATGAATATACAATTATCTATAACTAGCTGTTGTCAGTGGCTTCGCACGCGTGGTTTGCCAATAAAAAGTAGCCTATGTGTTAATCCAGGTTATGATCTACGTACATACCAAATTTCATCGCAATCGGTTCAGCCGTTCCGTACATACAAACTTTCGCGTTTATAATATTAGTAGGATATAAAAATGAATCGCAATCGCGTTGGTAAGCGCATAACTCAACAACGCCTGGACCAATTTGGCCAATTCTTTTTTTGTTGTATTTCTTATTGTCAGGAGAAGGTTCTTATGAAAGAAAAAATTAAGAAAATTGCGCGCAAAATTAGACAATTTAAGAATACTTAACCACCATATAAAATTATTTATAATCTAACCTTAGCGCTTTTATAATGTAACCTTATGACGTTTGACATAGAATTGACAGAATGCGTGTTGCAAATATCGTCAAAGAGAATGTAAAAAAAAATGAATATCGTTTGAAACAGATGCTTCGGTAGGCGTTATACCGAGATATATTGTCTATATATATAAAAATTAATTGCTGTTCGTTAGTCTCGCTAAAACTCGAGAACGGGTGGCTAATTTTGGTATTGAATTATTTGTGGAAGTCATTCATTTTCTCATACATAATGATGGCCGGGGACAACAATTGACAATTCTACCAGGGTGACTTATATTGACAGCCCGCGTTATACCTATACATGTCAAGCCGATACAAAGTTCGGCGGGACCACTAGTATAACAATAAAAATACAGAAGAATCAGTTGAATCATATAAAGACCAAACGAACTATAGAACTTGATATGTTTACATATATTATACAGGCATATGTGTTCATGTTTCATTGATATTTTAGGACTATTTTATCTTATAAATCGATGAACGCTGGCTGCACGCACGAGAAAGTATCACGTTCCGCCTGAGCCGAGCGTGCAAGCGAGAGCGCGGAACGAGCGATAGAGAGGCACGATCGGCTTAAGCGTTCGGCTTGTGACGCATCTCTCTTCCACTCGTTATCACGTAAAATTATCGTCCGGAAACCGACTTTACAGAGAAACAATTTTTTTTAACTTCTGAATAATCCGATATATTATAGAAGGTTTTTATAAAGTCTTTGTTAGGTTTTTTTTGCTTGGGAGTCGGTTATTAGCATTAAAGGTACGATTTACTAACTTTATGCAGACTACATTAGCAACAGCGAGTCTATTTTTGTATTTCTATTTTGTGCTATTTTTCTTAAATATATTATTAATAATTCCAACTTCTTTAGTAACTCGTTTACGGTACGAGCTGTCGGATTATGGAATGACTTGCCCGTTTCCATCAGACTTGCTAAATCTTTACCTATTTTCAAAAATGAGGTCTACAAACTATACTTAGCGGCTTCTTTAGAGTAAACATTGTATTTCCTTTCGATATTTATTGTAAAAGTATATATGTATATATTTATTTATGTAAGTATATGTAGGTATATTTTAGGATTAGGTATTTATTTATTTTTATCCTACATAAATAGGTATTTATTGTAACACCGCCTCCTCACACGTCTTTTCAATCCAGCCCATCTAAAGGTTGCCTGGAAGAGATCGCTTTGAGCGATAAGGCCGCCCATTGTTCCACCATGTATTAGTCTAAGTTTTCTAGGTTAAGTTATTTTAATTTGGTGTAACATTAAAGAATTATCTATCTATCTATCTATTTTTGTGAAATTAAATCTCGTTTTCATAGATGTTTTGGTTAGGAAATGTCATTAATAACGGTCAGCTGTGTAATATATTATTATATACACACTAATTATATAAACAAACACGTTTTGTTTGATTTTGAATTTATAGATATCAATTTAGAAATAAAAACCGGCCAAGTGCGAGTCGGACTCGCGCACGAAAGGTTCCGTACCATTCTCTATAAAAACGGCAAAAAAATCACGTTTGTTGTATGAGAGGCCCCGTATATATTAATTTTAGTATTTATTATTAAAGTAAAGAGGGGGAGGAGCCTTTGCCCAGCAGTGGGATCCAGCGGTCTCTTTAGACTAGATTCTTAAGAGCAAAAACGGTAAAACAAAATCACGTTTGTTGTATGGGAGCCCCCCCTAAAATATTGGTCTAATTTTAATTTAATTATTTATTTTTAAAGTGAATATATAACTAAATATTCTGTAAATATTTTAAGTGACTACCTATTGCCGTTATCAATATCAAGCAAAAACGAGCAAAAAAATCACGTTTGTTGTATGGAAGCCCCCCTTAAATGCTTATTTTATTCTCTTTTTAGTATTTGTTCTTATAGCGGCAACAGATATACATCATCTGTGAAAATTTCAACTGTCTAACTATCACTGTTCATGAGATACAGCTTGGTGACAGATGGACAGACAGACAGACAGCGGAGTCTTAGTAATAGGGTCCCGTTTTACCCTTTGGGTACGGAACCCTAAAAAAGATACAATACACTAACATTATTACTATATATTTATTTAGTAACAGAAAAAATATACAATTATTTAAAATAAATAACATAAATAAATATTGCTGGACATTTCACACAGCGCTATCTAGCCCCGAACTAAGCAGAGCTTGTATTATGTGAACCAGATAGCTGATAAAATACTTATATACATTTTTTTTGTAAATACATACTTATAATATATAGAGAAACAACCAGACCCGGAAAAAATATCTGTAGATCATGCAAACATTTGTTCCGCGGCGGGAATCGAACCCGCTACCTCCTGCGTCTCAGCCGGCTATTCGCCCACTGCACCACGGAGGTCGTCAAAAAAATTTACAAAACAAAATTTACAAGACTAATAAACAGAAGAAACAGTTGAACCATCTAAAGACCGTTGCAAACGATCTATAGATACCTCAATTGCTCCAGATCACTACCAGGCGGAAGTGTCCTCAAGACAATGGCTGCATTGCGCTGTATTGCAACGCGTTGACCCAGATAAGCGTCAGCTCTCGGATCACACGTCGCTTCGACCTGACAGAAAGAATTTAAAAAACGCGATGGGCCCCGGTCCCCAATGGACCCAGGGTCTCGACCCCAAATGGCTCGAATACGTAAGCTCTGTCGAGACTTCCATAATTGATTTATAAAACAATTTTTGGCTATGATTAGATATTATAATAATGGCTATTAAATTAAAATTAGCATTTCTTCTGCAAGAGCCCAACCAGTTTCCTAAGCCAATTAAATATTCAATATCGCCGCGTATCTCATACAATAGTAAAAGGTCAAGTTTTCGGTAGTATTATATCTATCTAATATATAAAGTTCTCGTGTCACAGTGTTTGTAACCTGCGAAACGGCCTGACCGATTCGTATGATTTTTTTTGTGTATGTAGTATGTCTGAGAATAGGACGTAAACTATTTTTCATACCCCTATGTGTTATGGGTGGTCCACACCAAATTTTTTGTTGGACATAAAAAAAATTGTGTTTAGGCAATAAAAAAGACAACTATAGATTTTCACACTTCTACCACCAACCCCTATTTTTTAATAGCGATATTAATACTTTAATAATTTTGAAAGAAAGAAAAAACATTTATTTGTGACGGTACAAAACATACACAGCACACAAGTAAGATACACACAATAGAACAAATTCATACACACAAAAACAGCAATACCCAACTAATGTGTGTCTCACAATTACCTATATATAAATGACCGACGTCACAAAAAGGCGTCCAACTCAGCATTTGTTGTGCTTTTGGCACAACGCTGATCTTCCGTTGGAACCATTTAAAAATAGGATGTCACGGATGACTGTCCGCACAGTACCCACAATTACAAAAATATGAATATATAGATAAATATAAGTTACAACACTAAGAAAAAATAAATAAGTAGCTAAGCATATTAAGTTATAAAAAGTGAAAAGAACAAAAATTTAGACGATTGGGGAGAAATAGGCGAGAATGTGCATTAATCAGTCCCACTGCTAAGCAAAGGCCAATCTGCTAAGTAATCAGGCTGCCAGAAGAGAGGAAGTATATTATGGAGGAGCGCATAAAATAGGAAAACTACAATATAGAATCATTATTATAAATACGGGATTTATCACGTACCGTCTTATCGGTGTTTCGACCGACAATGCGAGGCGAGACGTTATTCGGAGCGGATCGCACTCACCCTGATGAAGGTTCACGAATTGAACCGAAACATTGTCGGTCGAAACACCGATAAGACGGTACGTGATAAATCCCGTATTTATAATAATGATTGAAATCAATCACGAAAGTTTTCTAAGTAAAATTACAATATAGAAATATCGTCTCTAAGGAGTTCGTGAGACCTTTGGAAATCAAAGAGGAACAATCTCAGTTTAGCTCTGAAACCATGGACGCTACGCAGCTCCTGAATCGGCGGTGGAATATTGTTCCAGCATTTAGCTGCAGCATAGCGGAAATTGATTTTCTACTTTGAATATAGAGATAGTTGATTAGTGGGTACAGAAAAGGATATAAGAAAAATAATTAACTCAGCTGAAAAATAATTAAATAATTAATTAAAAATAATTAATTAACACAACATTATTATTGATTTTAAGGCGGTATAGAATTCGCGGGGTCAGCTATTAATAAAAAATAATTGCTGTTCGTTAGTCTCGCTAAAACTCAAAAACGGCCTGACTAATTGAATTTTTAATATCTTATTGTTATACAGGGGTGGTTTAATAGAAAAAATGGGAAAAACCATAAAAACAGTTAAAAATTTGAAAAATACAAAACTGGTAATTTTCTGTGGGAATTGCGTCTGTGGATGAATGACAGAATGACGAAAAAAATGACAGAATAACAGCTACTGTCCATTTTATTCTATACGGCTAGACCGATATCGATGAAATTTGGTAGATTAGATAAATTATGACCGGGATTGAGACATTGGCTATTTTTTACCCAACCTCGCAGAAGTAGGGTAATGTTTTACTTAGGAAACTTTCTGATTAATTTCAATCATTATTTTATATACGGGACTTACATAATTTTTATAACACATTATCGGTCGAAACACTGATAAAACGGTACGTGATAATTCCTGTATTTATAATAAGGATAGGGTAATGTTTTTATTGACAAAGGAAGCGTGCAAAGACAATGTGAAAGATTGGATGTTTGTTTATTTATTTGTTTGATTGTTTGTTACTCAATCACGTCGTAACGACTGAACCGATTTCGATGAAATTTAGTATATACGTTACACTACAAAATGTGTAGGTAACCTATAAATAAAGATAAACTCGCTGTTGCCACTTGACTTGACTCTCCATTTTTATCCCATGGGAACTGATTTATTCGATTAAAGGTAGCATTTGTGGTAACCCAGGTCATAATCTATCTATATACCAAATTTCATCGAAATCGGTTACGGTAATATGTAACAAACAGACATTTTTATTTTAGAATTTTTAATAATAGATCACCTAGACCCACAACAAATATCTGTATATCATACAAATACAGAATGTGTGGTAATATACTGACGATATTCAAGGGACGATTTCTCAAAACACAAAATAAGACTTCTGGAAAAAATACTATTGTTTAGATATATTATCAAATTTTAAAGAAAATCGACTAAGTTTAGGCGATTAATTCGATATAAAACTCACTGCCTACTCTTGTAATCGACATCCAAAAGTAAAGGCCGATTTGATATCTCTTTCGGAAATGGCAGCGGGTTTTGGGTTAAAAAGGGACAACAAGAGATATCTCGCGACGTCACCTATACAATATATGTGATTAGATGGTAAGCATTATGCAATAGCACAACATAAGTTTAATAAAGTGTTTGTTTTTAAATGCCAAAATAAACTTCACAATTCTATGGTAAACACTTCATAAATTTATTTAATATGTTCATCAAAATAACCCCTTTCATTTTTGTGCGTATATTATCAAACACCCTATATTTGATCAGCAGCAGTTTCTTCCAGCGTCTCAGCCGGCTATTGCCTACTGCGCCACGGAGGTAATTTAAATTGCGAGCTTAAATGTCTCAAAACATTATTATTGATGCAGTTTTTAGGGCTCCGTACCCAAAGGGTAAAACAGGACGAAGACACCGCTGTCTCGCCGTCTGTCACTAGGCTGTATCTCATGAACCGTGATAGAGATACAGCGATAGAAATTTTATATTATTTATCAATTTTATTTATCATTATTGATAGAAATTTTCACATTTAATGTATTTATGTTGCTGTTCTAACAAATAATAATTTTAAAAAAATGTTAGGACTCTGTGTCCCACTGCTGGGCGAATGCCTCCCCACATCCTTTCCAGTCACTTCTTTTCAGCGCCGAGATGGTCCATCAAAATGTATACTACGTGTTTTGTTAGTACGACATTAAATTAAAACACGTGTAGGGCTAATGGCTAGTATTCTTGTAAAACAGGTTTCATTTAAATTCATCACCAAAAAGAAAATGTTAAATTTTCAAACAACTTTTAAGTTCAAGTCCTAAAATATCAATGAAACAGCCTGTATAAAATAGGTAAAGAAATCATATTCATTCAGCTTGTAGGCACCTGTTAAACTGACTAAGCGGCCTCGTCGCATAGGCGCCGTCGGTTTACGTTAATATTATTGTTTATTGGACAAGTAACTTTTTAACAAAAAAAAATTTAACAACCGACTTCAGATAACAGTTAAAAATAAAGTATCCTACCAATTTTGATGAAATTTCAATGGGATCAACCTGAAAATATATACTTTCAAATAAAAAACAAATTTTCCGAATCGGTTGATATATTAGGCTGGGGAAAAATTTCTTCGCATTTTTTAAGAAAAAACAAATCTTCCGAATCTGTTGATATATTAGGTTGGGGAAAAAATTTCTTCGAATTTTTTAAGAAAATTTAAAACATTTTTAATATTGTTTATTTACATTTAACTAAAGTATGTAGGTACCATTTTGTTCGATAACTTTTTGCCATCTTGTAGGTAGGGACATGATCCCATTGCTATAAAAATTTTGGGGCTTCTGATCAAAATACCGTGACAAGTAGTTTTGGCAGTCCTCTCGTGATGTAACCTGACACTGCCTAAAGAATTCTGAAGAGACTGAAACAGGTAGAAATCTGAAGGTGCAAGTTCAGGACTATACGGCGGATGCATTAACACCTCCCAGCCAAACTCTCTTAATTTTTGCTGAGTGGCTAAAGATGTGTGAGGTCTAGCGTTATCATGATGAAAAATCACACCCCTTCTGTTGATTAATTTCGGCCGCTTTCTCTCAACTTCTTGCTTTAATCTCATCAGTTGTTCACAGTATAGTTCAGAATCGATGGTCCTGCGTGGTGGTAACAGCTCATAATGAATAATGCCCTTCCAATCCCACCACAAACACAGCATCACCTTGTTGCGAGTTAACCCGGGTTTCGCCACAGTCTGTGAAGCCTGACCGGTCTTTGACCACGACCTTTTTCGCACGTTCTTGTCGTACGTGATCCACTTTTCATCACCAGTTATCAGCTTCTTCAAAAATGGTTCGGTTTCATTACGTCGTAATAAAGAATCACAAATAAGTACACGGTTCATTAGGTTTCTTTCAGTGACCTCGTGGGGTACCCAAATATCGAGCTTTTTTGTGTACCCAGTTTTTTTCAAATGCGTCCAAACTGTTGTGTGGTCAATTCCAAGTTTTTCAGCTACATCGTAACTACTGATATGCCGATCTTGCTTCACTTTTTTTCAAAAATGGCATCAATTTTATCCGTAATAGGGTGACCAGAGTGACGTGCATCTTTGACATCAAAATTTCCGGATTAAAATCGCTTAAACCAAATTTTTGCTACTCTCACAGACACTAGGTCCATAAGCATTGCAAATTTTTTTCGCGGCTTGCGTTGTATATTTACTTTTTTTGTAGTAAAATTTTAAAATGTATCGAATTTCTTCATTAGATTCACTCTAAAGATGAGTGAATCTAATGAAGAAATACGATACAGTACGAAAAACAAATAAAAATCTAACATTTTCCTAATTTGAATTTGGGATTATCGTCTTTAAAATTTAAACTTTGTATGATACCAAAACCAGCCATATACAAATAGTTTAGCCAAAGAGATTTAATTACAAGTTCATACATACTATAATGCGAAAAGACTTTTTCCCCAACCTATTATAACGGGAGTTCTGAGCTAACAAACATAACATACCATAAAAATTTAACAAATTTAAGACTTATATGGTTTTTTCACGGATGCCATTGTCAGAACTAGACCAAATAGAAATGGGACCACACGGGAAGCACCAGCTTTCAAATAAAACTGAATCATTAAAATCGGTTCACCCAGTCGAAAGTTCTGAGGTAGCAAACATAAAAAAATACAGTCGAATTGCAAACCTCCTCTTTTTTTTAGACGGTTGTCGTTGAAGAATGTCGTAAATTAAAAAACAGGTTGTATAATTTTTTATTGTTAACCCCATTCTCTTTCCAGAAAGTGGTACTACAAGATGGAGGGGAGATCTTCGAGATGTGGAGGAAGCCCGAGGTGCAGCTGTACTGCAGGGTCTACCTGTTCAACGTCACCAATGCTGCGGAGTACATGGCCGGTACTGCTGACAAGATCATCGTGGAAGAAGTCGGCCCTTACGTTTACAAGTAAGTCTATTTATTAAAAACTAGTCTTGTTACCACATAAAAGTTAAATATTCTTACCAAGTTTTGTATAGGATTGTGTCGAACTCACTTCCAGCGTAGGTATGTTTTTTCGAACCAGTATAATCTCGGAGTCTTCAAGGGTTCATTCTAGGCAAGCGTGCTCCACCTTCGATCATACCATCACTTACCATCAGGTGAGGTTATCAAGCGCTTGGCTATCATCAATTTAAAAAAAATGAATTAATATATCAACCTCGCTTGTCCCACATTTTATGACAGACTATAAAAACCCGTTGGGTGCAGAACATCGCTCTGAAAATATATGGGAGAGCCTTGCATGAGATAAGCCTTTTTTTTTAATTATTGGCTATCGTTTGACCACGGTCTCGGCTGATGGTAAGCGATGATGCAGTCTACGATGGTACACGCTTACCTAGAAGAAACCTATTCACTCGCAATTTGAAGATACCCAGGTTGTAGTTATCAGAAAACACAGACTCGGACAAGGCGATCTCCTTGGCGGTGTGCATAATAAAGGTAAAAGGGTACCACTGGAGATAACTGGAATGGAAATACGGGATAACGGAATAACCATTGGGGTAAACGTGTTCTGGAGTGGAGACCACGTCTAGGCAAGCGAAGTGTAGGATGCCCTCCGGCTAGATGGAGTGACGATTTGTGCGGTGTGGCTGGCTAGGATTGGATGAGAAGAGCTGAGGATCGGGCTCAATGGCGCACCCTGGGAGAGACCTACGTCCAGCAGTGGCTGTTATAGGTTGATGATGATGAGTACCGCTTTGTGCGTATGGAAGGTAAGTCTACCACGTAGCGGTGGCGTACCGTGGAGCGTCTGGTTGTCCAATGATAGAATAGGGATGGTGAGATCAGATTCAAAATAATATCAAATAACGAATCGTTTTTGAAGTAAAACTTCTATACGCACGCTTGATTTGGAGAGTAAGCTGATAAATGCGTTACGAAAAGTGCGAACGGAAGTTAAGAGGGAGATATAAGTTAGTGAAGATAGAACGAGAGAGAGTTACGTTTCGTATATTTTTAAACGTTAATGTGCGAGTGCGAGTTGCGTCTGTTCATAAACTGATCGACCTACAGACGTGTGGACAATTTTGTAACTGAACAATTTTATAAATTGATATTTTGAAAAAGAAGTTTTACTTCAGTCGTGTGGTCTAAAGCACACTCGTTTTTTTCCAGGGAGGCAATAGAACACAACGTGACGTCTTTCAACAAGAACGATACCATGTCGGTGATCCCAGTCCACCCCCTCACATGGGTCGAGGAGATGTCGGAGGGGCATAAGGAAGACGACATTGTCTATATGCCGCATATAGCCTTGCTGGTAAGCGTTATTTACTAAACCGTTAATATACGACCCAGTTTAAATCCAACCACTCGATATGACGTCGTGACATCATATCGGGTGGTTGGGTTGATGGTTGGGTTGGTTGGGACCAAACTACACGTAATGCAATGTGGTTGTACGTGTACATTGCATTATATGAAAATTGGTTTAGCGCTTTTGGGCCAACCATTTCATTATTTTTATTGGTTGGATATATTTATTCATTTTTTGTCAGCGAGCCATGGAGTACACTATCCTAGGAGTCAAATTAACAGACCGCATTAGAAACAGTGAACTGCGCTCCCAATCACAAATCGCGGAGGTTGGGCACCAAGTAGGCAGGTTAAAGTGGGACTATCTCTGCCGCATGTCGGAGGAGTTATGGGCAAAATCCACCACAGAGTGGATTCTAAAAGACAGAATACGAATACGCGGCAGACCGCGACGCCGATGGAAAGACGAACTTGACTCGTATATGGAAGACTGGACTACACACGCGCATTATAGAGTGGAGTGGAAGGAAAGAAGGGAGGCCTTTGCCCTGCAGTGGGACAGTACAGGCTCCAAATAATAATAATAATATTGGTTGAATGTTTGCTTCGTGTGGCCTTTAACACTCAAAAACTGCAATGTTCTATTATCGGACAACCAGACGCTCTGCGGTGCGCCACCGATATGTAGTAGAAAAACCTCCCATTCGCACAAAGCGGTTCTCTTCGAGCTCTTCGATGCGCACCGCCAAAGAGTGGAACGCCTTGCCAGAGTCTGTGTTTCATGATAGCTACAACCTGGGTATCTTTAAGTCGCGAGTAAATATGTTTCTTCTAGACAAGCGTGTACCATCATAATATATTCGTATGTTTTTGTCCGCAAAACTTGAAAAGTAGGCAATAAATTGACTTGAAAATTTTACACAATGTCTTAGTTAAAAAAAGTGTTTTTCATCATCATCATTCTCAGCCCGTGTTGACCCACTGCTGGACATAGGCCTCTCTTTGTTTTTGCCATTCTTCCCACCAGTCTGAACCACGTACGACCCACGGTCTTATAGATGTTGTCGACCAATCTCGCTGGTGGACGTCCCCTATTTCGATGCCCAGTTCTCGGCCTCCACTCTGTTACTGCCTTAGTCCACCTGTCGTCACTACGTCTGGCCAAGTGTCCTGTTCAACTCCACTTAATCCCTAATATTCGCTTGCGGAAGTCTTATACTTTAGTCTGCTTGCGAATTTCGGTATCGGGAACTCGATCTAACAGTGTGATGCAGAGCATGGAGCGCTCCATGGCTCTCTGTGATAAACTGATTTTATGCCCAGCCTCCTTCATGAGCCTGCATGTCTCGGCACCATAAGTCATAGTTGGCAGAACACATTGGTTAAAGAGACGTGTTTTACACGAAGACATAACCTTCGTCTTAAAAAAAGTGTTTTTCTATAATATTTTATCCCAAAATTCCCATAGAAACGGGAAATTTTCGAATAATTAAAAATATTTCAATAATAATGATTGAAATCACGAAAGTTACTGTTCTCTAAATTAGAGGATGTGCAAAGATTTCCCAACTTACTTGACTTTTGCAATAGGTAATAATGTAATATGGTATATATTAAATAGTTTAATGATTGCATAAAGTATTGCTGAGCTACCTTGAGCAGCGATGTAAAACTTATTAAAATTCTTATCGTTTGTCTCAATGTAATAATAATATGCTTTAAAACGAAAAAAATACTGTTGTACCTACTTAGAGTTCTCTGTGAAAGGATTCGCCCGAGGAAGTAACTTTCCATTTGTAAAGTTGAGTTAGAACTTTCATTTTTTGAAGTAAAACTTCTTTACGCACGCTTGACTTGGGGAGTAAGCTGGTGAATGCGTTACGAAAAGTGCGAACGGAAGTTGAGAGAGAGATATAAGTTAGTGAAGATAGAAAGAGAGAGAGTTTCGTTTCGTATATTACTGTAGGAGCAAGCGAGAGAGGTGCGCGCGTACTTTTTCTTTCTCTCTTCCTCTCATAGCCAGTGCATGAAATATATATTATATACCTATATTATCTTAGTCAGTAGTTCGTTTGATTATTTTTCGTAATTTTATTTTGTTCTTAAACAATTTTATAAATTAATATTTTGAAAAAGAAGTTTTACTTGAGTCTAGAGCACACTCGTTTTTTTTTCATGTGTTATACATAAAGGAAGCCTACATGTGAAGTGGCCATTTGCGAAACAATATAGTTTTTGAGATATTAATTTTTGAAAATTCTTAATCGATTGCGAAATTCGCTCGGTAATCAATATCCGACCGTTCAGTTTGCGTTCTATCGCTTATTGCGACACTAAATTGAGATGACAGTGACAGATAATAGGGCTTTATAATAAGTTTTGTATTTTTATTGGCGGAAATTTCGCATTGGACATGACAATGACATTTATTTTACAAATTTTAACATACATTTGTTCACTGTTGGATATATTTGGTCGTGTTATTTTTCTCTTGCGGTCGAGACGTTTTCGTACTCCAGTAAAATAAATTTGCGTGGCTAATAAGGCGTCCTCTTTGAGTTCTGCTTCATCCCAAGTGCAAGTGTTGGACTAGTGAGCCGCTTGTCGAAATAAAACCGGCCAAGTGCGAGTCGGACTCGCGCATGAAGGGTTCCGTACCATTTTCTATAAAAACAGCAAAAAAATGACATTTGTTGTATGGGAGCTCCCCGTGAATATTAATTGTATTTTAATATAAATATTTATTTTTAAAGTGAATAATATAACTCAATATTATGTGAATGTTTCAATCGTTTACCTGCTGCCGTTATCAATATCTAGCAAAAACGAGCAAAAAATTTAAAGCTGCTTCCATAGTGGGATCAATTTCAAGTTGCAATTCTTCCATCTTGGAGGTAGTTCAAAAAACTAATGATAACAAAATCGGGGGATACAGTTTGGTGTTGCAGCTACTTAACTATCATCTCTATCCAAAATGCAATTACACCACTGGATAGCTAAGGATCAAATAATTCGTTACGCTAAGTGCAAAGCGCCGCTATTTTGAGGTCATTTTGCTGCGTTTCGAGATTTCCATTTAGTATGGACCCGAAGGACTTCTTTGTTCAAACATGTTAATACCTGTTTCGTACACGTATTCACGTACAACACACGGCCGTGTCCATGACACAGCCACACCCATAGACATATATGTACACACGGCTACACATCAAGCTAAACAATCCAGTATAACCTGACCTCTAATTCTACGAAAAGCCTACACAAAGCGAGGTCAGTTTATACTGGAAAATATAGCATGATGTGTAGCCGTGTGTACGTAGTACATATATATCGCTGGCTACACCCCATTTTGTTTATCTAAAAACCCATGTGGAGCCTGTCTTCAAACGTATAACACCTCTTTTTGTGCCCGGGAGGTTAAAAATGAAACTTGACTGTGCCAACATTCTGTGCAATTCAAATACAATAAAACTATTTAATTTAATTCCGCAACAGTTAACAAATCTATGTTATACCTAGTACGTACGATTTCAACACGAAGGGCCTTGCAATACTTATGCTTAAAAATATCTAACTGATGAAATATGATCTTGGCTGATCGTAATTTGTGGAACATTCTATCGTAAGTGTTCTATTGGCGACGAAATTGACCTTAGGTAATGATCTACACGCTAAAATCTCAAATTCAGGGATGTAAAAAAATACCTTAGAAGAAAAAAACAATACGAGTAGCATAGCAAATATTTTACTTATAAAACTTTCGTGATTTGTTTCCACCATTATTATATACTAGCTTCCGTCTGTCAATAAAAAGTAGCCTATGTGTTAATCCAGGTTATAATCTAGTAACAAAACAAATTTCATCGACATAAGGGCGCACTATACCTGGGGAGACGATAAATCGCTTATTGGGAAACAATGTTTTGTTCAACAAATTGTGTTCTTTCAATCTGTAATTCATATATGTTATAGTTAAGGATACGTGCTAGAACGCCTATGTCGTGAAAACACGATTCTGTTAAATTTTCTCTATAGAAAAAAAATTAAAGATGACTTCAAATTTATCTTAAAACCGTTCTTATGCGATGAATACTTCAGTTTAGATCTTGAAACTTTATACAGTAATTCTACACAACATAAAGAAGAGCACCTGTGTTTTAAATTTTCAAACAAACCTTTTAATTTTATCATAAATTGAAAATATCTAAGTTTTGCACTAATTAAACCATTCGCTTCGGACGTCCGGTCCGCGATTCAGTCTGGCCTCGGCCTTCAGACGGGGTACTCGTGACGCTTGTCTCTCCAAACGATCACGTAATTCATAAGTATAATTTAATATTAAGTTGATTTTTGTAAAAACGCAGTAATGAGAAATACGCACAATAAGAAAATGAAGGGACTGAATGTTAAAAAACCGGCAAACATATGAATCACGACGAGATAGGATGCGCAGCGGCGCGCGGAGAATCGGGGGTGAAATTCGAGTTTGGGTAAAGGTATAGTCAACTCGTTGTATATGCGTTACGCCGTGATTGAGTAACAAACAAACAAATAAATAAACATCAAAACTTTCGCATTTATAATATTAGTGTGATACGGGATTTATCACATACCGTTTTATCGGTGTTTCGACCGTCAATGTTTCGGTTCAATTCGTGAACACCTATAAAACAGTACGTGATAAATCCCGTATCTATAATATACTAGTTGACCCACCGAACTTCGTACCGCCTTGGCATGCATATATCGCGGTCTGTCAATATACGTCACCCTGGTAGAATTGTCAATTGTTGTCCCCGGCCATCATTTTACAACCATACTTAACCATAGACAAAATTACGTTTCGCTGTCATTTGCGTTTTGTTATTCCATGTCAGATGCGTTTTTGTTATACCACGTTTTATAGTGACTTGTATTTTCTTTGACGTTTTATGTCACGTCACACGGGAACGCGGTCGAACGGGATAAAAAGTGTCCTATGTCCGGCTCCTGGTTCTAAGCTACCTCCCCACCAATTTTCAAGCCAAATCAGTTAAGCCGTTCTTGAGTTTAAATAGTGTAACTAACACGGCATTCTTTTATACCTATATATAGATACATATAATATTATTTCGGATGTGCATTTTAAATTAATGTCGTAGGTACATAACAAAATAGGTTGTATGTCAAGCTAGAGTTACCAAGCGCAAAGGTTTCCCAACACCTGACCATCCTATAAATGCTAATTTAGGCTTCAAGTTTTAAGTACCATCACATGTTGCCCAAACAATTTAATACATCTAAAGTGCACATGTTAAGTATGTACCTAAGGAACCCTGTGCACCATAGATATAAAATTTTAAAACCCTATCAAAAACTTTCAAGCTGGACGGGACTTGAAACCGCAACAATACTCAAAAAATCTTTTTACTCATTAAAATCACAGAGATGACTTTGAAACGTCAATTTTACTGCCTGTTCCTTCACGACCAAGCCAGGAAAGAAATGCAAGAAACAAGGCTGGTTGTTATTTTCTATGATCCTTTTGGAATACATAACAATAAATAAAATAAATTAGGTCTGAATTGTAACGTTGCACTGCCAATTGTGGTACAGGCTCTTGTCACGTCAGGGTCAAAATTAGTGCGATGATTAACGCGCCGGCGAACCCTGAGCGCAACTTCAATTCGGCCGCGTCAAAAACTTCGGCCTGAATATCGCTATCCCTGTTTAGTGACGAAGTTAGGCCACGCAGAGCGACAGTGATAGCAATAGAACGATTCTAAATTTGATTAGATTTTGACCGTGTTCCGTAATACCAAAAATGATGACAGAAAACTTGTTGTAATTTTCTCATTGTGTTGTTATTCTGTAACTAGACGGTATATTCTATGTTCCCATGACTAGGATACATAATATGTTGTTGTTTTTAATACGAAACAATTAGGTTGAAAACAGGTCTTTTGTGACGTAAAAACGATAAATGCGATAGGCTTCTATTTCATTTTAGGTAAGTATTTTAATCTAATATATGGTTGGGAACCTAGATAAATACTATTCAAATTAAAATAATACTTTATTAAGGTAGAAATATGCTCCAATTAGAAATGATCTTGGTAGTACGTGTTGTACGGGCGATTGTCCCTCCGGTGTCCCCTTAAGATTACGTACAACTCACAGCGCCGTTAGAATCTTAGAAGAATTTAAAATTTTTGCGTAAGTATTTGGATAAAAATAAAATGCTGTAGATTTAGCTTTCAGATTCATTTATTGATTTGCGGGAAACATACTTTTAATCACACTAATATTATAAATGTAAATGTTTGGATGTTATACTTAGAAAACTTTCGTGATTGATTTCAATCATTATTATAAATACGGGATTTATCACGTACCGTCTTATCGGTCTTATCGGGTTTTCATTTTCGGTCGAAACACATACGCACATATGCATAACAGCTAAGTCCTATAGTATGGCAACGTATCCACATAGAGATCAAGACAACATAATACCTTGTGTTAAATTCTATGTGGGTATCCATGGGCTGCAGTAGCCACTTAACATCTGGTGGACTGCATGCTCGTTTGCAATATAAGTAGTGTAAAAAAACACATAAGACGGTTCGTGATAAATCTCGTATTTATAATAATGTTTGGATCTTTGTATATTTATTTGTTTGTTACTCAATCACGTCGTAACGGCTGCACCGATTTCGATGAAATTTAGTATGTACGTATGGACCTGGATTACCACATAGGCTAACCATTTATCCCATAAATCAGCTCCCATGGCATAAACATGGGGTGTTAAGTCAAGTTGAAACAGCGAGTTTAGCTTTATTTCTACGTTACCTACACATTTAGTAGTGTAACGCGTACGAAGTCGCGGGCAACAGATAGTAATATCTATATTGGTTTAGCGTTCTTAAACAAAACAGAAATAATCAATTTTAGGTATATACTTTATAATTATTGTTTACAGAATGAGAAATGCAAGTTTGCAACGCATTCGAAACATCGGTATAACAAAAGAGTAGGTAGAAGGTAGAGTTCCTTGTGAAAGGGCTCGCCAGGGGAATTACTACAATCATATTTTGGCCACCAAGCAGCATTACTGTTTCGGTTTGAAGGGTTGCCGCTGAAATTACAGGCACATGAGGCTTTACATGTGTATGCATCAAGTTGATGGACACAGAGCAGTGTATCGTAGGGCACGTAATGTGACGAGGCAGGTGGACCATAAGCTTGTTCCATCTTCAAGTCGTGCGCGATAAATACCCGTTTATAACACATTTGCTCGTAACGGGTCTCTAATTTCACCAATCTTAATGTATGTCATTACGTGCTTGTGCGTTATTGTAATGTAAAACGCACGAGTTTGGTAAAACGTACGGTTTGTCAAGATGCTCCGTCTAAAACGAACGGTACTTTTTTAAATCTTAGCAAAGAGTTTTTATGTCAGAAAAGTGGTCAACATTTTATGAATAAAATTAACTTAGGGAGATAAAATATAAAAAATAAACATTTAATTCTATAATTTTGACAATAAACTACAACCATTTATCTGTAACATAAACAAAAAAATATTAATTTACTTTATTAGTAATACTGGCTGTTTTTGTGTCTTTGCCTTAAAAAAGCGCTGATGCGCGCGCATCGCTAATTTGTGAACAAGTATATTATAATCCGCGCGCTTTTTCTTTTCGTTCGTTCTTTTCATTCGTTTAAGAAAATCCGAGTTTTATTTATTTCCTCGCAAATATGTTATAAAACGTCGTATGACATATGTGCGCTTTGATAATTACAGCCTCGGCTGTAATTTTCAACTTACCGCACTTGTATCATAATGTACTATTATATCAGTAATTATGTATATATTGATCGCGATAGTTTGAAAAATACCTACTGCACCTAATGTAGTCATATTAGAAGCCAGTGCCTAGACGCCTTTAGGCAAACTCAGATCGGAAAAAGGAAATGCCTATACTAGCTGTATCAAGTTGTGAAATTTACTTGTGGGATTACTCGTCATTGCGTTGTATGTTTGCACTTAAATGAGTGGGTTTACAAGCATTATAAATTGCTAGCTGACCTATCCGCAGCTTCGCACGCGTAGTTTTTCAATAAAAGCATAACCCTCCTTCTGCGCAGTTGGGTAAAAAGTAGCCTATGTTACTCAGGGATAATGTAGCATTCTAATGGAGAAGAATTTTTGAAATCGTACCAGTAGTTTTTGAGTTTATTCGTTACAAACATACAAAAATACAAATCTTTCCTGTTTATAGATCGAGCGAAGCGAGATCTCCAAAGCAACTTGGGCAAATCAGCGTTTTATGTAAATATTTTATTTATTGTATTTTATTATCAAATTTTTTGGAAAACTTACAGCTAGGTCTTAAAAATAGTTATTTACATAATACATGCCGGTATATACCAGTTAAAAATTAATATTTTGAAAAAGAAGTTTTACTTCAGTCTAAAACACACTCGTTTTTTTGAAACACAACTTTTTGAAGTAAAACTTCTTTACGCACGCTTGACTTGGGAAGTAAGCTGGTGAATGCGTGACGAGAGTGTTACGAAAAGTGTGATCGGGCGAGGCGAACAGAAGTTAAGAGGGAGATGTAAGTTAGTGAAGATAAAAAAAGAGAGAGTTATTTTTCGAATATATTACAGTACACATTTTTTTTCTCTTTTTCTTTCATAGCCGGTTACGTTTCGTATATCTAAGACACAGTGCAGGCCTATTGTCTGTATCACACTGTAGGAGCAAGAGAGAGAGGTGCGCGCGCATATTTACTTTCTCTCTTTCTCTCATAGCCAGTGCATGAAATATACATATGTATATCTCAGTCAGTAGTTCGTTTGCGAGTTTGCTTGTTGTACGCGAACGGTGATTTCTTGATTATTTTTCGTAATTTCATTTCGTTCTTGAACAATTTTATAAATTAATATTTTGAAAAAGAAGTTTTACTTCATTCAGTCGTGTTGTCTAAAGCCACACTCGTTTTTTTGCGATAACAAAGATAGCATAAAGTAAGTTAGCTGAGAAGCATAATTCAGTAATATACGAAACGTAACTCTCTCTCTTTCTATCTTCACTAACTTATAGTATCCCTCTCAACTTCCGTTTGCACGTTTCCTAACGCATTCATCAGCTTACTCCCCAAGTCAAGCGTGAGTAAAGAAGTTTTACTTCAAAATGGCAACCGTGTTTACTCTTCAGATATTGTTTGTTTTCTTCTAAGACTTAGGTTTGTTATTCTATCATTATCTGCACACTATTAAGATAAATACTAGACAAATGGGTTAAACTGTTTTATTGTATTTACTTCATAATATAACTAAATAAGATTTTAAGGTTAAAGCATCCTGCGTAGATAAATAGCTATTAATGGAAATTTTAGTCTATGTTTGTCAGTTTAAATGAGTAAATACTTAGTAGCATTAACATAAGTACCTACTCGTACATCTCTATTCTAGAGTACCCACCCAGGCTTCAAATGAAAGGCTCGGTATGTGACAGAGTGGACTGTATTTTCTTTCTTATTAGTTACTAGGGTACAAGGTAAAACCGCTCACTTTATGATCACAATTTCCCGGACGGGTTTTTCTTCTGTGCAGTGCCAGGCTTTGTGGCCCTTTCCTGCGGAGTTCTTTCCGGAGCCTCAGGTTAACTACTCACGCGTTACTGGCCGCCCGGTGGTCTCTCCGCGGAGTGGTGTTCGGTCGGCTGCTTGTCGCGGATCTGTCCTAGATGGTAGGAGGGGCGGGGGTGGGGACCGATGGAGAGATGTCTTGGTCTGAGTCTGTCAGATTTGTCAAATTTGCCTGGTCGCTTTCTGTGGCCAGTTCCCGCGGATATGGCTTACTCTTTGGGAGTCTGTTTGTGAGAGGAGATAGTTCTCGTAAGTGTGAGTAAGCGGAGTTGTCGAGGCGCGCAAACATCCCGGTTGCAAGGCGGCCTATGAATTGGTCTAAGCTCTCAATTTTTAGGTCTCGTTGGATTGTGCCGTTTCGGACGTACAGTGGCGCGTCTACGATTGTCCTGAGGCGTAGGCTTTGCTGACTTCGCAGTATCTTTCTGTGGCCTTTGGCTAACAAAGCATACCATGCGGGGGTCGCGTATGTAAGACGCGGACGGACATAAGTCTTGTATAGTCCAACCTTCATTCGGAGCGGTAGATTGGACTACAGGACGGGCTTGAGTAGTGCTCGGGTTATACTCGCCAGGTCACGGACGTTCCCAGATATTATATTTGGCCGTGTGCGTTTGCCGTTTGCCACAATTTTCCTTTTTTTTTTTTTTTTTTTTTTTTTCGAATGGACTTATCTCGCTGTTGGCCTCTGAGGCCGTTGCAGCTTAACCGAGCTTTTGGCGAGCGCAGAAGGCGCTCAGCCCTATAATTTTATTTTTGATGAGGCAACTAGCGCAAGGGCATCACTTAGGTACGAACCTCAGCTTGGGCTGTTGCCGGGACGGGGATAGGAGAGAAACGCCCGGGTACGTGCTTGTACCTCGTGTAGGCGGCGACTAATGGGACTCGTCGACCTCGCCGGCGAGGTCGGTGTATTTGTGGAGTGTTTGCTCTGTCTAATGTGGATGACTCACCCGCATTAGCGGAAGTGATTTCGTCATCCGGGTCTCCGAGAACGTGTCTCGGACGACGGAGGGTGTCTCGGACGACGGAGGGTGTCTCGGACGACGGAGGGCCACAATTTTCCGTTAAGTTCGCGCTGTACTTATATACAATTTGTTCCTCGCCCTAGCTGTGGTGCGGGAAGCGTAATTTACATTTTCACAATAAATTTTTAATCGAAGTTTCTAGAAAACGCTAGACCGAGACACTAATATAGCCAACCCGTTCTTCACAGCTGTCAATAAAACAACAGTAGGACGTACACTGCGGAATGAAACGGCGAACGATCTTGTGCGGCGGATATTTTTGCAAAAATTCACTATAAATATACAAATTAATAAATAATGCTGGACATTTCACACAGAGCTGTCCATTAAACCTCCGTGGCGCAGTGGGCGAAAAGTCATCTAAGACGCGTTGCGGGTTCGATTCGCACTGCGGAACAAATGTTTGCATGATCTACAGATATCTATTTGTTCTGGGTCTGTCAGTTTCTCTATACTCGTTAGTATGTATTTAGAAATAAAGTATATAAGTATTCTATCAGTTATCTGGTTCCCATAGAAAAGCTTTGCTTAGTTTGGGGCTAGATGGCGCTGTGTGAAATGTTCAGCATTGTTAATTTATAATCGCGTGGTCGCTCTCCAACGAGGTGGTCAGACCTCATCAAGTTACATCACACTCTGCCATGACTGAATGTTCTCGCAATGACTTCAATAGAGCTGAATGGAGACGAATCGCTAGAGCCGCTACTCAAGAGCCAAGACCTGACATAACCATGGCAACTCGCCAAGAGTGCCTGACTAAGAAGAAGAATCTTAAATTTATTAATAACTATAGTTTTTCCTCCACAGAGCATAGCAAACGTGGTATCAAAGCAGAGCATTTTCACTCGTTTCGGCCTCAACAACCTGGTCACATTGACGAACACCATGCCTCTGACGAAGGTGACGGCCAAGGAGTTTATGATGGGGTATAAGTCTGAGCTGATGACCCTGGGGAATACCTTCATGCCCAGCTGGATATATTTTGAGAAGCTGGGCTTGATTGATCGGGTAAGTTTCATAAAAATATGTCTGTTAATGTAAAGCTAAACGACGATAATCCTAAGGTTTTTTTTTACAAACTGTCATCATCATTATCCACAGCCCGTAAGTACCCACTGCTGGGTGTAGGCCTCCCTTTGTAAACGCCACCCTTCTTGGTCCTGTGCTGCGCGCATCCAGGAGTTGCCAGCGACTTTCTTTATGTCGTCGACCCACCGCGCCGTCGGACGTCCTGTACTTCTTAGGCCTGTTCTTGGCGACCATTCGTTCAAAGATTTACTCCACCTGCCATCACCTTGTCTAGCCAATTGTCCTGCCCAGTTCCACTTGAGTTCCACCACCCTTGTTCCAACTTCTTGGACTTTCGTCTGGCGTCGGATTTCGGTATTAGGAACTCGATCCAGCAGGTTGATGCCAAGCATGTCACGCTCCATGGCTCTCTGTGCGACTCGTACTCTGCACACAGTTTCCTTAGTAAGCGCCCATGTTTCGGCACAGTAATAGCGTGTTCCTATATCCGCCGGTAACCAGCTACGGCTCGTTTCTTCTTGAAAACCTGTCAAAAGTTTGACACTAGTTTGACAGTTTTTCAAGGAGATACGAGGCGTAGTCGGTTACCGACGGATATAGAAACCCGCCATAAGTCATTGTTGGCAGGACACATTGGTTATACAGACGGGGTTTCAAGCATTGTGGGATCTTCTTTGACCGAAAAACATCTTTGAGCTTTCCAAATGCTACCCGAGTTGTATTCGCCTAGAGACCTCCTTGTTCTAATGCTTTTATAAACAGTAATATATAAAAATACCGCTTAAAAACCACTAAATAATAGCGGTTAATGTCCGAACTGGTGTGTAACTCGTAAATTTCAAACTTACCAGCTTTGACTTGGTAAATCTTAGCATATACCTCTGCTTTCTGGGTGGCTTAAGAGTAGACCGTCAGGTTTTTGGCGTCTTCTTCTTCTTCTTAGCGTGCCAAGAGTTCTACGTTTTCATTTATACCATGTTGGACAGGTGTTTGGCCACAACAATAGCATTAGGTGAGGCGGTTACTAGGTCCTCCATCGTGCAGGTGTTCGGACACAAAGGGCACATTAACAAGTGCTGCATTGACTGCACGGGATCACCGCACTCGCACTGCGTTAAGTTAGAGTCCCGGTTTTTGAAGTGAAAACTTGGATGGCGTTGGGCCTTTTTCGAGATGGGTAATAACCATTGAACTCGTGACACTGTTACCGTTACCGACGCCTCTGTATATAAATATCTCGTAATTGTTCAAGTTTTCACTTCTGTCGGCACTCCCGGAGTGACAATTTTTTAACGTCAAAACTAACTTTTGCCTATTTTTTGCAGCTAAAAGTTAAGTTAGGAGTTTATTTTATATCGACCCTTAATTACCCGACTCTTGTTGATAATACTTAAGATTAACAAGTAAGACCTAAGATTAACCAATATCCGGTTTTATACAGAAACATGTATATTTGATAATAAAGCATTTTTTTTGGATTCCCGGAGCAAATGTTTGCATGATCTAGAGATATTTGTTTCAATGTGTGTTTCTCTAACATTATGTTAGAGAAACACACATTGAAACAAATATCTATTACCTAGTCAACTTGGCCAAATCAGCGTTGTATGTATGTTTGTTTGTCCGAGGATAACTTTCGAAGCGTTGATCCGATCATCATGAAATTTGGTATATAGGTAGTTTGTGTTATCACAATTTTGGTGTGACTAAATAAGCTAAAAATCTGGAGGGGTTGTTGAGATATTGGGGTAAAAGAGGGGCAGAAAAAAAAAGAAAATGAGGCTTTTGGGTCAAATGGGACGTCAAATGAAAGGTATTTATTAGTAAATTTCAACCCTGTTTTTTTTATTTTAATCTTCGTAGTTTTTGAGTTATAAGCCATAAAAAAACAAAACTTTGATAAAATTTACAGTGTACACCGTGATCCCACAGTGCTGAAATTTAGTATTCGCGTATCTTTAGTGGCACAAAATAAATATAGGCAAAAGTCTGAAATCCTGAATAACTGCATTTTGAACCACAAAAAAGAATAACCAATTTACATGACCTCGACCTTCGACGACCTCCGTGGCGCAGGGGGCGAATAACCGGCTGAGACGCAGGAGGTAGTGGGTTCGAATCCCGCCGCGGAACAAATGTTTGCATGATCTACAGATATTTGTTCCGGGTCTGGTGGTTTTTCTATATATTATAAGTATGTGTTTACAAAAAAAAGTATATAAGTATTCTATCAGTTATCTGGTTACCATAGTACAAGCTCTGCTAAGTTTGGGGCTAGATAGCGCTGTGTAAAATGTCCAGCAATATTATTTTATATTATTATGACCTCCCGTTACCTGTAATTTTTATGAAACCGTAGGTCAAATCATATGGTTATTTATTTCGTAGTTATATTTTGATAGTCAGATAACGAATACTATTATGGGATATATATTAACGGGATTATCTTAGATAGAGTACATACATTTAAATATCTTGGGCACATTGTCACTACAGACCTCAAAGACAATGCAAACATCGAACGGGAGCGGAGGGCGCTGTCCGTGCGTGCAATATGATTGCTCGCTGGTTTGTGCGTAGTGCAGAGGGGGTTAAGCTCACTTTATTTCGGGCGTACTGGACCTCTCTGTACTCGTGCAGCCTGTGGGCGAAGTATACGCAGGCGGCGTACAGCGCACTCCGCGTCCAGTATAACAATGCACTCAGGGCGATGCTGGGGCTGCCCCGCTACTGCAGTGCATCAGGCATGTTCGCGGCGGCGCGGGTCGACTGCTTCCATACCGTCATGCGCAAGCGAGCCGCGTCCCTGGTGCACAGGCTGCGGGCCAGCGCCAACACCGTCTTGGCAATGATAGCCGGCAGAGTAGACTGCCCGTACACCAGACATTGCTGTCACAGGCATGCTCTCAAAAACCCTGTATAAACATTAGTTTACTTATTGTGTTGTGCGCTTTCCTATATGAGCTACATAATTGCTTGAAATAAATGTATATTATTTTATTTCTATGAGAGACTCGCGAGATCTCAGTTCGGGGCGAACCACTAGTTTAAAACAAACAAATAAGTATTCTATCAGTTATCAGGTTATCATAGCACAAGCTTGATTAGTTTGGCGGTTTAAAATGTCAAGAATTATTTATTCATAATCATATACTGATATTAAAATAATACGTATATCATTTTAGATGCTAATCGACTCAAAGATGATTTTATTGTCTATCCCGTTACCGGTTTTTTCCTAATAGTTACATAACTTGTTGTAATCGTGTCAAGATTATTTTTTTCCTTTGTCTGTACATCGTATTTTAACAAACACTTCTGGATAGAAACACGTTTTTTAATGTTATTGCTTACGGTCCACCTGATGGTAAGCGATCACCGTCGCCTATTGACACCGGCAACACCCGAGGTATTGTCGATGCGTTCTGTACCTACCCTGTAGAAACCTCTTTACATTTCTCTGCTTAGTATGGGACTAGATAGCGCTGTGTGAAATGTCCAGCAATATTTATTTATTTAGATACGGTTTTTAAAAGGTAATCGCCGATGAATCACAAATTTATCGGCGATGGTTCTTAGATGTTAATTCGTCAGAGGGCGCTGTAAAGGTTTTTTTTTGAGAAGAGTTCTCATCTGTAAAATGGAATTTTTTTACGAGTATTTTACAGGTCGGGGGTTCTTAAAACTTTTTTTATTTTTAGTATGTCTTAGGTACTTGATACGCTCCTTGAAAACATTGAGATGGAGTAATACCTATACCTAAGTACCTAAGTGGAAAACGTTATGCCTTTTTGTTTTGTTTTGTTAATTGTTAATGTTTTAATAACTGTGATGTATTTTTTTTTATAACTACTGTGCGATTGTTTTTTTATTGTTTTTATAAGGTATTATATTTTTTGTCAGCAAAGTTTACTTTTGTCATCAACTTGTATCATCTAATTAATAGATGTATTGCCAAGAAATATATTCATTCTCAGATAAATAAAAAGTGTCGCCATGTATGAATTTCTAAATTAATGTCATTATGTATCTAAAATAAGAGATGGATTATCAATAAAATCGCAGTTAATTTATAAATAAATACTTCATTTTCAAAATAATAGGTTTATTCTATAATTAATAGCTTCATATACAGAATAGTAGATCTGTCGCCAAATAAATCGATTATCGTCCCCAAATTGCCATTTGTTTTTATTCGTTATTTTGTCGTCAAAACAGTATCATTTATTTCGTTCAGTTATTAAGACTATTCCGTTACCAATTTAAAAGATCAGTTTATAAATTTATTTAAGTAAAAAAAGTTTTTAGTTAAAAAATTGGCCAAATTTTTTTGTATAGATTTTTTGTTTATATCAGTAAGTCTAACTGCCTGCATTACTATACGTAGAATTCTGATTGTAAGATTGTATTTTATTGTTATTTCTAACAATAGCTTGTGACTTGAAATAAATTATGTTGCATTTACTAGAAATCATTATTTGATTGTATTATTTTTTTTTATGTTATTTGTGGGGAAACAGGATTACGGCCCACCTGATGGTAAGTGGTCATCGTCGCCTATTGACACCGGCAACACCCGGGGTATTGTCGATGCGTTCCCTACACTGAAGAAACCTCTTTACATTTCTCTTGAAGCGTGCCATGTCGTAGTCTAATGGGAAAACCTCTGATGAAGCTCATTCCACATCTTGCAAGTATGGGGTAGAAAAGATCGCGTGATGCGTGATACCCAATTGTCGCTTATACGTGGATGAGCTTTATTACGTTGTCGAGAAGTGCGGTGGTAAAATCTCGACGACGAGATGAGATCAAATAGCTCATCAGAACATTCCCCATTATACAGGCGGTAGAATACACTGAGCGATACGATATTATCCGGTATTAACACTACTTAAGAAAATTTAAATCCTTAGGGGAGGCCTATGTCCAGTAATGGACGTCTTTTCGCTGAAACGAGGACGACGCCATTTTCTATCCAATTATTTTTCCAAATGACATATTTTATTTATTTAATTATTTATTTCAGTTAATTTGATAATCCAGTTATCAGGACAAACCTATTATATTAAATATAAAAATATATATTTGATATAGTGTGACCATTAGTGCTGTGCACTCCCTGAGGTATGCGCGGCGAGGTGGGAGGCAAAGAAAAAACTGCATGAGTTCACATGAGATCAATACATGTCGGACATATCTTACGATATCAGTTTGCATTTCTAAGGCAAGATTTGTGGCGGGACGATGGTCGGAGGCTATCTATCTGTAATATATTATACTTACTTAGTTGATTAAAATGTAACTTAAATATACTCATATTTTATTAAAAATATGCAGGTGATAAATAAGAACTAAACTTATAATTCAAAGGACTTGTTTTATTGAACATTTTTTATATTTACAAACAATTATATATTCTAACGAAAGTTATTCTGACATAGATTCTGTTTCAACTTCATCTTCCATTTCATATCACGAGATAACGCACGACCCATCGTTGAATATTTATCTCATGTGCGTCTGACATAGACAGTCCGATACAAATAACACTACCTGCCGCCACGAGCGTTGACGTCGAACTGACAGAGCGCAGCAGCCGATTCTCCCCCCCGTCTCGCCGCGCACATACCTCAGGGAGTGCACAGCACTAATGGTCACACTATAGTTGATAATATATCCCGATAATTTTATGTAATTTTTTAAGGAATTGTATTTGTATTGTTTGGCCACTACATTTTGGTGACAACATCTACTATTTTGCGGACAAATCCTATTATTTAAGAGGTGCAAAACCAATTAAGTTGGCGACAGCTTAAATCTTACCCGTTTTTATCTATGTTAGTTTGTAATTTTATTTTTTTCATTCTTGTGTATTAGGGTAATGATTTGGATTTGTCTGTAATGTTACTCTTACGAATCTCTTAGGAATAAATGAATCATAAATCTCGTTCTGGCATGTCATATGTTTTTGTGGGCTTTATAAGACGTTAAAATGGTGTTGGCCACTATTGTCAAATGACAAAAAGGCGAGTCCTAGTTAAAAGTGGCATATAGAGGTATTGCTGATATCAATTAGGCAGGGGTTACCATGAAAAGTGGAAAAAACGTCGAGAAATAACGCTCGGCTTCACACGCGTAGTTTGTTAATAAAACATTACTCTCCTTCCGCACAGTTGAGTAAAAAGTAGCTTTCCCAATCCCGGTTATCAAGTATGCCGTCGTTTATCGGTTCAGCTTTTATGAAAACGTACCTAACAAATAGACAGACGGGCGTCTGTCATACAGAATGATGGCTAGACAGAGACATAATTAATTATGAATTCATAAAATTATTAGTTAATATGTTTAAAAGTATGTTATCTTGTTCTTATATAGACCGCTCTTTTCAGATGTACGATTTCGGCGGTGACTTTGAAACCATTTATACGGGAGCGGACGATGTCCGTAAATCGGGTCTCATTGAAACGTACAGAGGGTCGACGGACTTGCCTCAATGGAAGGGCAAACACTGCTCCAACATACAGAACTCTTCAGACGGAACGAAGTTCCGTGGGGGAGTCAGTCCGGACGAGTCCTTACTGTTCTTTAGAAAGAGCATGTGTAGAGCTGCTCCATTAGTAAGTATAATATTTTAAATCAACTAGTTGTATGCCCGCGACTTCGTCCGCAATTTTCTGGATCTCGATAACCAGAACTCAAACCTTAACTATCCAGGGACCCAGTCAAATACACACAAAAAAGTTCATCAAAATCGGTGATGTCGTTCTCGAGTTAAGGCGTGACCAAGGGAAAAAGGGGTCCAACAATATTTGTATTAAAAAACTTGTAGACACAAGCTGACAGGCTGATGTTAAGTGATCACCGCCGCCTAACTCCTTCAACACTCGTGGTACATTTTTAAGAGTAGTTGAGTTTACTGTGAACATATACCTAATGCTGTCGCCAAGCAGCATTGCTGTTCGGTTTGAAAGGTATGGCTGCCGGTGAAATTACAGGCACAGAGGCACAGAGCAGTGCATCGTAGGGCTAGTTTCTAAGGAGCGTGAGCTACGAGGTAATACTTTGTTATAGGCGATGGTTACCTACTACATAACATAACTTCCGCCGTCACATCACTTCCGCCGTCACATCACAAGCCATCATAGCTTTCTGAGGTCAACCAATGCTCTCACAAAACACCCTTCCCAAGCACGTCGAGGACTATAGCTAACAAGATTGCCCCTCCTGAAAACTACATAGAGTCTGCTGAAGAGCTGCCTGCCGGTAAACACCTTCCTTGGTCACTCAACCGTCTAAGAACACAATTGGGTCGCAGCAGGCAAAGTATGAGTAAATGAGGCTACATTGGAGAGTCGGCGACTAGCTGCCCATACGGTACAGACCCTCAGACTATGGCACAGTTACTAAGCTGCCTATTGTGCCCTGAGGGATACTTGTACCGTCACAGATAAGGCAGTGCCCAAGTATTGGCAAAACAACATCTGATTTTTAAAATATTATGAACCATATCGACACGACGAAGAAGAACATCACTTAACAACTTAAATTCGTACAGAATTCCCCGTAACTCACCGTTTGACTTATATATGTACCTTTTAACTGTCTTGTAGATACCAACTGGAAAAGGTGTTAGG
The DNA here is from genome assembly GCA_918857605.2 of Philereme vetulata. NCBI lineage: Eukaryota > Metazoa > Arthropoda > Insecta > Lepidoptera > Geometridae > Philereme > Philereme vetulata. The sequence goes on from OU975453.1 coordinate 4,697,899, forward strand.
AATGGTCTGGACGCCTACAAGTATACGTTCCCAGATCACATGTTGGACAATGGAAAATACATCGAAGAGAATAAGTGTTTCTGTAGAAATGGTAAGAAAAAACACCTATCTAATTCTAATTCCAGGGTGGGGGAATAAGATCTGCACTGACGTCCCGCATGGGGTGTATCCCCCTTCTAACCTGACCCCAGCCACTCTAGCTTCAAGTAACGGAGCAGATTCTCCAAGATTCCCGTGGATGTTGTTGTGGTGTTAGTGGATGAGGATTCGATGAGCCCCTGCAGACCCGTCTTCAGTCTGACATCGCTGGTCGCTTAACACCTATCACCCAGAAATCTTGCTCAACGATACCTAACTTTTTTTTTATGGTATTTGTGGGGAAACAGGCTTACGGCCCACAACAGGCAAGCGGTCACCGTCGCCTATTGACACCGGCAACACCCGGGGTATTGTCGATGCGTTCCCTACACTGTAGAAACCTCTTTACATTTCTCTTGAAGCGTGCCATGTCGTAGTCTAATGGGAAAACCTCAGATGGTAGCTCATTCCACATCTTGCAAGTGTGGGGTAGAAAAGATCGCGTGTTTAGTGCTATACCCTAAACGTAGTTAGTGCTTAATAGCTAAACGTATTTAGTGGCTAAATCGTCAAATTTAAACATGTTTAGTCGCTTAATATATTTAGGTATCGTTGTGCGAGCCGGCCTTACTGACCTATGTATTAGGCGACCTATTATTTAGTAACTTATTCCTTACCTATTTACGAGTATGTTACGTAGAAGTAATAAAACTTATTAACCAAAAAATTCATTTTTTTTTTGGTATATATTACAAATTAGTGTTGCGTATAAGTACCTATTTATAACCCAGATATTGTACATAAAGAGTGATCTTTTTATTTTAAATAACTAATTAAAACTGTTCGCCCGAACTGAAATCTCGCGAGTCTCCCAACACACAAATAAAAACTTAGGGCGACTCGCGCAAAGATGCCTAAACGTATTTAGTGGCTAAATATGATCTAAGGAGTTGTCAAATCAGATAAGTACGTAAATTTTAATCATGTTTAGTAGCTAAATACGTTTAGGGAACGTTGTGAAAGCCGGCCTTTATCTTTGACCAATAAAATAGTGCCACGAAATAAGTAGCCAAATTACTTGACCTACAGTTTCATTCAAATTACAGGTAACGGGAGTTCATGTATTTGGTATTCCTTTTTTGGGGTACAAATTGCAGTAATTCTGAATTTCAGACTTTTGCCTATATTTGTGGCACTAAAGCTACACGCATACCAAATTACAGTACTGTGGGGTCACTGGTGTACCCTGTGAATTTTGTCAAAGATCAAGTTTTATTATGGCTAATAACTCAAAAACTATAAAGAATTTACTAAAAATAAAAACAGAGTCTAAATGTACTAACAAAGACCTTTCGTTTGACGTCCTATTTGACCTAATAGTCATATTTTTTTTTGTTTTCTTCTTGAACCACAATATCTCAACACCCCCCAACGTTTTTAGTTCATTTAGTCACACCGAAATTGTGCTATCACTACCTACCTATGTATCAAATTTCACGATGATCGGATCAACGCTTCGAAAGTTCGGACAAACAAACATACATACATACATACGATGCTGATTTGCCCAAGTTGATTTAGAGATCTCGCTTCGCACCATCAATAAGTATGAACGGTGTATGATCTCATAAAACTGATCTCCTATATACGCATAAATGGTGCGTAAAAGTGTTTCTATTTATTACCCAGAAACAGCTTGTGAAAATATCGCGTCCATGCCATATTTTCATTATCATAATAATCTCATATACATCTGATCGTAAAGAATAATATTACTGTCCCATAAATGAACAAACAATTTTATCTCGAAGCCTATAAAAATGATTCAAAATTACTTCCTAAGTCCGCTTTCCAGCTTTAAAGACATCTTTCATTTTCTTTTTTATAAGCTGACCCGGATTCGCACGATTTTTATTAAAAAATATAGCTTATAGCACTCAGGGAGTCAGGTATAGTATAGTTTTCTACAGTTCAGTATAGTTTCTTAGATTACCTACAAACATACAAACTTACAAATAACAAACTTCATATTAATATTCGTTTATATTGCATTGTGACATAATCAATGTTTTGTGTAGTAAAAAAATAACCTACGTTTGTTGCATCCATTTCTACTTCAGCAGTGTTTTTTTTCATGCTAGTACTTCGCGCTCGTTTGTCACCAAGCAATCTTCACGCGATTCTCATACTCATATATATATTCAAATCGTAGGGACACAATATAACACTTGGTTAATACTTCAATAATTACATAGTGACAGTGTTATAGTTTACTAGAGACATTTTTAATAAAGCGACTTTCATGCGACTTATAAAAGTCTTCAAAAGTGAAAAGCCATGTCGAAGGTCTTTGGGCAACCTGAAATATAGATAACACAATGACTTACTGAATAAACTTCGCCACAATATAGTCTAATAACCTAATATAAACCTAATATAGTCTAATACCCTTCTTTCAGGTAAATGTCTCCCAGATGGCCTCATAGACGTGACTGATTGTTACTACGGCTTCCCCATCGCATTGTCCTACCCTCACTTCTATCAGGGGGAGGACATACTCTTCGAGAAGGTGGAGGGATTGAAGCCGGATCAGGAAAAACATGAAACTAGGTGAGTTGACATTACTAAAAACGTAACTCTTCAACTTGTTAATTTGACCAGCACGTGTTTACAAATTGTAATCTGTAGTTGAGTTTATTTATAAACACGATGCATAATATTGGACCCAACTTTGAACCTTGGAGTACTCTTTTTATTTTAATTAATAACGAAATAATTTCTTGACCCACGCTTTGGAGAAATCAAAGAATTTGTCGCAATAACTTCATAAGTAATGAAGTAAGTAATTGCTGAAATTAAGTTGTCACTTCAATCGTAGTTGTAAATATATAAATGATTATCCGGTGATCCTGAGTTACCGAGAGCCAGTCTTTGAGAGTATCTACATCAAGTTTGTTCTACAACTTACCTATCTTTTCATTCTTCTCAGGTTTTGGATCGAGCCGAAATCCGGCCTTCCTCTGGACGTCAGCTCTAAGTTCCAAATCAACATGGCACTGGGCGATATATCGAACATCAAGAACTGTGAGCGTTTCGCTAATATGTATCTGCCTATGCTGTGGTTTGATATTGTAAGTATATTATCACATTGATATTTTATGTGATTGAGACAATGTTTTATAATTTTTATAGTTGCAATTATAGTAATAGTTTTATCATAACCGTAGTTAAAATAATTTAAATTTCAGTTATCAAAATTTAAATTATTTTAACTACGGTAATGATAAAACAATTACAATAATTGCAACTATAAAAAACTTTTGAACGCACACCAATTGTGCGTTCATTTGCCGTAGCCTCTCCAAACACAGCATTGATATTGTGAGCTATTTCTACTGCGTTCGTTCCACCTCAGAACTCGTATTCAAAAATTTATCGGCATTTTTGAATTTACTTAAGTTGAATGAAAACATGGAAGAGCTCAGCACGATGCTCGAAGGCCTCAATCGAGTCTCCCAACGGGTAGGACTTAAAATGAACATGGACAAGACGAAAATCATGTCGAATGTCCATGTCGTCCCTGCCCCAGTTATGGTTGAGAACTCGGCTCTTGAAGTTGTCGACGCGTATGTATACCTAGGACAAACAGTCCAATTAGGTAGGTCCAACTTCGAGAAAGAGGTCAATCGTCGAATCCAACTCGGATGGGCAGCGTTTGGGAAACTTCGCAACGTCTTTTTGTCCAACATACCTCAGTGCCTTAAGACGAAAGTCTACAATCAGTGTGTGTTACCAGTGATGACATATGGAACAGAGACGTGGTCCTTCACTATTGGCCTTATGAATAAGCTCAGAGTCGCTCAACGAGCTATGGAGAGGGCTATGCTCGGGGTTTCTCTACGGGATCGAATCAGAAATGAGGAGATACGTAGGAGAACTCAAGTCACCGACATAGCCCGACGGATTAGCACGTTGAAGTGGCAATGGGCAGGCCATATAGCGCGCAGAACAGATGGCCGATGGGGCCGAAAGGTTCTCGAGTGAAGGCCACGGACCGGCAAGCGCAGCGTAGGACGTCCTCCCACAAGATGGGCAGACGACTTGGTAAGAACCGCAGGTCGGCGTTGGATGCAGGCCGCTTCCAACCGCAGTTCCTGGAGATCAATGAGGGAGGCCTTTGTCCAGCAGTGGACGTCCTACGGCTGATATGATGATGATGAATGAAAACACAATTGGAAGTCAAACAATCAAATGTTGTACTTTTTTTCAAGTTTAGAAAAGTTTCACTTTGGAATCTCACACCATGCAGATTTAATTTTTATTCTAATTGACCACTACCGTGTTTTATCGAATAAACGGATTTCATCCTATCTATACTCTGCCAAAGCACTTAAATATTATGTAATGTTGTTTGAATATGTACCAGTAGCTATATTTTTGTGTGTGTTCTTTTACAACAGTACTAAATGTTTCAATTTATTCTTTTACAGAGAATGTACGACCTACCGCCATCTATGGAGCAGCGTTTCAACCTCTACTTGAATATACTTCCAGTAGTCGAACAAGCTATTATGTATCTGGCCTTCATATCTGGCTCCCTCCTCACCCTAGTCACTATTTATATCCTCACTTTCAAAGTCATGTTTAAATCCATCAAACACAACGATATTTGGTCAAATAACGTTAAACACAATAAGGATGTCTACTTACCTTGTGAAATGCCACTTGATACCGAATCCGAAGATGATTTTGGTAAAGAAAAGAGTAATTTCGGTAATAAAATGAAAGATTTAAGTATAAAGTTAACTGATAAAGTGTATGATACTGTTGGTAGTGTTAAACAAAATATAACTGAAAACGTAAGGAACATTTTTGATAGAAACAGTGATATCGTCATAGAAAGTGATGTATCAAAGAGTGAGTCAGAAAATGAGAATGATTTCGACTACAGACAAGTCCAACAGTCAGACAGTGATGATGATTGCAAGTATTTAGAGGTGCTAGATGATGGAATGGACCTTGATCTAAGTTTTAATAATGACAGGACTAAATTAAAAAAAGATTTGATATTACAAATTTCAGATTGAATACTGTTGGATTTTGAAAGTGAACCAAAGTTAAAAACTTGGTTTCGTTGCCTGAAAGGTACAATAACCCAAAAGTGTACAAAGTTGGTTTATCTTAAGATCTGGGTTGTTGTGTTGCCATAATAAGTGACTGTCTATAAGTCTGATATATTCCATAGTATTAAAGAAAATTCAAAAATTAAATAAATATCTATTGGTGGTTGTTAAATGCATTAAATAAATATAAATAGTACAATAAATTATGATAAGCAATAAGTTACGAATGAGCAATATTATTGCATATTTGCAATGCAAGTTGTGTTGAAACAAGGTCTCGGAATCGCGAAGTGAAGTGATACATTTATAAATATTTTCTATTCGTAACCTGAGTTGCGGAATATTTTAAAATCTTGGTTAATTCTTCATCTTGCTGAATTTTATTAATGCAATAAAATTGTATTACTAGTTTCAATGTTCCCCTATTTAACATAAACATTGTTTAAAATTATTGTACCTACGCATTATTTTTAGCTTGTAGTTTTTTATATATATTATAAAGAGGAAAGATTTGTGTTATTGTATGTTTGTAACGAATAAACTCAAATACTAATGACGGACTTAAAAAAATTTTCCACCATTAGAATGCTGCATTATCCCGAAGTAACATAGGCTAGATTTTACCTAACTACGCAGAAGGAAGGTAATATTTTTATTGAAAAACTACGCGTACGAAGCTGCGGAGTGGTCAGCTAGTTGTAAATAATATTCCATTGGCCTTTGCGTTCCAAACATGATATTTCTGTGCTCATGTTTATTGCTCAATATTATTACCTTGTATATAATAATTTATTTGTAAGTAACTGAATCTCCTAGACAATAGTTAATATTATATACTATTTATAAATAACCTTCTTTGATCCACTAACCGTTTTTATATTCAACGATATAAAACAAAATCTTGCTTTTTATTAAGCCAGTGAATATAAATTTGATATCTTGCCAATTTTTTAATTTATTTATTTATGTAAAAGATATTGGCTTGACCACAGCTGAGTCTAAAAATAGATGATGTAATCATTAAAACATGTTTAATACTGACAGGTTAAGTTAGAAACATGTGGTGATTTTAGTTTAATATTTGTATTAAAAGCTTCTTCAGTAATTAAATAAAGATACAGCGATTAGATCTCTCACTGTATTTGGCTTTGTTTATAAATATTCGTTTTGCATTCATAATCGTTCGTGAATTATTGTATCGATGAAAAATATCATCAGCATTTCATGAAATATAACCTCAACTACCTGATTGTTTTTATGTTAAGATTACATACTCTAAGATCAAGTTGCTCAGAAGCTTTTGAACAAAAGGCTCCATTTATAAGCCTAGCTGTCATTGGCAAAAAATATGGCGCAGTTAGCTTGGCTAAAATAGTCACATAGCGTCTTTATTTTAATGTATTTACTCAATAGTTGAACTTTCTAAGTGTTATGTCCCGAAACGATCAGTGATTATTGTCAATAAGTTATACTTTTTATAATCAGATTCATGTAGTTTTGGCGCCAATGACAATTTGTTTTCAAACGCGCGAATGATCAACACAATTTGGCAAAGCAAAAAACGAGTGTGCTGCCACTGAAGTAAAACTTCTTTAGCTCCTAATGTTTTAAGGAAATGTCAACCTTATTTCGAGGCGCATACAGTAAGTACATAAGTTATTTTCTGCTGCTGCCTGCCATCTGTTGTGGAATAGCTGAACTTTTTCGTAAATCGAAGCTGGTAGATTCAAAATACAAAACGTCGTAAATACATTTTTTTATCTATAGCAAAATGAACGTTTTTGCATTTTGTATAATTTAGACTAATTTCGGATAGGAGATATGCTACATATCAACTGGCTATGAGAGAAAAAGAGAAATAAAATGTGTGCTCGCACCTCTCTCTCTTGCCCTACAGTAATATACGAAACGTAACTTTCTCTCTTTCTTTCTTCACTAACTTCACTCTCTCAATTTCCTTTTGCACTTTTCGTAATGCATTCACCAGCTTACTCCCCAAGTCAAGCGTGCGTAAAGAAGTTTTATTTCAAAAGAAAATCCGCTGCAATGGCTTCTGTTTTCAATGTCGTTCATATGTTGTATTTCATCAATTGAATCACTTATTTGACAATTGCTTTGAGTTTGTAAACGATAGAGTTGAATGAATGGAGATTATTTTTACATGCATTACAATATATATGAATATTAATTTATAAAAAAAAAATTAAATATTAAATTATAATTTACAAGCAAATGTAAACGTATTGACCATTTAAATTGATCGTCTTGCGACTGAATAAGGCCAGAATTAAATATTAATATAAAAGCTCACTCATACATTGTGATATTTATATACTTATTTTAAATAGAGTTAATTCAATTTTAAAATAGGTAAAGTATTCTCTCATTATGTTTGGTACTTGGTTAGTATTGTAAATATAAACTATAGAACATTAAAAACTATGATAAAAATAACTTCTTTTTATTTATAAATCATTCCCACTATACTAGAATAAGAACTAACACACCCAAAAACAAGAATTTTATTTGTGTCGATGGTATCAAGAATTACGATACCTAATTATAGACAATAATACGTGCTGGTGCAATGATAAATAGGATGTTTGATAATATACCCAGAAAAATTAATGGGGCTATTTTGATGAAAATAATAAATAAATTTGTGAAATGTTTACCATATAAATGTGAAATTTAATTTGGCATGTAAAAACAAACACTTTATTATTTGTTCCGAGCCGATATCCGGAATCCATCTTGAGTCAAGCACCTGTCTTTTTCACGTTTTTATCGTAGCAACTTCCTCTCTTCGACTTCCGGTGCGCCGTGATTGGTCGACGCATTTTGTCGGTTACGATTGTGGCAAGTTTGCGACGACCCATAGGGCGCTCTTTTGCTTCATTATAGCGTCGTTTTTCGTAGCGTTAACACGTCTAGCAACTATTCATTTTGAATTTGTATTATATAATTACAAATCCTCTCTTCGATTATGGAGAACGAAAATAATTTAGAACAAAGTGATAATTCTATCGAACACGTGTCGCGAAAAAGAACCCGTTCTCCAAGTTCGAGCAGTGCATCGTCGCAGGAGTCCAGTCCGGATAGAAGGTCAAAGCGCTCAAACCATGTAAGTGATTTGCAATTCGAATTTCTTTCCCAACAAGTGGCATTTTTGACAAATCTAATTTCTCATAAATCCCATGAGCCTTAAGTGACAGTCTCAGGTGCAACTAAGGCGTCTAGTGAAACCAATAATTGTACAACGGATGAGTTAGGCTTACGCCCGCCACTGGCCACTAGTGATGTGAACACACAACAACTCCAATTGTCCGAGTTATCGACCTCGTTAAAAGATCCGCCATTCCCAAAATCAAATGAAAATCATTTAGAGAAGATAACCCAATTACAAAGATTTAAATGTAACGATTAGTATGCAATTCGTTTTTCGGAGGCTCAGAAAAAGTACGTCACTACTCCGGGTTTTATAGAGCTAAATGTAAACGATGAATTGAGACGTTTCAATGCGTCCGGGACCAATGAAGACCGCTTGTATCTAATAGAGAACTTTTGCAGCATTATCTAATGCAATACTAACTCAGAAAGATGAATTGCGCACCACTTTGCAGAACCTAGTAGATTGGTCAAATGATAAAAATACAAAACTTTCGCCGAGTTCTCTTTTCGATAAAATTGAACAATCGTTCGGTAAAGATTCTAACTATGCAAAAGTGACTGACGATATTTTGCAAATTGCATGTGGCCGACAAGCTGACTGTATCAGCACGCGTAGGGAACCTTTAATTAAGAAAATTCCGGAGGAGTATCACTGTGGAGCATTACAAAAAATTCCACCGAGCGCAGAAAATTTATTTGACGGAGAAATGCTTGCAGCCCTTCAAAAAATTGGGGGGGCCGAAAAACTAATAGCTTGCTTTCCAGCCAACTGCATCAACAGCCGCAGCTACTAATCAGAAACGTGCATACGATAATAGGAGGTGGATCGAACCGAAACCATCGACAAGCAAGCAGGCGACTGCTAACTTTTTTCGAAGAAATACTTCTGGCTCCAAAGACAAGTACAAAGGTCAGGCGAAGTCATCGGACAACGCAGTCGTTCAACGCCAAAAACAAACACCAATACTCATCAAGAGGTAAAAAATCCAATTCTCACTCATCAAAATACAGAAACAATCGCTCATGACTCGCAAGCATTTCGAGGCGGCTGTCTAAAGCAATACATGCATGTTTGGGAGAATCTGGGAGCGCCCCACCATATTTGCAAACTTCTCAGAGGAGTACTTATTCCGTTCGTGATGAAGCCGCCCCTGATATATCCGAATCAAGCTGTTATAAAAAATTACCAGACAAAGAAGAGTCATCGTATGACACAACTTATAAAAAATATGTTGGACACACATGTTCTAGAAAAAGCCGAGGTCAATCCCAGCTATCTATCAACTCGGTTGGACTATCAACATGGACAAGTCTGTACTGGTTCCGACACAACGCTTAGAATTTCTGGGCGTCACGCGGGACACCAAACTCAACACGAAGTCCCTGTCGGAACCGAAGTGCCTAACGCTACGCAGGGCACTTCTCAGTCAGACGGCCAAAGGCAGTTGGTCCCTCAGACAGGCCCAATCCCTTCTGGGGAGACTCAACTTTGCCTCGTTTGTAGTACGCAGGGGGCGCTTACATTGTCGAACCCTGCAATTTCCGAATGCCAAGTTTTTTGCAGAGCGAAGATTGGATGGTGAAGGTAGATCTGAGCCAGGCATATTTTCACCAGCCTGTAGCCAAGGAGCACCGACGATTTCTGAGGCTCAGCTACAAAGGCCACCTTCTTCAAATGACGTGTCTGCCTTTCGGACTTTCATCAGCACCACGAACGTTTTCCTCCCTGACAAACTGGGTAGCCGAGTACCTGAGGAGCCGAGATATAAGGTGCGTAGTATACCTGGACGATTTTATGTTGGTGAACCAGTCCTTTCGAGTTTTACGCAAGCACATTGCATTTATGGTAAACCTAATGAGACAACTCGGTTGGACTATCAACATGGACAAGTCTGTACTGGTTCCGACACAACGCTAAGAATTTCTGGGCGTCACGTGGCACACCAAACTCAACACGAAGTCCCTGTCGGAACCGAAGTGCCTAACGCTACGCAGGGCACTTCTCAGTCAGACGGCCAAAGGCAGTTGGTCCCTCAGACAGGCCCAATCCCTTCTGGGAAGACTCAACTTTGCCTCGTTTGTAGTACGCAGGGGGCGCTTACATTGTCAAACCCTGCAATTTCACACTCGTCACCTTCCCAAGGAACACCCCTACAGACAAGTGAAAATACCAGAACCTGTCTTCGCCGAAATGAAGTGGTGGTTACAAGCAGCCCAGGGCTCACTGCCTATACATACAGGCCCGATCTCACACTTGCTTACAACGGATGCATCAGACTACGGCTGGGGAGCCCAACTAGGCGACACGAAAATGTCAGGTCAGTGGACAAAGCGACAACAGTCGTGGCATGTCAATCTCAAAGAGCTGTTTGCAGTTTATGCAGCGATCCAACAAGAGAACAATCAGTTACTAAATGCTCACATTCTATTACAAATAGAAAACCGCACAGTGGTAGCTTATATAAACAAAGAAGGTGGAATGAAGTCGAAGAAACTTCTGGATCTCACGCGCCAGCTATTGAAGGTAATGGATCAATTGAATATTTATCTGACAGCACAGTACTTTCCGATTCGATTCAATTGCGAAGTAGATGCCCTATCACGAGGCAAGGCTTGTCCAGAATGGCATCTGTTACCCCCAGCGACAAACAAAATTTTCCAGATGTGGGGCACACCGCTAGTAGACCTATTTGCGTCGGTAACAGCTCGCGTTGTAATGAGGTACGTGTCACTGAACACGCAGGATTCGAAGGCACTATATCACAACGCGTTCCTTCGCCAGTGGGATTACGAACTAGCGTGGGTATTTCCTCCACCGAACTTGATACCCCAGGTATTGTCTCAGCTGAACACAGCGAAAGGTTAGTACATCTTGATCGCTCCAAAGTGGAAGATGATATTTTGGCGAGCAGACCTACAAGCCCGGGCTATTCGAGGCCCTTACCGCATCCCACATCTACCGAAGGTTCTGATCGACACGAGATCCGGAATACACCCGCCAGAAATACAAGACATTCATTTGGAAGCCTGGCTGATTTTGGGTGGACAGACAAAATCAAAGATTTGTCAGTCGAAGAGTCTACTATAAGCACTTACGTACCTGCATGGAATAAATGGAAAGCATGGTGTGTCTCTAACAATGCTTCTTACAAAAATCCGTACCCAGAACAAGTAGCTCGCGAAGGTTTAGCCTATCGTACCATATTGGTGCACAAATCTGTAATTGCGACCTTTACTGATTTGTCAGGAAATACTACATTGTCATCTAACTTTCTTATTAAACATATTCTTAAAGCTATTTCAGTTGCAAAGGGTAAGAAAATGAAACCACCTATTTGGAACGTAAAAAGTGTAATACAATATTTGGAAAATAATGCACCAGATGAGAATAGTTTGTACCAAGTATCACGACGTGCCGCTATATTATTGTTGCTAGCGGCAGGGCGACGGGTGCACGACCTCACACTGCTGAACACCAAACCCGACCAATAACATAGATGAAGGTGACGCCATTGTCTTGTGGCCTTGTTTTGGATCGAAGACAGACGACATTAATTACAGACAATCTGGATGGAGAGTCAAAGCACATCCGAACAAAAACCTTGACTGTGTATTTTGGATTCGTTAGTTAATCAGCACTTCACAAGATCGTCGGAAACCAGGTACCTTGTCAGAACTTTTTATAACTGCTAGAGGAGATCCTAAGCCAGCATCTAAAACGGTTATCGGTGCTTGGATTAAGTCCGTGCTTAAGGGCGCGGGTATAGAAGCCACACCAGGCTCAGTGCGATCTGCTGTAGCGTCTCTCAATTGGCTTGAAAAGTTTCCCATTGATCAAATTCTTGAGAATGGAAATTGGCGGCAAGAACGTACTTTTAGAACATATTACCAAAAAGTGATTTCAGAACATGCAATTTCTTTATCTAATTTATTTCAACCAATTCGATAATGATTCCTTACATGATCTTTGTTTATGATTATTATGATTTATTGTGATATGATAAATAAATAAATTTTACTTTAGTTATATTTATTTTTATGTTTTCAATACATTACACATTATAGCATCAACATAATTATATAAATAATGGACATACCAGGAGATAACAAACACATCACTCAAGATGGATTCCGGATATCGGCTCGGAACAAATAATAGAGAGTTTTAACTAACAATAAAACTTACCTATTATTTTTCCAACGATATCCTGAATCCAGGTAATGCCTACCTGGTACATCATGAGTAAGTATAATGAAACAAAAGAGCGCCCTATGGGTCGTCGCAAACTTGCCACAATCGTAACCGACAAAATGCGTCGACCAATCACGGCGCACCGGAAGTCGAAGAGAGGAAGTTGCTACGATAAAAACGTGAAAAAGACAGGTGCTTGACTCAAGATGGATTCCGGATATCGTTGGAAAAATAATAGGTAAGTTTTATTGTTAGTTAAAAATCTGTATTAAACTTATGTTGTGATATTCCCATGGAAGCAGTGTCTCATATGAAAATCGAGAGTTACCGTGTTACAAGGGTAAAAAGTACGGTGTTTCTAGACAAAATTACGGTGAATCCGCTAAAAGTGTACCGTGCAAATTACCGTGCAATTTTTCAAAGGAAAATAACATCGTGAACCAAATCAAAACTGAATATTTTTTTAAATATAATTAATCCCGTAAAAGGAATGAAAAAAAACTGTATTGATTTGAGGCCAACTAAAGACACGTAATTATTATCAAAGAAAAAAATATTATGTACCTACTTGTGAAATATGAAAAATTTAACATTAATTTCTATTCATAATCGGACTCTCCTAGCATGGCAGTCTCTTTTTCGTATATTGATTTATTCGACAACATGTCGATAGTTGGCTTGAAGTCAATACAGTTTATTGAATTTCTTTTTATTGATTACTGGGTTAAAATATTTCCTTATATCGTTATTGTGAGAACTTTGTTCCGTTTTTTTGTTTTGATATCATTGACTTGTTGATTTGTTTTGATATTCTTAGAGCCACAGGAGCAACCTCTAAACGGATGTAACGATGGTCCGAGAGCGTCTCTATCTCTGTTTCTACCTTCCAACCACGGATACAGCTTACCAAAGCTGCGCTGGCAAAGGTTACGTCAGCTATGGACGAACCTTGTGGCCGCACACAGGTATGTACAGATCCGCTGTTGAGAACTGACAGACCTGAGGTTAGGGCCCACTCTTCAAGAACTTCTCTTCGGCGATCCGTGAGAGGACACCCCCAAGCCGTTGACTTTGCATTCAGATCTCCAAGGACAAGCACCGGGTATGGGTGGCTCCGCCCCACTAAGGCCCCCACTTCAACAAGAAAACTCTCGAAATCAGCAAGGACCCTATTAGGCGATATGTACACTGCCACTACCATTACGCCTCGCACGAGAGCTGCGACACAACCATTGCTCTTCATGACTTTATCAAAAGTACCACTCTTGGAAATTATGGTCACGAGCCCATCTTTATCTTCAACCCAGTTGTCTCTGGGCGGGACAAAGTATGGCTCGGAGATTGCTGCTACATCAATCAACCACTCCGCCATGCTCTGGATCATGAGATCCTGAGCTCTGGCAGAGTGGTTGAGGTTTGCCTGCAGAAACCGTAAAGCCATCCTATACAGTGTCCATGCGATCCTCCTCGCCCCCAGCTTGTGATGGGAGACAGCTCTCAGCTACCGGCGGTGTGCCTGAGGTGTTCACGACCTTATTGCCTCTTCTCCTAGGTCTCGGAGGAGCACACACCTTACTGCCTACCCTATGTGAAGCCGCCCTATTTGCCGCCGCACAAAATGAGCACTTTGGCTGAGCTAAACAGGCTGTGGCTTTATGGCCGGGTTGTCCACATCGGTAGCACTCCTCACTCCGGTCCGTCTCTGCATTGCATTGAGCACGAACATGTCCGGTCTTAAGACAACGGTAGCACCTAAATGGTCTGGGTTCTATTAGCTCTTTACGGGCTGAAACCCAACCAACCAGCAGGCGGCCTTCCTCTCCTAATTTCTTGGCAGCCGTCACTGGGCAGCTCACCACCGTAGCTCCAGTACCCTGGTAGGTGCTTCGGATGTCACCTACCTTCACGAAATCCTCCGAGCAACAACCACGCTGGACAACTACAGCGAGTATGTCTTCTTTAGACACAGAGTCATCTAGACCTAGCAAGCGGAAAGCCGCACACTTTGTGGGCCTAGAAACTCTGGCTAGCTCCTCACCTAAAACTTCTTTTATTTTTTGCGCCAAAGCGTCCGCCTTTTCCGCGCTCTTCTCACCTGCCACTTCCAAGATACGGGCACCGGTAACGGCCTTCCGGAACCGTACACTTGGGATACCACAGCTGTTGAGGGCAACTTTTGCCTTGGCATCCTCTAACACTTTGGCGTATGTCGCACCTTTCTCCATGGCTCCATGCTGCAGAGTAATTACTACTGCTGCAACCTTTTCGATGGTTTCCACTGAATCCAGCACCAGCCTTAAAAGGTCTGGCGATTCTGTTTCCTCACTTACCTCCATCGATTGCCTCTTTAAATCCGGGTATCCAAGGAAAGTTGCCGCTATTGCCTCCTTTTTCCGCTTGAAATCATCCGCCATCTCTATTTCAGCATGCAGACGAAGCTTCTCAGCTTTTGCCGCGTTCAGTTCAGCCCTGGCTTTGGCCAAGCCGACGTATTTTCCCGTAGAGGGCGGGCGTCCACGTTCCCTCCTAGCCGGCGTTGCCGGTTGCGAGTCATCATCATCCCCCACATCAGAGGTCGCATCGTCTGTTCGACGCTTTCTCCAAAAACGGTTTCCTCCTGGCAATTCTTCTGAAGCCACGGTCTGGAAACTCATATCAGAATCCGTGTATGATAGGTCCGCCATTTTCGACGAAGCAACGAGCAGATCTTCGTCGTTGCTCTCCGTCAGCTCGCAACGGGTTAAAACAACCCGTGCCTCTTTCACCACTTCCTCCTTCTCGACACCACTCTGCGCAGACGCGCAATCTCTCTCCTCTTCCTCCTCTCCATCACTTAACCTAAAGGATTTTTTAAACTATTTAGCCATAACTGATCCCACGAGTACGTGGGAAGGGTGGGTCGCCCCGGACATTGCCCACTGTAACCGGGGAAGTCTGGCGTAACCCGCTCAGGGGAGCGACAATTCCCTGGCGGGGGACACAGTGGCGACTGAAACTCCGTCCAGCCTTCCAAATCTTACGCTGCGCCGCCGCTTGCCTTCGGGTAATTTTTTATAGAGGTTGTCTTCTTCGTAGCCCGGGCGACCAAGCCAAGGCCTATCGGTCCCGCTCAGATCGCAAAACATGACTGCGACCGTGTTGCGGGGTTACGATTTCGGAGCGGTGGCAGGGAAGAAAACTCCCACCGCCTGTCCGGTGGCAGGGTGAGTGCACACCCAGACCCGACTCCTCTACTCCAGATTAGCCTGGAAAGGCTGTCCACCACTTACAGAGATGGCTCCACCAGCCCATCCCGACTCCATCTAATGCGTCCTCTGCTACTGAGAGGTATTTGGGTGGGGGGAGGGAGGGGGACTTCTCCATAGTCCCCCTCCCCCCCCCCCCCCCCCCCCCCACCCAAATCCTACCCCACCGACAAAGTGTCGGCGCCTGGTGGTTTCAGTTACGTCTATTACAGATGGAAATAGACCAATAACGGACAGCAAACGCGAGAAGACCGACCCCACCAGATTTGCCTTGAGGATCTACACGACCTGCGCTCTCCCTCAAGACCATACGCCTCCCTACACGCTCCCAGAGCCAAGTAAGGAAGGCCCGGATATATCCAAAACAAGCGGCCGAAGCACGCAAGCTAGGCATAGGAACTACTAATGGATAAACCCAGACCCGCCCAACCTAACCTAACATTTTTTTTTTTTTTTTTAATTTGATTAGATATTGGGGGATGGAGGAGTTATGTGGGACTCCCCGGTCCAAACAGGACCGGTATACCCACTAAACGACCCAGCGGCACTCCGGCATCGTCTGCGTGGAGGAGGACTGGGAAACCGGCAGAGCCTTTACTTCCAATCCCCCGCCGATGACCGCCCGCCTTTACATTTACAGAGGGGCCTTCATACCCCTCCCGACAAGAAGAGGCCTGGGAACGACCGTGAGTACTCGGCCATTCTCGCCCGGCGAAATTGAAGGATGCGTGCAAAACGAGAAAAGGCGCCCCCGCGCCTGTTACCCGCTATCCTCCACCAGGAGGGGGAAGGCGATTTTCGTGCAATCGCCTTCTCCTACCCCTTATTCGCCTGCGGAGCGGTGCAGCGAGGGGATCATCCTCCTGCTCGCGCTCCACTGCCTCCTTTTAGGATATTACGTCCTTGCAAAAGGAAGCTACGGCTGCCCAAGCCTCCTCGCTTCCCAGCATGGATGTGACCACGCCGGGCAGCGAGAGGTCCTGCCTAACCACCGCTATCATGTCGAGGCGCAGTTCGGACCATGACGGACACACTTCCAGGGTGTGCTGCGCCGTGTACTCCACGGCGTCACATTCGTGGCACGACGGGGTCTCCTCTCTCCCTATTCGGTGCAGGCATGATCCGAAACAACCATGTCCGGACAACACCTGCACCAGACGGAAAGAGAGAAACCCGTGGGACCGTCCGAGCCAGTTTTGCAGAACCGGTACGAGCGCGTCCAGCGTTCGGCGACCGAAGGCGGCAGAGGCGAGTTCCTCCGTCCAATGGTGGACGATGGCGGCCTTCGCCTCGCGCCGGACGGCCTCCCGCTCTTCCGGGACGGGGAGCTCTCCAAGCGCCCTACGCCGTGCCATCCACTCGTATACTCTGGCGAGCACCCACGCCTCCAGCTTCCAAGGACGGGTGCCGGCCAAAGCACACGCCACCGTGAAACTCACCGAGTGTTAGGCCCTCGCCACCCGCTGTGCAATGGCTCTTTGGGGCCTGCGGATTGCAGTTGCGTTCTCCCTCCTGTGGAGACAGTCCGCCCAGTTGGGTGCCCCGTAAAGGGCCATACTCTTAACTATAGCGGCATACAAATGCCGGCATCGCGCTTTGGGCCCTCCCAGGTTTGGAAGGAGCCACGAGAGGGCGTTCGCTGTCCTCAGCAGCCGTGCTGACAGCCAGCTAAAGTGTTGGCCGAAGCGCCACCTGCTGTCTAGGATGAGACCCAGGTATTTCATCTGGGTCTTCATCTCGACCCTGACGTCTTCCACAATAATGTGGGCATCAAGAGGAATGCGCTGCCGAGGTCTGTCGAAGAACACGGCCTTGGTCTTGTGCAGCGCAACCCTCAATCCTAAGCGGCGAATCCTTCCCGCGACCAAAAATCCGCTACCCGATGCCAAACTTGCCGCCTCTCTGAAATTCCTCCCCCCGGCAGTGAGGAGAGTGTCATCCGCGTAGCAGATGACACTCGTGCCACGGAGAAGGGTTCCTCGCAGGAGCCAGTCGAAGCCGATGTTCCACAAAAGTGGTCCTAGGACCGACCTTTGTGGAACACCAGACTCCGCGCCGTACCTGTGGACTTGGCCAGTTTTGTCTACGAGGAGGACGGCTCGATCCTCCAAGTAGCTGGCCAAAAGGTTCTGCAAGTACCGAGGTACTCCGTGGTACCGGAGTGCTTCCAGGATTGTCGAATGAGGTACGGAGTTGAAGGCGTTTGCAATGTCAAATGACACAGCCAACACTCCGTCCCCAGACCCCACGTCCTCTTTCACTTGGCCCTTTAGTCGGGCCAACGCGTCCACCGTCGAACGCCCTACTCGGAAACCAAATTGGGCGTCCAACAGGTTCGGCCCTACCCCGTTCAGGTGGCCATTCAGCCGAGCGGCGACGATCCCCTCGAATAACTAACCAGCCTCATCGAGCAGAACGGAGGGCCGGTATGCCGAGGGGGAGTCCGCTGGGGGAGGGAACCTTCCAGCCGCAAAACACGCGCTGAAGAGGTCCCGAAACCTCTCCTCCATTTTAGATACGGCGATGGCCACCACTCAAGCTGGGACGCCGTCTTCTTGGCGCGGAGACGGAGCGCCGCCACTCCAAACTCCACCTCCGTGACCGAAGGGACCTCTTCTTGCCTCTCGTGGGGGGTCCATCACTGGCGGGGTGAAGCTGGCCCCAGTCGGAAACAAGGACCGAACCACCCCATCCATCAATGACGGCTCAAGGGTCTCCGCAAGTGGGGGACCGAAGGGACGCAGTTTGTTCCGCGCCGCCTTATATGGTCTCCCATACGAGTCTCTGTCGAGACCCTCCAGCATCTCGGCTCTCGCCGCGTCTTCGGCGGCAAACATTGCCACCTTGAGGACCTTTTTTGCCTCTATGTAAGAAGCGTAGAGAAGGTCCTCGCTCTCCGGGACTCGCAAGCTGCGCCGTCGGCTCCGCGTGTAGGCCCTCCTGGCCGCCACACAGGCAGCCCGGAGCCCCGCCAGTTCCTCCGACCACTAATAGACGGCGCGACGGGGAGCCGGACAACATAACCTAACCTTTTATTTTTTTTTACAAGTTGAAATCCTTTATGGGTACCCTCGACCACGGGGGGTAGCCGGGGGTTATGTCGGACTCCACGCCTCTGGCGGGCTACCGACTAAAACCCCTTGGAGTGCCTTCCTTACGCCTTATGTGGCGCGGCACGGGATCGCGCTGGCACTCTACCGCACCGCACCGGCGTTCAGCCCAGCCAATGCCGGACCTCCTGCGCCAGGGGGAGACAGCTCAGATATATGGAGCTGTCTCCCAGCCGGGGCGAAACTGTGCAATGCGGGCTAGGGTCCCCCGACCCTACACCCGCTAGTCTCGCCTACGAGGGGGAAAGGAGTTGGGCAAACTGCCTTCTCCGGCCCCCCTCTCGCCTGCGCCGAAGCGGGTCGGCGAGGGCGTCAGCCTCTCGAGCCCGCTCCGTGGCCTCCTTTTGCGACATCACATCCTCGCAAAAGGAGACCATGGCCGCCCATGCCTCCTCGCTGCCGAGCATAGCGTTTACGATGCTCGGCAGCGAGAGGGTCGCACCTATAACCGCCGTTAGGGCAGTGCGCTGGGTGGGCCACGACGGGCACACCTGGAGGGTGTGCTCCACCGTGTCCACCGCAGCGCCACAGTGGTGGCACTGCGGCGTCGATTCCCTTCCGGCGATGTGGTGCAGGTACTTACCGAAGTATCCGTGCCCGGTAAGCACCTGCACCAAGCGGAACGTCAGGGCACCGTGCCCACGCTCCACCCATTGCCAGAGGACTGGCAGTATGGCCTCCACCATCCACTATCCGAAGACGGCGGACGAGAGGCCCTCCTCCCACCGCACCATCAGCTCCTCTCTGGCGCGGAGTCTGATGGCACGTTCCTCTGCCGTCATGCGCAGCCCTCCCTCAGCCCTCCTCGCCGCTCTATGTTGGTACACGGCGGCGAAGACTTCCGCCTCTAACTCCCACAGGGGGAATGCGGCCAAGGCGCAGGCCGCATCCGAGGATACCGTTCGGTATCCCCGGATTGCCCTCAGTGTTATGATTCGCCGAGGGCGCCGCAGCCGCACCTTGTTCCTTCTATTGAGGGCGCCAGCCCAGACAGGAGCCCCATAGAGGGCCATACTTTTGATCACCCCAGCGTATACTCGACGGCAACTGACGCGTGGGCCTCCTACATTGGGCAGCAGCCGACCCAAGGCTGCCGCAGCACCCACCAATCTGGGCGCCAAACCTTTAAAGTGGGCTTGGAAGGTCCAAAGCCCGTTCAGAACAAGGCTGCGGAGAACCCAGTCATAGCCTATGTTCCACAGGAGGGGTCCCAGCACCGACCCCTGCGGAACTCCACACCTCATCGGCCGCCGGACCACCGCCCCCGCCCCGTTCACACACCGGACTTCCTTCCCCGGAGGTAGTCCTCTAGGAGGCTCTTTAGGTAGGGAGGCATTCCATGGAACTGGAGTGTTTCCATAATTGTGCCGAAGGGGAGGGTGTTGAACGCGTTGGCGATGTCAAGTGACACCGACAGCACCCTCTCAATCCCTTCAGTCGCCTCTGCTGAAATGGTCTTCAGGGCCGAGAGAGCGTCTATTGTTAACCTCCCGGCCCTAAAACCATATTAGGCCTCGGACAAGTCCGGCCCTATCACAGTCAGGTGCTGAACAAGGCAAGACGCCACGATGCTCTCAAACAGCTTCCCCACCTCTTCCAGCAGGACGATGGGCCGGTAGGCAAACGGGGAGCTAGGCGGTCACCCAGCCTTCGGAATGAGGACTAGGCGCCCGATCTTCTATTAGTGCGGGAACTGCCCGGTCTCTAGGCACCGGTTTAGCAGCTCCCGCATGTCGCCCTCGAGGTGTTTGAGGGCGACTGCCAGCACTTTGCCGTGGACCCCATCGGGGCCGGGGGCCGTTCTTTTCCCCCGGAGGTGGACCGCCGCGACCTTGATTTCTTCCTCTGAGACGGGGGATGGGGGGAGGGATCGTCTGGGGAAGGGTCTGTCGTGGGGGCATGCAGAAGGGGCGTGCTCCAGGCAGTCTGGGAAGACCTCCTCGACCACCCGGCTTAGCAGCTCCGTCTCGAGGGCTTCCGTTACGGGGACGGCGGCTGCATTGCAGAGTTTGTTCCGCACCGCTCAGTATGCCCTTCCCCAGGAATCCCTGTCCAGGCCCGCGAGCGATTTCTCGTGGGCTGAGCTCTTCGCCTGGGCGATTGCTAGCTGAAAAGCTTTTTTCGCCTCGACGAGGGACGCATATAGCCGGTCCTCCGCCTCCGTATTCCGCACCCTCCGCTGGCGGCTGCGGGTGTAGGCCCTTCTCTTCGCATTGCAGGTGGTCCAGAGATCGGCGATGAACGCCGACCACCAGTACACCTGCGAGTGCGGGGGGCGCAGGCCGGCTCTAGGCATGGCCGCGTCGCTGATCGCTTCGAGAGCGTCGCGAAAGCGGCCAGCGGCTTCTTCGATCTCGGTGGGCGCGGAGTCTTGGGAGCACCACGCCTCCACGATGGCCGCCTCCTCGGCCACTTCTCGATCGAGGCGGCTTAGCGCCCTGCGGGGAAACGCCTCCTGGACACGGCCCCGGCGGCGGCGGTGGGTGTCGGGCGAACCCTGCGAGGAAGATATCTTGAACCACACATATAGGTGGTCCGAGAGAGTCTCCTCCCACTCGAGAACCTTCCATCCCTTCACACGGCATGCAACGGCCGAGGTGGCGAACGATATGTTTACCACGGACCCTCCCTGCCATCGCACGCACGTGTGAGCCGTTTCCCGGTTGAGGACGACCAGCACGAGCTCCGTCACCCACTCTTCGACCGCCTCGCCTCGCAGGTCAGTGCGAGCTCCCCCCCAGGCCCGGGATTTGGCTTTAAGATCGCCAATGAACACCACGGGGAGGGGTGCCACCCTGCGAATGGCCGGAGCTAGGGTGTCGAGGAACGCCTCTAGGTCCGACAGGGGCCTGTTGGGGGAGAAGTACGCACCAACCATCGCATACCCTCCCCATTCGGCTACCACATACACCGAGCCTCTCTCTTTGATAGAGAGGGGCGGCCCCGACCTACATACTATAGCCGCCGTGCCGTTGAGGTCTCCTGCCCAGTCAGAGCGGGGAACTACAAAGTATTGCTCCGCAGCGACGGCGATGTCAACCTCACGCTCCGCTATGACCTGCAGGAAAAGGTCCTGGACTCTGGCGGAGTGGTTGAGGTTTGCCTGCAGGAAGTTAACAGTAAGACCTCCCATTATTCGGACATACTAACTTCTTCCACGGCTGGCGCGGGGCCGGCAACCAGCAAGTGGCCGGCGAAAGGCGCAGGGTCAGTGGCCACGTGGGTCCTAGGGACCGCGGCTCCCTTTGTTTGGGGAGGCTTGCAGCTCCTCCCTGCCATTTTGTGACCCGCAGGTCTGCCCGCGCTGGCGCATAACGCGCAGTGGGCCGTCGCCTGGCATGTCGCCGTAAAGTGCCCCGCTTGCCCGCAGCGGAAGCAGAGCTCGCTGCGGTCCGTCTGCGAGGGGCACATCGGAGCGGCATGACCCGTCCCCATGCAGCGGAAGCAGCACACGGGAAGAGGCGCCAGTGCCACAACCCGCGCGGGACTCCAACCGACCTCTAGCCGGCCTAAGGTGGCCAGGATTTTCGCCGCCGATACCGGGCAGGAGAGGCGCAGAGAGCAGCTACCCCGCGCTGCTGGTTACATCTCCCCGGTCTGGATCTGCTCTACCGAGCAGCCCGCTTAGACCGCCGCAGCGGCTACCACCTCCGTCATTGTGGTGGAGATGTCGAGACCCGAGATGCGCAAGTCCGCGCATTTCGTGGGCCTCGACACCTGTGCCACGTCGGACAGGACCTCTGTCAGACAGGACGCCAGGCGATCTGCTTTTTCAGCATTTTAGGGGCCCTTTACTTCGAGCATTCTGGCCCCCGCAGCCGTTTGGCGCATCCGGAGCTGGGATACTTTAATCCCTAGATCAGATAGCGCCACGTTCTCTCTCGCCTTGAGGAGAGCCTCCTTATAGCTCACCCCTTTTTCCGCTGCCTCCGGCTGTAGCTTAAGAACTACGGCCGAGGAGCGTGGGGGTGTAAGCTTGACGCTCTTTTTGGCGACTGCGACCTTCGGCTTGGCCTTGGGTGCATTCGCCTGAGCAGCGGCCTTCGGAGTGGGACGTGGTACCGCTGGGAGAGAGGCTTTCGTTTTCTTTACCCTTTTTGTCACCGTGGCCCAGGACTCCGTAATTGCGGGGGCAGCTTGCGGTTGGCTGGGAGCCTGAGGCGGGGTCTGCTTTAGGCTTGGGCTTGGCCTCGTGTTGGGGGCAGGCGCCGAACCGATAGCGTCGGTCCTGGCTGCCGCCCTTTTAGCGTAAGCCGCCAGTGGCGGGCGCAACGCCTTCTTGGGGAGGAGGCGCTCCTCCAGACCTTCGTATCGGGTTTCCAACATGGTCCCGACTGATTCCAGTAGAGAGCGCTTCACACTCTCCAGGGAATCCGCATCCACTGCCGACATCTGGCGAGAAGGGCTTGGGGGCTTAGAGCTCGCCTTGGAGTAAGACTGCCGACTTCATTTCCTCCTTCAATTCATCTACCTCCTTACGGAGGTTTTGGTTGGCCACCCTGAGGCGCCGGATCTCCTCGGACGTGTTCCGGACGCAGAGCACATCCAAAATGTTCTGCAGGGTCTGTGCCGACTTCTTCAGATCGCGAATGTATCCCCTTTTCAGGTTGCGTGATGTCGCTGCAACGTCGAGGATCTTCACGATCGTTTTCTCCGCCTCTGCCCTGAGGGACTCGAAATCTTTGGCCGCGAAGTGGTCCTCGGCCTCCGTTGGATCCTTATTGGCCGGAACTTCCTTTAGGTAGGAGGTCCATGTACTGCGCTGAGGGGCATCGCCTGCGGTTGTCGGCTCCTCCTCCCGTGACCTGAGAGCTGACTCAGCTCGTGATAGCCCGGTTTTGCGGCTAGGGGCTGAGATTTTGCCTCGCCTAGCCGTGTTTATTTTGGAACTCGGGTCTCGAGGCTGTGCCTCAGAGCAATCCGAGTCCGTCACTTCCGAGAGGACCACCTCCCCTATGCGCTTCCGATTTGCACCTTTCGGCCGAACCACGCTCTCGGGTGCCTCTCCCGCATCGATGTCATCGTCGACGTTCCTGTCGACCGACACCTCCTTCTTCTTCGTCTCCTTCTCCTCCTTCGTCTTCCCGTCGCGGCTAGCTTGTGACGCCAAAGTATCATCGTCAGCCGAGCCTTGAGAAGGGCCTTTTTTAAAACGCCCGAAGGCGTCCCGCAATGGACGCGTCGTCACCACAGACGCAAGCGTCCTTCAGGTAGTATTATGCGCAGATGCACATTGTACCTCCTCACCACTCTCTACGCTCATGCCAAGGTCAATGGCGTCAGCACACGCCTTCGGGGCGCATGCTTCCGTCTCCATATCGTCAATATACTTGTCATTTGCGAATTCGTTGTCCAGTTTCGGTAAGCCAGGTTCGTGTTTACGAAAACCAGCGGAACGCCGGCCTACGAAGCAGTTGCTGCTTCCCCCCTCCCAGAATATGAGGGGCAGTCCTCCACTCCGAATGAAGTGGAGAAGTGGGATTCCCCCTTTCGGGGACCCACCTGGGACCATTTTCACAGCTGCTTGTATTCATGATGCGAACTCCGATGCTCCACATCCGATTCTCTCAACTACCTGAGCTACACCTGCTGTAGCGAGCAGCGTTGCCTCCCTGTAAGTCTTGCCTCTAGCTGTGACAAGAGTGTCATTAGCGTAACACGTTACCAAGATTCCTCTTATGATCGAGCTTCGTAGCACCCAGTCGTAACCGATGTTTCACAGGAGGGGCCCGAGGACCGACCCCTGTGGGACACCGCACGACATCTTGTGTTGACTCCACCCATCTTGCCTTCTGAATGACACGTGTCGGTCAACAAAATAGTCCCTTACTATGTTTTGGAGGTACATGGGCACTTGATGGTACCTCAAGCCTTCCTTAATACAGCTCCAGGGCAAGGTGTTGAAAGCGTTAGCGATGTCTAGAGACACAGCTAAAACGACCTCTCCCCGAGATACTGCTTCCTCCGCAATGGCCTTGACTCGCAGTATTGCGCCAACTGTTGATCGCCCCTTTCAAAATCCGGACTGATTGACGTCCAAATCTGGACCAAGGCAGTTCAGATGTCTGATGAGGCGAGCCGCAATAGTTCGCTCAAACAGCTGCCCAACCTCATCTAGCAGAACGATGGGTTGGTAAGCAGACGGCGAGTCAGTAGGGCGTCCATCTTTTTTAAGCTGCACAAGTCGGCCTGTCTTTCACTGCGCTGGGAATCTTCCTTGATATAGGTAGGTGCTAAAAAGGTCTTGGAGCCGAGGACCTAGGGTTTTCATGACCAGGACCCATACCCGGCCGGGAACACCGTCAAGGCCGGGGGCCGTGTTCTTGGCTCTGAGCCGCAAAACCGCCATCCTTATTTCAACCTCATCCACTTCCGGTACATCCGTCATCGCATTGCCCTCCTCTTCAGGTGGTGCCATGGTTAATGGCGTATGCTCTTCCCTATTCGGCAACAAGACTGACACTACTTTCTGCAGCAGCTGGGGCTCTAAACTTTGCGTCAGAGGCGGGGCCCATGAACGGAGTTTACCCCTCACCATCCTGTAAGGTCTCCCCCAAGGGTCCTGGTTCAGGATCTCCAGGAGTTCCTCTCTAGCTTGACTCTTGGCTTGTATGGTGGCAAGTTTTAAGGCTGCTTTGGCAAGTTTATAAAGTCCATACAGCTGCCCTTCCAAACTTTCGTCCCGATGTCGCCTACGACGGTAATTGGTGTATTGACGCTTTGCTCTAACATAAATTCCACGTAGTACCGCTAGTTCCTCCGACCACCAGTAAACTCGACGCTTAGCAAGATGAGGCCCAACCCTAGGCATGGCTGCATCGCATATCTGCATCATTGCCTCGCGAAACCATTCCACCTCTTGCTGAACCACAATGTCTGCCTGTTCCCTGGACACTGCTTTCGAGTGCGACGACTTTGCACTCCCTCTTCATATTGCCTGCAGACTCCAACGCGTCCTTCTTTTTCAGCAGCGTCTCGTTTGCCATCTTTGTGGCTAGGTTCATCACCACCCCCGTACGTCGACCCGCTTGCACGACGAGCATGCTCTGTCGGGGTCTGGGCCTGTTCACGGAGGTGTCTAGGTTTAAACAAGACGCGACCGAGTCTTCGTCGGACTCTACGGGCTTAGGTGGTGATATCCCACACTGTAGGGGTTGGGGGCGGGGGTAGGGATCCCTTGGAGCGAGGTAGTGGGGCTCCTGTGTCCGGTGGTGGATACCAAACACCAACGGTCTACCTCCTTTAGGTAATATGACCCCGGCGGCACAACACGGAGGGGTGAGGTAGCCTCAAGGCAAAAGGGGGGAAATTAAAGTTGGGATTAGGGGGTAGGGGTGAGGAAATTTAGGACGGGTCTGGTCTCCCTTTTAAAAGAAGTGCAAACACGGGTGTCCTAGGACTCTGGGTTCAGGAGTTACACCAGGGTTCACCTGAAGGTCCGACGAAGGTGCTCCGCTGCTGATGTTTTGCAGTGGCGCAGTCCTAAGGCCGGCTTCCGAGTCTTCACCTTGGTTGTCCGACGTCACACCTCGTGCCAACTGAGTGTAACTAGGTTACACGTGTGTCGACCACGCGGTGTGTGAGGTTATTTTCCTGAATTTTTGGTACCTTGTATCTTCTTCTGGCTTAAACGGATTTTCAAAATTCCAACTCCGTTAGATAGACCTCATAGAGTTCCGCCTGATGGTGGTGTTTGTTGGATGTTTCTTTCATCCTCCTGGTAGATATGGTAGTCCAAAGTCCCGGGCCTCCTGTTCCAAAACGCCTTGGTGCAGGATGTGGAAAACGATAATCCTTATGAGTCAGGCACTACTCAAACTGACAATAAAATTTTTTTTGCGCTAGCTCAAAAAATTTCAATTAAATTGAATTTTTTTTACGGAGCTGTTTGAGTGTGTGACGAGGTTGGGCTGTTACTGGTTAGGTTAGGTTAGGTTGGGCGGGTCTGGATTTATCCATTAGTAGTTGCTATGCCTAGCTTGCGTGCCTCGGCCGCTTGTTTTGGATAAATCCAGGCCTTCCTTACTCGACTCTGGGAGCGAGTGGGGAGGCGTATGGTCTTAAGGGAGAGCGCAGGTCGTGTAAATCCTCAAGGCAAGTCTGGTGGGGTCGTTACTTCTCGCGGTTGCTGCCCGCTATTGGTCTATTTCCATCAGAAATAGACGTAACTAAAACCACCAGGCGCCGGCACTTGGTCGGTGGGGTAGGAGGGGGAAGCTTTTCCTCGCGTCCCTCTGACTAGCAGAAGGCGCAGTGGATGGAGCAGGGACGGGCTATTGGAGCCGTCATAGAGGGAGGCATTGTCGGCTTGGCGTCGATTCCGCTTGGGTTTCCGTGAGTCGGCTGTATGGTTCAGCTTCCTTGCGGGATCCTGAGTGGACTGGGGCTTCGCCGGCAGTGTGGTTGGCGAAGCCATGGGGAAGGCAGGGACGTGCTGCTCGAAGAGCAGTTTGGTGGAGATAGAGGATCCGAGGATTCGTCTGAGGATCGGAGTGTGTGTAGGAAAGACCATATCTCAAGGTTTCGGCGCCTGCTGAAGGGAGTATTGCACGTGTAAGTCTGGATTTGTGTTGCTGCTTCTCGTGCACAACTGCGTCTGCAGTTGTGGACGGGAGGATGCGGCATGGATCCGGGCTCACACGTGGAGTATGGTCGGGGGGAACCCGGCCGCTAGGGCACCCATCACAGGGGACCTCACTCCTTTAAAAAGGAAAATAAAGCTATGGAAATGACGAATCGCAAAAAACTACCTCAGGCTTTCCTCAGGCTACCTAAGATTCTCCAGCTGCTCCGCAGTTGGAGAATCCCGTAGCGGCGTAGCGTCAGCTAAGTCGTTGTTCCCCAGATCGTATTCTGAGGGGGGAAACGATCGACCTATGGTTGCTGAAGAACGTGGGTCTTCCGATGCTTCGGCTCGGTCGACGTGTGATGTGGGTAGGGAGACAGAAGCAGTCAGCTCCCGCGCTTCGGTGCGGAAGACGGCTGCTTCAGTTTCGAAAGATGGAGGTGATGCGGGTGTAGCGAAAGAGCTGTCTTCGGGGAAGACGGCGGGTTCTTTCATGAAACCGAGGACTCGTTCGGACGCGACGAGCGCCACGAGGGCGGTTGTGGTGAGCGATGGAGGAGAGGAGTCGGATTGCTCTATTATGTCCGTCTCCTCGTACGCGTCGACAGCGTCGGACATGTCCCATGCTGTTTTAAAGCGTGACAGGAAGGCAGATGGAGTGTCAGATCCTCAAGGGTCTAAGCGCGCCATGTTCCTCAAGGACAAGGAGAGGCCGTATGAGGGCGATGTCTTCGACCCGTACGTCCTCCCCTTGAACTTGAGGACGAAAAAGAAGCTGCCAAAGCAAGCTGACTTGGAGAGAGAGATGGAGGTGCAGCCAACTGAGGATATAGTCGCTGCGATCAAGGTCAACTTGGACACGATCGAAAAGATCGCCAACAAGTCCAAGAATTTGAGGGGCGACTACGTTCACGGTCTGCGTTTAGCCGTGAGGAAGGCGATCGCTGGCGTCCTTGAGTTGACGCAGAGAACGTCCTCGGACGCCAACGTGAAGCGCCTAGAAAAGGAGAACGCCGACCTGCGTGCGCAGATGGCGGCCCTTTCCACAAAGGTAGACCAGCTGACGGATACGATCCGTGAGCAGACCCCTTCCAAGGCCAGCGCAGTAAGTGTAACTAAGCCGACGGCGTTATCACCTGCCGCCGGTGGAAAAGACTGTGTGGGCCAGTTCATGGACCGCATTGGCGCGCTTATGGACAAGAAGTTAGCGGCGGCGTTTACGGTCCAGCCTTCGACCTCTCAGGTCAGTGCAGTCCCCGTGGCTTCAGGCCCTCCCAAGAAGGGCAAAGCCAAGGGTAATAAAGAGGGCAAGGGGAAGCAGGCGCACCCGGTGCCGGAAGCTTCTGTGTCTGCGTTGCAGTTGCGGCTTTCCAAAGCGCGGGCACCACTGGCACCGGAGAGCACATGAGCGACCGTCACGAGGAAGAAGGAAGAAGGCAGCGTGGTGCATGGAAAGGCGGAACCTGATCACCAGGATCGGGCAGGACCTCCGTCTGCCAAGCGTAGTAGCGGCTATGTTGGCAGACGAGGATGGCTGGAGGGCCGTGGCCTCTTTCTGTGAGACCGTATTGGTTCGGAAAGAGGCCGCTGTGCGAGATCGGGAGAGGGCCGATCCTGCTCGTAGAAGGCGGCGGCGGGAGGCAGGCAACGGCCGCCCCGCGCCGCCCGCCCCATAAAAGGGCAGAGTAATGGTTTCACCTTTCGGGTCCGTGGGTAGTCGGAGTGAGGGCTCTGGCCAACCCGGATAGCGGACTTAGGGAGGGCAGCCGCACAATGTGGCATGTGGAGCTGTGCACCGCGAGGATGCTGGGGGCAACTGCCCCCGGGACGTGCTCTTTATGGGCGATGCGTGAGAGGGGGCTCTGGTGCGTTTCTTGTGAGATCCCAGAGCCCATTGACATGCACGGAGGCCGGCCACCGGGGAGGTTTTAGTGGGTCGTCGAGTTCGACAACCCCACATAACCTGTATTAAACCCTAGCATGCAATACGGGTATCTGGATGCAGATTTACTCCTCGAAAAAAAAAGTGGGCAGAAGATCAGTGCGTCTACTTTCCGCAGCTCTAAAGATCTTCTAGGCGAACGACAGAAAATGCGGTCTGCAATCAGGATCTGTAACGATGTTGTGCAGTTCCGATTCGATCAGATTTCTGTCAATCAGGGCTTCTAGATCTGTTCGAGCCGCTAGGAAACGAGGGCAGTCGAGTATGATGTGCCAAACGGTTTCACAGATTTCCGGGTCGCATTCGCATCCCGGGCTGTTTTTCAGCTTGAATCTGTGAAGATACTCGGCTATCCCCCCGTGATCTGTTAAGACTTGCACTTGGATTGGTGTAAATTTTGTAGAGCGAGTTATCCGATATGTACTGTGGTCGTCTGGAACAAACCTTCTCGTTACCGCACCTGTGCTGGAGGTTTCGTATCGATCCTGCCATTTGCGGATCGATTCTTCACGAATCTTCCTCCTAACGTAAGACAGGGGAATCCGTCCATATTCCTGTGTGGTGTCCTCGAGCGCTGCAGCTTTCGCTAACTCGTCCGCTCTCTCATTTCCGACAGTGCCTACGTGCGCCTATAGCCAGAACATTCGGATCTCTCATCCTCCTTCTTGGATCCTGGCAATGTTCTCTTTTATGCTTCTCGCCAGAAGGTGATTCAAGCTGGGGTTCCGGAGCAGGTCGAGTGACGATCTTGAGTCACTCAGTATGCTAACTACAGGGTCCATGCTCGAGTTTACCATCTGAAGAGCCCTGTGGAGTGCATAGAGTTCCGACTGGAAGACTGTGCACGCAGGGTGAAGCTTAAAGGGGGCGAAGTTTGACGCCTTTCCCTCCTCCCACTGGGTTAGAGCAGCACCTACTATTCCGTCGATTTTGCTGCCGTCGGTGTATATTTGGGGTCCGGTGATCTGCTGGACGGTGTCTTCTAGCAGTTCGTACTCTACGGATGTTAGGGTAGATGGATGGGGCTGTTCCAGATATCCCACTCGGAGTTCGAGCTCCGTTTCGGGTGGGAGATAGTCTTTCGCCAGACTTTTTTTGGCTCTGTATAGGTTCGCCGCCTCTTGGATCCTTAGATCCAGTGGCAGCAGACCCGACAGTGCCAGTGCTGCGGTGAGTGAGACCGTTCGGTATGACCTACTGACCTTTAGTGCAAATCCTCTCTGGAGCGCATTGAATTGATTTTTATCCATTTGCAGCTCTACAGATTGGTACCAGGCACTTGAGGCGTATGTCATAATAGGCTCCACCACCGCGATGTAAATGGTTCTCGTGATCTCGCAGTTTAGACCCCACGTTACTTTCGCTGCGCATGCCAGTTGTTTGTAGATATCAGCTACTTTCTTGAATTGCGCGGATACGTGGGATTTGAAGACTAGGTTTTGTTCGATGATCAGGCCCAACAACTTTATCTCCTCAACGAGGTCCAGTTTTGTTCCGGCCATAAATAGCTGTGGGGTTTCATATTTCAACTTCTTCGTTAGTAGCATCGCGTTGGTCTTATGCGGTGCGAAGTTGAATTTGTTGTGATTTCCCCACGTTGCCACTTTATCCAGCGTTGAGTTGACAGACCGCTCTAGGCTGTTCACCGACTCTCCTGTGAAAACGAAAACCACATCATCTGCAAAGGCCTGGCTGTATACTCCATCCATCTCTAGGCTTTGCAGCAACGAGTCTAGGATGACGTTCCAAAAGATTGGTCCTCCTATGGATTCTTGGACACAACCCTTTGTAGTTTCCTTCTCTTAAGCTGCTCTAGCATAGTTGACCGTGATCTTTCGGTCTGTGAGATACGAACATACCATCAGGTACAAATTTCCCGGACATCTTTTTTCGACAAGTTGGTATTTTAATGCTGGCCACCACGCGTTATCGAAGGCACCCTCTATATCCAAAGAGATTAGGAGTACGATGTTTTTACTATTTACTCCTTCTTTTATGTGCTCTAACAGGTCATAGAGTGCGTCCTCGGTTACTCTCTGCGGGTAAGGTTAGGTTAGGTTAGGTTACCGCGGACCTGCTGGGTAGTCCCAGTGGCTGGGGAGGTGTACCCCAACGCGGCGCGTCCCCGGGTGGCGGATAGGGGAACGGCTTCCAGAAATGGGAGTTACCGGTTTACCGGCGCGGACCAAACACTGGGGGGGAAATGGGGAGGTAGGGCTGGTGGAGCCGTCTCGAGAGAGAGGCACTGCTGGTGCGGTGTTGTCCTGCCTGGTCTTCCGTGAGTCGGCTGTATGGGTCAGTTTCCTTGCGGGATTCCGGGCGGACTGCCGACAGGCGGGGCGAGCGTGCCCTTTTCAGGGCGCTCACTCCAAACGTAGAGGGGAGCTCACCCCTAAGGGAAAAAAGAGACAACGATGTGGAGCATCGGTGTTAACAAAATGAACCCAAGCAGCTGTGAAAATAGTCCCTAGGTGGGTCCCCGAAAGGGGGAATCCCACACCTCCACTTCTACCGGAGTGGAGGGCTGCCCCTCGTACTCTGGGGGGGGCAGCAACTGCTTCGTAGGTCAGCGCTCCGCTGACCTCCGTAAACACGACAATGGCAATTCGACTATGGACTCCGAGATCGCTTGCGATTTGGACAGTGACGGCGTGGAGGAGCATGGCGCGTTGGTGCCAGAGGCGATGTACTCTTTGCGCGACGCAAAGGGTAGTTTTAAAAAGGGCCCTTCTAAGGGCCAACCAAAAGGCAGGACGAGCGTGCCCTTTTCAGGGCACGTTGGTGGAGGAGATGAGCACGCCCTTTTCAGGGCGCTCACTCCAAACGTAGAGGGGAGCTCACCCCTAAGAAAAAAAGAGACGACGATGTGGAGCATCGGTGTTAACAAAATGAACCTAAGCAAAAGTGAAAATGGTCCCCAGGTGGGTCCCCGAAAGGGGGAATCCCACCCCTCTGCCTCATCCGAGGTAGAGGGCTGCCCCTCGTACTCTGGGGGGGGCAACTCTTGCTTCGT
Organism: Philereme vetulata; assembly: GCA_918857605.2. Lineage (NCBI taxonomy): Eukaryota > Metazoa > Arthropoda > Insecta > Lepidoptera > Geometridae > Philereme > Philereme vetulata. The sequence continues at coordinate 4,730,339 of OU975453.1, forward strand.
AGGTCAGCGCTCTGCTGACCTCCGTAAACACGACAATGGCAACTCGACTATGGACTCCGAGATCGCTCGTGATTTGGATAGCGGTAGGACGGTCAGGATGATAAGCAGTGGCAAAGAGGAGGTAGAATGTGCATCTGCGCATAGTGACGACGGCAAGACGCTTGCGTCTGACGTGACGGTGCGTCCATTGCGTGATGCGAAGGGCAAATTCATAAAACGCCCTACTCAGGGCCGTTCGGTTGGCTCTTCGCAACGCAACTCTGACGTCTCAGACGGTGCGTCTGAGTCAGACGTGTCGCGCGGTATCAAAACCGCGACTAGAAAGATGAGTGGTCGCAAGCGGCCGCCTTCTCCGTTCATCGCGTCCGAGCGTTTGGACTCGGACACGGAGACCGAGGGGACGGCGGCTGCGAAAGTAAACACGGCGAGGAGAGGAAGAGGAAAAACCGCCAAGGCGGGAACTTCGCGAGCGGATTTCCTCAAGCCTGATCTGGTGCCGTTAGACGGCAAACTGGAGGACGTACTGCGTCGCAGGCAGTACGAAAGAAAGAAGAAGGGGGTGGGTGCTGGTTCAGACCTCACGACAGACACGGGCAACGAGTCCGATGTCATCGCGAGGTCTGATGATATCAGCACGCTGTTCGCCCAGGAATTGAGGGCGCACGCGGGCGAAGGGCTCGCCTGCATTTTTGAGGTAGCAAAGAGGTCGGGCAACCTGAAGGGCAAGTTTGTGGCTCGACTGAAAAAGTCTGCGTCGTCCATAAGGGAGGTTGTCGATGCCTTGGCTAGCAGAAGCGAAGCAGAGGAGACGCGGCGCCTAAGGGCGGAAAACAGCCGCCTGCGACTTGAAGTCGAGTCGCGCAAAGCGGAGGTGAAGGCGCTGCGCCGCGGCTTCAACGAGGCCAAGTCGGAGGTAGCTGCGGCCAACACCGCCGCCGCTGTGGCCACTTCTGGGACGCGGGCACCACCCATCGCTGGAGCTGGGGGGGTGGAGGAACTAGTCGAGGAGCTGAAGCGATCCTTGACCAGCACGCTTGGGCAAATGCTCAACGCCCGACTAGCTGGGATCGAGGACCGGCTTTTGCCAGCCCCGGTAGTTCGTCCGCCGTTAAGAGCGGATGCAAAGAAGGCCACCAAACCCAAGCCGACGCCTGAGCCGCCTCGAAAGTCCGCTTCCAAGGCGGATAAGCGAGCTGGTCAAGGCCCAAAGACTTTGGCCGCATCTGCAGAGGCACCGGTGGCGGGCCCCTCTAATCCTGGGCCTTCCAAAAGTGCCACTGAAGCTGCTCGACCCACCGTTTCCTAGACGGAAACGTGGGTCACAGTAAGCAGGAAGGGGAAAGGAAAGGGGAAGGGCAAATCCTCTACCCCGGTAACTGCCCCCTCGGTTCGTACAATTGCGACGACACTAAAGCCGAAGGCCACCGCCAAGCCCAAGGTGGCGCTGAGGGCCCCTAAGACTGCGGCTGTGGTGCTGTCTTTACAGCCTGAAGCCGCGGAGAAAGGGGTCACATATGGCCCCGTCCTCCAACTGGCGCAAGAGAAAGTTAATCTCCAGGAGCTGGAAATTGATCGGCTTCGCTTCCGACAGACGGCCACGGGTGCCAGAATGCTGGAAATTTCTGGCACCCAAAACAGTCAGAAGGCGGACAAGCTTGCCGAGAAGCTCCGTGGAGTTCTGTCCGAGGTGGCAAACATCGCAAGGCCCGTGAAATCGGCCAATTTGAGCATCACGGGTCTAGACGATGCAGCCACGAAGGAGAAGGTGGCGACGGCGGTCGCAAAGGCAGGTGGCTGTGACCTGGCCGCAATTAAGGTGGGCGAAATTCGCCGCGGCTTTGGCGGCACCGGCTCCACCATTGCGACCTGTCCGATCTCGGCAGCCAAAGTGCTGTCGGGAACCGGTAGGCTTTTGGTCGGATGGAGTTCGGCGCGAGTGGTGGTCTTGGAGGCGCGTCCCATGCGCTGTTTTAGGTGCATGGGGCTGGGACACACGCGCCCCCAGTGTCCAGCATCAGCCGACAGGGGGGACCTGTGCTTTCGGTGTGCATGTACGGGCCATAAGGCGGCCAGCTGTAAGTAGGCTGACCCACGCTGCGCGATTTGCGCAGAGGCAGGGAAGCCTTCTGGGCACGTGATGGGGGGGCGCAGTTGCGTTCCTCCGAAGAGGAGAGGCAAGGCCACCAGGACCCAGGCTAACCCTGTGGCTGTAAGCCCAATTGCGCTGGAAGTTGCTCGTCCAGTGGCAAGCGAGGAGGTTGTGATGTCTGACTGATGGATCAAGTCCGACTACACAACTTCCTCCAGACGAACCTCAACCACTGCGCCCAGGCCCAAGACCTGCTAATGCAGGCCCTGGCGCAGTGGCAAATAGACGTGGCGGTAGCAGCGGAGCCGTACTATGTCCCCTCTTCCCATCCCTATTGGGCTGCGGATCTGGACGGCTCCATTGCTATTGTGGGCCGATCGGGTGGTCCGCCCCTCACAGTTAAAGAAAAGGGTTCCGGATATGTGGTGGCACAGTGGGGAGAGTATGCTGTAGTGGGCACATACTTCTCCCCCAACAAAACCGCTGCAGAGCTGGAAGTCTTTGTAGACCTCCTGGCCGCAGCGGTAGGAAGACTGGCGCCCTGTCAGATCCTCCTTTTGGGGGATTTGAACGCCAAGGCCCGAAATTGGGGCAACCCCTCAACTGACTCTCGTGGGGAGATTGTCAGGGAGTGGGCGGTTGCCACGGGACTGACCCTGCTCAACAGAGGGTCGGCCCATACGTGCGTGCGACACAACGGGAGATCCGTGGTGGACCTATCGTTTGCCACCCCGTCTGTTGCTGCACGTGTCCTGGCCTGGAGGGTAATGTTGGAGGTGGAGACTCTCTCGGACCATAAGTACATAAGATTCGAGATATCCACCTCCCACAACGCGGGAGGGTCTCGGTGCGTGGCTCGAGCGGATTTCCCGCGCTGGGCTGTTAGCCGCCTTGATGTCGAACTGGCAAAGGAGGCGGCGATCGTCCAGTCGTGGCTTCCTGCTCCCACGCACCCAGATGTCGACGTCGCTGCTGTCCGTTTCCGCGAGGCGGTGACGGCCGTCTGTGACGCGGCCATGCCGAGGTCCCACGGCCATCCCGAGCGCCGCGAGGTGTACTGGTGGTACTCGGAGATCGCGGAGCTCCGAGTTGCCTGCTCAGCGGCGCGGCGCTCCTTTACCTACTGTAGGAGGCGGCGTCATTGCCGGACCGACGAGCAGCTGTCGGCTGAAGAGCTGGAGGTTGAGGGCCAGCTGCATGAAACGTACCGCGTCGCCAAGCGAGAGCTGAGAGTGGCTATTGTCAGGGCCAAGTCACAGGCGTTCGGCGAAGCCCTGGCCAGCCTAGACAGGGATCCTTGGGGACGCCCGTACAAGGCAGCTCGGAAAATGTTCCGGTGCCGAGCGCCACCAGTCGCGGAGTCCATGGAGCCTGAACTCCTAGACAGAGTGTTGGGCGGACTCTTCCCTGACAGAGACCCTACCCACACCCCTCCTCCGATGGTGGGTTCCGTCTCTTTCCTCGAGGAGTTGCAAGCGGCCCCCATCCCAGCTGTGTCAGAGGTGGAAATGGCGGTGGTGGCCGACCGCCTACGGGGTAAGAAGACGGCGCCCGGCCCAGACGGGATCCCAGGGCGGGTTCTCGGTCTCGCCCTGAGGCAAATCAAGGATTGGCTTCGGGAAATTTTCAGCGCGTGCCTAACGTCAGGGCGGTTCCCGAAGCCGTGGAAGAAGGGGCGATTGTGCCTGTTGCGGAAGGAGGGACGTCCCGTCGACTCGCCTTCTGCATACAGGCCCATAGTGTTGCTGGATGACACGGGCAAGCTGTTCGAGAGAGTGGTGGCTTCTCGTGTCATCCGGCACTTGGAAGGGACTGGGCCTGGCCTTTCGGAGGCCCAGTACGGTTTCAGAGCGGGGTGATCCACAGTCGATACCCTGCTCTGGCTGAAGGACTGGACACAGGCGGCGGTCATGGCGGGGGAAAAGGCGTTGGCTGTCTCCCTCGATATAGCGAACGCCTTCAACAGCCTCCCGCACCAAACGATACAGGAGGCGCTCTGCTATCACGGAGTGCCACTGTATCTGCGGAGGCTGTTGGACGATTACCTCCAAGACCGCGAGGTCCTGGTGGTAGGACGCGACGGTTTGAGGCACCGTCGTGTCTCATGCGGGGTTCCAAAAGGGTCGGTGCTGGGACCGCTCCTGTGGAACATTGGCTATGACTGGGTGCTCCGCGGAACGCTTCCCGCAAGTGTGCGGGTCGCGTGCTATGCGGATGACACCCTAGTCGTCGCCAAAGGAAGAGACCTCGGGGAGGTGAAGCGGTTTGCCACAGTGGGTACAACACTCGTGGTCGACCGCATACGCACCCTGGGGTTGGAGGTTGCCCTCCCTAAGACCGAGGCTCTGCTGTTTCATGGGCCTCGGGGGGGACCCCCTCCAGGTACGCAAGTGACCCTGGACGGAGTCAGCATCAGGGTTGGGACCCAGATGAAGTATCTGGGTCTCGTTTTAGATGGGAGGTGGGCCTTTGGAGCCCACTTTGCAGGGTTGGCCCCCAAAGTCATGGGGGCTGCAGCCGCCCTGGGAAGGCTGCTGCTGAACGTGGGTGGCCCGAGTGCCAACTGCCGTCGGCTATACTCCGGAGTGATCCGGAGTATGGCTATGTATGGGGCACCCGTCTGGGTGGACGCCCTCAACCGCCAAAACAAGACCCTGCTGCGACGTCCGCAGCGGGTCATCGCGACGAGGGCGATACGCGGTTACCGGACGGTGTCGTGGACGGCAGCGTGCGTGTTGGCCGGGGATCCTCCCTGGGAGCTCCAGGCGGAGATCCTCGCCGAAGTCTATCACTTCGTGGCGGCGAGGAGATCCCAAGGGGAGCCTCCAGCGTGGGAGGAGGTCACGCGCATGCGGAGGCAGGCGCGGGCTGCCTTGTTAAGGCGGTGGTCGGAGGACCTGGCACCACCGGTCCCGGGACAGTGGACGGTGGACGCCGTGAGGTCGGTCCTCAGTAGGTGGGTGAGGCGACGGTTCGGGGCGTTGACCTTCCGATTGGTGCAGGTACTTTCCGGACACGGATGTTTCGGGAAGTACCTGCATCGAATCGCAAGGAGAGAGGTAAGCCCAGCTTGCCACGAGTGTGGAGCGCCCGAAGACACGGCGCTACACACTCTGGAAGTGTGTGCGGCATGGGGCCCGCAACGGCACGCGCTTTCGGCGAGCGTCGGAGGGGATCTCTCTCTGCCGAGCGTAGTGAACGCCATGCTCGGCAGTGAGGGATCGTGGCAGGCGGTGGTCTCCTTCTGCGAAGAGGTGATGATGCAGAAGGAGACTGCGGAGCGGGCCAGGGAAGATGACGCCTCTTCGGACCCACTCCGACGCAGACGAACTGGAGGTAGGAGGAGGCGGTTTGCCCGCCTCGTCACTCCGCCTTCATAAGTGGGTCACTGGCTGAGAGTCGGGGGACTCTCGGCTGGCTTGCACGACCTATCATGTCTTCTTGAGGGGGGCGTCTTTGTGAGGAAGGCGATCCCTCTCCATGCTGGGGTCTAGTTGCTCCCAACTAGGCCAGCCGCCGGGGCAGGGTGGTGAATGGTAGCCCGACCCTACCTTGCCCCATCTGGGCGGATGATTGCTCACCGTGGTGGTTTTAGCCGGTAATAGTCCGGCATAACCACACCGGCGCCCCCCGCGCTGGAGTGGTATCCATGAGGATTTCCCCACGTAAAAAAAAAAAAAAAAAAGGTTTGGCCGCGGCGGCATGGGTGCCTTGAGTGCCCCGTCGCCATGGCTAAAGCCGTCCTTGCCAAAGGACGGCTTCCTGTAGGGCTTAGTTCCTGCAGAGTTCAGGCGCTTGAAGATCAGTCTCTACGCTGCTTCAAGTGCTTCGGAATCGGGCACACGCGGGCCGTCTATCCGTCCAAGGTGGATAGGGCGGACAGCTGCTACCGATGCGGCAAGGAGGGGCACAAGTCCGCCTCCTGCAAGGCCGCCACGCCACACTGTGCAGTGTGCGCAGCCAGCGGCCGCCCAGCGGGGCACATTATAAAGGGGAGGAATTGCAATCCTCTCCCTAAGAAGGGCAAAGCGCAGGCACCGAGCACGCCTGCCGCTACCGCCACCGCCATCATCCCTGAAGCCGGGACCTCGGTGGCTGACGAGGAGGGTGCGATGTCCGAATGATGGATGGGAGCAGACATCGCATTCTCCAGGCGAACACCAACCACTGCAAGGCAGCCCAGGACCTGCTGATGCTGTCCATGGCTGAGTGGTTGGTGGACGTAGTTGTCGTCTCCGAGCCTTACTCGGTCCCCGGACGTTGGCTGGGTGATTAGGAGGGCTTGGTGGTATTGGTGGCGCGGTCTTACACAGACTCCCCGCCCTTCTCGCTCTTAGAGAGGGGACCGGGATAGGTGGCCGCCGCGTGGGAGGATATAGCCCTGGTGGGCGTCTTTTTCTCCCCAAACCGCCCTCTCCAGGATTTCGAGAACTTTCTCGAAATCCTCACCGCGGTTATGGGTAGGGCGGCGCCGCGACAGGTCGCCGTTTTAGGTGACCTAAATGCGAAATCGGTGGCTTGAGGCAACCCGGTCGCCTCCTGCAACGTCCGGGGTCTCGCCGTTGAATCTTGGGCGGTTGCGCCTGGATTGTCGCTCCTCAACAGAGGGACGATCCAGACGTGTGTGCGGCTATGGGGAGGGTCGGTGGTTGACGTCTCGTTCGCCACCCCCGTTTTGGCCGCCCGCGTTGTAAACTGGCGGGTGGAGATTGTGGAGACCTTGTCGGACCACCGATATGTGCGGTTCGACATCTCCACCCAGAGCCTCCGGAGGTCGCGCTCCTCGGGTCGATCTGCCTTTCCACGGTGGGCTCTTACCCGCCTCAACCGTGAGGCGGCTAAGGAGGCGGCGTTCGTCCAAGACTAGCTCACGCCTCCTGTCGATGTCCTGGACGTCGATTTCGCAGCGGCCCAACTTAGGAGGTCTCTGACCGAGGTGTGCAATTCCAGCATGCCTCGGTCTCGCCGTCCACCTCCCCGTCGCGCCGTCTATTGGTGGTCCGAGGGGTTAGCGGAGTTCCGGGCCACCTGCGTGGCGGCAAGGCGGCAATACACGTGGAGTCGACGGCGCAGCCGGCGAGACCCAGAAAACGAGGACCTTCTCTACGCCTCTTACGTGAGGCAAAGAAGGTCCTCAAGGTGGCAATGTTTGCCGCCGAAGACGCGGCGCGAGCCGAGATGCTGGAGGGTCTCGACAGGGACCCGTATGGGAGACCATACAAGGCGGCGCGGAACAAACTGCGCCCCTTAGGTCCTTCGCTGACGGAGTTCCTTTGAGCCGGCATTGGTGGATGGGGTGGTTCGGTCCCTGTTTCCACCCGGGACCAACTTCACCCCACCAGTGATAGACCCCCGCGGGGAGCGGTTCCGCCGGAGGAGGAGATCCCTCCAATCACGGTGGAGGAGCTTGCCGAGGAGACCCTTTGCCTCCGCGCCAAGAAGACGGCCCCAGGGCCGGACGGCGTACCCGCGCGGGTAGTGGTCATCGCCGCCACGCAAATGAAAGAGAGGTTTCGGGATCTTTTCAACGCGTGTTTCGCGTCTGGGAGGTTCCCGAAACCTTGGAAGGAGGGGCAGCTATGCCTCCTCCGGAAGGAGGGATGCCCGGCGGTCTCCCCCTCGGCATACCGACCCATCTTTCTGCTCGATGAGGTCGGTAAGTTGTTCAAGGGGATCGTCGCCAGGCGACTTAATGGCCTCCTGCTAGAGGTGGGGCCGAACCTGTCGGACGCCCAATTCGGTTTTCGAAGGAGACGTTCGACAGTTGACGCACTGTCCCGGCTCAAGGGCCAAGCAAGGGAGGCCGCGGAGGCAGGGGACGGAGTTTTGGCTGTGTCATTTGACATAGCCAACGCCTTCAACTCCATCCCCTACCCGACAATACTGGAGGCGCTCCGCTACCATGGAGTGCCTCAGTACCTGAGGAGCCTCTTGGCCAATTACTTGGAGGATCGAGCAGTCCTCCTTGTTGACAAAGCGGGCCAGCTTCGGCGGTATGGCGCGGAGTCCGGTGTTCCACAGGGGTCCGTTCTAGGGCCACTCCTGTGGAACATCGGGTTCGACTGGCTCCTGCGAGGAGCTCTCCTTCGTGGCACGAGTGTCATCTGCTACGCGGATGACACTCTTCTCACTGCCCGGGGGAGGGACTTTAGGGAGGCGGCGAGCCTGGCCTCGGCTGGCGGATCCCTGGTCGCGGGAAGAATCCGCCGGCTGGGATTGGGGGTGGCGCTGCAAAAGAGCGAGTCCGTATTCTTCTACGGGCCTCGTCAGCGTATTCCCATAGACGCCCACATCGTCGTGGAGGGCGTCAGGGTAGAGATGAAGGCCCAGATGAAATATCTGGGCCTAGTGCTCGACAGCAGGTGGCGCTTCGGCCCGCACTTCAGCGGGCTGTCGACGCGCCTATTGAAGGCCGCGGCTGCGCTCGCGTGGCTCCTTCCAAATCTGGGGAGGCCAAAAGCATGATGCCGTCAGTTGTATGCCGGCATCTTGAAAAGCATGGCCCTCTACGGGGCCCCCATCTGGGCAGACTCCCTTCAAAGGAGGGAGAATGCTAGCGCGATCCGCAAGCCCCAAAGAGCAATCTCGCAGCGGGTGGCGAGGGCCTACTGCTCGGTGGGCTTCGCGGCGGCGTGTGCTCTGGCGGGCACCCCTCCTTGGGAGCTCGAGGCGTGGGTGATCGCCAGAGTGTACGAGTGGACAGCGGGGCGTAGGGTCCTCGGGGAGCACCCCGCCCCGGAAGAGCGGGAGGCCGTCCAACGTCAGGCGAGGGCCGCAATCGTCCACCATTGGACGGAGGACCTTGCCTCCGCCGCGTTTGGCCGCCGAACGTTGGACGCTCTCAGGCCAATCCTGCGAAAATGTTTCGAAAGGTCTCACGTAACCTCTTGTTCTGGATGGTGCAGGTGTTTTCCGGGCATGGATGCTTCGGATCGTACTTGCACCAGATCGGAAGAGAGGTGACCCCGTCGTGCCACGATTGCGGTGCGGTGGAGGATATGGCGCAGCACACCCTCGAGGTGTGCCCGTCGTGGTCCGAGCTGCGTCGCGACTTAGTGGTGGCAGTCGGGCCGGACCTCTCGCTGCCCGGCGTGGTCATATCCATGCTGGGAAGCGAGGAAGCTTAGGCAGCCGTAGCCTCCTTTTGCGAGGACGTTATGTCCCAGAAGGAGGCAGAGGAGCGCGCGCGGGAGGATAATCCCCACGCTGCACCGCTTCGCAGGCGAAGAAGAGGTAAGAGAAGGCGATTGCACGAAAATCACCTTCCCCCTCCTGGTGGAGGATAGCGGGAGACAGGCGCGGGGGCGCCTTCTCCCGCATTGCACTTATTCTTCACTTCCGCCGGGCGGGAATGGCCGAGCACTCACGGTCGTTCCCAAACCTCTCCCTGTCGGGAAAAGAGTGAAGGCCCCGCTGTAAAGGTGGGCGGTCGTAGGCGGGGGATTGGATGTAAAGGCTCTGCCTGTTTCCCAATCCTCCTCCACGCAGACGATGCCGGAGTGCCGCTGGGTCGTTTAGTGGGTATACCGGTTCTGTTTGGACCGGGGAGTCCTTTAGTTACTTAATCGAGACTTTCTCAAAGCTGCAGCCATTGTCGCGACCTGGCCAGAAGGCCATGCTGAAGAGGATCTGCCCGATCCTGAGAGGGAGGCGGCCTGGTTTTGGGCAACGATGACGTCGATCTGCGACTTCTCGATGCCCCGAGCCAGGCCACCCAAGCGTAGGTCGGTGTACTGGTGGTCAGAGGAGATACCGCGGCTGCGCGAGACATGCCTGCGCTCCAGACGCCTGTACACTAGAGCTAAATGAAGGCGACGAGTTCCTGCCGAAGTAAAGGAAAGAGCCTACGAGGTATACCGAGGCGCTACGACAGTGCTACAGACGGCCATCGCCAACGCGAAGGCTCAGTCCTGGAGTGAACTCCTCGAGGGACTGGATAAGAATCCGTGGGGGCGCCCGTACAAGATGGTACTAGGTACGCTGCGCCCATGGGTCCCTCCTTTGACCGAAACTCTGGACCCTGATCTGGTGGGGAGTGTGGTTGACACACTGTTTCCTAGGGTCCAGGACAGTCCCTCTCCCCCCGGGCTATCGGAGGCAAAGTTGGTGAAGTCTTGAAGAAGGATGGCAGGTCCGCAGACTCGCCCTCTGCGTACCGTCCCATTTGCCTGCTGGACGAGGCCGGCAAGTTGTTCGAAAGAATAATTGCGGCTCGTCTATGCACACACCTGTGGCAGGTAGGCCCCGACTTGTCGGACGACCAGTTTGGTTTCTAGCGTGCTCGTTCGACAGTAGACGCGATTTTTCGTGTCTGTATGCTGTCGAACCAGGTGGTGTCCAAGGGCGGGAAGGCGATGGCGGTGTCTTTGGACATTGTAAACGCATTCAACTCCCTGCCCTGGAGAGCGATCAGGGAGGCGCTCGTGTTTCACGGAGTGCCGCCCTACCTGCAGCGCATAGTCGGCGCCTACTTGCAGCACAGATGTGTGCAGTATGTGGGCAGGGACGGTACTTTGCATGAGAGGGACGTCAGTTGCGGGGTTCCGCAGGGTTCTGTGTTGGGCCCGCTTCTGTGGAACCTCGCATACGACGCGGTCTTGCGTGTCGATCTCCCCGTCGGCGTACACGTCGTCTGCTACGCGGATGACACTTGATCGGGTGTCCATAGGTCGATGGTGCGTGTTGGCTGTTGTGGGTGGTGTGGTTATCGTGGGGGTGCATTTTTCGCCTAATAGAGGCCTGGCCGACTTCAAGCAAATGCTTGTAGATGTCGGGATCTTGATTGGGCAGATACCCTCATACCCCGTGCTTGTTGTTGGAGATTTCAACGCGAAATCAACCGCGTGGGGATCCCCAGCAACAGACACTAAGGGAGAGGCACTGGAAGAGTGGGCGGTGTCCATGGGACTCACCCTTCTTAATACGGGGTCAGTTGACACATGCGTGCGACAGCAGGGGGGGTCTATCGTGGACTTAACATTTGCGTCCCCCTCCCTGGTAAATCGGGTCCAAGGATAGAGAGTGTTGGAGGATGTGGAGACGCTATCGGATCATTGCTACATCCGTTACGAGGTGACCACATCCTCCACCACTCCACGAGTAAGTTCTCGACTTCCTCTTCGAGGCCTCCTGCGTTGGGTGCTTCGGCGCTTGGACCGGGATATAGGAATAAAGGCGGCTCTGGTAGAGTCCTGGACTATGCCCGATCCTATTGAGGAGGTGGATGATGCGGCGGAGCGGCTACGGAGCGCCTTGATCCGCGTCTGCGATGCCGCGATGCCGAGGGCCAAACCATTCCCGCCTCGGCGGGAAGTGCACTGGTGGCGCCCGGAGCTGGGCGAGTTACGCAGAGCCTGCGTTGCCGCGCGCCGCATCTACACCCGGTGTAGGAGAAGAAGAGTCCGTATTCAGAGCCAGGAGGACTCTATATACCAGGCTTACCGGACCACCTGCACAGCTCTGCAGGTAGCCATCACTCAGGCCAAGGAGGCAGCATTGGAGGAGTGGTTAGAGGTACTCAAACGTGATCCATGGGGGAGGCCGTACCGCGTTGTACGGCAAAAACTGCGACCTTGGGCCCCCCCCGCTAACTACGAGTCTGGAGCCTCAACTACTGGAGCAAGTGGTGAGCACTCTCTTCCCTCAACGGGATGAGTGGGTGCCATCACCTATAGGCACCGGGTTGAGGCGCGAAAGTGACACTGAGGCGGCACCTCCAATATCTGAGGTGGAGTTTGGGGTAGCTGTTATGAAGCTTCGGCTGAAGAACACTGCCCCAGAACCAGATGGCGTACCAGGCCGAGCCTTGGTGCTCGCGCTTGGCGAGATGGGGGAGTGGGTGCGGGCCTTATTCAATGCGTGCCTAAACGAGGGTAGATTCCCGAGGGCGTGGAAAACGGGAAAGCTCGTACTTCTTCGGAAGGACGGGCACCCGGCTGAAATGCCATCGGCCTATCGCCCCATCGTGCTTTTGGACGAGATAAGCAAGCTCTTCGAGCGTGTGCTCGCTGCTCGCTTCGTCGAGAGCATGGACCCAGGGCTCGATGATGCGCAATATGGCTTCCGCCGGGGCCGTTCTACGGTGAGCGTGATCACCCGGGTCAGGAACTTGGCAGAAGAGGTGGTTTCCGAGGGTGGAGTGTTGTGGGCAGTATCTCTGGATATATCCAACGCGTTCAATACTCTGCCCTGGGAAACGGTTAAGGCGGCCCTCGAGTATCACGGCGTACCAGGGTATCTTCGGAGAGTGCTGGCAGATTACTTTGACGGCAGGGTCGTAGAATTCCCGACGAAGGACGGCTGGAGGAGGAAAGCGATGTCGTGCGGTGTTCCACAGGGGTCGGTCCTTGGACCACTCCTGTGGAACATCGGGTATGACTGGGCGTTGCGAGGTGTAACACTGGCGGGAGTACACGTCACGTGTTACGCCGATGACACGCTCGTGACGGCCCACGGAAGGACTCATCGGGATGCGGCTCGCCTCGCTACTGCAAGCGTTGCCCAGATGGTCCATAGGATCAGAGCTCTGGGACTGGAGGTGACCCGCAGTAAATCTGAGGCCTTAGTTTATCATGGGCCTCGGAATGCGCCACCGCCCGGTTCCTCAAGTACCTAGGAATCGTCCTCGACGGCACTTGGAAGTTTGGCGAGCACTTCCGGCGGTTGGCCCCGAAACTTTTGGCTACTGCCGGAGTGCTCGGGAGATTACTCTCTAATGTAGGGGGTCCAGGAGGGGCATGTAGACGCCTGTATACCGGTGTAGTGAGGTCGATGGCGCTCTACGGTGCGCCGATATGGGCGGATGCCCTGTGCTCCCGAAACGTGCCACTGCTGCGAAAGCCGCAGCGTGGAATGGCACTCAGGGTGGCTAGGGCGTACCGCACCGTATTGCACGCTGGGGCGTGTGTCCTTGCCGGTGTCCCGCCGTGGGAGTTTGACGCGCAGGTGCTCGCGACGAGGTATTGGCGGGGCGTGGAAGCGCAAGAGGAGGGCGACCGACCACATCCACGAGAGATCGCGGAGTGGAAAGAGCAAGCACGCGACGATCTCTTCCGGAAGTGGACAGCGCGTTTAGAGATCCCGGGGGCTGGCTGGGAACTGGTGGAGGCAGTTCGACCCATTCTTCCGGTTTGGGTCGAACGGAAGCACGGTGCACTCACCTACCACATCTTGCAAATGCTGACCGGACATGGCTGTTTCGGCAAGTATCTGTTCAAAGTGGCGAAACGAGAGCCGTCGGTGGAGCGCCACCATTGTGGAGGGGGAGCCGGTGATATGGCGCAACATACGCGCGAAGAGTGCCCAGCTTGGGCGGTGCCTCGTGCTGCCGTATCGGCTATTGTTGGAGGAGACCTATCGCTGGCGGTCCTGGTCAAGGCCATGGCCGAAAGCGAGGAGGCATGGAGTGCGGTAGAAACCTTCTGCGAATTTATTCTGACGCAGAAAGAAAGCGGCGGAACGGGAGCGGGAAGAAGACCCGAACGCTCTACCTATTCGCCGCAGGCGGCACGGCCGGCGGCTTCTGGCCTACATTGCTAGAATGCCGCTATAACGAGGACCTGCGCGCGACGGATCGGGGGTCTGTCGCCCGCGCTATAAGGTCCTGAGCTAGAAGATACCTTATGTGTTCCTAAGGTGCCTTAAGCGGAGTGAAGAAGGGCTTTCATGCCTAGAAGAAGGGCCCAATAGGGCAGACGCTAAGGGAGGTGGCTACGGAAGAGTGTGTAACTTACCCGCGGCCCCGACCGGAAGCGAGAGAAGGAACACCCAGGTGGTTTTAGTCGGTATGGCACTTTAAGCTGAGTCCGACATATCCTTTCCGCCCCCCGGTGGGAAGGAATCCATAAAGGATTTCCCCTGGTAAAAAAAAAAAGGTGAGGTGAGGTGAGGTTAGGTTAGGTTCCCTTCTCAGGGCTCTGCTGACGACGCCATTTTGCCGTCAGAAGCTAGCTGCGACCGAAAGATGGAGAGGAGAAGGAGACAAAAGAGAAGGAGGTGTCGGTCGACAGGACCGTGGACGATGACGTCGACCCGAGATCGCGGTTCGGCCGAAAGGCGCAAACCGGAAGCGCGGAGGAGAGGTGGTCCTTTTGGAGGTAACGGACTCTGATTGCTCTGTGGCACAGCCTCGAGTCCCGAGTTCCAAGATTAACACGGCTAGGCGAGGCAAAATCTCGGCCCCTAGCCGCAAGACCGGGCTGTCGCGAGATGATTACAGCTCTCAGGTCCCGGGAGGAAGAGCCGACAACCGCCGGCGACGCACCTCAGCGCAGTAAACTGGCCGCCTACCTAAAGGACACTCCGGCTAATAGGGATCCAGCGGAGGCCGAGGCCTACTTTGAGGCCAAAGATGGCGAGTTCCTCAGGGCAGAGGCGGAAAAAACGATCGTGAAGATCCTCGAAGTTGCAGCGACATCACGCAACCTGAAAGGGGGGTACATTCGCGATCTGAAGGCGTCGGCGAAGACCCTTCAGAACATTTTGGATGTGCTCTGCGTCCGAAACACGTCTGAGGAGATCCGGCGCCTCAGGGTGGCCAACCAAAACCTCCGTAAGGAGGTAGACGGATTAAAGGGGGAAATGAAGGCTGTGCGGCAGGCTTACTCCAAGGCGAGCTCTAAGCCCCCAAGCCCTTCTCCCCTGATGTCGGCAGTGGATGCGGAGTCTCTGGAGAGTGTAAGGCGCTCTCTACTGAAATCAGTCGGGACCATGCTGGAAGCCCGATTCGAAGGTCTGAAGGAGCGCCTCCTCCCCAAGAAGACGTTGCGCCCGCCACTGGGGGCGGACGCTAAAAGGGCGGCAGGCAGGACCGACGCTAGCGGTTAGGCGCCTGCCCACAACACGAGGCCAAGCCCAATCCTAAATAAGACCCCGACTCAGGCCCCCAGCCAACCGCAAGCTGCCCCCGCAATTACGGAGTCTTGGGCCTCGGTGACGAAAAGGGGAAAGAAAAAGAAAGCCTCTCCCCCAGCGATACAACGTCCGAAGGCCGCCGCTCAGACGACTGAACCCAAGGCCAAGCCGAAAGCCGCAGTCGCCAAAAAGAGCGTCAAGCTCACACCCCCACGCTCCTCGGCCGTAGTTCTTAAGCTACAGCCGAGGCAGCGGAAAAGGGGGTCAGCTATAAGGAGGCTCTTCTCAAGGCGAGGGAGAACGTGGCGCTATCCGGTATAGGGATAGAAGTATCCCAGCTACGGGTGCGCCAAACGGCTGCGGGGGCCAGGATGCTCGAAGTAAAGGGCCCCCAAAATGCTGAAAAAGCAGATCGCCTGGCCTCACGTCTGACAGAGGTCCTGTCCGACGTGGCACAGGTGTCGAGGCCCACGAAATGCGCGGACTTGCGCATCTCGGGTCTCGACATCTCCATCACAAAGGCGGAGGTGGTAGCCGCTGCGGCGGCCAAAGCGGGCTGCTTGGTAGAGCAGATCCGGACCGGGGAGATGCAACCAGCAGGGCGGGGAAGCTGCTCTCTGCGCCTCTCCTGCCCGGTAGCGGCGGCGAAGGTCCTGGCCACCTTAGGCCGGTTAGAGGTCGGTTGGAGTCCCGCGCGGGTTGTGGCACTGGCGCCTCTTCCTATGCGCTGCTTCCGCTGCATGGGGACGGGCCATGCCGCTCCGATGTGCCCCTCGCAGAAGGACCGCAGCCAGCTGTGCTTCCGCTGCGGGCTAGCGGGGCACTATGCGGCGACATGCCAGGCGACGGCCCACTGCGCTATATGCGCCAGCGCGGGCAGACCTGCGGGCCACAAAATGACAGGGAGGAGCTGCAAGCCTTCCCAAACGAAGGGAGCCGTGGTTCCTAGGACCCATGCGCCCGCTGACCCTGCGCCTTTCGCCGGCCCCTTGCCGGTTGCCGGCCCCGCGCCAGCCGTGGAGGAAGTTAGTATGTCCGAATAATGAGAGGTCGGACTGCTAACTTTCTGCAGGCAAACCTTAACCACTCCGCCAGGGCCCAGGACCTTTTCCTGCAGGTCATGGTGGAGCGTAAGGTCGACATCGCTGTCGCTGCGGACCCGGAGAGCGAAGACCTTCTCTACGCCTCATACATAGAGGCAAAGAAGGTCCTCAAGGTGGCAATGTTTGCCGCCGAAGACGCGGCGAGAGCCGAGATGCTGGAGGGTCTCGACAGAGACCCGTATGGGAGACCATATAAGGTGGCGCGGAACAAACTGCGTCCCTTCGGTCCTCCACTTGCGGAGACCCTCGAGCCGTCAGTGCTGGATGGGGTGGTTCAGTCCTTGTTCCCGACTGGGGCCAGCTTCGCCCCGCCAGTGATGGACCCCCCACGGGAGGCGGCTTCGCTGCAAGAAGAGGTCCCTCCGGTCACGGAAGTGGAATTTGGAGTGGCAGCGCTCCGTCTTCGCGCCAAGAAGACTGCCTTCGGCCCGGACGGCGTCCTAGCACGAGGGGTGGCTATCGCCGCCTCCCAAATGGAGTAGAGGTTTCGGGACCTCTTCAGCGCGTGTTTCGCGGCTGGAAGGTTTCCGACACCCTGGAAAGAGGGGCAACTTTGCCTTCTCCGTAAGGAGGGACGCCCGGTGGATTCCCCCTCGGCATACCGGCCCATCGTTCTGCTCGATGAGGCTGGTAAATTATTCGAGGGGATCGTTGCCGCTCGGCTGATTGGCCACCTGAGGGCGGTAGGGCCGAACCTGTCGGACGCCCAATTTGGTTTCCGAGTGGGGCGTTCGACGGTGGACGCGTTGGCCCGACTGAAGGGTCAAGTAAAAGAGGCCGTGGGGTCTGGGGACGGAGTGTTGGCTGTGTCATTTGACATAGCCAACGCCTTCAGGTTAGGTTTCGTACCTCACTCGACGATCTTGGAGGCACTCCGGTACCATGGAGTGCCTCGGTACTTGCAGGATCTATTGGCCAGCTACTTGGAGGAACGAGCCGTCCTCTTCGTAGACAAAACTGGCCAAGTACATAGGTAAAGCTAGCAGCAAAGGCAAAGCTCAAAAACCGGAATTCCGATATTAATAAGGAAAAATATATCGAAAGTCGTAATCGCTGCAATAGAGTGTGTAGGGACGCGCAGCGCCGTTATATTCATAAATCAGTCGAGGACTCTGATCCTGCTAAGGTTTAGAAGTTCCTCCGGTCATTGGGAATTGGAAAGTCACGTCAACAAGATAAAATTCCTCAACATATTAATTTAGATTCATTAAATCAGCACTTCACATCATCTTTTTAGTTTCACAAACATTGCAATATCTTTCTTCTATTCCAACTCCTGACTATTCATCTTTCAACTTAAATCAATTCACTGATTGTGATGTTAAGAAGAGCATTGCATCTATTTCGTCTAATGCCATCGGCAACGACAGCATAAGTCGGAATATGATTGTTCCTATCCTCGATCAAATTGTCCCAATAATCTGTCAAATCCTTAACTCCTCTATTACCAACTGTGTTTTCCCTACTTTCTGGAAAGAAGCTCAAGTCACTCCTCTCCCGAAAAAGTATAATCCAGCTTCTTTCTCAGATTTCCGTCCAATCTCTATTCTTCCTTTCCTATCCAAAGTCCTGGAACGTCTTGTTCATAAGCAACTGAGCACTTTTCTTTCCAGGAATAATCTTCTAAATCCTTTCCAATCCGGTTTCCGTCTAGGTCATAGTACTGTTTCAGCATTAATTAAAATAACTGATGATATACGAGATGGCATGGACAATGGAAAAGTAACAGTACTATCACTTTTAGATTTTAGCAACGCTTTCAACAACGTTGACTTCGAAATTATTCTTGGTACCCTACGCTCTCTTAACGTATCTCCAACAGTAATTGAGTGGTTTCACAGTTATCTGAACGGGCGCCGTCAGCGTATACGCATGGATGATAGTTACTCATCGTGGTGCACGATATCAGCTGGTGTCCTTCAGGGTGGCGTTTTATCACCTCTTCTATTTGCAATTTTCATAAACTCAATATCCCAACAATTAACTTCATCCTACCACCTCTATGCAGACGATCTTCAAATTTACACACAAGATACAGTAGAGCGGCTGCCTGAAGCTATATATAGAATAAACCTTGACCTAGACCGTATTCTGGACTGGAGCAAGGCACATGGTCTAAGAGTTAACCCACTCAAAACTCAAGTAATCGTCGTTGGAGGTTCTAGGATGATATCGAGGATAGACTGGTCTTGCCTTCCACAAATTGTATTTGATGGCACCTACGTTAAGCAGAGTGAGACGGTGAAAAATTTAGGCGTTCTCATAGACAGGCAACTGTCATGGGGATCTCAGATATCTGAAGTCAGTCGTAAGATATTTGCCTCAGCGGGTTCTCATAGGAGATTGCGTAACTTCCTTCCAACTGTCACTAAAATTTCACTCGCGCAGTCGCTTCTTCTCCCGATACTAGACTATGCTGATGCTTCTTATCTAGATCTCACTGAACAGCAACTAGATAAACTTGAGCACTTGCAAAACTTTGGCATCCGGTTTATCTTCGGCTTGCGGAAGTATGACCATGTGTCTGAATTTCGCACTAAGCTCAAGTGGTTACCCATACGCCTTTGCCGGGATACTCACATCTTTCAGCATTTATATAACATCCTGTTTAACCCTTCCTCACCTTCCTATCTTAAAGAACGCTTCCATTTCCTCTATCAATCCAATCCTCGATCCTTGCGTTCATCTGACACACTCCAACTCAGGACACCTGTACACTCCTCCTCCTACTTTGATAAGTCTTTTACAGTGCAGGCTGTCCGGTTATAAAACGCGCTGCCGGTGGCTATCAGATGTGCCAAGTCACTTGCCATTTTTAAACGTATGCTCAGAGAACACTATCTGAGTATTTGTCGCTAAATATATATGTATTTATTATTACTTATTTGTTTCTTAAACAAGTCTAAGTATGTATCTATAAATTATTATGAGTAGTTATTATTTAGATTCATGTAACTTTCATTAATGTAAGTTTTATATTTTTTTTATTTTATTTTATTTTTATATAATTAGTATTAGTATGTATGTACATGTAGTATCTTAGGTACACCATTACACCCCAGGTAATGTCTACACAGTCCATTCCATCCAAAGTTTGTCTGGTAGAGATCGCTAATTAGCGATATGACCGCCAATTGTATCCACAGATTTACGTAGTTGTTTTTTATATGTATTTGATTCGTGGTGTGCAATAAAGTATTATCTAATCTAATCTAATCTAATCTACGGCGCAGAGTCTGGTGTTCCACAGGGGTCGGTCCTAGGACCACTTTTGTGGAACATCGGCTTCGACTGGCTCCTGCGAGGAACCCTCCTCCGTGGCACGAGTGTCATCTGCTATGCGGATGACACTCTCCTCACTGCCCGGGAGAGAAATTTTAGAGAGGCGGCCAGTTTGGAATCGGCTGGCGGATCTTTGGTCGCGGGAAGGATCCGCCGCTTAGGTTTGAGGGTCGCGCTGCACAAGACCGAGGCCGTGTTCTTCCATGGGCCTCGGCAGCGCATCCCTCCTGATGCTCACATTATTGTGGAGGGCGTTAGGGTCGAGATGAAGACCCAGATGAAATACCTGGGTCTCATCCTAGATAGCCGGTGGCGTTTTGGCCCACACTTCAGCTAGATATCAGCGCGGCTGCTGAGAACAGCGAACGCCCTCTCGTGGCTCCTTCCAAACCTGGGAGGGCCCAAGGCACGATACCGGCATTTGTATGCCGGCATACTTAAGAGTATGGCCCTTTACGGGGCACCCATCTGGGCGGACTGTCTCCACAGGAAGGAGAACGTGACCGCAATCCGCAGGCCTCAAAGGGCCATTGCTCAGCAGGTAGCGAGGGCCTACCGCTCGGTTAGTTTCGCGGCAGCGTGCGCTCTGGCCGGCACCCTCTTTGGGAGCTGGAGGCGTGGGTGCTCGCCAGAGTATATGAGTGGACGGCGGGGCGTATGGCGCTCGGGAAGCAACCCGCCCCGGAAGAGCGGGAGGCCGTCCGGCGTGAGGCGAAGGCCGCAACAGTCCACCATTGGACTGAGGACCTCGCCTCTGCCGTCTTTGGCCGCAGAACGCTGGACGCGCTTGGGCCGGTTCTGCAAGACTGGCTCGGGCGGTCCCACGGCTTCCTCTCCTTCCGTCTGGTGCAGGTGTTGTCCGGGCATGGTTGCTTCGGATCATGCCTGCACCGAATAGGAAGAGAGGTGAACTCGTCGTGCCACGATTGCGGTGCGGTGGAGGATACGGCGCATATCCTCGAAGTGTGCCCGTCGTGAATGACCGAGCACTCACGGTCGTTCCCGGGTCTCTTCCTGTAAAAGGAGGGATGTGAAGGCCCCGCTGTAAAGGCGGGTGGTCGTTGGCAGGGGATTAGAAGTAAAGGCTCTGCCGGTTTCCCAATCCTCCTCCACGCAGACGATGCCGGAGTGTCGCTGGGTTGTTTAGTGGGTATACCGGTCCTGTTTGGACCGAGGAGTCCCACATACCCTCCCCGTTCACCCAATGGGGGGGCATGCGTAATGCATTTTTCCCAGCGTCAAAAAAAAAAAAAAAAAATAGGGTAGGGTAGGTTGGGCGGGTCTGGGCGGGTCTGGGTTTATCCATTAGTAGTTGCTATGCCTAGCTTGCGTGCTTCGGCGCTTGTTTTGGATATAGCCAGGCCTTCCTTACTCGGCTCTGGGAGCGAGGAGGGAGGCGTATGGTCATGAGGGAGAGCGCAGGTCGTGTAGATCCTCAAGGCAAGTCTGGTGGGGTCGGCCTTCTCGTGGTTGCTGTCCGTTATTGTGGTCAACTTCCTCGCGGGATCCTGAGTGGACCGATGCTTTGCCTGCAGTGTTGTTGGCGGACACGCCCTTTTCAGGGCGCGTTGGTGGAGGAGGCGAGCACGCTCTTTTCAGGGCGCTCACTCCAAACTTACAGGGGAGCTCACCCCTAGAAGAAAAAGAGACGACGATCTGGAGCATTGGAGTTAAGATAATGGACCCAAGCAGTTGTAATTTTGGTCCCCAGGTGGGTCACCGAAAGAGAGAATCCCACCCCTCTACTTCTAACGAAGTGGGGGGCTGCCCCTCGTACTCTGGGGGGGGGGGCAGCAACTGCTTCGTAGCCAGGCAATCCGCCCGGCTCCGTGAACGCAACTCTGGCAAAACCGTGACACTGGACACTGATATAGCAAGCGATATGGACAACAATGTGATGGAGGTAGAAGTATGCGCCCCGAAGGTGTGTGCTGACACCGCTGACCCTGGCCTGCATACGGACAGTGAGGCGGAAGTGTGCACCCTAAACGACTCATGCATGAAGACGGACGTGCGAGTTGTGATAACGCGCCTGTCGGATTCCGAATCTAACAGGAGTACGGTGACGGTATCGTCTGAGCCCGTGTCGGAGGTCACCCGCCGATTTTGGCGCAAGAGGCCATCGGCTACCAAAGGCTCGGATTCGGACTCAGACGTCACGGTGACAGGAGGGACGGCGACACCCAAGGTGTCAAAGTCGACAAAAGGTAGAGGCAGCGGCCGTTCACCCACCGCTGGGAAGTTTGTTCGCGAGGCGAAGGCGAAGGCCGCTAGGCGAGAGGAGATCCTTCTGAACTCTACTGAGGAAGTAACGCAAGCGATAGAGAGGACGCGGCACGCGAGGGTGACACGCCCATCCTAGATGCCCAAATTACTGGCTGGATATGTGGACGACCAACTTGCATAGTCCCTTAATAAGCAGGTACTACAATGTGTAGAAATTATTCAGACGGTGTCGCGCAAATCAAGTCACCTGAGTGGACCATTTCAGAAGTCCCTCAATGAAGCTGCAAAATTTATTGCGGAGGCAGCAGAGGTACTCAGCATGCGCTCCATCTCAGAGGAGACGGCCAAGCTGCGGACGGAATACGCACGCCTGCAAAAAGAGCTCGGTGCACTCCGCAAGGAGTTTACGGAGCTAAAGGCAGATTTGCTGCAGGCCCGTAGCAAAGCCTCAGGCTGAAGCTAATCAGCTGGATGTGGAGGGGCTGTCGCATGCCATCATGGTTCAGGTCGGGACTATGGTGAATGCAAGGTTGGAGGCCCTCGAGGGACGGCTTTTGCCTGAGGTGGACTCGACAAAGGAGACTTGAGGCTGTCCTCCAGCGTGAGAAGTCGGTCGTGGCGCCATTTCCAGAGGCCTCTACCTCAGTTCCAAAGAAGGGTAAGAGGAGCTTGGCGGCCAAGGAGGCGGCTGTACTAAAGAAGCCACGCCCACCGCACCCTACACCCCAACCTACAGGCGAGACGTGGAGCATGGTAACCCGGAAGGGCCGGAAGAAGTCAGCCAAAAGAGTGGAGAAAGTAGCAACTGGCACTCTCGCGCCTGCTCATAAGGCTAAACTCCGCCCGCCTCGTTCGGCGGCTATCACCTTGACATTACAGCCCGGTGCAGAAGAGAAAGGCGTGACGTACAAGTCGATTCTCAAGGAAGCTAGAGAACGCGTTGACGTCACAGAACTCGGCATTGAAGGGTTGCGCTTTAGGACGGCGGCAACAGGTGCTCGGGTGCTGGAAATAACCGGCGCCTCGGGAACCGAAAAGGCCGATTCCCTGGCGGAGAAATTCCGAGAGGTACTGAGCGCAGACGTAGTACGCGTGCAGCGGCCGGTGATGCGCGCCGACTTTCGAGTCATGGAGCTCGACGACTCTGCAACAACGGAAGAGGTCGTGGCGGCCGTGGCGGCGCAAGGTGGCTGCTCTGCCGACACCATCAAGGCCGGTGTAATAGGCCCCCGCAGCTCATTATGGCTGAGCTGCCCAGTTGTCGCGGCCAAAAAGGTGGTAAGTATCGGCCGTCTAAAGGTGGGCTGGATATCTGAACGAGTGGTGTTGCTCGACCGTTTGCCACTGAGGTGCTTCCGGTGCCTCGAGACCGGCCACTTTGGGAGTAAGTGTACAGTTGGGGTAGACCGCAGCGGTCTCTGTTATCGTTGCGGAAAACCTGGCCACAGGGCGAGAGACTGCAAAGCTGAGCCACACTGCGCTGTATGTGCGGCGGCTGACAGGCCAGCGGCGCACGCAATTGGTGGTAAGGAGTGCCCTGATGCCAAATCCAGGCAACAAAAGAGCCGCACAGGCCGAAAAACGAGGGGGAAAATCAAAGAGGGGGCCAAAACCTCTCAATCGTCCCAGCGCAAAGCGGGGGAGGAGACCATGGACACCTCTATTTAGATGGGGCTACCATTTCTGCAGGCGAACATCATGCACTCTGCCCGTGCTCAGGACCTTCTGGTTCAGAGCATGGCAGAGTGCATGATAAAGGTAGCTGTGGTTGCCGAGCCGTACGTGGTCCCTCCCCGGAACGGCTGGTTGGGTGACCTCAGCGACTTGGTTGCTATCGCATTGCATGGCGCTTTTAGCTGAGTTCGACATATCTTTTCCGCCCCCGGGTGGGACGGAATCCATTAAGGATTTCCCCTGCTAAAAAAAAAAAAAACAAATGTTAGGTTAGGTTAGGTTAAGTCCCGTCTGGGTGGGCGGGTCTGGGTTTATTCATTAGTAGTTGCTATGCCTAGCTTGCGTGCTTTCAGCCGCTTGTTTTGGATAAATGCAGGCCTTCCTTACTCGGCTCTGGGAGCGAGTAGGGAGGCGTATGGTCTTGAGGGAGAGCGCGTGTCGTGTAGATCCTCAAGGCAAGTCTTGTGGGGTCGGCCTTCTCGCGGTTGCTGCCCGTTTTAGGTCTATTTCCATCAGAAATAGACGTAACTGAAACCACCAGGCCCCGGCACTTTGTCGGTGGGGTAGGCTGGGTTGGGTTGTAACTTCTCCGCGCGTCCCTCTGAGTAGCAGAAGGCGCAATGGATGAAGTTGGGAGGGGCTGGTGAAGCCGTCTCTTGTGAGGGAGGCACCGTACTGCTTGGTTTCCGTGAGTCGGCTGTAAGGGTCAGCTTCCTTGCGGGATGCTGAGTGGACTGGTACTTCACTGGTAGTGCGGGAGTAGGGGCCCTTTTCAGGGCGTGCTGATAGGGGAGCTCATCCTTGAAAAAAGAGAACACGATGTGGAGCATCGCAGTTAGCATTATGAATACAAGCAGCTGTGAAAATGGTCCCCAGGTCGGGGGAAGGGGGAATCCCACTCCTCCACTTCAACCGGAGTGGAGGACTGCCCCTCGTACCGTGGGGGGGGGGGGGGGGCAGCAACTGCTTCGTAGGCCGGCGTTCCGCTGGTCTTCGTAAACACGAAACTGGACAATGAATTCGCAAATGACAAGGATACTGACAAAATGGAGGTGGAAGCATGCGCCCGGAAGGCGTATGCTGACACCATTGACCTTGGCATGAGCGCAGAGAGTAGTGAGGAGATAGAATGCGCGTCTGCGCACGATACCACCAGTAGGACGCTTTCGTCTGTGAGGACGTCGCGTCCATTACGGGACGCCTTAGGGCGTTTAAAAAAGGCCCTTCTAAGGGCCAATCAAAAAACCCTTTTCAGGGCTCTGCTGACGGTGCCACTTTGACGTCAGAAGCTAGCCCTAGCCGCGACGGGAAGATGGAGGAGGAGAAGGAGACGAAGGAGAAGGAGGCGTCGGTCGACAGCATGGTGGACGATGACGTCGATGCGGGAGAAGGACCTGAGAGCGTGGTTCGGCCGAAAGGCGCAAACCGGAAGCGCGTAGGGGAGGTGGTCCTCTCGGAGGTGACGGACTCGGATTGCTCTGAAGCACAGCCTTGAGTCTCGAGTTCCAAAATAAACACGGCTAGGCGAGGCAAAATCTCAGCCCCTAGCCGCAAGACCGGGCTATCGCGAGCTGAGTCAGCTCTCAGGTCACGGGAGGAGGAGCCGACAACCGCCGGCAATGATGACCATCAGCGCACTACACGGGTCTCTTACCTAAAGGAGGCTCCGGCCAATAAGGATCTAGCGGAGGCCGAGGCCCACTTCGAGGCCAAAGATGGCGAGTCCCTCAGGGCAAAGCAGAAAAGACTATCGTGAAAATCCTCAACGTTGCAGCGACATTACGCAACTTGAAAGGGGGATACATTCGCGATCTGAAAAAGTCGGCGAAGACCCTTCAAAACATTTTAGATGTGCTCTGCGTCCGGAACACGTCCGAGGAGATCCGGCGCCTCAGGGTGGCCAACCAAAACCTCCGTAACGAGGTAGATGGCTTAAAGGAAGAGATGAAGGCTGTGCGGCAGGCTTACTCCAAAGCGAGCTCTAAGCCCCCAAGCCCTTCTCGCCAGATGTTGGCAGTGGATGCGGATTCCCTGGAGAGTGTGAGGCGCCCAATTCGAAGGGTTGGAGGAGCGCCTCCTCCCCAAGAAGACGTTGCGCCCGCCACTGGCGGCGGACGCTAAAAGGGCGGCAGCCAGGACCGACGCTAGCGGTTCGGCGCCTGCCCCCAACACGAGGCCAAGCCCAAGCCTAAAGAAGACTCCGCCTCAGGCCCGTAGCCAACCGCAAGCTGCCCCCGCAATTACGGAGTCTTGGGCCACGGTGACGAAAAGGGAAAATAAAAAGAAAGCCTCTCCCCCAGCAGTACCACGCCCCGCTCCGAAAGCCGCCGCTCAGGCGACTGCACCCAAGGCCAAGCCGAAGGCCGCAGTCACCAAAAAGAGCATCAAGCTCACACCCCCACGCTCCTCAGCCGTAGTTCTTAAGCTACAGCCGGAGGCAGCGAAACAGGAGGTGAGCTATAAAGAGGCTCTCCTCAAAGCGAGGGAGAACGTGGCGCTATCCGATCTAGGGATTGAAGTATCCCAGCTCCGGATGCGCCAAACGGCTGCGGCGGCCAGGATGCTCGAAGTAAAGGGCCCTCAAAATGCTGAAAAAGCAGATCGGCTAGCCTCCCGTCTGACAGAGGTCCTATCCGACGTGGCACAGGTGTCGAGGCCCACGAAATGCGCGGACTTGCGCATCTCGGGTCTCGACACCTCCATCACAAAGGCGGAGGTGGTAGCCGCTGCGGCGGCCAAAGCAGGCTGCTTGGTAGAGCAGATCCGGACAGGGGAGATGCAATCAGCAGGGCGGGGAAGCTGCTCTCTGCGCCTCTCCTGTCCAGTAGCGGCGGCGAAGGTCCTGGCCACCTTAGGCCGGCTAGAGGTCGGTTGGAGTCCCACGCGGGTGGTGGCACTAGCGCCCCTTCCCATGCGCTGCTTCCGCTGCATGGGGACGGGCCATGCCGCCCCAATGTGCCCCTCGCAGACGGACCGCAGCGAGCTCTGCTTCCGCTGTGGGCAAGCGGGGCACTTTGCGGCGACATGCCAGGCGACGGCTTTTTGCGCGATATGCGCCAGCGCGGGCAGACCTGCGGGCCACAAAATGGCAGGGAGGGGCTGCAAGCCTCCCCAAACGAAGGGAGCCGCGGTCCCTAAGACCCATGCGGCCGCTGAACCCGCGCCTTTCGCCGGCCCCTTGCCAGTTGCCGGCCCCGCGCCAGCCGTGGAGGAAGTTAGTATGTCCGAATAATGGGAGATCGGACTGCTAACTTTCTGCAGGCAAACCTCAATCACTCCGCCAGACCCCAGGACCTTTTCCTGCAGGTCATGGTGGAGCGTGAGGTCGACATCGCCGTCAATGCGAAGCCATACTTTGTGGTTCCCTGTTCTGATTGGGCAGGGGACCTTGACGGCTCCGCGGCTATAGTGTGTAGATCGGGGCCGGCTCTCTCTATCAAAGAGAGGGGCTCGGGTTACGTGGTAGCAGAATGGGGAGGGTATGCGGTGGTTGGCGCGTACTTCTCCCCCAACAGGCCATCCGCAGGGCGGCACCCCTCCCCGTGGTGTTCATGGGCAATCTTAACGCCAATTTAATCGGCCTGGGGGGGGGGGGACTCGCACTGACCTGCGAGGCGAGGCGGTCGAAGAGTGGGCGACGGAGCTCGGTCTAGTCGTTCTCAACCGGGGGACGGCCCACACGTGCGTGCGACGGTAGGGAGGTTCCGTGGTAGACATATCGTTCGCCACCCCGGCCGTCACACGCCGTGTGAAGGGATGGAAAGTTCTCGATGGGGAGGAGACCCTCTCCGACCACCTATATGTGTGGTTCGAGATCTCCTCCTCGCTGGGTTTGCCTGAGACCCGCCGTCACCGCCGGGGTCGTGACCAGGAGGCGTTTCCCCGCTGGGCGCTGAGCCGTCTGGACCGAGAGGCGGCCGAGGAGGCGACCATCGTAGAGGCGTGGTGCTCCCAAGACTCCACGCCCACTGAAGTCGAAGAAGCCGCTGGCCGCCTTCGCGACGCTCTCGAAGCGATCTGCGATGCGGCCATGCCCAGAGCCGGCCCGCGCCTTCCGCACTCGCGGGTGTACTGGTGAACGTTCATCGCCGACCTCCGGACCACCTGCAATGCGAAGAGAAGGGCCTACACCCGCAGCCGCGGGGTGAGCGAAGGGTGAGGAATAGGGAGGAGGAGGACCGGCTCTATGCGTCCTTGGTATTTCGCCGGGGCCGTATTTTCCCCCGGAGGCGGACCGCCGCCAAAAGAACGGCCCCCAGCTCCGATGGGGTCCACAGCAAAGTGCTGGCCGTCGCCCTCAAACACCTCGAGGGCGACATGCGGGAGCTGCTAAACCGATGCCTAGAGACCGGGCAGTTTCCGCACCAATGGAAGATTGGGCGCCTAGTCCTCATTCCGAAGGCCGGCTGACCGCCTAGCTCCCCGTCCGCTTACCGGCCCATCGTCCTGCTGGACGAGGCGGGGAAGCTATTTGCGAGAATCGTGGCGAGGAAACAAGGCGGGACCTTGTTCGCCAACGCTTTCAACACCCTCCCCTTCGGCACAATTATGGAAGCACTCCGGTTCCATGGAGTGCCTCCCTACCTAAAGAGCCTTCTAGAGGACTACCTCCGGGGGAAAGAAGTCCGGTGCGTGAACGGGGCGGGGGCGGTGGTCCAGCGGCCAATGAGGATTGGAGTTCCGCAGGGGTCGGTGCTGGGACCCCTCCTGTGGAACATAGGCTATGACTGGGTTATCCGTGGGACGCTCATCCCAAGGATGAGCGTCCTATGCTACGCGGATGACACCATAGTCGTAGCCCGAGGGGACACCTTTAGGGAGGTAGCCCGAAGGGCGGAAGTGGGTACAGCCCTGGTGGTCGAACGTATTCGACTGCTGGGGCTAAAGGTGGCGCTCCCCAAGACCGAGGCCATCATGTTCCATAGGCTTCGGTTTGGGCCACCCCCAGGGGCTCACATTACCGTCGAAGAGGTGGCGGTCCCGGTCAAGGCACAGATTAAATATCTGGGCCTTGTTCTGGATGGGCGTTGGACCTTCCAAGCCCACTTTGACGGTTTGGCGTCCAAATTGGTGGGTGCTGCGGCAGACTTAGGCCGGCTACTGCCCAATGTAGGGGGCCCCAGCGTCAGTTGCCGCCGACTGTACGCTGGGGTGATCAAGAGCATGCCCCTCTATGGGGCCCCTGTCTGGGCTGGAGCCCTCAATAGAGGGAACAGGGCGCGGCTGCGGCGACCCCAGCGAATCATAACGCTAAGGGCAATACGGGGATACCGAACGGTGTCCTCGGATGCAGCATGCGCCCTGGCCGGATTCCCCCCGTGGGAGTTAGAGGCGGAGGTCCTCGCCGCCGTGTACCAACATAGAGCGGCGAGGAGGGCCGAGGGAGGGCTGCGCATGGCAGCAGAGGAACGTGATATCAGACTCCGCGCTAGAGAGGAGCTGATAGTGCGGTGGGAGGAAAGCCTCTCGTCCGCCGTCTTTGGACAGTGGACGATAGAGGCCATACTGCCAGTTCTCTGGCAATGGGAGGAACGTGGGCACGGTGCCCTGACGTTCCGCTTGGTGCAGGTGCTTACCGGGCACGGATGCTTTGGTAAGTACCTGCGCCGCATCGCTTGAAGTGAATCGACGGAAATCGGACACGGAGGAGCATAACCTCCAGGTGTGCCCGTCGTGGGCCACCCAGCGCACTGCCCTAACGGCGGTTATAAGCGCGACCCTCTCGCTGCCGAGCATCGTAAATGCTATGCTCGGCAGCGAAGAGGCATGGGCGGCCAAGGTCTCCTTTTGCGCGGATGTGATGTCGCAAAAAGAGGCAGAGGAGCGGGCTCGAGAGGCTGACGCCCTTGCCGACCCGCTTCGGCGCAGGCGAGAGGGGGGCCGGAGAAGGCGGTTTGCTCAACTCCTTCCCCCCTCGTAGGCAAGACTAGCGGGTGCAGGGTCGGCGGACCCTAGCCCGCATTGCACAGTTTCGCCTCGTCTGGGAGACAGCTCCATATATCTGAGCTGTCTCTCCCCTGGCGCAGGAGGTCCGGCATTGGCTGGGCTGAACGCCGGTGCGGTGCGGTAGAGTGCCAGCGCGATCCCGTGCCGCGCCACAAAAGGCGTAAGGAAGGCACTCCAAGGGGTTTTAGTCGGTAGCCCGCCAGAGGCGTGGAGTCCGACATAACCCCCGGGGGTAGCCCCGTGGTCGAGGGTATCCATAAAGGATTTCCCCTTGTAAAAAAAAAAAAAAATGTTAGGTTCCTCCGGGCTATCGTCAGAACCAACCATCTGGTCCGATGATCTGGGGGTAACCGAGGAGGATTTGGTTCGCGCTGTGAAGCGCCTCAGGGCTCGCAATAAAGCACCAGGCCCTGACGGAATACCTGGTCGGGCTTGGGTGCTGGCTCTATCTGTCAGCCTGGGGGACCGAATGCGAAAACTGTTTGACAGTTGTTTACGCCGCGGGGTGTTCCCCAAGGGCTGAAAGGAGGCAAAGTTGGTCCTCTTGAAGAAGGATGGCAGGTCCGCAGACTCGCCCTCTGCGTACCGTCCCATTTGCCTGCTGGACGAGGCCGGCAATTTGTTCGAAAGAATAATTGCGGCTCGTCTATGCACACACCTGTGGCAGGTAGGCCCCGACTTGTCGGACGACCAGTTTGGTTTCCGGCGTGCTCGTTCGAGAGTGGACGCGATTTTTCGTGTCCGTACGCTGTCGAACCAGGCGGTGTCCCAGGGCAGGAAGGCGATGGCGGTGTCCTTGGACATCGTTAACGCATTCAACTCCCTGCCCTGGAGGGCGTTTAGGGAGGCGCTCGTGTTTCACGGAGTGCCGCCCTACCTGCAGCGCATAGTCGGCGCCTACTTGCAGCACAGATGTGTGCAGTATGTGGGCAGGGACGGTGCTTTGCATGAGAGGGACGTCAGTTGCGGGTTTCCGCAGGTTTCTGTGTTGTGCCCGCTTCTGTGGAACCTCGCATACGACGCGGTCTTGCGTGTTGATCTCCCCGTCGGCGTACACGTCGTCTGCTACGCGGATGACACTCTTGTGTTAGCCAACGGGGACTCCTTCGACGGGACCAAGGAGCTCGCCGAGCTTGTGGGTGCTCTGCACAGACTGCTGCCTAATCTCGGGGGACCTAGGGAAGGAGTTCGCCGCCTCTACGCCGGAGTCGTGCGGTCGATGGCACTCTAGGATACGGAGCGCCCGTCTGGTGGGAGCGACTGGCGCTCCGACGCAGCAGGACTATATCCTATAGCCTGCAGCGTATTGTCGCCATCCGGATCGCACGAGGATATCGGACGATATCTTTCGAGGCGGAAACTCTCCTGGCGCGGTTTCCGCCATTCGACATCTTGGCGGAGATGGACGCACGTGTGTACGTGCGCCTCCGCCGTGATGACGGGAGCGGAGTCGCGCCGGCTGAAGTGCGGGTGCAAGAGCGTTGACGTGCGCTCGGGATGTGGCGCGAGCGGCTCGAGGAGCCGTGGAACATGCGCCAACGCGCCATCGGCGCGATTGTGCCGAGCTTCGAAACTTGGCTGGGGAGAAAAATGGGTAACGTCACCTATCGACTTACACAGGTACTCACCGGGCACGGGTACTTTGGTGAGTACCTGAATAGGATCGGACGCGAACCGACACCGCAATGCCACCATTGTGGGAGGGATCGGGATTCCGCCCAGCACACGCTTGAGGAATGCTCGGCGTGGTGCGAGGAGCGGTGGACCCTGATCGCCAGGATTGGGCAGGACCTCTCTCTACCAGGTATAGTAGAGTCTATGCTGGTAGATGAGACGGCGTGGAAGGCGGTGGCTTCTTTCTGTGAGACCGTTATGGTTCGGAAAGAGGCCGCCGAGCGAGATCGCGAGAGGGCTGATTCCGCTCGGAGAAGGAGGCGACGGTGAGGTGGCAGTGGCCACCCCGCTGCGCCTGCCACATAAGGGGCTTTTGTGTAGTATCCTGCCAGACAGGGGACCTTTCGGGTCCGTGGGTGGTCGGAGTGAGGGCTTCGGCTGTCCGTTAAAC
Organism: Philereme vetulata; assembly: GCA_918857605.2. Taxonomy (NCBI): domain Eukaryota; kingdom Metazoa; phylum Arthropoda; class Insecta; order Lepidoptera; family Geometridae; genus Philereme; species Philereme vetulata. The sequence continues at coordinate 4,761,576 of OU975453.1, forward strand.
GGGCCCCGGGAGGGCGGCGCCACATTGTGGCAATGTGCCGCTGTGAACACCGTGGTGTACCCCTGTACACCACGATGTTCACAGCGGCAGCGGCAGTGGCTAGATAGCATCCCCATGGACGTGCAAAGGCACAGCGTGAGGGGGGCACCGGTGCGTTCCCTCGGAGATCCCGGAGCTCCCCTGACAAGCGTCGAGGATGGCCACCGGGGGGGTTTTAGTGAGTACACGAGTCCGTGAACCGCACATAACCCTACTGTACCCTCTATGCAGTAGGGTAACTGGTTGCAAATTTTGCCCCTCGTCAAAAAAAAAAAAAGGTTAGGTTAGGTTCGCGTCGCTCGGCGTGCGCTCTGGCGGGTGGCGTGCGCTCTGGAGGGCACTTCAGAGCTCGAGGCGTGGGTGCTCGCCAGAGTGTACGACTGGACGGCGGGTCGTTCCTGAGCCCCTTCCTACAGAGAGGAGCGTGCAGGCCCCGCTGTAAAGGCGGGCGGTCGTCGGCGGGGGATTGGAAGTAAAGGCTCTGCCGGTTTCCCAATCCTCCTCCACGCAGACGATGCCGGATTGCCGCTGGGCTGTTTAGTGGGTATACCGATCCTAGTGGACCGGGGAGTCTCACATACCCTCCCCATCCCCCAATGGGGGGGCATGCGTAACCCTACTGTACCCTCTATGCAGTAGGGTAACTGGTTGCAAATTTTTCCCAGCGTCAAAAAAAAAAAAAAGTTATGGTTTTTTTTTTTCGTCGTATCTATCGTTGCTATTTATTATGCAACGGTTTAAACTTTTATTTTCCTTTTGTACCTAATATTTCATACCATATTAACATTTATACAATATATACAAACTATAAATTAGTTTAATGCGTATCCTGCTTTCATTATCTAAGTTCCCTCATTATAAATTAATAAATTTATACTAAAGTTTATTAAATTTTAACGATTACATACGCTTTTGATTACGCTGATCAACATTTATAATTTCTTTACATATTTTTACTGTCAACGTAAATTGTGATTAAAATTGATTAAAATTTAAGATTAGAATGGAGTTATTGATTATTGTTTTATTTATTTCACTTGAATTATACATTGACAAATTAATTTTTAAAATGCATTACACTCCTTAATGGATACTTCATCATCAGCCGGAAGACGTCCACTGCTGAACATAGGCCTCCCCCTTAGATCGCCACAACGAACGGTTGGTAGCCGCTTGCGCCCAACGGCTCCCCGCGATTCTTACTAGATCGTCGGTCCACCTTGTGGGGGGCCGGCCTACGCTGCGTCTTCCAGTCCGTGGTCTCCACTCGAGAACCTTTCTTCCCCAACGGTTATCGGTTCTACGAGCGATGTGGCCTGCCCATTGCCACTTCAACTTGCTAATTTTGAGAGCTATGTCGGCAACTTTAGTTCTTCTGCGGATTTCCTCATTACGGATTTTGTCACGCAAAGAAACCCCGAGCATAGCCCTCTCCATAGCTCGTTGAGCGACCTTGAGCTTGGTCATGAGGCCATGAGTAAAGGACCACGTTTCAGTGCTATAGGTCATCACTGGCAACACACACTGGTTGAAGACTTTAGTCTTCAGGCTCTGGGGAATTTTGGACGAGAAGATATCGCGAAGTTTCCCGAACGCTGCCCAGCCGAGTTGGATTCTTCGTGCGACCTCTTTGTCGAAGTTGGACTTACCTAATTAGACAGTTTGTCCTAGGTTTACATATTCGTCGACAACTTCGAGAGTATCGCCTCCAACAACTACCAGTACGGGCGCAACATGGATAATTGACATGATTTTCGTCTTATCCATGTTCATTTTAAGACCCACCTGTTGGGAGACCCTACTGAGGTCGTTGAGCATGGTACCGAGTTCCTGGAGCGATTCGGCCATGACTATATCATCGGCAAAACGAAGGTGAGTGATGTATTCGCCATTGATATTGATGCCAAGTCTGTCCCAGACCAAGAGTTTGAAAACGTCCTTCAATGCGTTTGTGAACAGTTTCGGAGAAATTACGTCTCCCTGTCTCACGCCTCTCTGCAATTGGATTGGTTCCGTACTCTGGTCCTGTAGACGGACTGACATAGTGGCGTTACTATACAAACACTTCAACACTTCGATATACCTATAGTCGATTTGGCATCGCTGAAGAGACTGCAGTACCGCCCAGGTCTCAATTGAATCGAAGGCTTTTTCATAGTCCACAAACGCTAGACATAACGGCCGATTATACTCCTCGGTCTTCTGTATAATCTGGCATAGCGTGTGGATGTGGTCTATGGTACTAAAGCCTTTTCGGAAACCGGCTTGTTCGGGAGGCTGGAAGTCATCGAACCTGCGTGCGAGAAGGTTCGTAATCACTCTCGAAAACAGCTTGTAAACGTGGCTCAAGAGCGACATGAGCCTGTAGTTCTTTAATAAGGTTTTATCACCTTTTTTAAAGAAAAGCACCACCACGCTCTTATCCCACGCTTTTGGCGTGGTTTTTTCGAGGACGACGGAGTTAAATAACTTCTGGAGGACTTGAAGTACCGGTTTTCCATCCGCTCTCAAAAGTTCTGTCGTAACTCCATCCTCACCTGGTGCCTTGTTGTTTTTAAGCTGTTTCAGAGCGATCCTAATCTCGTACAGGCTGATGTCCGGGATGTCTTCGGTATAGTGTCGGGTTAGTTTGGCTCTGGTGTCCTGAGCCAACTGAGCAACGGGGTTTTGTGTTGAGGTGTACATCTGTCCATAGAACTTTTCTAACTCTCTCAGAATCTCCGGTTTCGACGAAATGATAGTGCCGCTGTCGGTCTTCAGCTTAGTCATTTGGCTTTGCCCTATAGACGAATGCTTTGCAAACACTTTTGAACCTTTGTTCCTTTCTATTGCGACCTTAATACGAGATGTATTAATGGTACGCAGATCGTGTCGCATAGATTTCAAGATTCTTCTATTTAGCACGCCGTATGCCGTGATCGTATGATGTGATTGACGATGATGAAGAGGACAATATTTCTTTGGCTCAATTAGCCCATAATTTACGACCTGCTTTATCTACTACTGAAACAGACGAGTTCATTGATGTAGATCAGTCTATTGCAATTTGTGCACCAGCTACGGAGGATGATATTGTACGTGAAGTTCAAGAGGAAAATGAAAATGAACAGGAAGACTCGGAAGAACAATTTAGAGTGCCAACTTTGATTGACGGTCTCAATGCTGTTAGTGTATTACGAAAGATTGTTCTTTTTAATGAAGAGTTCCACATGCAGGGAAATTGTGACGATAAGCTGATTAAAATCCAACGTGAATTACAAAATGTGTATGCACGACAGAAGTGTTTAAACAAACTAAAATTACAGATTTTATGCATACAAAAATGATGGAAAAATGATATTGTTCTTTTACATTATACGTTTCTATTGAAGTGAACAAAATGCAGTTTAATTTCCTACATGAATATACATATTATCTTTCCTATTAATACCTGTCACCGGTTGTTACAACTATCGATTTTTACGACTCAATATGAGTAGTCCCTTCGATGTAGTTATAACAGATTTTGACTGTATATATATATATATATATATATATATACATATATATATATATAATTTTTGTTTTTATTTTGGCTTTTGTTTATTTACATTGTGTTCTGTTCTTTGTTAACTTTACATTATGGGAATTTACTTACATAAAATTATTTTTACTTACAATTGAAATTATTGATTTACATTATGGGACTTAATTACTTACAATTAATATATTATTGATAACATTGACATTAACTTTACTATGGACTATTATTACAACTTTAGTTTACAAATTGGCACACCTCATCTCCTGAGCTAACTTTTCGACGACCGCTGCGTTTCGGTGCTTTATTGACATTTTAAGATTATACTCCAAGATCTTCTTAGTGGACGCGGTCATAGCTCTCTTGATGAAGTACCCTATTGCGTCGTTGTCATCATCGGTGTAGTAGGTACAGCTGGTGGTGTGCCGTGACACTGCTACTACCGCATGGGGAACGCTATGATGTTATCCAATTGTTCTGCCCTTAGTTTGAACAATGATTACTGTTTCGAACGTTAACCCCTGCGCTTCATGGATGGTGAGCGTTCGCGAACCTGTGCCTTCACCACAGCCCTGTCCAATAAAGTTTTCCTTTTCGCCCTGAGTATGGACTAGGAAAAGCGTATTGGGGAGCGTAAACGGTATTTGGGCACCAATGTAGGTTTTCACCTTCAACGAGTGAGCTTTTAGGGTTGAGGAGTAAATCCCGGAATAAACCTCACGTAGGGCGTAGGCGACGTCCAAGGGATTCCGGTGTGTGCAGAGCAACTCCTGGCTGATGTTTGCTACCAGGTTTGGGCGGCAGTACCTCAGTTCGAAGAGATTTTCTTTGTCGATATAAGGTAGTTGGTTGACATCTCCGATGAGGACCACTTCTTTGGCATCACACAGCTTGGCAGCCATGACGATGGCTTCGAAGTGGTTCATGAGAGCCTCGTCAACCATGAGACGGTTGAATTTGTCGGACTCTCTGAAGCCATTCACCAAGACTGAAGCCATGGTGCGTACCCTGGTCTTGACAAGGCCACCAACACGAGGCGCTAGCTTCTCCCCTAGGTCGCTAGCTGCATTTGATGTTGTGGTGATGATGGCTTCCTTGTCAGCATCGAAGTGCCCTACCACCCAGGTTGACTTTCCACACCCCGGAACTCCATTGACCCACTCAATTGTTGGCAGTGCCCGGTCCTTCCAGCCGGAGGCAGTGTCCTGATTACCCGATATGGTTTTCGCCATATCGAGAATCCTGCCATCCAGTAGGATCCTTGTGCACTTTGCGACAACAACTAAGGGGTCTCCTTGTGGGGTATTGAACTTAGGTGCTTCGCTCTCGGTTCCCTCAATGCACATCTCCACGAAACCACTGGTCGCGTTGTAAGCCGCCTTATAACTACCTGTCATTTTTCCCTTTATGACTTGGGAATTGCCGCTGTTTCTCCTCTAGCAGTTTCGCATTGCCCTGCTCAAAGTGTTGCAAGATGAATTTGCACACTCCGAGGTTGACATCTGCGGTTGCTTTGGTGATAGCTAGAAACTCGAGGAAGGCGTTGTACGCGTGATCCTGCGGTGACGTTGCATTTACTAGACGAAGTGGAACGACCTGCCCCATATCGGCTCTAGTTCTTTTCGCCTGCGTTGGTGCCGGTTTTGTTGGGATTTTGGACTTAGTTATTACTGTCGTTAGTGGAGCTTTGAGTTTCGCCTTTTTTGCTGGAGCTTCTTCGAGTGCCTCTTTGACTTTCGATCTCGTTGTTGGAAAAGGATTTCCTGACAGCCCTTGCAGCATCGAGCTGAAGGTGTCTTAAAATCCCTTAAGATGGCCTCCGACTTTGGCTCTCTTGTTTTGCTCCTGCACACTGCTTTGATGTAATGCAGTTTTTTCGGCGGCTGCTTTCTGTTGGACACGTTCGGATCCGCTGATCGAGGTTGGCATGGGATGTCCCCAGCTATCGGTTGCTGTTTTAGGGCGTGTGCTTTGAGAAGGTTTAGGTTTTCTCCTCTGTCTTCGTACACGACCACCTCATGTTGTTCTGAGGCTTTTAAACAGCATAGCCGGTCTACGACTTGTCCCTGCTCATACCCGACCGTCATCGCGTCTACACTTATTACACGGGAATCTCCTGCTCCTCCGCCCGTTTCTCCCAACATGGTGAGCATCGAACATGCCTGTGCGAAAGGGGTATCCCGATATTTCGGCGCAGTTGCATGCGCCCAAATATCGGGATACTCAAATACTCACAAATCATGGTAAATATCCCGTTTTTAGTATAAATAGTGTTCATAACCATGATAGTTTCAAAAGTTAATGCCTCCCTACTCCATGACGGCTCCACTAGCCCGTCCTTGCTCCTTCCACTGCACCCTCTGCTAATCAGAGGGACGCTCGGAGAAGCTTCCCCATCCTACCCCACCGGCAAAGTGCCGGCTCTTGGTGGTTTCAGTTACGTCTATTTCAGATGGAAATATACCAATAACGGGCAGCAACCACGAGAAGGCCGACCCCACCAGACTTGCCTTGAGAATCTACACGACCTGCGCTCTCCCTCAAGATTATACGCCTCCCTACTCGCTCCCAGAGCCGAGTAAGGAAGGCCTGGCTATATCTAAAACAAGCGGCCGAAGCACGCAAGCTAGGCATAGCAACTACTAATGGATAAACCCAGACCCGCTCAACCTAACATAACCTAACCTTTTTTTTTTTTTGTTGCGCTGGGAAAAATGCGTTACGCATGCCCCCCCATTGGGGGATGGGGAGGGTATGTGGGACTCCCCGATCCGAAAGGACCGGTATACCCACTAAACAACCCAGCGGCATTCCAGCATCGTCTGCGTGACGGAGGACTGGGAAACTGGCTTACTTCCAGTCCCCCGCCGACGATCGCCCGCCTTTACAGCGGGGCCTTCACGCCTCTCCCGACAGGGAGAGGCCCGGGAATGACCGTGAATGCTCGGCCATCCCCGTCCAGCGGAGGTGGAGGATCTGCAATGCAGGAGAAGACGCCCCCGCGCCTGTCTCCCGCTATCCTCCACCAGGAGGGGGAAGGCGGTTGTCATACAAACGCCTTCTCCCACCCCTTTTTCGCCTGCGGAGCGGTGCCGCGAGGGGGTCATTCTCCCGCGCGCGCTCCGCTGCCTCCTTTTGGGACATTACGTCCTCACAAAAGGAGGCTACGGCTGTCCAGGCCTCCTCGCTTCCCAGCATGGATAAGACCACGCCTGGAAGTGAGAGGTCCTGACCAACCACCGCTACCATGTCGCGGCGCGGTTCAGACCACGACGGACACACTTTGAGGGTGTGCTGCGCCGTGTCCTCTGCCGCGCCACATTCATGGCACGACGGGGTCTCCTCTCTTCCTATCCGGTGCAGGCATGATCCGAAGCAACCATGCACCTGACAAAACCTGCACCAGACGGAAAGAGAGGGCACCATGGGACCGCCCCAGCCAGTCTTGAAGGACTGAACCTAGAGCGTCCAGCGTTCGGCGGCCGAAGGTGGCGGAGGCGAGGTCCTCCGTCCAATGGTGGACGATCGCGTCCCTCGCCTCTCGCCGGACGGCTTCCCGCTCTTCTCGGGTAGGGTGCTCTCCGAGCGCCCTGCGTCCCGCCGTCCACTCATACACTCTAGCGAGTACCCACGCCTCGAGCTCCCAAGGAAGGGTACCCGCCAGAGCACACGTAGCCGCGAAGCCCACCGAGCGGTAAGCCCTCGCCACCCGCTGCGCGATAGCCCTCTGGGGCCTGCGGATCGCGGTTGCGTTCTCCCTCCTTTGGAGGGAGTCCGCCTAGATGGGGGCCCCGTATAGGGCCATGCTCTTCAAGATGCCGGCGTATTATTGCCGGCATCGCGCTTTGGGCCCCCCCAGATTTGGGAGGAGCCAAGCGAGCGCGCCCGCGGCCTTAAGCAGGCGCGTCGATAGCCCGCTGAAGTGCGGGCCAAAGCGCCACCTGCTGTCGAGGACTAGGCCCAGATATTTCATCTGGGCCTTCACCTCGACCCTGACGCCCTCTACAACAATGTGGGCGTCAGTAGGGGTGCGCTGCCGGGGCCCGTGGAAGAACACGGCCTCGGTCTTATGCAGCGCCACCCCCAATCCTAGGCGGCGGATCCTTCCCGCAACTAAGGATCCGCCAGCCGAGGCCAGGCTCGCCGCCTCTCTGAAGTCTCTCCCCCGGGCAGTGAGGAGAGTGTCATCCGCGTAGCAGATGACACTCGTGCCACGGAGGAGAGCTCCCCGCAGGGGCCAGTCAAATCCGATATTCCACAGGAGTGGTCCTAGGACGGACCCCTGTGGAATACCGGACTCTGCGCTGTACCGCTGAAGCTGGCCCGCTCCATCTACAAGGAGGACTGCTCTGTCCTCCAGGTAGTCAGCCAGAAGGCTCCGTAGATACTGAGGCACTCCATGGTAGCGGAGCGCCTCTAGTATTGTCGGATGGGGGATGGAGTTGAAGGCGTTGGCTATGTCAAATGACACAGCCAAAACTCCGTCCCCTGCCTCCTCGGCCTCCTTCACTTGGCCCTTCAGACGGGTCAACGCGTCGACTGTCGAACGCCCCACTCAAAAACCGAATTGGGCGTCCGACAGGTTCGGCCCTATCCCCCCCAAGTGGCCATTAAGCCGAGCGGCGACGATCCCCTCGAATAGTTTACCAGCCTCATCAAGCAGAACGATGGGCCGGTATGCCGAGGGGGAGTCCGCCGGGCGTCCCTCCTTCCGGAGGAGGCACAGCTGCCCTTCCTTCCAAGGTTTCGGGAACCTCCCAGCCGCGAAACACGCGCTAAAGATGTCCCGAAACCTCTCCTCCATTTCGGTGGCGGCGATGGCCACCACCCGTGCGGGGACGCCGTCTGGCCCGGGGGCTGTCTTCTTGGCGCGGAGGCGGAGCGCCGCCACTCCAAACTCCACCTCCGTTACCGGAGGGACCTCTGCCTGCGGCGGAACCGCCTCCTGCGGGGGGTCCATCACTGGTGGGGTGAATCTGGTCCCGGTCGGAAACAAGGACCGAACCACCCCATTCAGCAATGACGGCTCGAGGGTCTCCGCAATTGGGGGACCAAAGGGGCGCAGTTTATTCCGCGCCGCCTTATACGGTCTCCCGTACGGGTCACTGTCGAGACCCTCGAGCATCTCCGCTCTAGCCGCGTCTTCAACGGCAAACATCGCCACCTTGAGGACCTTCTTTGCCTCTAAATATGAGGCGTATAAAAGGTCCTCGTTCTCCGGGTTCCGCAAGCTGCGTCGTCGGCTCCGCGTGTAGGCCCTCCTGGCCCTCACGCAGGCGGCCCGGAGCTCCGCTAATTCCTCCGACCACCAATAGACGGCGCGACGGGGAGGTGGTCGGCGAGACCGAGGCATGCTGGAGTTGCACACCTCGGTCAGGGACTTTCGCAGCTGGACCGCTGCGGCGTCCACGTCCTGGACATTGGTGGGAGGCGCGAGCCAGTCCTGGAGGAACGCCGCCTCCCTGGCCGCTCCCCGGTCCAGGTGAGTGAGGGCCCACCGTGGAAAGGGGGATCGGCCCGGGCGGGCCTCCCCCCCGGGGCTCTGGGTGGAGATGTCGAACCGCACATATCGGTGGTCCGACAAGGTCTCCACCATCTCCACCCGCCAGTCAACGACGCGGGCGGCAAGTGCGGGGGTGGCAAACGAGACATCGACCACCGACCCTCCCAGTTGCCGCACACACGTGTGGACTGTCCCTCTGTTAAGGAGGGACAAGCCGGACGAGGTCGCCCAAAACTCGACGGCTCGTCCGCGAACGTTGCAGGTGGTGGCCGGGTTGCCCCAGGCCGCCGACTTGGCATTTAGGTCGCCCAATACGACGACCTGGCGCGGCGCCGCCCTCCCGACGACTGCGGTGAGGATTTCGAGATAATTCTCGACATCCGATAGAGGGTGGTTTGGGGAGAAATATACCCCCACCAGAGCTATATTCCCCCACGCGGCGGCCACGTATCCCGGTCCCCTCTCTAAGAGCAAGAAGGGAGGGGAGTCTGTGGAAGGCCGCGCAACCAACGCCACCAAGCCATCCGGATCGCCCAGCCAACGGCCAGGAACCGAGTACGGCTCGGCAACCACTGCCACGTCCACCAACCACTCAGCTATGGCCTGCATCAGCAGGTCCTGCGCTGCTTTGCAGTGGTTGGTGTTCGCCTGGAGGATGCGATGACCGGTCCCATCCATCATTCGGACATCGCACCCTCCTCGTCGGCCACCGAGGTCCCAGCTACAGGGACGACGGCGATGGCGGCAGGCTGAGCCGGAGCTTGTGCTTTGCCCTTATTTGGGGGAGGATTGCAATTCCTCCCCTTCATGACGTGGCCCGCTGGGCGGCCACTGGCGGCGCACACCGTACAGTGTGGCGTGGCGGCCTTGCAGGAGACGGATCTGTGTCCCTCCTTGCCGCAGCGGTAGCAACAGTTTGACCTGTCCACCTTGGACGTGCAGAGGGCCCGAGTGTGTCCAATGCCAAAGCACTTGAAGCAGCGCAGAGGCTGCTCTTCAAGTGCCCGAACCACACTCGAGCTAAACCCGATGGTGAGCCGTCCCTTGGCGAGGACGGCTTTGGCCGCGGTGACTGGGCACTCAAGGCGAATGGTGCCCATGCCACCACGACCGGGCCTGATGTCCCGACCCAGTACCGCTGCGACGCTACAGCCCCCCATGGCTGCGACCGCCACCACCACCTCCTCTTTGGTGACCGAATCGTCCAGATTGGACACCTCCAAGGCGGCGGACTTGACGGGCCTGACCACTTTGGCCGCATCCGCAATGACCTCTTGCAACTTGGTTGCGAAGAGGTCCGCGTTGGCGCCGCCCTGAGCCCCCGGGAACTCGAAAATCCGAGCCCCGGCTTGGGTCTGACGGCACGTCATTGCGCCGATTCCCAGGTGGGTGGGATCGGCGTTGGTACGAGCCCGTCTCAGCACTGACTCGTACGTTTCCCCTCGCTGTGCAGCCTCCGCGGTCAGCGTCACCACGACGGCCGCGGTCTTGGGAGCAACAAGAGGCTTCCTCCCACCGGCAGAGGCCCTTTTAGCTGCGGGAGCAGCGGTGCTGGGCTTAGAGGCAGACGTTTTCCCCTTCCCTTTACCATTCCCCTTCCCCTTGCCAGTCGCCTGGGACGAGCTGGGAGGAGGGTTGTTGGCGTGGGAGGCAGGGTCGGCGCCCGTTCCTGTCTTCTTTTTCTTGCCCTTATCCTTTCCCTTCTTGACCACTTTCGTCCACGGCTGATTAGACTGGGTGGTCGAGGGGAGCAGAGCGTCTTGCTCCTGGGAGGATGGTCCCGGCTTGGACGGCCTCTTGTCCGCCGCGAGAGGCGGCCGGAGGCGTTTTTCCGGCAAGAGCCTGTCCTCTATACCGGCGAAGCAGGCTCTCGTGAAGGTCCTTTCCTCCATGACTACCTTGCGGATAATATCCTCAAGGTTGAAGGAGGAAGGACCTTCGGCCGCAGGTCTCGGCTCGGCTTGAGATGGCCGGGCCATGACTTCAGCCAGCTTCTTATGCAGCTGGCTGACCTCCGACTGCAGGCGATCTACCTTCGCCTGCAGCTGCCTTGTTTCCTCGGTCGCTGTGCGCTGCACCAGCTCCCGGACAATGCTGGCCATGCTGGCGGCCCTGCACTTAAGGGACTTCTGTAGAGTCCCTTTAAGATTAGAGGACTTAGAGGTGACCTCCTTAATTTCCTCTTCATCCTCTTGCGCCATCCGCTCTAGCTCGGCCAGCGAGTGGTCCGCGTAGAGGACGCTGGACGCGCCGTACCCAGTCTTGGCCCGGGCGGCGCGTGCCTGCTGCTCCTTGGCGGCAACCTTCTCCTCCAGATCCTGTTGGAGTTGCTTCCGCCGAGACAAATCTAGCTGCCGTTTGGCATCCGCTAGACCCACGTCGTGGGTGTCCGCTACAATCGAAGACGATATCGGCTTTTTGGCCTTCACCTTCTTCGACTTGGTGCTCTTCGTCGAGTCCGAAGAGCCCCCACTACCATCCTTTAGGAAAGCCCGCTTACGCTTTTGGAGGCGATTTTCGACCTCCATCGCCGAACTTGAGTCCGACTCAAGCGCGTTGTCTGACTCTGACAACTCGCCAGCCCTGCAATAAAAGCTAGCCGCAGATGGTGCGCGGCTTGCTTCTGACGCCGAAGTAGCGTCGTCTGCGGAGCCCTGAGAAGGGCTTTTTGGTTGGCCCTGAGAAGGGCCTTTTGGTTGGCCCTGAGAAGGGCCTTTTGGTTGGCCCTGAGAAGGGCCTTTTGGTTGGCCCTTAGAAGGGCCTTTTTTGAAACGCCCGAAGGCGTCCCGCAATTGAGGCGTCGTCGCCTCCTCAGGCGCTAGCGCCCTACCACTGTTGCTATGCGCAGACGCGCATACAACCTCCTCACCGCTCCCTACCGTCTCACCTAACCTAGATTTGTTTAAAGAGTTATTCATAATCAGATCCCACGAGTAAGTGGGAAGGGTGGGTCACCCCGGACAGTGCCCACTGTAACCAGGGAAGTCTAACGTAACCCGCTCAGGGGAGCGACACTTCCCTGGCGGGGGACGCGGTAGCGACTGAAACTCCGTTCAGCCTTCCAGACCTTACGCCGCGCCGCCGCTTATCCTCGGGTAATTTTTTATAGAGGTTGTCTTCCTCGCAGCCCAGGCGACCAAGCCAAGGCCTATCGGTCCCGCTCAGATCGCAAAACATGACTGCGACCATGTTGCGGGGTTACGGTTTTGGGGCGGTGGCAGGGAAGAAAACTCCCACTGCCTGCCCGGCGGCAGGGTAAGTGCACGCCAAGGCCCGACACCTCTCCGCAAGCCTAAGAAGGCTATCCTCCGCTCAAGCTCAAGCTTGAACTCAAGCCAAGCACCTGTCCACTCGGCATCCCGCGAGGAAACTGACCCATACAGCCGACTCACGGGAACCAAGATGGACGGCATCCCCGCTCTAAATCCCCCCCCCCCCCCATCCCACCCCAGTGTTTGGTCCGTGCCGGTAAACCGATAACTCCCATTTCTGGGAGCCGTTCCCCTATCCGCCACCCGGGGACGCGCCGTGTTGGGGTACACCTCCCCACCCACTGGGACTACCCAGCAGGTTCGCGGAACATAACCTAACCTAACCTTACCTAACCTAACCTTACCCGCAGAGAGGAACCGAGAACGCACTCTATGACCTGTTAGAGCACATAAAAAAAGGAGTAAATAGTAAAAACATCGTACTCCTAATCTCTTTGGACATAGAGGGTGCCTTCGATAACGCGTGGTATATATCGACAAGTTGGTATTTTAATGCTGGCCATTAAAATACCAACTTGTCGAAAAAAGGTGTCCGGGAAATCTGTACCGGATGGTATGTTCGTATCTCACAGACCAAAAGATCACGGTAAACTATGCTAGAGCAACTTACGAGAAGGAAACTACAAAGGGTTGTGTCCAAGAATCCATAGGAGGACCAATCTTTTGGAACGTCATCCTAGACTCGTTGCTGCAAAGCCTAGAGATGGATGGAGTATACAGACAGGCCTTTGCAGATGATGTGGTTCTCGTTTTCACAGGAGAGTCGGTGAACAGCCTAGAGCGGTCTGTCAACTCAACGCTGGATAAAGTGGCAACGTGGGAAAATCACAACAAACTCAACTTCGCACCGCATAAGACCAACGCGATGCTACTAACGAAGAAGTTGAAATATGAAACCCCAAAGCTATTTATGGCCGGAACAAAACTGGACCTCGTTGAGGAGATAAATTTTTTGGGCCTGATCATCGACCGAAACCTAGTCTTCAAATCCCACGTATCCGCGCAATGCAAGAAAGTAGCTGATATCTACAAACAGCTGGCATGCGCAGCGAAAGTAACATGGGGTCTAAACTGCGAGATCACGAGAACCATTTACATCGCGGTGGTGGAGCCTATTATGACATACGCCTCAAGTGCCTGGTACCAATCTGTAGAGCTGCAAATGAATAAAAATCAATTCAATGCGCTCCAGAGAGGATTTGCACAAAAGGTCTGTAGGTCATACCGAACGGTCTCACTCACTGTAGCACTGTCACTGTCGGGTCTGCTGCCACTGGATCTAAGGATCCAAGAGGCGGCGAACCTATACAGAGCCAAAAAAGGTCTGGTGAAAGACTATCTCCTACCCGAAACGGAACTCGAACTCAGAGTGGGATATCTGGAACAGCCCCATCCATCTACCCTAACATCCGTAGAGTACGAACTGCTAGAAGACACCGTCCAGCAGATCACCGGACCCCAAATATACACCGACGGCAGCAAAATCGACGGAAAAGTAGGTGCTGCTCTAACCCAGTGGGAGGAGGGAAGGGCGTCAAACTTCGCCACCTTTAAGCTTCACCCTGCGTGCACAGTATTCCAGTCGGAACTCTATGCTTTCCACAGGGCTCTTCAGATGGTAAACTCGAGCATGGATCCCGTAGTTAGCATACTGAGTGACTCAAGATCGTCACTCGACCTGCTCCGGAACCCCAGTTTGAATCACCTTCTGGCGAAAAGCATAAAGGAGAACATTGCCAGGATCCAAGAAGGAAGACGAGAGATCCGAATGTTCTGGCTAAGGGCGCACGTAGGCACTGTCGGAAATGAGAGAGCGGACGAGTTAGCGAAAGCTGCAGCGCTCGAGGACACCACACAGAACTATAGAAGGATTCCCCTGTCTTACGTTAGGAGGAAGATTCGTGAAGAATTGATCCGCAAATGGCAGGATCGATACCAAACCTTCAGCACAGGTGCGGTAACGAGAAGGTTTCTTCCAGACGTCCACAGTGCATATCGGATAACTCGCTCTACAAAATTTACACCAATCCAAGTGCAAGTTTTAACAGGTCACGGGGGGATAGCCGAGTATCTTCACAGATTCAAGCTGAAAAACAGCCCGGGATGCGAATGCGACCCTGAAATCTGTGAAACCGTGTGGCACATCATACTCGACTGCCCTCGTTTCCTAGCGGCTCGAACAGATCTAGAAGCCCGAATTGACAGAAACCTGGTCGAATCGGAACTGCACAACATCGTTGCAGATCCTTATTGCAGACCGCATTTTCTGTCGTTCGCCGAGAAGATCTTTAGAGCTGCGGCAAGTAGACACACTGATCTTCTGCCCCTCGAATCACAACCAATACCCGTTAGTCAAGCTACAAGCAGCATCGGCTCTCGGCAAGAACCTACAACCAAAAGTGTCGCTGTCCACACACTCCTCGCTTGCGGGGAGAGAAGAGTGCTTGGGATTAGAATCCAAATAGTGGCACTCTTCATGGACAGCGCCAACGAGCTGCTTGGAATAGGCTTCTGCCGGACCGGGGCTAGAAATCCCTTTTAGATTTCACCTGGCTTGGCATCACTCACAAATGGGAGCACTTCAAAAACGACCATGAGGCGCAAAGTATATAGCGCGTTACCTGAAACGGAAGTGGCGGGCCACCGATGTCGACTAGTCCGATCGCACAACAAGACGATCGTTCTGCTCGCATTGGAAGGCAACTATACCCCTTTCGCACAGGCATGTTCGATGCTCACCATGTAGGGAGAAACGGGCGGAGAAGCGGGAGATCCCCGTGTTATAAGTGTAGACGCGATGACGGTCGGGTATGAGCAGGGACAAGTTGTAGACCGGCAATGTTGTTTAAAAGCCTCAGAACAACATGAGGTGGTCGTGTACGAAGACAGAGGAGAAAACCTAAACTTCCTCAAAGCACACGACCCAAAAACAGTAACCGATAGCTGGGGCATCCCATGCCAACCTCGATCAGCGGATCCAAACGTGTCCAACAGAAAGCAGCCGCCGAAAAAACTGCATTACATCAAAGCAGTGTGCAGGAGCAAAAGTAGAGAGCCAAAGTCGGAGGCCATCTTAAGGGATTTCTAGACACCTTCAGCTCGATGCTGCAAGGGCTGTCAGGAAATCCTTTTCCAACGACGAGATCGAAAGACAAAGAGGCACTCGAAGAAGCTCCAGCAAAAAAGGCGAAACTCAAAGCTCCACTAACGACAGTAATAACTAAGTCCAAAATCCCAACAAAACCGGCACCAACGCAGGCGAAAAGAACTAGAGCCGACATGGGGCAGGTCGTTCCACTTCGTCTAGTAAATGCAACGTCACCGCAGGATCACGCGTACAACGCCTTCCCCGAGTTTCTAGCTATCACCAAAGCAACCGCAGATGTCAACCTCGGAGTGTGCAAAACCATCTTGCAACACTTTGAGCAGGGCAATGCAAAACTGCTAGAGAAGAAACTTGAGGAGGCAGAGGCTGCCATATACAACAACGGCAATTCCCAAGTCATAAAGGGAAAAATGACAGGTAGTTATATGGCGGCTTACAACGCGACCAATGGTTTTGTGGAGATGTGCATTGAGGGAACCGAGAGCGGAGCACCTAAGTTTAATACCCCACAAGGAGACCCCTTAGTTGTTGTCGCAAAGTGCACAAGGATCCTACTGGATGGCAGGATTCTCGATATGGCGAAAACCATAATCAGGACACTGCATCCGGCTGGAATGACTGGGCACTGCCAACAACTGAGTGGGTCAATGGAGTTCCGGGGTGTGGAAAGTCAACCTGGGTGGTAGGGCACTTTGATGCTGACAAAGACGCCATCATCACCACAACATCAAATGCAGCTAGCGACCTAAGGGAGAAGCTAGCGCCTCGTGTTGGTGGCCTTGTCAAGACCAGGGTACGCACCATGGCTTCAGTCTTGGTGAATGGCTTCAGAGAGTCCGACAAATTCAACCGTCTCATGGTTGACGAGGCTCTCATGAACCACTTCGGAGCCATCGTCATGGCTGCCAAGCTGTGTGATGCCAAAGAAGTGGTCCTCATCGGAGATGTCAACCAACTACCTTATATCGACAAAAAAAATCTCTTCGAACTGAGGTACTGCCGCCCAAACCTGGTAACAAACATCAGCCAGGAGTTGCTCTGCACACACCGGAACCCCTTGGACGTCGCCTACGCCCTACGTGAGGTTTATTCCGGGATTTACTCCTTAACCCTAAAAGCTCACTCGTTGAAGGTGAAAACCTACACTGGTGCCCAAATACAGTTTACGCTCCCCAATACGTTTTTCCTAGTCCATACTCAGGGCGAAAAGGAAAACTTTATTGGACAGGGCTGTGGTGAAGGCACAGGTTCGCGAACGCTCACCATCCATGAAGCGCAGGGGTTAACGTTCGAAACAGTAATCATTGTTCAAACTAAGGGCAGAACAATTGGATTACATCATAACGATCCCCATGCGGTAGTAGCAGTGTCACGGCACACCACCAGCTGTACCTACTACACCGATGATGACAATGACGCAATAGGGTACTTCATCAAGAGAGCTATGACCGCGTCCACTAAGAAGATCTTGGAGTATAATCTTAAAATGTCAATAAAGCACCGAAACGCAGCGGTCGTCGAAAAGTTGGCTCAGGAGATGAGGTGTGCCAATTTGTAAACTTAAGTTGTAATAATAGTCCATAGTAAAGTTAATGTCAATGTTATCAATAATATATTAATTGTAAGTAATTAAATCCCATAATGTAAAACAATAATTTAAATTGTAAGTAAAAATAATTTTAAGTAAGTAAATTCCCATAATGTAAAGTTAACAAAAAGCAGAACACAATGTAAATAAACAAAAGCGAAAATAAACACAAAAATTATATATGTATATATATATATATATATATATATACAGTCAAAATCTGTTATAACTACATCGAAGGGACTACTCATATTGAGTCGTAAAAAGCGATAGTTGTAACAAACGGGGACAGGTATTGAAGTTTACGGGAACGTTAGAAGTGTTTTTAAAAACTAAACTTTTATATTTTGATAAAAGAATTTAATTAAAATAATGTTACAGTGAAACGTCTAAGACTAATTTCATTCTCGAGACGAATGATTTATTTAGTATTACAATAATACAGCCAAGAGGCACATAACACGTGGGTGGTCGCTGATAAGCGGCCAGCCAGACATATGAGAATGCAGAGTTTGCGTCTTAATGCGTTCAATGTAGTTATGCGTATCTCAGCTGGTTGCATAACTCCTCCCTCCTCAAGAGCGAAATTATCGGGTCTCGCGGAAGCTCTGATCCGATCATTTCGCTTAAGCATAAAACAATAAACAATAAAACCAATAATAAAAATGCTTAAGATTAAGTACAATAATAGAGTGCCTAAACTAACACTGTTTACTCTGACGCCACTGATATCTTTTTCACTTTCACTGAACACTCTTTCTTTTAACTTTAGAATACGTGAAAATTGTTTAATTTCCTCCAAATCAATGTTCTTGATGTTAATAGTAGGCAATGAAGTAAAGTTTATCATTTTTAAGTTTTGAAACGTAATAATTGGAGTGATCTTATACTGTACACGTTCTGTGAATGTTCTACGATAATTTAGTTTAATCTCGTCCAGAATAACCTCGCAGTCTTCATTTGTTGTTATAATATATGTACTATAGAGCGACTCTCTTGTGTTATCATGATTACATTTTTCCACCAATACTGTTGGTTTACGTGTAAAAACATTCCAGCTATCCAAACTGATTCTCTGAACCTTGGTGTCTTCGATGTCAACTGCGTATGGTATACATGAGGTAAGATCTGTCTGGAACTCCAGAAGCTGCTCTGCACACGTCAGTGTTGTAAACTGAACCACGTTATTCTCGCTGCATAAGAAGTTGTTATCTGCAGAAATTTTCTCGCATGGCCTCGAGACCGGCAGGTATTTCGAATCTTTCACCAAAAGGTAAGAGAATTCGGGAAAAACTACAATTGTCTTGTTTATAGAATTCGTATAAATCGGTAATGAATAAATTTAAAATAATTGTAGATATTTTTATCTATTAATGGAAGTTCCATTATGAACGTTAACTTGTTTTCCTTTACATAAGCTTTTACAGTGATAATTCTTTCAAATTTTAACAAATTACTCTCATTAACTTCATAAACTAAACTATTTACTTGCTCTATGGATTTTAACACTTGAAGTAATTCTATAGGATTTACGATAGACCGATGTAGTACAGACACTTTACTAAATGCCAAAGCTGTCTCTATTTCACTAACCGTTGCATACATAATCCTGAACATACTCATAAATGTATCAAACATGCTTAGGGTGTGCATCAAAAAGAGACTGGCGTTTTCTTTAAAATCTTTATATTTTAGTAATTCTTCAATTCTTTTCAATCTTTTTTCCAATAATAACGTATTTTCTTGTAAGGTTTCTGTACTATTCACAAAGTTATCCAACATTCTGGTGATCAAGATTATCTTTTTATCAATAGCGTTTTATTTAGAGCCAATTCGCGAAATAAGAGTGTCATATCGAATAGCGTCATCGTTATCTAAATTTCCAGAAACTGCCTTAATTAATGATCCGAGGGGACTAGGCCTCTCTTATATCTATCTAATGGAACCAACTGCCGAAATTTCTCTACAGTTATGTTACGCATGTACTCTACTTGAGTCCTAATACCTAAAAATTCATGGGCATATGGTGTATGACCATCTACTAATCTAAGAAACTGATTAAACTTTAATATATGATAATCTAAATCGCTACTAATACCGCTCAAATCTAAAATCTTAACTATTAACCACTTATCTTCCTCCTTAAACGCTTGTCCTTCTTTAACGGGTAATATCCCGGGATTGTTTTCAATCCTTTGAAGATGAAGGCCCTGGTTTTGGGGAAGCAGGGCCAGTACGACCAAGCACCACCTGTGGAGGACGTTTCACATTTTTACCTATAGCACTGAAACGTGGTCCTTTACTCATGGCCTCATGACCAAGCTCAAGGTCGCTCAACGAGCTATGGAGAGGGCTATGCTCGGGGTTTCTTTGCGTGACAAAATCCGCAATGAGGAAATCCGCAGAAGAACTAAAGTTGCCGACATAGCTCTCAAAATTAGCAAGTTGAAGTGGCAATGGGCAGGCCACATCGCTCGTAGAACCGATAACCGTTGGGGAAGAAAGGTTCTCGAGTAGAGACCACGGACTGGAAGACGCAGCGTAGGCCGGCCCCCCACAAGGTGGACCGACGACCTAGTAAGAATCGCGGGGAGCCGTTGGGCGCAAGCGGCTACCAACCGCTCGATGTGGCGATCTAAGGGGGAGGCCTATGTTCAGCAGTGGACGTCTTCCGGCTGATGATGAAGTATCCATTAAGGAGTGTAATGCATTTTAAAAATTAATTTGTCAATGTATAATTCAAGTGAAATAAATAAAACAATAATCAATAACTCCATTCTAATCTTTAATTTTAATCAATTTTAATCACAATTTACGTTGACAGTAAAAATATGTAAAGAAATTATAAATGTTGATCAGCGTAATTAAAAGCGTATGTAATCGTTAAAATTTAATAAACTTTAGTATAAATTTATAAATTTATAATGAGGGAACTTAGATAATGAAAGCAGGATACGCATTAAACTAATTTATAGTTTGTATATATTGTATAAATGTTAATATGGTATGAAGTATTAGGTATAAAAGGAAAATAAAAGTTTAAACCGTTGCATAATAAATAGCAACGGTAGATTCGACGAAAAAAAAACTCTGGGAAAAATGCATTACGCATGCCCCCCATTGGGGGATGGGGAGGATATGTGGGACTCCCCGGTCGACTAGGACCGGTATACCCACTAAACGACCCAGCGGCACTCCGGCATCGTCTGCGTGGAGGAGGATTGGGAAACCGGCAGAGCTTTTACTTCCAATCCCCCGCCGACGACCGCCCGCCTTTACAGCGGGGCCTGCACGCTCCTCTCTGTAGGAAGGGGCTTAGGAACGACAGCGAGTGCTCGGCCGATCTTGCCTGACGGTGGCGGTGATTATGTGCAATGCGGAAGAAGGCGCCCCCGCGCCTGTCTCCCGCTATTCACTACCGTGGGGAGTGAGAAAGCGACTGTAATCGCCGCCTTCTCCTACCCCTTCTACGCCTACGCAGCGGCGCCGCGAGTGGGTCCTTCTCCCGCGCGCGCTCCGCCGCCTCCTTGTGGGACATCACGTCCTCACAAAAGGACGCGACCGCTCCCCAGGCCCCCTCGCTTCCCAGCATAGAGTTGACCACGCTCGGGAGCGAGAGGTCCGGCCCGACTGCCACCACTAAGCCGCAACGCGGCTTGGACCACGATGGGCACACCTCGTGGTTGTGCTGCTCCGTATCCTCTGCCGCACCGCAATCGTGGCAAGACGGGGTCTTCTCTCTTACGATCCGAAGCATCCATGCCCGGAAAACACCTGCACCATCCGGAACGAGAGGTAACCGTGGGACCTCTCGAGCCATTCTGGTAGGATTGGCCCGAGAGCGTCCAACGTTCGGCGGCCAAACGCGGCGGAAGCGAGGTCTTCCGTCCAATGGTGGACGATTGCGGCCCTCGCCTCACGTCAGACAACCTCCCGCTCTTCCGGGGCGGGGTGCTCTCCGAGCGTCCTACGCCCCGCCGTCCAGTCGTACACTCTGGCGAGCACCCACGCCTCGAGCTCCAAGGAGGAGTGCCCTCTAGAGAGCACGCCGGCCGCCAGAGCGCACGCCGAGCGACGCGAACCTAACCTAACCTTTTTTTTTTTTTTGACGAGGGGCAAAATCTGCAACCAGATACCCTACTGCATAGAGGGTACAGTAGGGTTATGTGAGGTTCACGGACTCGTGTACTCACTAAAACTCCCCCGGTGGCCATCCTCGACGTTTGTCAGGGGAGCTCCGGGATCTCCGAGGGAACGCACCGGTACCCCCTCACGCTGTGCCTTTGCACGTCAAGGGGGAGGCTATCTAGCCACTGCCGCTGCCGCTGTGAACACCGTGGTGTACAGGGGTACACCACGGTGTTCACAGCGGCACATTGCCACAATGTGCCGCCGCCCTCCCGGGGCCCGTTTAACGGACAGCTGAAGCCTTCACTCCGACCACTCACGGACCCGAAAGTTCCCCTGTCTGGCAGGATACCACACAAAAGCCCCTTATGGGGCAGGCGCAGCGGGGTGGCCACTGCCACCTCGCCGTCGCCTCCTTCTCCGAGCGGAATCAGCCCTCTCGCGATCGCGCTCGGCGGCCTCTTTCCCAACCATAACGGTCTCACAGAAAGAGGCCACCGCCTTTCACGCCGTCTCATCTACCAGCATAGACTCTACTACACCTAGTAGAGAGAGGTCTTGCCGAATCCTGGCGATCAGGGTCCGCCGCTCCTCGCACCACGCCGAGCATTCCTCAAGCGTGTGCTGGGCGGAATCCCGATCCCTCCCACAATGGTGGCATTGCGGTGTCGGTTCGCGTCCGATCCTATTCAGGTACTCACCGTAGCACCTGTGCCCGGTGAGTACCTGTGTAAGTCGATAGGTGACGTTACCCATTTCCCTCCCCAGCCAAGTTTCGAAGCTCGGCACAATCGCGCCGACGGCGCGTTGGCGCATGTTCCACGGCTCCTCGAGCCGCTCGCGCCACATCCCGAGCGCACGTCAACGCTCTTGCACCCGCACTTCAGCTGGCGCGACTCCGCTCCCGTCATCACGGCGGAGGCGCACGTACACACGTGCGTCCATCTCCGCCAAGATGTCAAAGGGCGGAAACCGCACCAGGAGAGTTGCCGCCTCGAAAGATATCGTTGATATCCTTGTGCGATCCGGATGGCGACAATACGCTGCAGGCTATAGAATATAGTCCTGCTGCGTCGGCACTCCGTGAAACACGAGCGCCTCCCTGATCGCCCTCCAGGGCAGGGAGTTGAATGCGTTAACGATGTCCAAGGACACCGCCATCGCCTTCCTGCCCTGGGACACCGCCTGGTTCGACAGCATACGGACACGAAAAATCGCGTCCACTGACGAACGAGCACGCCGGAAACCAAACTGGTCGTCCGACAAGTCGTGGCCTACCTGCCACAGGTGTGTGCATAGACGAGCCGCAATTATTCTTTCGAACAACTTGCCGGCCTCGTCCAGCAGGCAAATGGGACGGTACGCAGAGGGCGAGTCTGCGGACCTGCCATCCTTCTTCAAGAGGACCAACTTTGCCTCCTTCCAGCCCTTGGGGAACACCCTGCGGCGTAAACAACTGTCAAACAGTTTTTGCAGTCGGTCCCCCAGGCTGACAGATAGAGCCAGCACCGAAGTCCGACCAGGTATTACGTCAGGGCCTGGTGCTTTATTGCGAGCCCTGAGGCGTTTCACAGCGCGAACCAACTTCTCCTCGGTTACCCCCAGATCATCGGACCAGATGGTTGGTTCCGACGATAGCCCGGGGGAACCTAACATTTTTTTTTTTTTTGTTACAAGGGGAAATCCTTAGTGGGTACCCTCGACCACGGGGGGTAGCCGGGGGTTAAGTCGGAATCCACGCCTCTGGCGGGCTACCGACTAAAACCCCTTGGAGTGCCTTCCTTACGCCTTTTGTGGCGTGGCACGGGATCGCGCTGGCACTCTACCGCACCGCACCGGCGTTCAGCCCAGCCACTGCCGGACCTCTTGCGCCAGGGGGGAGACAGCTCAGATATATGGAGCTGTCTCCCAGACGAGGCGAAACTGTGCAATGCGGGCTAGGGTCCCCTACCCTGCACCCACTAGTCTCGCCTACGAGGGGGGAAGGAGTTGGGCAAACCGCCTTCTCCGGCCCCCCTCTCGTCTGCGCCGAAGCGGGTCGGCAAGGGCGTCAACCTCTTGAGCCCGCTCCGCGGCCTCTTTTTGCGACATCACATCCTCGCAAAAGGAGACCATGGCAGCGAGAGGGTCGCGCCTATAACCACCGTTAGGGCAGTGCGCTGGGTGGCCCACGACGGGCACACCTGGAGGGTGTGCTCCACCGTGTCCACCGCAGTGCCACAGTGGTGGCACTGCGGCGTCGATTCCCTTCCGGCGATGCGGTGCAGGTACTTACCGAAACATCGGTGCCCGGTAAGCACCTGCACCAAGCGGAACGTCAGGGCACCGTGCCCACGCTCCACCCATTGCCAGAGAACTGGCAGTATGGCCTCTATCGTCCACTGTCCAAAGACGGCGGACGAGAGGCTCTCCTCCCACCGCACCATCAGCTCCTCTCTAGCGCGGAGTCTGATATCACGTTCCTCTGCCGCCATGCGCAGCCCTCCCTCAGCCCTCCTCGCCGCTCTATGTTGGTACACGGCGGCGAGGACCTCCGCTTCTAACTCCCACGGGGGGAATCCGGCCAGGGCGCAGGCTGCATCCGAGGACACCGTTCGGTATCCCCGTATTGCCCTCAGCGTTATGATTCGCTGGGGTCGCCGCAGCCGCGCCCTGTTCCCTCTATTGAGGGCTCCAGCCCAGACAGGGGCTCCATAGAGGGCCATGCTCTTGATCACCCCAGCGTACAGTCGGCGGCAACTGACGCTGGGGCCCCCTACATTGGGCAGCAGCCGGCCCAAGGCTGCGGCAGCACCCACCAATCTGGGCGCCAAACCTTCAAAGTGGGCTTGGAAGGTCCAACGCCCATCCAGAACAAGGCTCAGATATTTAATCTGGGCCTTGACCAGGACCGCCACCCCTTCGACGGTAATGTGAGCCCATTGGGGGTGGGGGGGCACACCGAGGCCTATGGAACATGATGGCCTCGGTCTTGGGGGGCGCCACCTTTAGCCCCAGTAGTCGAATACGTTCGACCACCAGGGCTGTACCCACTTCCGCCCTTCGGGCTTCCTCCCTGAAGGTGTCCCCTCGGGCTATGACTAGGGTATCATCCGCATAGCAAAGGACGCTCATCCTTGGGATTAGCGTCCTGCGGAGAACCCAGTCATAGCCTATGTTCCACAGTAGGGGTCCCATCACCGACCCCTGCGGAACTCCACACTTCATCGGCCGCTGGACCACCGCCCCCGCCCCGTTCACACACCGGACTTCTCTTCCCCGTAGGTAGTCCTCTAGGAGGCTCTTTCGGTAGGGAGGCACTCCATGGAACCGGAGTGCTTCCATAATTGTGCCGAAGGGGAGGGTGTTGAACGCGTTGGCGATGTCAAGTGACACCGCCAGCACTCTCTCACCGCCTTCGGTCGCCTCCGCTGAAATGGTCTTCAGGGCCGAGAGAGCGTCTATTGTTGACCTCCCGGCCCTGAAACCATATTGGGCCTCGGACAAGTCCGACACTATCACCGTCAGGTGCTGAACAAGGCGGGACGCCGCGATTCTCTCAAATAACTTCCCCGCCTCGTCCAGCAGGACGATGGGCCGGTAAGCGGACGGGGAGCTAGGCGGTCAGCCGGCCTTCGGAATGAGGACTAGGCGCCCAATCTTCCATGGGTGCGGAAACTGCCCGGTCTCTAGGCACCGGTTTAGCAGCTCCCGCATGTCGCCCTCGAGGTGTTTGAGGGCGACGGCCAGCACTTTGCCGTGAACCCCATCGGGGCCGGGGGCCGTTCTTTTCCCCCGGAGGCAGACCGCCGTGACCTTGAGTTCCTCCTCTGAGAATGGAGAATGGGGGGGGCATGCAGGGGGGGTCGTGCTCCGGGCAGTCTGGGAAGAGCCCCTCGATCACCCGGCTCAGCAGCTCTGGCTCGAGGGCTTCCGTTGCGGGGACGGCGGCAGCAGTGCAGATTTTGTTCCGCACCGCTCGGTATGGCCGTCCCCAGGGATCCCTGTCCAGGCCTGCCAGCGATTCCTCGCATGCTGACCTCTTCGTTCTGACGATTGCCAGCTGGAGTGCAGTTTTTGCCTCTACCAAGGACGCATAAAGTCGGTCCTCCGCCTCCCTATTCCTCACCCTCCGCCGGCAGCTGCGGGTGTAGGCCCTTCTCTTCGCATTGCAGGTGGTCCGGAGGTCGGCGATGAACGCCGACCACCAGTACACCCGCGAGTGCGGAAGACGCGGGCGGGCTCTGGGCATGGCCGCATCGCAGATCGCTTCGAGAGCGTCGCGAAGGCGGCCAGCGGCTTCTTCGACTTCAGTGGGCGTGGAGTCTTGGGAGCACCACGCCTCTACGATGGCCGCCTCCTCGGCCGCCTCTCGGTCCAGACGGCTCAGCGCCCAGCGGGGAAACGCCTCCTGGTCACGGCCCCGGCGGTGACGGCGGGTCTCAGGCGAACCCAGCGAGGAGGAGATCTCGAACCACACATATAGGTGGTCCGAGAGTGTCTCCTCCCCATCGAGAACCTTCCATCCCTTCACACGGCGTGCGACGGCCGGGGTGGCGAACGATATGTCTACCACGGACCCTCCCTGCCGTCTCACGCACGTGTGGGCCGTCCCCCAGTTGAGGACGACTAGACTGAGCTCCGTCGCCCACTCTTCGACCGCCTCGCCCCGCAGGTCAGTGCGAGTCCCCCCCCAGGCCCGGGATTTGGCGTTAAGATCGCCCATGAACATCACGGGGAGGAGTGCCGCCCTGCGGATGGCCTGTTGGGGGAGAAGTACGCGCCAACCAGTACGCGCATACCCTCCCCATTCTGCTACCACGTAACCCGAGCCCCTCTTTTTGAGAGAGAGGGCCGGCCTCGATCTACACACTATAGCCAAGGAGCCGTCGAGGTCCCCTGCCCAGTCAGAGCGGGGAACCACAAAGTAAGGCTCCGCATTGACGGCGATGTTGACCTCACGCTCCGCCATGACCTGCAGGAAAAGGTCCTGGGCTCTGGCGGAGTGATTGAGGTTTGCCTGCAGAAAGTTAGCAGTCCGACCTCTCATTATTCGGACATACTAACTTCCTCCACGGCTGGCGCGGGGCCGGCAACTGGCAAGGGGCCGGCGAAAGGCGCGGGTTCAGCGGCCGCATGGGTCTTAGGGACCGCGGCTCCCTTCGTTTGGGGAGGCTTGCAGCCCCTCCCTGCCATTTTGTGGCCCGCAGGTCTGCCCGCGCTGGCGCATATCGCGCAGTGGGCCGTCGCCTGGCATGTCGCCGCAAAGTGCTCCGCTAGCCCACAGCGGAAGCAGAGCTCGCTGCGGTCCGTCTGCGAGGGGCACATCGGGGCGGCATGGCCCGTCCCCATGCAGCGAAAGCAGCGCATGGGAAGGGGCGCTAGTGCCACCACCAGCGCGGGAATCCAACCGACCTCTAGCCGGCCTAAGGTGGCCAGGACCTTCGCCAGCGCTACCGGACAGGAGAGGCGCAGAGAGCAGCTTCCCCGCCCTGCTGATTGCATCTCGCCTGTCCGGATCTGCTCTACCGAGCAGCATGCTTTGGCCGCCGCAGCGGCTACCACCTCCGCCTTTGTGATGGAGGTGTCGAGACCCGAGATGCGCAAGTCCGCGCATTTCGTGGGCCTCGACACCTGTGCCACGTCGGATAGGACCTCTGTCAGACGGGAGGCTAGCCGATCTGCTTTTTCAGCATTTTGAGGGCCCTTTACTTCGAGCATCCTGGCCCCCGCAGCCGTTTGGCGCATCCGGAGCTGGGATACTTCGATCCCTAGATCGGATAGCGCCACGTTCTCCTTCGCTTTGAGGAGAGCCTCTTTATAGCTCACCCCCTTTTTCGCTGCCTCCGGCTGTAGCTTAAGAACTACGGTTGAGGAGCGTGGGGGTGTGAGCTTGATGCTCTTTTTGGTGACTGCGGCCTTCGGCTTGGCCTTGGGTGCAGTCGCCTGAGCGGCGGCCTTCGGAGCGGGGCGTGGTACCGCTGGGGGAGAGGCTTTCTTTTTCTTTCCCCTTTTCGTCACCGTGGCCCAAGACTCCGTAATTGCGGGGGCAGCTTGCGGTTGGCTACGGGCCTGAGGCGGAGTCTTCTTTAGGCTTGGGCTTGGCCTCGTGTTGGAGGCAGGCGCCGAACCGCTAGCGTCGGTCCTGGCTGCCGCCCTTTTAGCGTCCGCCGCCAGTGGCGGGCGCAACGTCTTCTTGGGGAGGAGGCGCTCCTCCAAACCTTCGAATCGGGCTTTCAGCATGGTCCCGACTGATTTCAGTAGAGAGCGCCTCACACTCTCCAGGGAATCCGCATCCACTGCCGACATCTGGCGAGAAGGGCTTGGGGGCTTAGAGCTCGCTTTGGAGTAAGCCTGCCGCACAGCCTTCATCTCTTCCTTTAAGCCATCTACCTCGTTACGGAGGTTTTGGTTGGCCACCCTGAGGCGCCGGATCTCCTCGGACGTGTTCCGGACGCAGAGCACATCTAAAATGTTTTGAAGGATCTTCGCCGACTTTTTCAGTTCGCGAATGTATCCCCCTTTCAAGTTACGTGATGTCGCTGCAACGTCGAGGATTTTCACGATAGTCTTTTCTGCCTCTGCCCTGAGGGACTCGCCATCTTTGGCCTCGAAGTGCGCCTCGGCCTCCGCTAGATCCTTATTGGCCGGAGCCTCATTTAGGTAAGAGACCCGTGTACTGCGCTGATGGTCATCATTGCCGGCGGTTGTCGGCTCCTCCTCCCGTGACCTGAGAGCTGACTCAGCTCGCGATAGCCTGGTCTTGCGGCTAGGGGCTGAGATTTTGCCTCGCCTAGCGTGGCAAAATGTGTTTATTTTGGAACTTGGGACTCGAGGCTGTGCCTCAGAGCAATCCGAGTCCGTCACCTCTGAGAGGACCACCTCCCCTACGCGCTTCCGGTTTGCGCCTTTCGGCCGAACCACGCTCTCAGGTCCTTCTCCCGCATCGACGTCATCGTCCACCATGCTGTCGACTGACGCCTCCTTCTCCTTCGTCTCCTTCTCCTCCTCCATCTTCCCGTCGCGGCTAGCTTCTGACGCCAAAGTGGCACCGTCAGCAGAGCCCTGAAAAGGGTTTTTTGGTTGGCCCTTAGAAGGGCCTTTTTTAAACGCCCTAAGGCGTCCCACAATGGACGCGACGTCCTCACAGACGAAAGCGTCCTACTGGTGGTATCGTGCGCAAACGCGCATTCTTCCTCCTCACTACTCTCTGCGCTCATGGCAAGGTCAATGGTGTCAGCACACGCCTTCCAGGCGCATGCTTCCACCTCCATTTTGTCAGTATCCTTGTCATTTGCGAATTCATTGTCCAGTTTCGATAAGCCAGACGATGCTCCACATCGTCGTCTCTTTTTTCAAGGGTGAGCTCCCCTATCAGCACGCCCTGAAAAGGGCGCCTACTCCCGCACTACCAGTAAAGTACCAGTCCACTCAGCATCCCGCAAGGAAGCTGACCCATACAGCCGACTCACGAAAACCAAGCAGTACGGTGCCTCCCTCACAAGAGACGGTTTCACCAGCCCCTCCCAACTTCATCCACTGCGCCCTCTGCTACTCAGAGGGACGCGCGGAGAAGTTACGACCCAACCCAGCCTACCCCACCGACAAAGTGCCGGGGCCTGGTGGTTTCAGTTACGTCTATTTCTGATGGAAATAGACCTAAAACGGGCAGCAACCGCGAGAAAGCCGACCCCACCAGACTTGCCTTGAGGATCTACACGACACGCGCTCTCCCTCAAGAACATACGCCTCCCTACTCGCTCCCAGAGCCGAGTAAAGAAGGCCTGGATTTATCCAAAACAAGCGGCTGAAAGCACGCAAGCTAGGCATAGCAACTACTAATGAATAAACCCAGACCCGCCCACCCAGACGGGACCTAACCTAACCTAACCTTTTTTTTTTTTTTTAGCAGGGGAGATCATTAATGGATTCCTTCCCGCCGGGGGGCGAAAAAGATATGTCGGACTCAGCTTAAAGCGCCCATACCGACTAAAACCACCTGGGTGTTCCTACTCCCTCGCGTCGGCGGTGTCACGGGAAAGCTATAGCTCGAACCGCGGCCCCGTCAGCGTTTGGTCTGCCCTGTCAGGCCCGTCTTCATAGAAAGGGGCTGAAAAGCCCTGTTCCCACTCCGCTTAAAGCGCCTCAGAACACTAAAGGCGCCTTCCAGCTCAGGACCTTACAATACGAGTGATAGACCCCCCGATCCATCACCCGCAGGTCCTTCATGGCGGCATTAGCGCTACATACGCCAAGCGACGCCGGCCATGTCGTCTGCGGCGAATCAGGAAGGAGTTTGGATCTTGCTCCCGCTCCCGTTCCGCCACCTCCTTCTGCGAGATTACTCTGTAGCAGAAGGTTGCAACCGTACTCCAGGCCTCCTCGTTGTCGGCCATAGCATTAACCAGGGCCGACAACGACAAATCCTGTCCAACAATTGCAGATACGGAAGCGCGAGGCTCCGCCCAAGCTGGGTACTCTTCACGCGTATGCTGTGCCGTATCTGCGATACCCACTCCACAGTGGTGGCACGCCGTTGACGGCTCTCGACCACCTCGCATAGATACTTCCTGAAACATCCGTGTCCGGTTAGCATCCGCGCCAGGTGATAGGTGAGCGCACCGTGTTTGTGTTCGACCCAACTCCTGA
This sequence comes from Philereme vetulata, assembly GCA_918857605.2. NCBI lineage: Eukaryota > Metazoa > Arthropoda > Insecta > Lepidoptera > Geometridae > Philereme > Philereme vetulata. The sequence continues at coordinate 4,791,360 of OU975453.1, forward strand.
GGATTAGTCGAATTGCCTCCACTAGTTCCCGGCTAGCCCCCGGGATTTCAAGTCGCTCCGTCCACTTCCGGAAGATATCATCACGTGCCTCTACTTCCCACTGCGCGATCTCACGCGGATGCGGACGGTCGCCCGCTTCTTGTGTCTCCACGCTACGCCAGTACCTGTCCGCAAGCACCTGCGCCTCCAACTCCCACGGTGGAGTACCAGCAAGCAGACAAGCACCGGTATGTGATACAGTGCAGTACGCTCGAGCTGCCCTGAGTGCCATCGCCCACTGCGGGCGCCGTAGCAGTGGCACGTTTCGGGCGCTCAGAGCGTCTGCCCATATCGGTGCACCATAAAGTGCCATAGAGCGCACTACGCTATTATATAATCGCCGGCACGCACCTCCCGGACCCCCTATATTTGGTAGAATCCTTCCCAACGCTCCGGCTACAGTCAACAGCCTAGGGGCCAAACGCCGGAAGTGCTCGTCAAACTTCCATCTGCCATCGAGGACGATTCCAAGATACTTCATCGTCGACCCAACGGCAATGGAAGTTCCCCCAACTATTATCGCCGATCCAGCCGGTGGCGCATTCCGGGGCCCATGGAACACCAGGGCCGCAGATTTGCTCAGGGCCACCTCCAAGCCCAGAGCCCGGATTCTGTGGATCATCTGGGCAACGCTCGCCGTAGCGAGGTGGGCCGCCTCCCGATGAGTCCCTCCACGGGCCGTCACGAGCGTGTCGTCCGCGTAACACGTTACGTTTACTCCGGGTAACGTGGCTCCGCGCAACACCCAGTCGAAGCCGATGTTCCACAGGAGCGGCCCGAGGACCGAACCCTGTGGGACACCGCATGACATCGCTCTCTTCCCCCAGCCATCCTTGTTTGGGAATTCGACCACCCTACCGCTGAAGTAGTCGGACACGACTGCCCGCAAATATCGTGGCACGCCGTGATACTGAAGCGCAGCCTTCACTGTTTCCCATGGAAGAGTGTTGAAGGTGTTGGAGATGTCTAGCGATACTGCCCACAACACTCCGCCACTGGCAACCTCTTCCTCGGCAATATCCCTAACTCGCGCGATTGCGCTGAGCGTAGATCGGCCCCGGCGGAAGCCAAATTACGCGTCGTGCAGCCCCGATTCCATGTTTTCGACTAAGCGAGAGGCCAGCACACGCTCAAAGAGCTTGCTCACCTCGTCGAGCAGGACAATGGGGCGATAGGCCGACGGAAATTCAGCCGGGCGCCCATCCTTACGAAGAAGTACGAGCTTTCCCGTCATCCACGCCTGCGGAAACCGACCCCGCTCCTGGCATGCAGTGAAAAGGGCCCTCACCCACTCACCCATCTCTCCCAGTGCAAGCACTAAAGCTCGTCCTGGCACGCCATCTGGACCCGGGGCAGTATTCTTCGACCGAAGTTTTAGAACAGGCACCCCAAATTCTACATCAGTCACTGGAGGAACGGTGTCCATCTGATTCTCCGATTGTGATTCGCCCATTGGTGGCGGCACCCATTCATCCCGTTGAGGAAACAGAGTGCCTACTATTTCGTCTAGGAGCTGCGGCTGGAGTGTGCTCGTAAGTGGAGGGGCCCACGGTCGGAGTTTTTGCCGTATAACTTTATACGGTCTTCCCCAAGGATCCCTGTCGAGCATCCCCAACCACTCATTCCACGCTTCTTCCTTGACCTGTGCAATGGCCACCTGCAGAGATTTGCATTTGGCCCTATAAGCTTCGTAGATAACGTCCTCTTGGCTCTGGACGCGGATCCTTCTCCTCCTGTAGCGGGTGTACTGTCGGCGCGCAGTCGCGCAAGCTTTCCGCAACACCCGTAGCTCTGGGCGCCACCAACGTACTGCTCGCCTAGGAGGTAAAGGTTTTGCCCTCGGCATCGCTGCATCTCAAACTCGGGTCAGTGTATCCCTCAGTTGCTCCGCCGCGCTATCCACCTCCTCGATGGGATCCAAACTAGTAACCCAGGCTTCCACTATCGCGGCCTCTATTGTGACATCTCTTTGAAGACGCCCCAGTACCCAGCGCGGACCACCCCCAACAGGGGAGCGGACATCTACACCTCTTGGAGTGGTGGAGAACGCGGAGACATCGTACCGAATATATCCGTGGTCTGACAGCGTCTCCACGTCCTCCAGCACTCTTCATCCCTGAACACGGTGCCTGAACACATCCCTGAACTTGAACCAGGCGAGGGGACGCGAACGTGAGGTCCACAATAGACCCACCCTGTTGCCGTACACACGTGTGCACCGATCCCCTATTGAGTATGGCTAGTCCAACGGACACTGCCCACTCCTCCAACATCTCCCCCTTTACCATAAAAAATGCATCGTGCCCCACTCAACCCACTACAAATTAGGTAGGGCTATAAAATATTTAGCTACCGCAGCGTCCCGCAGCCCATTGCCCTTGATTAACCTAACTTTGATGGGGTCGTAATGATAGTGATAAAAGTTTTCAGCCAACACAGCGTCCCCTCTTCCCAGGGTTCCAATGATGAGCCATAAAACATTGTAAAAACTGCAGCGTCCTCTAACTGGAGATCCCCACGCGGTTGATTTGGCGTTGAAATCTCCAGCAACAAGCACAGGGTAGGAGGCAATCAGGGCCCCGACCTCTACGAGCATTTGCTCGAAGTCCGACAGGCTCCGATTGGGCGAAAAGTAGACCCCTATCACCGCAATACCATCAATAATGACCAGAACATACCCTTGGCCCCTGAGCACCCAATCAATAGATGGGGACCCCGCGGCCGCCGGCGCAATGATAGCAACCAAGTCGCTGAGGTCACCCAACCAGTCGTCCCGGGGAGGGACCACGTACGGCTCGGCAACCACAGCTACCTTTATCATGCACTCTGCCATGCTCTGAACCAGAAGGTCCTGAGCACGGGCAGAGTGCATGATGTTCGTCTGCAGAAATGGTAGCCCCATCTAAATAGAGGTGTCCATGGTCTCCTCCCCCGCTTTGCGCTGGGACGATTGAGAGGCTTTGGCCCCTCTTTGATTTTCCCCCTCCTTTTTCGGCCTGTGCGGCTCTTTTGTTGCCTGGATTTGGCATCAGGGCACTCCTTTCCACCAATTGCGTGCGCTGCTGGCCTGTCAGCCGCCGCACATACAGCGCAGTGTGGCTCAGCTTTGCAGTCTTTCGCCCTGTGGCCAGGTTTTCCGCAACGATAACAGAGACCGCTGCGGTCTACCCCAACTGTACACTTACTCCCAAAGTGGCCGGTCTCGAGGCACCAGAAGCACCTCAGTGGCAAACGGTCGAGCAACACCACTCGTGCAGATATCCAGCCCACCTTTAGCCGGCCGATACTTACTACCTTTTTGGCCGCGACAACTGGGCAGCTTAGCCATAATGAGCCGTGGGGGCCTATTATACCGGCCTTGATGGTGTCGGCAGAGCAAGCCGCCACGACCTCTTCCGTTGTTGCAGAGTCGTCGAGCTCCATGACTCGAATGTTGGCGCGCATCACCGGCCGCTGCACGCGTACTACGTCTGCGCTCAGGACCTCTCGGAATTTCTCCGCCAGGGAATCGGCCTTCTCGGTTCCCGAGGCGCCGGTTATTTCCAGCACCCGAGCACCGGTTGCCGCCGTCCTAAAGCGCAACTCTTCAATGCCGAGTTCTGTGACGTCAACGCGTTCTCTAGCTTCCTTGAGAATCGACTTGTGCGTCACGCCTTTCTCTTATGCACCGGGCTGTAATGTCAAGGTGATAGCCGCCGAACAAGGCGGGCGGAGTTTAGCCTTATGAGCAGGCGCGAGAGTGCCAGTTGCTACTTTCTCCACTCTTTTGGCTGACTTCTTCCGGCCCTTCCGGGTTACCGTGCTCCACGTCTAGCCTGTAGGTTGGGGTGTAGGGTGCGGTGGGCGTGGCTTCTTTAGTACAGCCGCCTCCTTGGCCGCCAAGCTCCTCTTACCCTTCTTTGGAACTGAGGTAGAGGCCTCTGGAAATGGCGCCACGACCGACTTCTCACGCTGGAGGACAGCCTCAAGTCTCCTTTGTCGAGTCCACCTCAGGCAAAAGCCGTCCCTCGAGGGCCTCCAACCTTGCATTCACCATAGTTCCGACCTGAACCATGATGGCATGCGACAGCCCCTCCACATCCAGCTGGTTAGCTTCAGCCTGAGGCTTTGCTACCGGTTGGGCCTGCAGCAAATCTGCCTTTAGCTCCGTAAACTCCTTGCGGAGTGCACCGAGCTCCATTTGCAGGCGTGCGTTTTCCGTCCGCAGCTTGGCCGTCTCCTCCGAGATGGAGCGCATGCTGAGTACCTCTGCTGCCTCCACAATAAATTTTGCAGCTTCATTGAGGGACTTCTGAAATGGTCTACTCAGGTGACTTGATTTGCGCGACACCGTCTTAATAATTTCTACACATTGTAGTACCTGCTTATTAAGGGACGATGCAAGTTGGTCGTCCACATCTCCAGCCAGTAATTTGGGCATCTAGGACGGGCGTGTCACCCTCGCGTGCCGCGTCCTCTCTACCGCTTGCGTAACTCCTTCAGTAGAGTCCAGAAGGATCTCTTCTCGCCTAGCGGCCTTCGCCTTCGCCTCGCGAACAAACTGCCCAGCGGTGGGTAAACGGCCGCTGTCTCTACCTTTTGTTGACTTTCACACCTTGGGTGTCGCCGTCCCTCCTGTCACCGTGACGTCTGAGTCCGAATCCGAGCCTTTGGTAGCCGATGGCCTTTTGCGCCAAAATCAGCGGGTGACCTCCGATACGGGCTCAGACGATACCGTCACCGTGCTCCTGTTAGATTCGGAATCCGACAGGCGCGTTATCACCACTCGCACGTCCTTCTTCATGCATGAGTCGTTTGCTTCAACGCACACCTTTGGGGTGCACACTTCCGCCTCACTGTCCGTATTCAAGCCAGGGTCAGCGATGTCAGCACACACCGTCGGGGCGCATACTTCCACCTCCATCACATTGTTGTCCTTATCGCTTGCTATATCAGTGTCCAGTGTCACGGGTTTGCCAGAGTTGCGTTCACGGAGCCGGGCGGATTGCCTGGCTACGAAGCAGTTGCTGCCCCCCCCCCCAGAGTACGAGGGGCAGCCCTCCACTTCGTTAGAAGTAGATGGGTGGGATTCCCTCTTTCGAAGACCCACCTGAGGACCAAAATTACAACTGCTTGGGTCCATTATCTTAACTCCAATGCTCCACATCGTCGTCTCTTTTTCTTCTAGGGGTGAGCTCCCCTGTAAGTTTGGAGTGAGCGCCCTGAAAAGAGCGTGCTCGCCTCCTCCACCAACGCGCCCTGAAAAGGGCGTGTCCGCCAACAATACTGCAGGCAAACCATCGGTCCACTTAGGATCCCGCGAGGAAGTTGACCCATACAACCGACTCACAAAAACCCAAGCGGAAAGACACCAAGCCAACAATGCCTCCCTACTCTGTGACGGCTCCACTAGCCCGTCCTTGCTCCTTCCACTGCACCCTCTGCTAATCAGAGGGACGCTCGGAGAAGCTTCCCCTTCCTACCCCACCGGCAAAGTGCCGGCGCCTGGTTGTTTCAGTTACGTCTATTTCAGATGGAAATATACCAATAACGGGCAGCAACCGCGAGAAAGCCGACCCCACCAGACTTGCCTTGAGGATCTACACGACCTGCGCTCTCCCTCAAGACCATACGCCTCCCTCCTCGCTCCCAGAGCCGAGTAAGGAAGGCCTGGCTATTTCCAAAACAAGCGGCCGAAGCACGCAAGCTAGGCATAGCAACTACTAATGGATAAACCCAGACCCGCCCAGACCCGACAAACGTAACCTACTTTTTTTTTTTTTTTTGACGCTGGGAAAAATGCATTACGCATGGGGAGGGTATGTGGGACTCCCCGGTCCAAACAGGACCGGTATACCCACTAAACAACCCAGCGACACCCCGGCATCGTCTGCGTGGAGGAGGATTGGGAAACCGGCAGAGCCTTTACTTCCAATCCCCCGCCGACGACCGCCCGCCTTTACAGCGGGGCCTTCACATCCCTCCTTTTACAGGAAAAGACCCGGGAACGACCGTGAGTGCTCGGTCATTCACGACGGGCACACTTCGAGGATATGCGCCGTATCCTCCGCCGCACCGCAATCGTGGCACGACGAGTTCACCTCTCTTCCTATTCGGTGCAGGCATGATCTGAAGCAACCATGCCCGGACAACACCTGCACCAGACGGAAGGAGAGGAAGCCGTGGAACCTCCCGAGCCAGTCTTGCAGAACCGGCCCAAGCGCGTCCAGCGTTCGGCGGCCAAAGACGGCAGAGGCGAGGTCCTCCGTCCAATGGTGGACGGTTGCGGCCTTCGCCTCACGCCGGACGGCCTCCCGCTCTTCCGGGGCGGGTTGCTCCCCGAGCGCCAATCGCCCCGCCGTCCACTCATATATTCTGGCGAGCACCCATGCCTCCAGCTCTTAAAGAGGGGTGCCGGCCAGAGCGCACGCTGCCGCGAAACTAACCGAGCGGTAGGTCCTTGCTACCCGCTGAGCAATAGCCCTTTGAGGCCTGCGGATTGCGGTCGCGTTCTCCCTCCTGTGGAGTAAGTCCGCCCAGATGGGTGCCCCGTAAAGGGCCATACTCTTAAGTATGCCGGCATATAAATGCCGGCATCGTGCCTTGGGCCCTCCCAGGTTTGGAAGGAGCCACGAGAGGGCGTTCGCTGTTCTCAGCAGCCGCGCTGATAGCCAGCTGAAGTGTGGGCCAAAACGCCACTGGCTATCTAGGATGAGACCCAGGTATTTCATCTGGGTCTTCATCTCGACCCTAACGCCCTCTACAACAATGTGAGCATCAGGAGGGATGCGCTGCCGAGGCCCATGGAAGAACACGGCCTCGGTCTTGTGCAGCGCGACCCTCAAACCTAAGCGGCGGATCCTTCCCGCGACCAAAGATCCACCAGCCGATGCCAAACTGGCCGCCTCTCAGAGGAGGGTTCCTCGCAGGAGCCAGTCGAAGCCGATGTTCCAGAAAAGTGTTCTTAGGACCGACCCCTGTGCAACACCAGACTCTGCGCCGTACCTATGTACTTGGCCAGTTTTGTCTACGAAGAGGACGGCTCGTTTCTCCAAGTAGCTGGCCAATAGATCCTGCTAGTACCGAGGCACTCCGTGGTACCGGAGTGCCTCCAAGATCGTCGAGTGAGGTACGGAGTTGAAGGCGAATGACACAGCCAACACTCCGTCCCCAGACCCCACGGCCTCTTTTACTTGACCCTTCAGTCGGGCCAACGCGTCCACCGTCGAACGTCCCACTCGGAAACCAAATTGGGCGTCCGACAGGTTCGGCCCTACCGCCCTCAGGTGGCCATTCAGCCGAGCGGCAACGATCCCCTCGAATAATTTACCAGCTTCATCGAGCAGAACGATGGGCCGGTATGCCGAGGGGGAGTCCACCGGCCGTCCCTCCTTACGGAGAAGGCAAAGTTGCCGCTCTTTCCAGGGTTTCGGAAACCTTTCAGCCACGAAACACGCGCTGAAGAGGTCCCGAAACCTCTCCTCCATTTGGGAGGCGGCAATAGCCACCACTCGTGCTGAGACGCCGTCCGGCCTGAAGGCCGTCTTCTTGGCGCAAAGACGGAGCGCTGCCACTCTAAATTCCACTTCCGTGACCGGAGGGACCTCTTCTTGCAGCAAATACGCCTCCGTGGGGGTCCATCACTGGCGGGGCGAAGCTGGCCCCAGTCGGGAACAAGGACCGAACCACCCCATCCAGCAATGACGGCTCGAGGGTCTCCGCAAGTGGAGGACCGAAGGGACGCAGTTTGTTCCGCGCCACCTTATATGGTCACCCATACGGGTCTCTGTCGAGACCCTCCAGCATCTCGGCTCTCGCCGCGTCTTCGGCGGCAAACATTGCCACCTTGAGGACCTTCTTTGCCTCTATGTATGAGGCGTAGAGAAGGTCCTCGCTCTCCGGGTCTCGCAAGCTGCGCCGTCGGCTCCGTGTGTAAGCCCTCCTGGCCGCCACACAGGCAGCCCGGAGCCCCGCCAGTACCTACGACCACCAATAGACGGCGCGACGGGGAGCCGGACGGCGAGACCGAGGCATGCTGGAGTTGCACACCTCGGTCAGGGACTCTCGCAGTTGGACCGCGGCGGCGTCCACGTCCCGGACATTGATTGTAGGCGCGAGCCAGTCCTGGATGAACGCCGCCTCCCTGGCCGCCCCCCGGTCCAGGTGAGTGAGAGCCCATCGCGGAAAGGGAGATTGGCCCGAGCGGACCATCCCCCGGTGGCTCTGGGTGGAGATGTCGAACCGCACATATCGGTGGTCCGACAAGGTCTCCACCATTACGACCCGCCAGTCAACAACTCGGGCGGCAAGTGCAGGGGTGGCAAACGAGACATCGACCACCGACCCTATCCGCTGCCGCAGACACGTGTGAACTGTCCCTCTATTTAGAAGGGACACGCCCGACGAGGCTGCCCAAAAAGTCGACGGCTCGTCCGCGAACTTTACAAGTGGCGGCCGGGTTGCCCCAGGCCGCCGACTTAGCGTTTAGGTCGCCCAATACGGCGACCTGGCGTGGTGCCGCCCTACCGACGACTGCGGTGAGAATTTTGAGAAAATTCTCGAAATCCGATATGGGGCGGTTTGGGGAGAAATAGACCCCCACAAGAGCTATATCCCCCCACGCGGCGGCCACGTATCCCGGTCCTCTGTCTAAGCGCGAGAGAGGAGGGGAGTCTGTGGAAGACCGCGACACCAAATGCTACCAAGCCTTCCCGATCACCCAGCCAACGTGCGGGGACCGAGTACGTCTCGGAGACAATCACCACGTCCACCAACCACTCAGCCATGGCCTGCATCAGCAGATCCAAGGCTGCCTTGCAGTGGTTGGTGTTCGCCTGGAGGATGCGACGCTCGACCCTATCCATCAATTGGACATCGCACCCCCCTCATCGGCCGCCGGGGTTTCCGCTTCAGGGGCGGCGGTTGCAGCGGCAGGCGGGCTTGGTGCCTGCGCTTTGCCCTTCTTAGGGGGAGGATTGCAGTTCCTCGACTTCATTATGTGACCCGCTAGGCGGCCACTGGCAGCGCGCACTGCGCAGTGTGGCATGGCAACCTTGCAGGAGGCGGACTTGTGCCCCTCCTTGCCGCCGCGGTAGCAGCTGTCCGTCCTATCCACCTTGGACGGACAGAGGGCCCGCGTGTGCCCGACTCCAAAGCACTTGAAGCAGCGTAGAGGCTGATCTTCAAGCGCCCGGACTCTGCAGGAACTAAACCCTACAGAAAGCCGCCCTTTGGCGAGGACGGCTTTAGCCGCGGCGACGGGGCACTCAAGGCGGATAGTGCCCATGCCGCCGCGGCCGGGCCTTTTTTTTTTTTTTTTTACGTGGGGAAATCCTCATGGATACCACTCCCGCGCGGGGGCGCTAGAGTGGTTATGCCGGACTCTTACCGGCTAAAACCACCACGGTGAGCAGTCATTCCGCCGAGGTGGATCAAGGTGGGGTCGCGCTAACATTCACCACCCAGCCCCGGCGGTTGGACCGGTTGCAGGCAACCAGACCCCGACATGGAGGGGGCAGCCTTTCTCACAAAAACCCCTCTCAATACGACGTGCGAGGTCGTGCAAGCCGGCTGTGAGTCCCCCGACTCGCAGCCAGTGACCCCGCTTATGAAGGAGGAGTGAGGAGGCGAGCAAACCGCCTCCTCCTTGCTCCTGTTCGTCTACGCCGGAGCGAGTTCGAAGCGGCGTCGTCCTCCCTGCATTGTAATGTCTCCTTCTGCATCGTAACTTCTTTGCAGAAGGAGACCATCGCCTGCCACGATGCCTCAATGCCGAGTATGGCGTTCACCACGCTCGCCAGAGAGAGATCCCCTCCGATGCACGCTGAGAGTTTGCGCCGCTTCGGGTCCCATGCAGCACACACTTCTAACGTGTGCAGCGCCGAGTTTTCAGGTGCTCCGCACTCACGGCAGGTTGGGGACACCTCCCTCTTTGCGATTCCATGCAGGTACTTTCCGAAACATCCGTGTCCGGAAAGCACCTGCACCATTCGGAAGGTCAGCGACCCAAACTGCCTTCTTACCCACCTACTGAGGACCGGCCTCGCGGCATCCACCGTCCACTGTCCCGGCACTGGTGGCGCCAGGTCTTCCGTCCACCGCCGTAACAAGGCGGTCCGCGCCTGCCTCAGCATGCGCGTGACCTCCTCCCACATAGGAGGCTCCCCTCGGGATTTCCTCGCCGCCACGAAGTGGTAAACTTTGGCGAGGATCTCCGCTTATAGCTCCCAGGGGGGATCCCCGGCCAACACGCACGCTGCCGTCCATGACACCGTCCGGTATCCGCGTATCGCCCTCGTCGCGATGACCCGCTGCGGACGTCGCAGCAGGGTCTTGTTTTGGCGGTTGAGGGCGTCCACCCAGACGGGTGCCCCATACATGGCCATACTCCGGATCACTCCGGAGTACAGCCGACGGCAGTTGGCGCTCGGGTCACCCACGTTTGGCAGCAGCCTTTCCAAAGCGGCAGCAGCCCCTACGACTCTCGGGGCCAACCCTGCAAAATGGGCCCCAAATGCCCACTTACCGTCTAGAATGAGACCCAGAAATTTTATCTGAGTCCCAACTCTGACCGAGACTCCGTCCAAGAGCACCCGCGTACCTGGAGGAGGTCCTCCTCGAGGCCCATGAAACAACAAGGCTTCGGTCTTGGAGAGGGCAACCTCCAGCCCCAGAGTGCGTATGCGGTCGACCACGTGTGTTATACCCACCGTGGCCAACCGCGTCACCTCCTCGAGGTCCCTTCCTTTGACGACGACTAGGGTGTCATCTGCGTAGCACGCGACCCGCACACTTACGGGCAGCGTCCCGCGGAGCACCCAGTCGTAGCCCATATTCCAGAGGAGCGGTCCCAACACCGACCCCTGTGGAACCCCGCAAGAGACGCGACGGCGCTTCAGACCATCGCGTCCCACCACCAGGACCTCGCGGTCTTGGAGGTAATCCTCTAACAGCCTCCGGAGATACAGGGGCACTCCGTGATAGCGGAGCGCTTCCTGTATACTATTGTGTGGGAGGCTGTTGAAGGCGTTGGCTATATCGAGTTAGACAGCCAACGCCTTTTTCCCCTCACCGACCGCCGCCTGCGTCCACTCCTTGAGCCAGAGCAGGGCATCCACTGTAGAACGCCCCGCTCTGAAACCGTACTGAGCCTCTGAGAGGCCAGGTCCAGTCCTTTCCAAGTGCTGGATGACACGAGAAGCCACTACTCTCTCAAACAGCTTGCCCGTATCATCCAGCAGCACTATTGGCCTGTGTACAGAAGGCGAGTTGACAGGTCGTCCCTCTTCCGCAACAGGCATAATCGTCCGTCCTTCCAGGGCTTCGGGAACTGCCCCGACGTGAGGCACGCACTGAAAAGTTCCCGAAGTCAATCATTCATTTCCCTTAGAGCGATTCCGAGGACCCGCCCTGGGATCCCGTCTGGACCAGGCGCCGTCTTTTTACCTCGTAGGTGATTGACAACTACCGCCATTTCCACCTCTAACACAGGTGGGATGGAGGCCAAGTCCAACTCCTCGGAGAAGGAGATGACACTCGCCATCGGCGGAGGAGTGTAAGTAGGGTCTCTGTCGGGGAGAAGCTCACCCAACACCCTGTCCAGGAGCTCTGGCTCCATGGACTCCGCGACTGGGGGCGCCCGGCACCGGAACATTTTCCGAGCTGCCTTGTACGGACGCCCCCAAGGATTTCTATCCAGGCTGGTCAGGGCTTCGCCAAACGCCTGTGACTTGGCCCTGACAATAGCCACCCTAAGTTCTCGCTTGGCGATGCGGTAGGCTTCGTGCAGCTGGCCCTCATCCTCCAGTTCTTCGGCCGACAGCTGCTTGTCGGTCCGACCGTGACGCCGCCTCCTACAGTGGGTGTAGGAGCGCCGCGTCGCAAAACAGGCAACCCGGAGCTGCGCAATCTCCGAGCACCACCAGTATACTTCGCGGCGCTCGGGGTGGCCCCGCGACCTCGGTATGGCCGCGTCGCAAACGGCCGTCACCGCTTTGCGGAAACGGCCGGCAGCGACATCGACGTCTTGGTGCGTGGGAGCAGGAAGCCACGACAGACGGGGTGGCGTACGATAAGTCCACCACGGACCCCCCGTTGTGTCGCACGCAAGTGTGTACCGACCCTCTGTTGAGCAGGGTCAGTCCCGTGGCAACCGCCCACTCCCTGACAAACTCCCCGCGAGATTCAGTTGAGGGGTTGCCCCAATCCCGGGCCTTGGCGTTCAGATCCCCTAAAAGCAGGATATGATATGGCGCCTGTCTCCTTACCGCTGCGGCCAAAAGGTCCGCAAAGACCTCCAGTTCCGCAGCTGTTTTGTTGGGGGAAAAATATGTGCCTACTACAGCATACTCTCCCCACTGCGCCACTACGTATCCAGAACCCCTCTCTTTGACTAAGAGGGGTGAACCACCCGATTGTCCCACAATGGCAACGGAGCCGTCCAGGTTCCAAGCCCAAGAGGGATGGGAACGCAGCTGCACCCCCCCATTACATGGCCGGAAGGCTTCCCTGCCTCTGCGCATATTGCGCAGCGTGGGTTGGCCTTCTCACAGCTGGCCGACTTATGGCCCGTGCTTCCACATCGTAAGCACAGGTCCCCCCTGTCGGCTGATGCTGGACATTGGGGGCGCGTGTGCCCCAGCCCCATGCACCTGAAACAGCGCATGGTACGCGCCTCCAAGAGCACCACTCGCACCGAAGTCCATCCTACCAACAGCCTACCCTTTTCTGACAGCACTTTGGCTGCCGAGATCGGACAGGGACACAATGGTGGAGCCGGTGCTGCCAAAGCCGCCACGGATTTTGCCAACCTTTGTTGCAGCCAGATCGCAGTCCCCTGCCTTAGAAACCGCCGCTGCCACTTTCTCTTTCGTGGCTGCATCGTCCAGGCCTGTGATGCTCAAATCAGCAGATTTCACGGGCCTGGCGATGTTGGCCACCTCGGCCAGGACACCACGGAGTTTCTCGGCGAGCCTGTCCGCCTTCTCTGAGTTTTGAGAGCCAGAGATTTGCAGTAGCCTGGCTCCCATTGCCGTCTGGCGAAAGCGGAGCCGGTCAATCTCCAGCTCTTGGAAATCAACTTTATCCTGCGCCAGTTGAAGGACGGCACCGTATGTGACCCCCTTATCTTCGGCTTCGGGGTGTAATGAAAGCACAACAGCCGCACTCTTAGGGGCCCTCAGTGCTGTCCTGGGCTTGGCATTAGCCTTTGGCTTTGGTGCAGTGGTAGCGGGACGAGCCAAGGGGGTAGCTACCGAAGCAGACGGTTTGCCCTTGCCTTTACCCTTCCCTTTTATCTTCCTGCTTACTGTGACCCACGGTTCTGCTTCGACAACAGCGGGTTGGTGAGTCTCAGTAGCACTTTTGGTCCCCCCAAGATTGAAGGGACCCGCAACCGGTTCCACTGCATGAGTGGCAGCCATCTTTGGGCGTTGACTAGCCAGCTTATCCGCCTTGGCCGCGGACTTACGTGGTTGCTCAGGTGTCGGCTTGGGTTTGGCGGCAGCTGCCGCCACTTTCTTGGCGTCCGCTCTTAATGGCGGACGAACTATCGGGGCTGTCAGAAGCCGGTCCTCGATTTCAGCAAGTCGGGCGTTGAGTATTTCCCCAAGCGTGCTGGTCAAGGACGCATTAGCTCTTCGATTAGCTCCTCTGCTCCCATCGCGGTCACGGGTGGTGCCCGCATCTCGGAAGTAGCCACAGCGGCAGCATTGTTGGCCGCAACTGCCTCCGACTTGGCTTCGTTGAAACCGCGACGCAGCGCCTTCACCTCCGCTTTGCGCGACTCGACTTCAAGTCGTAGGCGTGTGTTTTCCGCCCTTAGACGCCGTGTCTCTTCTGCCTCGCTTCTGCTCGCTAGAGCATCCACGACCTCCTTAAGGGCCGATGCGGACCTTTTCAGGCGAGCCACAAACTCGCCTTTTAGGTTGCCCGACTTCTTAGCCACCTCCAAAATGCCCGCGAGCCCTTCTCCCGCGTGAGCCCTCAATTCTTGGGCATTCAGCGTGCTTATATTATCAGCCCTCGCGATGACATCAGACTCATTGCCAGTGTCTGTCGCGAGGTCTGAACCAGCACCCGCCCCCGTCTTCTTTCTCTCGTACTGCCTGCGACGCAGTACGACCTCCAGTTCGCCATCTAAGGGCACCGGAGCAGGCTTGAGGAAATCCACTCGCGAAGATCTCGCCTTGGCGGTGTTTCCTCTTCCTCTCCTTGCCGAGTTTACCTTGGCAGCCGCCATACCTTCGGTCTCCGTGTCTAAGTCTAAACCTTCAGACACGAAGAACGAAGAAGACGGCCGCTTTCGGCCGCTCGTCTTCCCAATGACGGCCTCAGTACCGCTTGACATAGACGTGTCAAGCGGTACTGAGGCCGCTCCGTCTGAAACGTCAGAATCACGTTGAGAAGAGCTTCTTGGTCGGCCCTGAGAAGGTTTAATAAATTTGCCTTTCGCATCACGTAATGGACGTATTGCCACGTCAGACGCAAGCGTCTTTCCATCGCCACTATGCGCAGACGCGCATTTTACCTCTCCTTCTTCACCATTCTCTACCGACCTTAACCTAGAGTTTTTATATTTTCACAATTCATAATTAGATCCCACGAGTAAGTGGGAAGGGTGGGTCGCCCCGGACAGTGCCCACTGTAACCGGGGAAGTCTAACGTAACTCGCTCAGGGGAGCGACAATTCCCTGGCGGGGGACGCAGTAGCGACTGAAACTCCGTTCAGCCTTCCAGACCTCACGCCGCGCCGCCGCTTGCCTTCTGGTAATTTTTTATAGAGGTTGTCTTCCTCGTAGCCCGGGCGACCAAGCCAAGGCCTATTGGTCCCGCTCAGACCACAAAACATAACTGCGGCCATGTTGCGGGATTACGATTTTGAGCCGGTGGCAGGGAAGAAACTCTCACTGCCTGCCCGGCGGCAGGGTGAGTGCACGCCAAGGCCCGACTCTTCTCCAGTTAGCCTTAAAACTAAACTCCTCTCACCGCGGCAACACCGCCAGCAGAGTGCCGGCCAACCCGGGACCCCGCGAGGAGACTGACCCATACAGCCGACCCAAGGGAAACCAAGCCGAACGACACCACACCAGCAATGCCAGCTACAATCCTCGGACGAATTCTTGGATCCCTCAATAGACGGCTTGCCCGTCCCATCCTCATCCACTATGCCCTCTGCTAATCAGAGGGACGTGCGGAGAAGATATCCTTCTACCTATCCATATTCCCCCCTACATTCCAAACCCTATCCAACGGATAAAAAATTGGAATGTCCCAACTCACTCCAAACCCCAACACAGAATCCCAAGTCCATCCACCCTACCCCACCGACAAAGTGCCGGTGCCTGGTGGTTTCAGTTACGTCTATTTCTGGTAGAAATAGACCAAAAACGGGCAGCAACCGCGAGAAGGCCGACCCCACCAGACTTGCCTTGGGGATCTTCACGACTGATACGCTCTCCCCCAAGACCATTCGCCTCCCTACTCGCTCACTTCCCTGAGCTGAGTAAGGAAGGCCTGGATTTATCCAATACAAGCGACGAAAGCCGCAAGCTAGGCATTGCAACTACTGATGGATAAACCCAGACCCGCCCGCCTAAACCTAACCAAACCTTACCTAACCTAACCTTTTTTTTTTTAAGGGGAAATCCTTTATGGATACCCTCGACCACGGTGGGAGCCGGGGTTATGTCGGACTCCACGCCTCTGGCGGGCTTCCGACTAAAACCCCTTGGAGTGCCTTCCTTACGCCTTTTGTGGCGCGGCACGGGATCGCGCTGGCACTCTACCGCACCGCACCGGCGTTCAGCCCAGCCAATGCCGGACCTCCTGCGCCAGGGGGAGACAGCTCAGATATATGGAGCTGTCTCCCAGACGAGGCAAAACTGTTCAATGCGGGCTAGGGTCTCCCGACCCTACACCCGCTAGTCTCGCCTACGAGGGGGGAAGGAGTTGGGCAAACCGCCTCCTCCGGCGCCCCTCTCGCCTATGCCGAAGCGGGTCGGCGAGGGCGTCAGCCTCTCAAGCTCGCTCCGTGGCCTCCTTCTGCGACATCACATCCTCGCAAAAGGAGGCCATGGCTGCCCATGCCTCCTCGCTGCCGAGCATAGCGTTTTCGATGCTCGGCAGCGAGAGGGTCACGCCCATAACCGCCGTTAAGGCAGTGCACTGGGTGGCCCATGACGGTCACACCTGGAGGGTATGCTCCACCGTGTCCACCGCAGCGCCACATTGGTGGCACTGCGGCGTCGATTCCCTTCCGGCGATGCGGTGCAGGTACTTACCAAAGCATCCGTGCCCGGTAAGCACCTGCGCCAAGCGGAACGTGAGGGCACCGTACCCACGCTCCACCAATTGCCAGAGGACTGGCAGTCGTCCACTGTCCGAAGACGGCGGACGAGAGGCTCTCCTTCCACCGCACCATCAGCTCCTCTCTACCGCGGAGTCTGATGGCACGTTCCTCTGACGCCATGCGCAGCCCTCCTTCGGCCCTCCTCGCCGCTCTATGTTGGTACACAGCGGCGAGGACCTCCGCCTCTAAATCCCACGGGGGGAATCCGGCCAGGGCACAGGCCGCATCCGAGGACACCGTTCGGTATCCCCGTATTGCCCTCAGCGTTATGATTCACTGGGGTCGCCGCAGCCGCGCCCTGTTCCCTCTATTGAGGGCTCCAGCCCAGACAGGGGCCCCATAAAGAGCCATGCTCTTGATCACCCCAGCGTACAGTCGGCGGCAACTTACGCTGGGGCCCCCTACATTGGGCAGCAGCCGGCCCAAGTCTGCCGCAGCACCCACCAATTTGGACGCCAAACCTTCAAAGTGGGCTTGGAAGTTCCAACGCCCATCCAGAACAAGGCCCAGATATTTAATCTGGGCCTTGACCGGGACCGCCACCCCTTCGACGGTAATGTGAGCCCCTGGGGGTGGCCCACACCGAGGCCTATGGAACATGCTGGCCTCGGTCTTGGGGGGCGCTACCTTTAGCCCCAGCAGTAGAATACGTACGACCACCAGGGCCGTACGCACTTCCGCCCTTCGGGCTACCTCCCTGAAAGTGTCCCCTCGGGCTACGACTAAGGTGTCATCTGCGTAGCATAGGACGCTCATCCTTGGGATGAGTGTCCCACGGAGAACCCAGTCATAGCCTATGTTCCACAGGAGGGGTCCCAGCACCGACCCCTGCGGAACTCTAAACCTCATCGGCCGCTGGATTACCGCCCCCGCCCCGTTCACGCACCGGACTTCTCTCCCCCCCCCCCGGAGGTAGTTCTCTAGGAGGCTCCTTAGGTAGGGAGGCACTCCATGGAACCGGAGTGCTTCCCTAATCGTGCCGAAGGGGAGGGTGTTGAACGCGTTGGCGATGTCAAGTGACACCGCCAGCACTCTCTCACCCCCTTCGGTCGCCTCCGCTGAAATGGTCTTCAGGGCCGAGAGAGCGTCTATTGTTAACCTCCCGGCCCTGAAACCATATCGGGCCTCGGACAATTCCGGCCCTATCACCGTCAGGTGCTGAACAAGGCGGGACGCCACGATTCTCTAAAATAGCTTCCCCGCCTCGTCCAGCAGGACGATGGGCCGGTAAGCGGACGGGGAGCTAGGCGGTCGGCCGGCTTTCGGAATGAGGACTAGGCGCCCAATTTTCCATTGGTGCGGAAACTGCCCGGTCTCTTGAGACCGGTTTAGCAGCTCCCGCATGTCGCCCTCGAGGTGTTTGAGGGCGACGGCCAGCACTATGCCGTGGACCCCATCGGGGCCGGGGGCCGTTCTTTGCCCCCGGAGGCGGACCGCTGCGAACTTGAGTTCCTCCTCTGAGACGGGGGGGCGGGATCATCTAGGGGAGGGTCCATCGGGGGGGCATGTAGGGGGGGTCGTGGTCCGGGCTGTCCAGGAAGAGCTCCGTCTCGAGGGCTTCCGTTACGGGGACGGCGGCTGCAGTGCAGATTTTATTCCGCACCGCTCGGTATGGCCGTCCCCAAGGATCCCTGTCCAGGCCGGCAAGCGATTCCTCGCGGCTGACCTCTTCGCCTGGGCGATTGCTTGCTGCAAAGCTTTTTTCGCCTCTACGAGGGACGCATAGAGCCGGTCCTCCGCCTCTCTGCTCCGCACTCTCCGCCGGCGGCTGCGGGTGTAGGCCCTTCTCTTCGCATTGCAGGTGGTCCGGAGGTCGGCAATGAACGCCGACCACCAGTACACCTGCGAGTGCGGGGGCGCGGGCCTGCTCTAGGCATGGCCGCGTCGCTGATCGCTTCGAGAGCGTCGCGGAAGCGGCAAGCGGCTTTTTCGACCTCGGTGGGAACGGAGTCTTTGTAGCACCACGCCTCTACGATGGTTGCCTCCTCGGCCGCTTCTCGGTCCAGGCGGCTCAGCGCCCAGCGGGGGAACGCCTCCTGGCCACGGCCCTGGCGGCGGCGACGGGTGTCAGGCGAACCCTGCGAGGAAAAGATCTCGAAACACACATATAGGTGGTCCGAGAGGGTCTCCTCCCCTTCGAGAACCTTCCATCCCTTCACACAGCGTGCAACGGCCGGGGTAGCGAACGATATGTCTACCACGGAACCTCCGTCGCACGCACGTTTGGGCCGTCCCCCGGTTGAGGACGACTAGACCAAGCTCCGTCGCCCAATCTTCGATCGCCTCACCTCGCAGGTCAGTGCGAGCGACATCTGGGGAGATGGGCTTAAGGGCTTAGAGCTCGCCTTGGAGTAAGCCTGCCGCAGAGCCTTCATTTCCTCCTTTAATCCGTCTACCTCCTTACGGAGGTTTTGGTTGGCCACCATGAGGCGCCGGATCTCCTCAGACGTGTTCCGGACGCAGAGCACATCCAAAATGTTCTGAAGGGTCTTCGCCGACGCCTTCAGATCGCGAATGTACCCCCCTTTCAGGTTGCGTGATGTCGCTGCACGATCATTTTTTCCGCCTCTGCCCTGAGGAACTCGCCATCTTTGACCTCAAAGTAGGCCTCGGCCTCCGCTGGATCCCTATTGGCCAGAGTGTCTTTTAGGTAGGAGGCCAGTTTACTTCGCTGAGGTGCATCGCCGGCGGTTGTCGGCTCCTCCTCCCGGGACCTGAGAGCTGACTCATCTCGCGACAGCCCGGTCTTGCGGCTAGGGGCCGAGATTTTACCTCGTCTAGCCGTGTTAATCTTGGAACTCGGGACTCGAGGCTGTGCCACAGAGCAATCAGAGTCCGTTACCTACGAAAGGACCACCTCTCCTCCGCGCTTCCGGTTTGCGCCTTTCGGCCGAACCGCGATCTCGGGTCCCTCTCCCGCATCGACATCTTCGTCCACGGTCCTGTCGACCGACACCTCCTTCTCCTTTGTCTCCTTCTCCTCCTCCATCTTCCGGTCGCGGCTAGCTTCTGACGGCAAAATGGCGTCGTCAGCAGAGCCCTGAGAAGGGAACCTAACCTAACCTAACCTAACCTCACCTCACCTCACCTTTTTTTTTTTACCAGGGGAAATCCTTTTTTTTCGGTTGGTGGGTAGGTGAGATAAACAACTCCCAAAAGTTATCTCAGTTTTATTTAATTATTTAAATTATTAAAGGACTAATTCTAAACATCTTTTATGTGTTAAATCATACAATAGTCTACTTACTTCACCTGCCTTAAATCACCTTCTCCATAACATCAATCCAACTCACATTTCTGGCACAACACTGCATTCAACACTGCAATCTGCGATACAACATGGCAGAAGCAACCTTGGCTGAGGTAATTAAGTTACTACATGATAGGATGACACGATTTGAGGGTGACCTGCAGAAATCATCATCGCCTGCTACTGTGGAATCCATCGCTGCTGATTATGCTGCCTCACACATTTACACTTGCAGCACTCAAGACTCTTCAGCAGCAGGTGGAGCTCCTTGCACGTGACGTCGACCAGCAGAAGATGCGCAGTCGGCGCAAAATCCTCCTTCTCCATGGAGTGTCCGAAGACAGCAAGGAGGACAGCAACGGCCGCAGTTGTGGCAAAGACTGTGTGCACTAAATTGAAATTGTCAACGTTCACAAGTGCTCATATAAGCCGATGTCATCGGATGGGACGAGCTTCGGGCGCTGACAGGCCTAGGCCTATACTGGTCAAGTTTCAAGATGTCACTGTGAGGGACCAGGTTTGGTTTGCAAAAACCAACCTCAAGGGCAGTAGTGTCACTCTCTCCGAGTTCTTGACCAGGCCGAGACACGTCGCTTTCATAGCTGCGAGGGAACGTTTCGGCATCAAGAATTGCTGCGCTCGGGATGGCTCAATTCATGTAATTGGGCCCGACGGAGCGCGGCACCGCATTAGCAGCCTCGGTGAGCTAAACAAATTGATGCCGCCAGACACCTGAAAGCCTGCCCCGGCGCCGACGATGCCTGCCAAGGAATCGAGAGCGCCGTCGGCTAGGCGGGCCGGCACTGGCGCATCCATCAAAAAGTGAGTGTGTCGTCGTGTCGCTGCTGCTGTGAGGATCGACCGTCCAGTAAATTTCTAGCTTTACCCACTTTTTTACGACAAAATAATAGTTTTTTAATTCCGTTTTCTTTCTCTTTTGGGTAATGTAATGTAATGTCAGTCAATAACCATAAATACCATAATAAAGACCATAATGCAATCAGTCAATGTCAAACTAATTTTTATAAATAGTGCGGTTTGGATAACGGTCTTTTGAGACAAGTATTGTTTTTTGTTTTTTCTTGTTGAGTTTATTGTTTGTGCCCAGGAAAACCACTGGCGGGTGGAGGAGTGAGTTTTGGTATTTAATAGGTTTATCTTATATAATATATATATATTTTTTGTATCAATTTTTATCTATATATATTTTTTTTATATTGTTCTTATATACTTTATTTTATTATTCATGTTGCAATCGTTGAATGATTCTAGTGATGATGATGACTCCTTCTCAATCTCCTCTCTGAACTCAAACAGAAGTGAGGACAGTTATTTGAGTTTACCTGCTCTTTCCGATACATTGTCGGGCCATCTTCCTGACGAACCCAACTGTTTTAACGTAGTTCATATTAATGCACAGAGTATTCCGGCACACTATCCAGATATGCTGGATTCCTTTGATATAAAAAATCTCCGTGCTATATTAGTCTCCGAATCTTTTCTCAAACCATGTCTCCCTTCTACCTAATACTCTCTTCCTGGATTTATCCTGATTCGTAACGACCGGACTGGTTGTGGTGGTGGCGGTGTAGCCATTTACTTACGTGCCAATATTCCTTTTTCAATTATTAGTATGTCTACACAACCACCTCCATCTAACGCTGGCGAACACCTTTTTGTCGAAGTCTTACTTTCTCACACTAAAATTCTTCTCGGAGTCTACTATAGCCCTAACATGCGTGTTAACTTTTTCTCTTCCTTTGAAACACTCTTAGAAGAGCTCCTGCCTTCATACAGTCATTCCGTGTTGATGGGTTATTTCAATACATGTCTGATTAAACAAGATCATCGTTCTTCTAAATTTGAATCCATTATTAAATCTAACAATATGCATATTCTCCCTCTTGGTACCACACACGACTTTCCAAACTGTATCCCATCACTACTTGATTTAATTTTAGTCTCGTCCCTACAGCATGTTGCCAAGCACGGTCAATGTGCGGCTGATGCCTTCTCATATCACGACCTTATTTTTCTTTCCTATAAAATTCGCCCTCCAAAATCCAAACCGAAAATTCTTCTGCAACGCAATTTTAGTACCATGGATGTGGAAAAGGTGAGAGCTGATGCTGGGGAAATGGATTGGTCTGCAGTAGTGGGGGCAAAATCTATTGACGACAAGATTACCGCCTTCAACACAAGCATCACACAACTCTTTGATGTGCATGCTCCAATCAGAGCAGTTAAAATAAAGCATCTGCCGGCTCCATGGCTCAACGATGCAATACGAGTTTTAATGCGTAAAAAACATCTTCTAAATTAAAATATAAGCTAAATGCTAGTGACGCCAACTAAGAAAAATACCATATAGCCAGGAACTGCTGCAATAGGGTGTGTCGGGATGCTCAACGCCGCCATATTCATGCCTCTGTTTCTAATAACGATCCATCTAAAGTCTGGAAATTTCTAAGAACACTAGGAGTTGGCAAGTCTCGCCACGATACCATTCCAAATGATCTAGACATTGGCTCTCTTAACAAACACTTTACGTCATCATCCAATATTGATTTAGATGATAAAATGAACACTCTTAATTAACTTTCTTTGTTGCCAACTCCTAATTATTCTCCTTTTGTCTTTAGTCAATTCACCGCATCTGATGTTAAAAAGAGCATTCTGTCAATTGCTTCAAATGCCATGGGTAGTGACAATATTGGACGGAATATGTTAGTTCCAATTATTGATGAGGTACTTCCAATAATTTGCCATATCCTCAATTTCTCTACTTTGTCTTGTTCTGTTCCACTTTTGTGGAAAGAAGCGCATATAATTCCACTTCCTAAAAAATCCAAACCCACTTCCTTTACCGACTATCGTCCCATCTCTATTCTACCATTCCTATCAAAAGTCCTTGAACGTCTTGTCCACAACCAGCTTAGCTCCTTCCTTATCACAAATGCCCTACTCAATCCTCTTCAATCCGGTTTCCGTCCCGGTCATAGTACTGTAACCGCACTTGTTAAAATCACGGATGATATAAGATCGGGAATGGAAAACGGCTACCTTACTATTCTGACACTGCTCGACTTTAGCAATGCTTTTAATACTGTCGACTTTGACATCCTGCTGGGTTTGCTTCGCTCAATTAACATTTCTCCATCGGTGGTTGACTGGTTTCGCAGTTATTTGCACGGGCGCCGGCAACGGATACGTTGTGAGGATTCCTTTCCGTCTTGGTGTTGTACATCAGCCGGTGTACCGCAGGGTGGCGTTTTATCTCCTCTTCTTTTTGCACTTTTTATAAATTCTATTTCTCGTCAACTCACTTCATCCTACCACCTTTATGCAGACGACCTCCAAATTTACACCCAGGCTCCACTTAATGAGATGCCTGATGCGATCACCGTCACTGTAGTTGATTTTCGATAAGGTGCAAATTAAGTTTGATAATGTAACTGTTCCCTATTCAAAGGTTGTGAAAAATTTGGGCATCTTCATGGATAGCTGTATGTCGTGGGGTCCTCAGCTCGAATCTGTGAGTCGAAAGCTATTTGCCTCTGCTGGTTCGCTCAGGAGACTGCGAAACTTTCTACCGATAGCTACTAAAATTGCGCTTGTACAATCTCTTCTTCTCCCAATTTTAGATTACGCTGATTTCTGCTATCTTGACCTCACGGAGGAGCAGCTCAATAAGCTTGAGCGTCTTAAAATTTTTTGCATAAGGTTTATTTTCGGACTCCGGAAATACGACCACATCTCCGAATTTCGTAATAAACTCAAATGGCTCCCCATTCGACTTGGCCGGAATACTCACATCCTATCCCTCCTATTCAACATCCTTCGTAATCCTTCCACGCCTTGTTATCTGAAGGAACGCTTTGAATTCCTTTTTTGCACAAATTCCCAAACACTCCGATCTTCTGAAAACCTCCTTCTCAAAACCCCGATACATAGAACCAGTTTCTATGCAAACTCCTTTTCCGTCCAAGCTGTCCGATTATGGAACGCCTTGCCGGTCTTCATTAAGAAATCCCCCTCACCTTCCGTATTTAAAGCTAGACTCAAAAACTTTTATCTCCATGAAGAGTCATGATTCATCTGATCTCTAATATTATTATTGTAAGTATAAGTATGTAAGTACATATTTATTTATTTTATATATGAAATTAATTTATTTATTTAAAGTTATTTATGTACCTAATATGTATGTATATAACTAATTTCTTTTTCTATTATTAAGTTTATCCTTTTTACACCTCGACCAATCTTCCATTAAGCAATGATCCTCTCTATCCAAAGGTTGTCTGGAAGAGATCGCTTTGTTAAGCGATAAGACCGCCCATTATGCTTACTTTTATTTGTTTTTTTTTCTATAAATCTGTTGTGTCTAGCTTGTAAGGTATAATTAAGAATTTTTATTCATTCATTCAATCCTTTATGGATTCCTTCCCACCAGGGGGCGGAAAGGATATGTCGGACTCAGCTTAAAGTGCCATACCGACTAAAACCACCTGGGTGTTCCTTCTCTCGCTGCCGGTCGGGGCCGCGGGTAAATTACACACTCTTCCGTAGCCACCTCCCTTAGCGTCTGTCCTATTGGGCCCTTCTTCTAGGCTGGAAAGCCCTTCTTCACTCCGCTTAAGGCACCTTAGGAACACATGAAGGGTACAGGGAAAGAACATGCAATGTCATTTTTTTCTTTTTTTGAGATTTTGATGCCAATTTGTTCAGTTTGTGATGAAGTATGGTATGGTTTTGAGATAGGGGGAAAAAACGTGCTAAATCAGGCGTTATTTGTATCTAAAAATAATATGGACAGGTTAAAAACCTGCCATATCAACTGGTTCCAATAAAGAAACATGCAATGTTTTCCCAAACAGGAAATAAACATGCAATGTCACTTTGAACCAAAGACAAAATGATGCTATTTTTTAGTCTGGCAATTTTCGAACTGTCATCATATCAAACAGTCATTGTTATAAGGTTTGGCGGTTTCTGAATCTTTATTTCTGTTTGTTTTGCATGTGCTTTTCTGCTTGCAATTTGATTTTCCTTGTTAAAATAAGTTTTTTCACGCTTGAGCGCGCGTTTTCGCCGGCCTGGCGTTTATTGATCTACTCTGCTCTGCTTCAAAATGAGTGATAGTGACGAAACAGAAAAACCAATAAGCGGCTCAAAGAAGCGTCCAATAACTGGGAGAACTACTGAGGTAATGAAAAAAATCAGAATACAAGCCCACGAATGTGGAGAGCCGTGTGGCTGTAAGCGATTAAAATGTTTTGAAGCCGTAAGTTCAGATGAAAGAAAACATCTACTTGATTATTTCAATAGCTTACAGACACACGATGCACAAAACTTATATCTCTGCGGACTTATAACAGCCATGTGTGTAAAACAACGTCGCCCTGTAAACATAGAAGCACCCGGAACACGACATGACGCGTCGTATGCTTACAGAGTACGAGTGAAGAAGGAAGAAGAGTTCAAAGATGTCCCTGTATGTGCGAATGCTTTCATGTCCATGCACGGCATCGGAAGGGGAAAACTTAATTATTTAAAAAAATCTTTGATCACGACTGGAGAAGCCCCCAAGGATAAGCGCGGCAAAAGTAGTGGCAATCACCGAAGGCTACACGAAGATACCCTTAAAGCCATAAAAGCCCACATTGGCAGCTTTAAAACCAGGTCCAGCCATTACGCCCTCAAAGACAGCAGAAGGCAATATTTACCAGAAGACCTGAATATTAAAAAAATGTATGCAATGTTTAAGGAAGCACATGAAATTTTGAATGCATCTTACGAAACCTACCGTAACATTTTCAACACGCAATTTAACATTTCATTCGGCTATCCTCGAATGGATACTTGCAGTTTTTGCGACGAAAACAGGGTCAAAATTGCTGCCTGTAATAATGAAGCTGAATTACGAAAGATAAAATTGGAAGATCTGTTACACAAGAAGAAGGCCGAGGTATTCTATGATCGGAAGCGCATTACTCGAAAAACCGCTATAAGAGATAGCTCCTTGGTAGCTATAGCGATGGATTACCAAAAGAATGTTTCGCTGCCGAACATAACGACCAACGATGTTTATTATAAGAGACAACTGTCAATGAACTCTTTCAATATACACAATTTGGCAGATAAGAAGTCCTACTTCTATGCTTATCCTGAAACACATGCAAGGAAGGGATCCGACGAAGTGTGTACCTTTCTTTTCGACTTCTTTACCAACCGCGGTCCTCAAACGATGCGACACCTTCACATCTTTTGCGATTCGTGTGGAGGGCAGAATAAAAATTACAATGTTTTCAAAGCCATTCACTACATCGTACACGATGTACGTCTTGTAGATTCAATCACTATAACCTTCCCAGTGAGAGGCCATTCTTACCTAGAAAATGACAAAAATATGGGCTTAATCAACTTAAAAACCCGAATGGAGCTGCCAAGCGATTGGTATGAGTTGCTCAGAATATCCAGAAAAACGCCATGCCCATTCGAGGTTATTGAAGTAAACAATGGCATGGTGAAGTCATGGGCTGACTTTACGAAATCCCGATACTTGAAAAAATGTCCTTTTCCTATTCAAACAATAAAGGAAATTCAAGTCACAGTCGAAGAACCACAGAGCGTACTATACAGAGAGCATTATCACACCAGTTGGGCAAAAAAAGTCATTCGTCCACGCGCATTCGTGCCTACTTTGCCACGTGGAGAATTTGAGCTGCCATTAAACTCGTATAAAGAATTGATCCCACTTAAAAAAGAGAAATATGAAGACCTGCAGGCTTTAAAGAAGTTTTGCTCGCAACCTGCACAAGAATACTATACTAACTTGCCGAAAATGTAAATTATTTTAATAAATAATAATCATTAAAAAACCTTTTATTACAGAACTTTACAATACTTTCACACAGGTAGGTATTCTATGTACTAAACTAGGCTTATGTTCGTTTAGTATAAACTAGGCGTAGGTTTCCTCGCTGTATTGTGTGATAACGCAGGTTTTTATACGTGATTAATATGACAACGCATGTTTTTTCCGTGTTCAAAAGGGTCTTATGTTACAGATTATAAAAAAATACCTCCTAATAGCAATATTATAACCATTTTAATGACAAATATCTATAAACAGATATTTTTTGGTTTTGTTCCAACTATTTGATTGATGATACAGTAATATTAGAAAGTTATACGAAGTTTTGAACTTAAAAAAGTGATTGTGAAAATCTTTCTAAATTGACATTGCACGTTATTTCCATGTACCCTTCACATAAGGTGTCTTCCAGCTCAGGACCTCATAGCGCGGGCGACAGACCCCCCGATCCATCGCCCGCAGGTCCTCGTTATGGCGGCATTCTAGCAATGTAGGCCAGAAGCCGCCGGCCGTGCCGCCTGCGGCGAATAGGTAGAGAGTGCGGGTCTTCCTCCCGCTCCCGTTCCGCCGCTTCCTTCTGGGTCAGAATAAATTCGCAGAAGGTTTCTACCGCACTCCACGCCTCCTCGCTTTCGGCCATGGCCTTGACCAGGACCGCCAGCGATAGGTCTCCTCCAACAATAGCCGATACGGCAGCGCGAGGCACCGCCCAAGCTGGGCACTCCACCGACGGCTCTCGTTTCGCCACTTCGCATAGATACTTGCCGAAACAGCCATGTCCGGTCAGCATTTGCAAGATGTCGTAGGTGAGTGCACCGTGCTTCCGTTCGACCCAAACCGGAAGAATGGGTCGAACTGCCTCCACCAGTTCCCAGCTAGCCCCCGGGATCTCTAAACGCGCTGTCCACTTCCGGAAGAGATCGTCGCGTGCTTGCTCTTCCCACTGCGCGATCTCTCGTGGATGTGGTTGGTCGCCTTCCTCTTGCGCTTCCACACCCCGCCAATACCTCGCCGCGAGCACCTGCGCGTCATACTCCCACGGCGGGACACCGGCAAGGACACACGCCCCAGCGTGCGATACGGTGCGGTACGCCCTAGCCACCCTGAGTGCCATTCCACGCTGCGGCTTCCGCAGCAGTGGCACGTTTCGGGAGCACAGGGCATCCGCCCATATCGGCGCACCGTAGAGCGCCATCGACCTCACTACACCGGTATATAGGCGTCTACATGCTCCTCCTGGACCCCCTACATTAGAGAGCCCACGCCCACGCCCACGCCTATGCCCAGCTTCACACAAACAAACTAGCACGATTTATAAAGTTGGATCGTACGTTACAACAACGTATCTTCCAAAGAATAGCCAATTCGTATAATCAGAATCATCACCCACAGTGGGCGTGGGCGTAGACGTAGGCGTGGGCGTGGGCGTGGGCTTGGGCGTGAGCGTGAGCGCGAGCGTGGGCGTGGGCGTGGGCGTGGGCGTGGGCGTGGGCGTGGGCGTGGGCGTGGGCGTGGGCGTGGGCGTGGGCGTGGGCTTGGGCGTGGTCGTGGGCGTGGGATTGGGCGTGACGTGGGCGAGGGCGTTAGCGTAAGCGTGGTCGTGTGCGTGGGCGTGGTTGTGGGCGTGGGCGTGGGCGTGGGCGTGGGCGTGGGCGTGGGCGTGGGCGTGGGCGTGGTCGTGGGCGTGGGCGTGGGCGTGGGCGTGGGCGTGGGCGTGGGCGTGGGCGTGGGCGTGGGCGTGGGCGTGGGCGTGGGCGTGGGCGTGGGCGTGGGCGTGGGCGTGGGCGTGGGCGTGGGCGTGGGCGTGGGCGTGGGCGTGGGCGTGGGCGTGGGCGTGGGCGTGTGCGTTGGCGTGGGCATGGGCGTGGGCGTTTATTGGAAGTTGAAGTCCACTCGTCGAAAGAAAGACTAAATCTTTCACCTGCACTTTTCAAATGTTTTAATTCTGCAGTTACTTGCTTTCTGATTTTTTCACTGTAATTCGTAACACGTTTTCGGCTGACGGCTGACTTTGGTAAATCCGTGTATTTTGCTAAGAGCATTTTTCTCAAATCATCTGAGGTTATGAATACACTGAAAGGAAATCCATCTAATGCAATAATTCTTGCCAAAATATCATCCAGGCTATCGTCGGCACTTTTAGTAAAATAATCATGTAACTTTCGCTTGGCTGGCGGTGGTGCTGTGTACAGATTTTCAGAATCTTAACTTGTTGAAGCTGATATAACCTTGATATTATGTTTTGATAACAAATGTGTATGTAATCCCTTAGTTGATCCACCCAAAGTCTTGAGGATGGCTGGGCATCGCTTAAATTTAGCACTATTCCCGTTCTTCGCAACTAAATAATAACTCCACACTGACGTCGTATCACTGTCATTTTTATGTTTAACATAGTCTCCCGCCATTTGAAATACTTAATTTCAGATAATTGACTTTAAAATTTTAATGACGTAGCCTACGTAACCCGTCGTCACTGACGTAGCCTACGTAACCCGTCACTGACAGAACAATAAATGAAAAAATAAAACCTGATTTGCATATTTATACTTTCGTACAGGGAATCCTCGACGGGAAATAGCCGCAACAATATTATGATATGAGATGATCGGGTGATTCCCCTGTTGGTTCGTTGGGGAATTACCTTAAGAGTATTGTATTAAAGTATTCCAAGTGGGGAAGTCCCTTCTAAGTTCTACGACAAACATATTATTAGGACTGTACCTGTGTAGTAAATAGTGGGTACCTACGTATTGTACGAGTTGCTTTTTGTTGTATTGTATTAAAATAATCTAGGCAAGGTTATTTTCAAGGCGCAACGGACTACGGAGTACAAACTAGACTTGTTTGTGGCAATCCCGAAAATCCCGAGATTAGCCAAGCCGGGATCCCGGGATCTCAAATCTCCGTTTTTTGGCCTCGAAAATCGAAATTGTATTCTCTAGGTATAGGCCTCCCTATGTTGTGTCCATTCGTATACGTTCAAATAATTAGCGCGATACGTAACGTATTTGGTTCAGGTTTTGTTTTGGTATTACCGTTCAGAATTAGCGCGATTGCCCCCAAGATTAGACCGATTGCCCCCCTCACGGTTGTCCGTCATTTTGTACGAAGAGAGAGGTACTATGTCCGTTAGGTTATCTAACTAAAAGGTTATTTTTCTAACGTTGAATAACATTTGATCGATGTTAATTGAGAATGTTATCTAAGATAAATACTTGAAGTTCAGTTGGTTTTCCTAAATTCTCAATGACCACCGTGCTGGATGAACAAACTAGCTAGACAAGCCATTCCGCGCGTGGCGGCCGTCCGGCTCATTCGTGCCGGTTATGGAAGATTGGAAAAATGCATTACGCATGCCCCCCCATTGGGGGATGGGGGAGTTATGTGGGACTCCCCGGTCCAAACAGGACCGGTATACCCACTAAACGACCCAGCGGCACTCCGGCATCGTCTGCGTGGAGGAGGACTGGGAAACCGGCAGAGCCTTTACTTCCAATCCCCCGCCGATGACAGCCCGCCTTTACAGAGGGGCCTTCATACCCTTCCCGATAAGAAGAGACCCGGGAACGACCGTGAGTGCTCGGCCATTCCTGCCCGGCGAAATTGAAGGATGCGTGCAATGCAAGAAAAGGCGCCCCCGCGCCTGTCTCCCGCTATCCTCCACCAGGATGGGGAAGGCGATTTTCATGCAATTGCCTTCTCCTACCCCTTATTCGCTTGCGGAGCGGTGCAGCGAGGGGATCATCCTCCCGCTCGCGCTCCGCTGATTCCTTTTTGAACATTACGTCCTCGCAAAAGGAAGCTACGGCTGCCCAAGCCTCCTCGCTTCCCAGCATGGATGTGACCACGCCGGGCAGCGAGAGGTCCTGCCCAACCACCGCTATCATGTCGAGGCACAGTTCGGACCATGACGGACACACTTCCAGGGTGTGCTGCGCCGTGTCCTCCACCGCGCCACATTCGTGGCACGACGGGGTCTCCTCTCTTCCTATTCGGTGCAGGCATGATCCGAAACAACCATGTCCGGACAACACCTGCACCAGACGGAAGGAGAGAAACCCGTGGGACCACCCGAGCCAGTTTTGCAGAACCGGTCCGAGCGCGTCCAGCGTTCGGCGACCGAAGGCGGCAGAGGTGAGGTCCTCCGTCCAATGGAGGACGATTGCAGCCTTCGCCTCACGCCGGACGGCCTCCCGCTCTTCCGGGGCGGGTTGCTCCCCGAGCGCCATACGCTCCGCCGTCCAATCATATACTCTGGCGAGCACCCACGCCTCCAGCTCTCAAGGAGGGGTGCCGGCCAAAGCACACGCCACCGTGAAACTCACCGAGTGGTGAGCAATGGCCTTTTGAGGCCTGCGGATTGCGGTCGCGTTCTCCCTCCTGTGGAGACAGTCCGCCCAGATGGGTGTCCCGTAAAGGGCCATACTCTTAAGTATGCCGGCATATAAATGCCGGCATCGTGCCTTGGGCCCTCCCAGGTTTACAAGGAGCCACAAGAGGGCGTTCGCTGTTCTCAGCAGCCGCGCTGATAGCCAGCTAAAGTGTGGGCCAAAGCGCCACCGGCTTTCTAGGATGAGACCCAGGTACTTTATCTGGGTCTTCATCTCGACCCTAACGCCCTCCACAACAATGTGAGCATCAGGAGGGATGCGCTGCCGAGGCCCATGGAAGAACACGGCCTCGGTCTTGTGCAGCGCGACCCTCAAACCTAAGCGGCGGATCCTTCCCGCGACCAAAGATCGGCCAGCCGATGCCAAACTGGCCGCCTCTCTAAAATTTCTCCCCCGGCACTGCCCGGGGGAGAAATTTTAGAGAGGCGGCCAGAGTGTCATCCGCATAGCAGATGACACTCGTGCAACGGAGGAGGGTTCCTCGCAGGAGCCAGTCGAAGCCGATGTTCCACAAAAGTGGTCCTAGGACCGACCCCTGTGGAACACCAGACTCTGCGCCGTACCTAT
Organism: Philereme vetulata; assembly: GCA_918857605.2. Classification (NCBI taxonomy): domain Eukaryota; kingdom Metazoa; phylum Arthropoda; class Insecta; order Lepidoptera; family Geometridae; genus Philereme; species Philereme vetulata. The sequence goes on from OU975453.1 coordinate 4,822,817, forward strand.
GTACTTGGTCAGTTTTGTCTACGAAGAGGACGGCTCGTTCTTCTAAGTAGCTGGCCAATAGATCTTGCAAGTACTGAGGCACTCCGTGGTAACGGAGTGCCTCCAAGATTGTCGAGTGAGGTACCGTTTTGAAGGCGTTGGCTATGTCAAATGACACAGCCAACACTCCGTCCCCAGACCCCACGGCCTCCTTTACTTGACCCTTCAGTCGGGCCAACGCGTTCACCGTCGAACGCCGCACTCGGAAACCAAATTGGGCGTCCGACATGTTCGGCCCTACCGCCCTCAGGTGGCCATTCAGCCGAGCGGCAACGATCCCCTCGAATAATTTACCAGCCTCATCGAGCAGAACGATGGGCCGGTATGCCGAGGGGGAGTCCACCGGGCGTCCCTCCTTACGGATAAGGCAAAGTTGCCCCTCTTTCTAGGGTTTCGGAAACCTTCCAGCCGCGAAACACGCGCTGAAGAGGTCCCGAAACCTCTCCTCCATTTGGGAGGCGGCGATAGCCACCACTCGTGCTGGGACGCCGTCTGGGCCGAAGGCCGTCTTCTTGGTGCGAAGACGGAGCGCTGCCACTCCAAATTCCACTTCCGTGACCGGAGGGACCTCTTCTTGCAGCGAAGCCGCCTCCCGTGGGGGGTCATCACTGGCGAGGCGAAGCTGGCCCCAGTCGGGAACAAGGACCGAACCACCCCATCCAGCAATGACGGCTCGAGGGTCTCCGCAAGTGGAGGACCGAAGGGACGCAGTTTGTTCCGCGCCACCTTATATGGTCTCCCATACGGGTCTCTGTCGAGACCCTCTAGCATCTTGGCTCTCGCCGCGTCTTTGGCGGCAAACATTGCCACCTTGGGGACCTTCTTTGCCTCTATGTATGAGGCGTAGAGAAGGTCCTCGCTCTCCGGGTCTCGCAAGCTGCGCCGTCGGCTCCGCGTGTAGGCCCTCCTGGCTGCCACACAGGCAGCCCGGAGCCCCGCCAGTTCCTCCGACCACCAATAGACGGCGCGACGGGGAGCCGGACGGCGAGACCGAGGCATGCTGGAGTTGCACACCTCGGTCAGGGAATCTCGCAGTTGGACCGCGGCGGCGTCCACGTCCCGGACATTGATTGGAGGCGCGAGCCAGTCCTGGATGAACGCCGCTTCCCTGGCCGCCCCCCGGTCCAGGTGAGTGAGAGCAAGGTTAACTGTAATTCTGAGCTGCTATGGCAGTGTTTCATATTTGCTATTTCTAACTTTATTTTATTTTGTTCTAGCATAACACTGTCAGTTTTGTGTTCTATGCTTTGGATCTGCTGTTTTATACTCGTGATATCATCTGAGATTTTGGCCAAATTGTTTTTTTGTTCACTTGAGAATTCACGTAGCACTGAAAGTATATCTGCGCGGAAACTTGCTAGTTCCCTCGTATATGTGTTGTGGTCATCAGGTTGTTTTCTTTTCCTCTGCATTACTTGCTGTCCATCTTGTCCAGCTCGGTATTCAAGTTTAAATAGAGGATCTTCACTTCCGCTAGGTCTTCCAGGAGGGCTGTGTTGAACACTCATTGTGATGAATTCTTATGCTTACTACGGTTTTTTAACTTATAACGGTCGATTAACACGTTGGTTAAACCCGGCCCACACCGGTGAGGAAGATCGGAGTGGGGGTACACTGTCACTGCGACTTGTATATTTGGAACAAGAAACGTCCTATGGTTCACTTGATGCACTTTTAAAATAAGGTTTAGTAGTTCACGTGAGAGGGTTGATATTTCAATTGCAAATAATTTATAATTTTGCGGTGTTTTGTCGACACGTCTGTTCAGTGCGCTCACTGATTCGCGATTTTTCCCCCCACGCGGCGGCCAAGTATGCCGGTCTCCTCTCTAAGAGCGGGAGGGGAGGGGAGTCTGTGGAAGACCGCGACACCAATGCCACCAAGCCTTCCCGATCACCCAGCCAACGTGCGGGGACCCAGTACGGCTCGGAGACAACCACCACGTCCACCAACCACTCAGCCATGGCCTGCATCAGCAGATCCTGGGCTGCCTTGCAGTGGTTGGTGTTCGCCTGGAGGATGCGACGCTCGACCCTATCCATCAATCGGACATCGCACCCCCCTCATCGGCCGCCGGGGTTTCCGCTTGAGGGGCGGCGGTTGCAGCGGCAGGCGGGCTTGGTGCCTGCGCTTTGCCCTTCTTAGGGGGAGTATTGCAGTTCCTCCCCTTCATTATGTGACCCGCTGGGCGGCCACTGGCAGCGCACACTGCGCAGTGTGGCATGGCAACCTTGCAGGAGGCGGACTTGTGCCCCTCCTTGCCGCAGCGGTAGCAGCTGTCCGTTCTATCCACCTTGGACGGACAGAGGGCCGGCGTGTGCCCAACTCCAATGCACTTGAAGCAGTGTAGAGGCTGATCTTCAAGCGCCCAAACTCTGCAGGAACTAAACCGTACAGAAAGCCGCCCTTTGGCGAGGATGGCTTTAGCCGCGGCGACGGGGCACTCAAGGCGGATAGTGCCCATGCCGCCGCGGCCGGGCCTTATGTCCCGACTCTGCACCTCTGTGACGCCACAACACCCTGTTGCTGCGATCACCGCCACCACCTCCTCTTTGGTGACCGAGTCATCCAGATCGGTCACCTCCAAAGCCGCAGACCTAACGGGCCTGACGACCTTAGCCGCGTCCGCGATGACCTCTCGCAATTTGCTAGCGAAGAGGTCCGCGTTGGCGCCACCCTGAGCCCCGGGAACTCGAAGATTCGAGACCCGGCTTGGGTCTGGCGGCACGCGACTGCTCCGATCCCTAGTTTAGTGAGATCGACGTTGGTACAAGCCCGCTTGAGGACGGACTCGTACGTCTCATCCCGCCCCCTTGCCGGTCGCCTGGGACGGGCCGGAAGGAGTGGCGATGGGAGTAGCAGGGGTGGCGGCCGTTTTCGTTTTCTTCTTGGCCTTGCCCTTTCCCTTTTTAACCACTTCCGTCCACGGCTGGTTGGACGGAGTAGTCGAAGGTAATTGGGCGTCCTCCTTTTGAGAGGATGGCCCCGGCTTGTTCAGCCTCTTGTCCGCTGCAAGTGGCAGTTGGAGGCGTTTCTCCGGTAGGAGCTTGTCCTCGATGCCAGCGAAACAGGCTCTCGTAAAGGCCCTTTCCTCCATGACCACCTTGCGGACGATATCCTCAAGGTTGGAGGAGGGGCCTTCAGCCGCCGGTCCAGGGTCGGCCTGAGCAGGCTGGGCCATGATTTCAGCCAGCTTCTTGTGCAGCTGGCTGACTTCCAATTGCAGGCGGTCGACTTTTGCCAGCAGTTGCCGCGTCTCCTCCGTTTCTGTGCGCTGCACGAGCTCTCGGACGATACCGCGCATGCTCGCGGCTCTGCACTTCAGGGACTTTTGGAGAGTCCCCTTTTAGTTCGAGGACTTAGAGGCAACCACCACTATTTCCTCCGCGTCCTCCTGAGCCATGCGCTCTAGCTCGGTTAGGGAATGGTCCGCATATAGTACGCAGGACGCACCGTACCCGGACTTGGCCCGCAAAGCGCGCGCCCGATGTTCCTTACCAGCGACCTGTTCCTCTAGGTTCTGCTAAAACTGCGTCTGCCGAGCCAAGTTCAGCTGGCGCTGCGCGTCGACCAGACCCACGTCATGGGTGTCAGCAAGGGCTGTAACGGCGGAGCGCTTTTTGGCCTTTGCTTTCCGCTTGGTTTTGCTCCCCTTGACTGGCGAGTCTGAGGAGCCGGACCCGTCCTTCAGGAAGGCCCGCTTCCGCGATTGCCCAATGGCTGTCGCCGTCGAACCAGCGTCCGACCCAGACGTGAAGGACTCGTCAGAGTCCGTCAATTCATCCGCACGAACTGCCTCCACCAGTTCCCAGCAAGCCCCCGGGATCTCTAACTGCGCTGTCTACTTCCGGAAGAGATCGTCGCGTGTTTCTTCTTCCCACTGCGCGATTTCTCGTGGAGGTGGTCGGTCGCCCGCCTCCCGCGCTTCCACGCCCCTCCAATACCTCGCCGCGAGCACCTGTGCATCAAACTCCCACGGCGGGACACCGGCGAGGACACACGCCCCAGCGTACGATACGGTGCGGTACGCTCTAGCCACCCTGAGTGCCATTCCACGCTGCGGTTTTTGCAGCAGTGGCACGTTTCGGGGCATCCGGTCATCCGCCCATATCGGCGCACCATAGAGCGCCATCGACCTCACTACTCCGGCATATAGGCGTCTACATGCCCCATCAGGACCCCTTACATTAAGGAGTAATCTCCCGAGCACTCCGGCTGTAGCCAAAACTTTCGGGGCCAACCGCCGGAAGTGCTCGTCAAACTTCCAAGTGCCATCGAGGACGATTCCTAGGTACTTCATCGTCAACTCGACGGCAATGGAAGTTTCCCCCACCATTATTGAGGAACCGGGCGGTGGTGCATTCCAAGGCCCATGAAAAACTAGGGCCTCAGATTTACTGAGGGCCACCTCCAGTCCCAGAGCTTTGATCCTATGGACCATCTGGGCAACGCTTGCCGTAACGAGGCGAGCCGCCTCCCGATGAGTCCTTCCGTGGGCCGTCACGAGCGCGTCATCGGCGTAACACGTGACGTGTATTCCCGCCAGTGTTACACCTCGCAACGCCCAGTCATACCCGATGTTCCACAGGAGTGGTCCAAGGACTGACCCCTGTGGAACACCGCACGACATCGTCTTCCTCCCCCAGCCGTCCTTCGTCGGGAATTCTACGACCCTGCCGTCAAAGTAATCTGCCAGCACTCTCCGCAGATACCCTGGTACGCCGTGATACTCGAGGGCCACCTTAACCGTTTCCCAGGGCAGAGTATTGAACGCGTTGGATATATCCAGAGATACTGCCCACAACACTCCACACGCGGAAACCACCTCTTCTGCCAAGTCCCTGACCCGGGTGATCGCGCTCACCGTAGAACGGCCCCGGCGGAAGCCATATTGCGCATCATCGAGCCCTGGGTCCATGCTCTCGACGAGGCGAGCAGCGAGCACACGCTCGAAGAGCTTGCTTACCTTGTCCAAAAGCACGATGGGGTGATAGGCCGATGGCATTTCAGCCGGGCGCCCGTCCTTCCGAAGAAGTACGAGCTTTCCCGTTTTCCACGCCCTCGGGAATCTACCCTCGTTGAGGCACGCATTGAATAAAGCCCGCACCCACTCCCCCATCTCGCCAAGCGCGAGCACCAAGGCTCGGCCTGGTACGCCATCTGGTCCTGGGGCAGTGTTCTTCAGCCGAAGCTTCATAACAGCTACCCCAAACTCCACCTCAGATATTAGAGGTGCCGCCTCAGCGTCACTTTTACGTCTCAACCCGGTGCCTATAGGTGATGGCACCCACTCATACCGTTGAAGGAAGAGAGTGCTCACCACTTGCTCCAGTAGTTGAGGCTCCATACTCGTAGTTAGCGGGGGGGGGGCCCAAGGTCGCTGTTTTGCCGTACAACGCGGTACGGCCTCCCGCATGGATCACGGTCAAGTACCTCTAACCACTCCTCCCATGCTGCCTCATCATGAAACTGTCAGGGCACGTCAGGGCACCGTGCCCACGCTCCACCCATTGCCAGAGGACTGGCAGTATGGCCTCCACCATCCTCTGTCCGAAGACGGTGGACGAGAGGCCCTCCTCCCACCGCACCATCAGCTTCTCTCTGGCGCGGAGTTTGATGGCACGTTCCTCTGCCGCCATGCGCAGCCCTCCCTCGGCCCTCCTCGCCGCTCTATGTTGGTACACGGCGGCGAGGATTCCGCCTCTAACTCCCACAGGGGGAATCCGGCCAGGGCGCAGGCCGCATCCGAGGATACCGTTCGGTATCCCTGGATTGCCCTCAGTGTTATGATTCGCCGAGGGCGTCGCAGCCGCGCCTTGTTCCCTCTATTGAGGGCGCCAGCCCAGACAGGGCCCCATAGAGGGCCATACTTTTGATCATCCCAGCGTACAGTCGACGGCAACTGACGCTGGGGCCTCCTACATTGGGCAGCAGCCGGCCCAAGGCTGCCGCAGCACCCACCAATCTGGGCGCCAAACGTTCAAAGTGGGCTTCAAAGGTCCAAAGCCCGTCAAGAACAAGGCCCAGATATTTCATCTGTGCCTTGACCAGGACCGCCACCCTTTTCGACGGTAATGTGAGCCCCTGGGGGGGGGGGGGGGGCACACCGAGGCCTATGAAACATGATGGCCTCGGTCTTGGGGGGCGCCACTTTTAGCCCCAGTAGTCGAATACGTTCGACCACCAGGGCTGTACCCACTTCCACCCTTCAGGCTTCCTCCCTGAAGGTGTCCCCTTGGGCTATGACTAGGGTATCATCCGCGTAGCAAAGGACGCTCATCCTTGGGATTAGCGTCCTGCGGAGAACCCAGTCACAGCCTATGTGCCACAGGAGGGGTCCCAGCACCGACCCCTGCTGAACTCCACACCTCATCGGCCGCCGGACCACCGCCCCCGCCCCGTTCACACACCGGACTTCTCTTCCCCGGAGGTAGTCCTCTAGGTGGCTCTTTAGGTAGGGAGGCACTCCATGGAACCGGAGTGCTTCCATAGATGTGCCGAAGGGGAGGGTGTTGAACGCGTTGGCGATGTCAAGTGACACCGCCAGCACCCTCTCACCCCCTTCAGTCGCCTCTGCTGAAATGGTCTTCAGGGCCGAGAGAGCGTCTATTGTTAACCTCCCGGCCCTGAAACCATATTGGGCCTCGGACAAGTCCGGCCCTATCACAGTCAGGTACTGAACAAGGCGGGACGCCACGATGCTCTCAAATAGCTTCCCCACCTCATCCAGCAGGACGATGGGCCGGTAGGCAAACGGGGAGCTAGGCGGTCACCCAGCCTTCGGAATGAGGACTAGGCACCCGATCTTCCATTAGTGTGGGAACTGCCCGGTCTCTAGGCACCGGTTTAGCAGCTCCCGCATGTCGCCCTCGAGGTGTTTGAGGGCGACTGCCAGCATTTACACGATACGAGTGCTATATAGTTGTTTGTGTTGATGTTATTGCTCTTATAAAATTAAGTTCGTCTAGGGTACCACTGAAGTATGTAAATTAGTTTAATTTAATTTTTTTTATGTAAATTTCTTTCACACTTTTATTTATTTATTTTATTTTGTTTGTTTTTATTTGTTGTCTTATTTTGTTAAACATGTCCGCAACTAGTGATATGGCCTTGACGGAAGACCAGCGCTGGTTGTTGCAACCAGCACATGCTGAGTTAAGGACCATTTTGCAACTATACTTTGTGCATAAGTACATTTAGATTTGTTTTGTGTTATGTGCTTTTTTTTACTTTACTTGTTTTTTTTTAAATTGTTTTTCTGTGTTAAATCTGTATGTTGCAAATAAATAATATTCTATTCTATTCTATTCTATTCATTTTGCCGTGGACCCCATCGGGGCCGGGGGCCGTTCTTTTCCCCCGGAGGCGGACCGCCGCGACCTTGAGTTCCTCCTCTGAGACGGGGAGGGGGCCAGATCGTCTGGGGAAGGGTCCGTCGGGGGGGCATGCAGGGGAGATCGTGCTCCGGGCAGTCTGGGAAGAGCTCCTCGACCACCCGGCTTAGCAGCTCCGTCTCGAGGGCTTCCGTTACGGGGACGGCGGCTGCAGTGCAGATTTTATTCCGCACCGCTCGGTATGGCCGTCCCCAAAGATCCCTGTCCAGGCCCGCGAGCAATTCCTCGCGGGCTGAGCTCTTCGCCTGGGCGATTGCTAGCTGGAAAGCTTTTTCGCCTCTACGAAGGACGCATAGAGCCGGTCCTCCGCCTCCGTATTCCGCACCCTCCGCCGGCGGCTGCGGGTGTAGGCCCTTCTCTTCGCATTGCAGGTGGTCCGGAGATCGGCGATGAACGCCGACCACCAGTACACCTGCGAGTGCGGGGGGCGCGGGCCGGCTCTAGGCATGGCCACGTCGCTGATCGCTTCGAGAGCGTCGCGGAAGCGGCAAGCGGCTTTTTCAACCTCGGTGGGAACGGAGTCTTGGTAGCACCACGCCTCTACAATGGTTGCCTCTTCGGCCGCTTCTCGGTCCAGGCGGCTCAGCGCCCAGCGGGGGAACGCCTCCTGGCCACGGCCCTGGCGGCGGCGGCGGGTGTCAGGCGAACCCTGCGAGGAAAAGATTTCGAACCACACATATAGGCATCTATAGGCACCTTCTCGGTCAAACCGACCAAAAATGAGCAACTGAATATTTCCATAACACTTCTCTTCTATTGTTATGTATGTATTTTAATTCGATATTGGTATAGTTTAGTCTATCATATAAAGTATTTAAGTAGGTTTATTTAAGTAGTATGTACCTATATTATGCTATATTTATTAGTCCTGTGCAAATTTTCTTTTTTACCTTTTCTGTGCACTACCTACACATCTTTGTCTACAATACACAAAGGTTATCTGGAAGAGAATGCTCTTTAGCATTAAGTTCGCCTTTGTACTAGTTTTATAAGTGCAATAAAGTATTTTCAATCAATCAATCAATATAGGTGGTCCGAAAGGGTCTCCTCCCCTTCGAGAACCTTCCATCCCTTCACACAGCGTGCAACGGCCGGGGTAGCGAACGATATGTCTACCACGGACCCTCCGTCGCACGCACGTTTGGGCCGTCCCCCGGTTGAGGACGACCAGACCAAGCTCCGTCGCCCAATCTTCGATCGCCTCACCTCGCAGTTCAGTGCGAGCTCCCCCCTAGGCCCGGAATTGGGGTTAAGATCGCCCATGAACACCACGGGGAGGGGTGCCGCCCTGCAAATGGCCGGAGCTAGGGTGTCGAGGAACGCCTCTAGGTCCGACGGGGCCTGTTGGGGGAGAAGTACGCACCAACCACCGCATACCCTCCCCATTCGGCTACCACGTACCCCGAGCCCCTCTCTTTAACAGAGAGGGGCGGCCTCGACCTACATACTATAGCCGCGGAGCCGTTGAGGTCCCCTGCCCAGTCAGAGCGGGGAACCACAAAGTATTGCTCCGCAGCGACGGCGATGTCAACCTCACGCTCCGCCATGACCTGCAGGAAAAGGTCCTGGACTCTGGCGGAGTGGTTGAGGTTTGCCTGCAGAAAATTAGCAGTCCGACCTCCCATTATTCGGACATACTAACTTCCTCCACGGCTGGCGCGGGGCCGGCAACCGGCAAGTGGCCGGCGAAAGGCGCAGGGTCAGCGGCCACGTGGGTCCTAGGGACCGCGGTTCCCTTCGTTTGGGGAGGCTTGCAGCTCCTCCCTGCAATTTTGTGGCCCGCAGGTCTGCCCGCGCTTGCGCATATCGTGCAGTGGGCCGTCGCCTGGCATGTCGCTGCAAAGTGCCCCGCTTGCCCACAGCGGAAGCAGAGCTCGCTGCGGTCCGTCTGCGAAGGGCACATCGGAGCGGCATGACCCGTCTCCATGCAGCGGAAGCAGCGCATGGGAAGGGACGCCAGTGCCACCACCCGTGCGGGACTCCAACCAACCTCTAGCCGGCCTAAGGTGGCCAGGATTTTCGCCGCCGCTACCGGGCAAGAGAGGCGCAAAGAGCAGCTACCCCGCCCTGCTGGTTGCATCTCCCCGGTCCGGATCTGCTCTACCGAGCAGCCCGCTTGGGCCGCCGCAGCGGCTACTACCTCTGTCATTGTGATGGAGATGTCGAGACCCGAGATGCGCAAGTCCGCGCATTTCGTGGGCCTCGACACCTGTGCCACGTCGGACAGGACCTCTGTCAGACAGGAAGCCAGGCGATCTGCTTTTTCAGCATTTTGGGGGCCCTTTACTTTGAGCATCCTGGCCCCCGCAGCCGTTTGGCGCATCCGGAGCTGGGATACTTCGATCCCTAGATCAGATAGCGCCACGTTCTCTCTCGCTTTGAGGAGAGCTTCTTTATAGCTCACCCCTTTTTCCGCTGCCTCCGGCTGTAGCTTAAGAACTACGGCCGAGGAGCGTGGGGGTGTAAGCTTGACGCTCTTTTTGGCGACTGCGACCTTCGGCTTGGCCTTGGGTGCAGTCGCCTGAGCGGCGGCCTTCGGAGCGGGACGTGGTACCGCTGGGGGAGAGGCTTTCTTTTTCTTTCCCCTTTTTGTCACCGTGGCCCAGGACTCCGTAATTGCGGGGGCAGCTTGCGGTTGGCTCGGAGCCTGAGGCGGTCCTGGCTGCCGCCCTTTTAGCGTAAGCCGCCAGTGGCGGGCGCAACGTCTTCTTGGGGAGGAGGCGCTCCTCCAGACCTTGGTATCGGGTTTCCAACATGGTCCCGACTGATTCCAGTAGAGATCGCCTCACACTCTCCAGGGAATCCGCATCCACTGCCGACATATGGCAAGAAGGGCTTGGGGGCTTAGAGCTCGCCTTGGAGTAAGCCTGCCGCACAGCCTTCATTTCCTCCTTCAATTCATCTACCTCCTTACGGAGGTTTTGGTTGGCCACCCTGAGGCGCCGGATCTCCTCGGACGTGTTCCGGACGCAGAGCACATCCAAAATGTTCTGCAGTGTTTTTGCCGACTTCTTCAGATCGCGAATGTATCCCCTTTTCAGGTTGCGTGATGTCGCTGCAACGTCGAGGATCTTCACGATCGTTTTCTCCGCCTCTGCCCTGAGGGACTCGCAATCTTTGGCCTCGAAGTGGTCCTCGGCCTCCGTTGGATCCTTATTGGCCGGAGCCTCCTTTAGGTAGGAGGCCCATGTACTGCGCTGAGGGGCATCGCCGGCGGTTGTCGGCTCCTCCTCCCGTGACCTAAGAGCTGACTCAGCTCGTGATAGCCCGGTTTTGCGGCTAGGGGCTGAGATTTTGCCTCGCCTAGCCTTGTTTATTTTGGAACTCGGGACTCGCGGCTGTGCCTCAGAGCAATCCGAGTCCGTCACTTCCGAGAGGACCACCTCCCCTACGCGCTTCCGGTTTGCACCTTTTGGCCGAACCACGCTCTCGGGTGCCTCTCCCGCATCGACGTCATCGTCGACGTTCCTGTCGACCGACACCTCCTTCTTCTTCGTCTCCTTCTCCTCCTTCGTCTTCCCGTCGCGGCTAGCTTATGACGCCAAAGTAACATCGTCAGCCGAGCCTCGAGAAGGGCCTTTTTTAAAACGCCCGAAGGCGTCCCGCAATGGACGCGTCGTCACCACAGACGCAAGCGTCCTACAGGTAGTATTATGCGCAGACGCACATTCTACCTCCTCACCACTCTTTACGCTCATTCCAAGGTCAATGGCGTCAGCACACGCCTTCGGGGCGCATGCTGCCGCCTCCATATCGTCAATATCCTTGTCATTTGTGAATTCGTTGTCCAGTTTCGGTAAGCCAGGTTCGTGTTTACGAAAATCAGCGGAACGCCGGCCTACGAAGCAGTTGCTGCTTCCCCCCCCCCCCCCCCCCCCCGAGTACGAGGGGCAGTCCTCCACTCCGAATGAAGTGGAGGAATGGGATTCCTTCTTTCGGGGACTCACCTGGGGACCATTTTCACATCTGCTTGTATTCATGATGCGAACTCCGATGTTCCACATCGTCGTCTCTTTTTGTAGGGGTGAGCTCCCCTATCAGCACGATCTGAAAAGAGCGCCCACTCCCACACTACCAGTGAAGCACCAGTCCACTCGCCATCCCGCAAGGAAGCTGACCCATACAGCCGACTCACTGAAAACCAAGCGGGACGGTGCCTAAGAGGGACACGCGGAGAAGTTACAAGCCAACCCAGCCTACCCTACCGACAAAGTGCCGGCGCCTGGTGGTTTCAGTTACGTCTATTTCTGATGGAAATAGACCTAAAAGGACAGCAACCGCGAGAAGGCCGACCCCACCAGACTTGCCTTGAGGATCTACACGACCTGCGCTCTCCTTCAAGACCATACGCCTCCCTACTCGCTCCCAGAGCCGAGTAAGGAAGGCTTGGATTTATCGAAAACAAGCGGCCGTAGCACGCAAGCTAGGCATAGCAACTACTAATGGATAAACCCAGACCCGCCCAACCTAACCTAACCTTTTTTTTTTTAACCAGGGGAAATCCTTCATGGATTCCTTCCCGTCTGGGGGCGGAAAGGATATGTTGGACTCAGCTAAAAGCCATAACTAAAACCACCTGGGTGTTCCTACTCATTCGCGTCGGCGAGGTCACGGGAAAGCTATAGCTCGAACCGCGGCCCCGTCAGCGTTTCGTCTGCCCTGTCGGGCCCATCTTGATAGGGAGGGGCTGAAAAGATCTGCTCCTACTCCGCTTAAGGCACCTCAGAACAATAAAGGCGCCTTCCAGCTCAGGACCTTACAATGCGAGTGATAGACCCCCCGATCCATCACCCGCAGATCCTTCATGGTGTCATTCGCGCTACATACGCCAAGCGACGCCGACCATGTCATCTGCGGCGAATCGGGAGGGAGTTTGGATCTTGCTCCCGCTCCCGTTCCGCCGTTTCCTTCTGCGAGATTACTCTATCGCAGAAGGTTGCGACCGCACTCCAGGCCTCTTCGTTGTCGGTCATGGCGTTAACCAGGGCCGACAACGACAAGTCCCGCCCAACAACTGCAGATACGGCAGCGCGAGGCTCCGCCCAAGCTGGGCACTCTTCACGCGTATGCTGTGCTGTATCTACGACACCCACTCCACAGTGGTGGCTCGCCGTTTAAGGCTCTCGACCCACCACCTCGCACAGATACTTGCCGAAACAACCGTGTCCGGTCAGCATCTGCGCCAGGTGATAGGTAAGCGCACTGTGTTTGCGTTCAACCCAACTTCTGAGGATTGGTCGAACTGCCTCCACTAGTTCCCGGCTAGCCCCCGGGATTTCAAGTCGCACCGTCCACTTCCGGAAGAGATCGTCGCGTGCCTCTACTTCCCACCTACTTCCCACTGCGCGATCTCACGCGGATGCGGACGGTCACCCGCCTCTTTTGCCTCCACGCTACGCCAGTACCTGTCCGCAAGCACCTGCGCCTCCAACTCCCACGCCGGGGCACCGGCAAGCAGACAAGCACCGGTATCTGATACAGTACAGTACGCTCGAGCTGCCCTGAGTGCTATCGCCCGCTGCGGGCGACGCAGCAGTGGCACGTTTCGTGCGTCTGCCCATATCGGTGCACCATAAAGCGCCATTGAGCATACTATGCCATTGTATAAGCTCCGGCACGCACCTCCCGGACCCCTTATATTTGGGAGAATCCTTCCTAACGCTCCGGCTACCGCCAACAGCCTAGGGGCCAAACGCCGGAAGTGTTCGTCGAACTTCGATCTGCTGTCGAGGACGATTCCAAGATACTTCATCGTCGACCCATCAGCTATGGAAGTTCCCCCAACTATTATCGCCGATCTTGGCGGTGGCGCATTCCGGGGCCCATGGAAAACCAGGGCCTCAGATTTGCTCAGGGCTACCTCCAAGCCTAGAGCCCGGATTCTGTGGATCATCTGGGCAACGCTCGCCGTAGCGAGGTGGGCCGCCTCCCGATGAGTCCCTCCACGGGCCGTCACGAGCGTGTCGTCCGCGTAACATGTTACATTTACTCCGGGTAACGTGGCTCCGCGCAACACCCAGTCGAAGCCAATGTTCCACAGGAGCGGCCCGAGGACCGAACCCTGTGGGACACCGCACGACATCGCTCTCCTCCCCCAGCCATCCTTGGTTGGGAATTTAACCGCCCTACCGCTTATGTAGTCGGACACGACTGCCCGCAAATATCATGGTACGCCGTGGTACTGCAGCGCTGCTTTCACTGTTTCCCATGGGAGAGTGTTGAAGGCGTTGGAGATGTCCAGCGATACTGCCCACAACACTCTGCCCCTGGAAACCTCTTCCTCGGCGAGATCCCTAACCCGCGCGATTGCGCTGAGCGTAGATCGGCCCCGGCGGAAGCCAAACTGCGCGTCGTGCAGCCCCGATTCCATACTTTCGACTAAGCGAGAGGCCAGCGCACTCTCAAAGAGCTTGCTCACCTCGTCGAGCAGGACAATGGGGCGATAAGCCGACGGCAATTCAGCCGGGCGCCCATCCTTCCGAAGAAGTACGAGCTTTCCCGTCTTCCACGCCTGCGGAAACCGACCCCGCTCCTGGCATGCAGGGAAGAGGGCCCTCACCCACTCGCCCATCTCTCCCAGTGCAAGCACTAAAGCTCGTCCTGGCACGCCGTCTGGACCCGGGGCAGTATTCTTCGACCGAAGTTTTAGAACAGCCACCCCAAATTCTACCTCAGTCACTGGAGGCACAGATCTGAAACTTTTAAATGAGGAACCCGCCACTGTATCCTTTCTAAAAAGATTTCAATCTTATCATCTTTGTCAAGAGTGACGCTGTTAAGATTGGTGTTGCTTCTATTAAGTATGAGCTCATATTTACTGTTTATTATGACTTTATTATAATCTTCTGCAAATGCCAAAATATTTTTTAATGGTATGTGGGCGCTAAAAATACCCTTATCATTTTTTAATCCATTTAAATTCCAACCCCAAATAGCAGCAGCTTTATTCTGACCATCATTGAAAGAAACATATGATTTAAGAGTTTTAGTTATTCCCACATTTTTATTTCGATCAATTTCAACACCATTGATTTCATATCGAATATTTTGAAAAATATAAGATATTGGATTGTTTGTAAAATTAACACTTTTTTTGGTTAGTTTTGCAGTTAGATCCTTTGAAGTTACATCAGCACGGCCTTCGATGTAAATGTAACTTGCAGATGGAAGCACATAAATGTCTTGCTGATGAATAGGTATTCTTTTCTCGTCATTTTCATTAAAACTATTGCTATACGGATTGTAAGCATGAATTTCATAACTTACTATCGAATTATCAGAATGAGGTGAATCAGTTATGTGAAGAAAATTCATAATTTAAATCCCAGACTTTGCATAAACAATTTATTAGCTTTTGTGAGTTTTTTCGTTGCTCTTTTTATATGTCCTCGTCTTTTGATTGTTGGTGAAGGATTGATTTTATTTTGAATAGTATTTGATTTTATATTGTAAACAATCATTGTGTTTTGTAACAAATTATCACTCACATTCAATTACTATGGTAGCCACTAATAGACTGTTCTCTTTGTCCGTAGCACTGGGAATTTATGTTTCCGATCTCTTAGAATGTTTTACATATGTTGTTTCCAAAATTCTTGAAGGAATTTTATACATAAGTGACCACAAATGAATGAATTATTTTTCTGTAAATTATTACAATTATATTTAATATTTGAACCTACTACATAACGAATAAACTCGATGGGTGGTTTTAAATTTCCATAACTATCAAAATACTCAATATATTTATTTAATTTAGCATAGGCTACCCAATGCGTACCAGCGTTCTTAGAATCATCCAAATTAATGATTCCACATTCATTTGAAAATGGAACTTTTGGTAACTTATCTCTCATAAATACGCCACGAAAGTTTGGTATCTTACTTGATTTTTTTATAATATCTATATTAGTAAGAGCGCGATTAGGTAGCCAACAATTTAGTTTTTTTTCCTTTTGTTTAGAAATATTCCTAATCCATCTTTGTATCGATCTAACTGTAGTCCATTCCCAATATTAACAGCTTCTAACTGTTTATTATGCTGTTCCAGTTCTTTCAGGTGTTTTTTTGCAGCTTTGTATTCATTAATAGTTTTAATAATTCCTGAAATTCCACCTGCTAAGCTTCCAGCCGCAGATAAACCAGCAAATATAGGGATCAACGGTAAAACACCACCCGATTTAGGCATGGATATGATACAAGGGAGCTTCATCCTAGAATCAGAAGTCAACTCCTTGGCTGCATGATAAGCTAGTTGTATTAGTTTTTTCTTACACTTTGGTTTATTTTTTTTTATGAACTTTTTTGCGTGAGATACTATATGCTTAAATTCTTTTTTAAGGCCAGCTCCGGTACTAATTTTGGCTAACATTACATTATTCACCAAGTTGGCAGCAATTTTTTCTCCACTGCTTGCATTAGAAGCTATAGCACGTTTCTTTGCCATTTTCATTAAAATTAGATCTGCGTTATGGCGATCTTTTAGGTTGTTAGACTTATTGTATGCAATATCGTGATCTTTACAATGCTCGTCTAGTTTATTTATACCCTTATCACCTCGAGCAAGCCTTTCGCATAACCTTGTTCCTGGTCCACAATAGTTATAACCTGGTAGGTGGAGCTCAAATAGTAAGTTATTTATCAAACAATTCACAAGACTGTCTCCTTTCATTTATGCGCGCTGAATGAAAACATTATCAGAAACATGATTTTATATTTACTGTTTACCTTTAGACAACATTCGTTTTATGAATCCAGGAATTTTCATTTGATGGTAACCCCAACCACTTTACCAAAACGTTATTACCTTTTCGTTTAATAACATTTTCAACCAGGTAAATGTGTGGATGTTTGGTTTTCTGAAGTTCTTGAGAGTAAAATGCTCCCATTATAGGTTGTTGTTTAGCATCTTCTAATAAGTAAGTATCAGGGCATGTATTTCGAATGGTTTTAATCCGAAATAGCTCGGTATACCAGTTTGAAGTATACCCTTTTTCAAAACAACCCTTATGCTTGCTTATTCGAACACAATCACCATTCTTGAACTTTATACGCTTACATTTTGAATTTATTTCACTTTTTTTTTGTATTTATTTAATAATATTGTCTTATTTGTATTATTAACACTAACTGGTGACATTCCAATTGTTCTATGTTTTGTATGATTTTATTTGTCAATTATGCTGTCAAGGGTACCATCAACCCATTTATAATTTCCTTTAAAATTAAATTCTTTATAAAGGTTATTTTTAATTGTCCTGATAAACCTTTCTACGATAGAAGCTTTTTTTGTAGAAAATGTAGAATAGTGATTTATTGAATATTTATTTAATATTGTATTAAATTTATCATTGTAAAATTCTGTTCCTAAATCGGTCTGCAAATTTTTGGGGCAGCGGTGTTGCTTGCTTAGTAAATAACCAAAAGCATTAGACACGTTTACTTTATCTTTCTTTCTTAATGGGAAAGCCGAAGCAAACTTTGAAAAGGTATCGATAACAACTAATACATATTTATGTTTATTATTATGTGAAGATATGTTTTGCATATCTATTAAATCGGCTTGCCATAAATCATCTATGTCTTTTGTAACAACATGTCTTCTTTGAAAGTGGTTCCTTGCATTTTTATGAATTTCATTTACAATATCTCTTTTCACTTTACTCATGGTAACTTGTTGTTTCGTACAATAACATAAATTGAACTAACATAAGTATTTGATACAAAGCTTTTTATCCTTTTATGATCCCACTCTCCTTTAATTCTTCAATTATTGACAAAATTTCATTATCTAGGTTAGTATTGCCAGCAGTTTTAGATGCTATTAAAAGTTTGAGTCTTTCCACCAGCTCATTAGGGTCATCCCAATAAACTAGTTCAGTGTTTTTATAGTATTTTTTCAGTTTCGGCAATCCTGCACCTTTTTTTTCAGCTGAGTGAGTTTCTTTGAGATCTCGTAAAATATTGCAAGATTCAAATAATGGTTTAATTATTTCCCGATACTTTGGTCCCTTATCGCCCCTAATTTGTGCAGAAGAATCATAATCCCTCTTATGAGCATTTGTAGTTTCAAGGATATTTTTATAGTTAAGATTATCATCTCGAAAGATCACTTTTAAGTCTTGTTTCTTACGCAGTAATAATTCTTTCAAACCAGGAGTCAATTCGTATCTGTTATCAGCAACGGCTATGAAATAAGTTTTTTCACCAAAATTTGTAGATGAGGAAAGTTTAACAACTGTATTTCCTATCATCAACTTGTTGTTTTCACTACGTATACCAAAAGGGATATTCATATCCTCATATATTTCAACGAGGTCTTCCTTATTTAGAGATACGTCATTAGTATCTTCAGCGCCAGATTCATGTTCATATTCACAATCCGAGTAAAATTGATCTGGTGAATTAAGTGTAGTATCGGAGTTAGACTTTTTAATATCAGAATATTTCTCGCTCATTAAAATATTAGGAAGATTTTGCAGATTATTGAATTGATCAACACAAAACTCTTCATTTTTTAAGGCAGGTGCATGTTTATTGGTTGTTAAAATTTCATTTAGGGGCCTGCGATCTGTTTAAAAAAATAATTAAGACGGGTGCTTGCATCAAACTCGTCATCTTTCATTTGCTTTACTTTGCTTTTGATGACGTCCGCAGATTTCACCAACTGTTTTGTAATGCTGTGCTCCATAGTACGACTTATGTGGAGACGTATGTAGAAATGATTAACTTACCAATAACATCACATTATATAATTACTCGAGTGTTATATAGTTGTGCAACGACTGTCTATATCTTCCTTTGTTTAGTTCGCAATCCTTGTTAATTGTTACGAAATCATAAGGCTTAATCCAAATATTTGAACATAGTTCTTTAAATTTAGACCATTCCACATCGGAACAGACATGCTCATCATAAATATGTTTAAGATTAGTACTATCTTGCTTGTAAATAATTAAGAAATTCGCATTATCACGTAACAGCTGCTTCGGGACTTTTGAATATGTTTGTGATAAATAAAAACAATCTATTTCTTTATGCCTTCCCATCGTATAGTAGTTACGTATATTTGACTGCTTTTCACCAAAAATATCATCAAAAATGATAACAGAATTTGGTAACGCATCATTAGGATGAATAACATCTTCATCAGAATGAAAAATAAAAAAAATTTACTTCTGGAATACATTGTAACATTTGTTTTAAATACCAATATTTTGGTTGAAAACTAGTTTTGGAATATAAGTACACGTTTTTAAACTTTAAACCATTTTTATGAACTAACAGACTGATCATAGTATTTGTTTTACCACAATTAGAGGGACCACATATCGAATCGAAATTCATCGAACACATCGAATATTGTTAGGAAACAGGATACTATATTTTATATGCGTGGCATTTTCTTTTATTGCAATGTCTTCTACTTCTAAAGATACTGATTGCTTTACCACCTTCATGTTGATAACTGTCACGAAAAGGTAATCGCTCTTGTATTTATATAAGTTTGCATTTCATTAGCTTTCCATGTTTGTGAATGCTTCTACCACTATAGGACCACTAGTTAGTTGGAAGATTGTGATGACAGGATTAGCCAGCAAAACTGCAAAGAAACAGTCTAACTGTCCAGGGTGCGCCGGACGTTTTTATAATCATAGGGATTGATTTGCTTACGCCACTCGGGGAGGCTCCTGTGTATTATGCACCCCATACATTTGTTTTTTTCATATCATAAACTATAATAGTATTATATACATTTATACGGTTGTGCTAATTCACATGTCTAATTACATGAGTAATTCTTAATAATCCCTTACTACATGCAATAGCATTATTATGAAATAGCCAAAATGTCATCTTGTTATAATAACATAACAATGGAAAAAAATAAAACACGTATTCAACATAAATAATTTATTTTACATTTTAAAATAATTTAATTAGGTTATTACAATTTAAGTTCATAAATATAAATGAATACAATATCAAACTTAAATGTTTATGTAACTTATTAAGTATCGTTTAAAATGATTATAGATTTACACATTTTTGATAATCTGTTCCACATAACAATTATAACATTTGGTGTACAGAACTGTAGTGACCCCAGGGCAAAGTTTCTATCTGATTTGAAAGTATTTGCCGTTTGTCATCATTTCTGTTTAGCACAAGTTTATTTAACTGTTGTGAATACAATTTGTGCTTGATTGATTTGATCATATTAATTTTAACTGTCAAGTTTTTGTTATAATATAATGTTTCTGCATACTGTGACAATTTTAATCTTGATGTTACAGATTTGGATACTCCTTTAGCTTTCATTCTTTTTGTTTTTACGGAATGTAAACAGTATAATTTAGCTCTTAAACCAATGAACTCTGTAATAACATCACCACCAAGTTCGTCTTTAAATAAGCCTGGTACCTTCGCATTAACATAGGCATCGCATAAGGATTATCCTCAGAAAAATTACTAGTATCATACTTAGCAATATCGTCTTTCATATCTGAGTAAAAATCATCAGTCTGTACTAAATAAAGAAGACTATCAGTATGTGTATAGCACAGTTTAATTTGATCACCATACTTCTTTTTCATAAAGTCGTAGTGAAATTGATACAAATGTTGTTTAGCATATTCCAATACAGTGAAACCGATGTATATTGGTCTATCAAGAACAATCTTTTCGCGGTTTAACTGGACAGCAATGAAATTTTCATTAAAAATGGAAATGCTTTTTAAATTCGGTTTCGTAATCAATTTTTCAGCACTCAGATGCTTATTTGTTCTGTTAGCATTATCATTCCAGTAACTTATCAATTTTACATCGACTTGCTTTCGTCTGTTTTCAATAGTTTTTCCAAATATAGCATTATTTAACAGCTTGAAAAAATCTTTTTGGAATGCTGATGTTGACTGTTGACATAACTGAGTATTTAAATCGATATAATTTTGTAAGAAATTATCTTGTCGAAAAATTAATACTCGATGTGTTTTCAACAGCACAAGCCCATTTTTTAAGCATTCTTTTAAATGAACATAATGTATAACATAATTGTTTTTATCATATAAGTTTGCTACGAGTTTTGGTGCTCTTCTTCCAGGAGGAATCAGTTTTTGAGCAGCAAAGGGCAAATCACTATGTGAATCATGCAAGTGATCAGGATAAGCTAAATCAACTTCCAAAATGTATCCGTAATAAGCATCATCTGATATGCTCATCACATTGAAACGGTTCATTTCATCCGCTGACATAAACTTGAAATCAGAAATGGGCATTTTTTTTGTCATTACGTGACCATAAAGATTATTACAATCAAGATATATCAAATACTGTGACGGTTTTGTGTCATAATAAGCAGGTACATACTTATTATTGGCCTTAGCATGTCGTATTGCACATTGTGCTAAGCCCCCACGTATGCCTTTTTCCAACATTTCATAAATTTCCAAATCGTGAATCAATTCTAGTTCTACGCCAGTGTAAAGCAGCATAGCATCCCAACTCAAACTAGGTGATGTTATGTAATACGCACAGTCGAGATTATAATACTGTAAACACAATTTTCTAAAGTTTTCAAATACATCGCATAACAGCAACACATCACATTTCACGTATAAATCGGTATATTCTCCAAGTGACTGAATATTAAAACATTTCCATACAGTTTTTGCACGAGCATAGTCATCGTTGGAAATGTTAGTCATTTTCAAACTACTATAAAAATTTTCTTTCGATGGAAGCTGTGATTCATCATACTTTGGCCAAGAATCCATGTATTTGTATGGATAAATGCCCTTTTTTCGCAATAAATCACATTTACGTTTACTAACAAATTCTGATTTCAAATGTACAAAATCTTTGTCACCTAAATTATTACTCAACGTGTCCAGACTTGTACTTAAGAATTGAAATGAATCAATAAACTTTATCTGAATTGGGCGTGTACTATCACTTGTTTTAATCACTTTTGTAAAAGTTAGGTACGTCTCTTTAGTTTTTGGTATAACTGTAATTGCTCCTGCATTTTTAGCCAACTCAGTGATAAATATATGTGAATCATAACCAGACAGATTGTGAAATACGACAGGTATGAATGGGCACACTCTATGCATCAAATTACAGTGAGAGTGAGCTGGCCCTTTATACTCGCCAGTGATATGGTCATGGTCACGAACTTTACCAGCGGATAACATTTGTTTACAAATATAACATGTCTTAGCAAATTGATAACTATTTTCTTGTTCTTCAGTCAATGGGTTCATATCTTTTATAGTGCACAAGATCTTGTTAATGTTTTTAACTTCATTCAATAATATTTCCCTCTATAAGATACAAGTTTGTTCAAAGACTCATCGAACAACAAATATAATATGCAAAACATGAAGGTTCATGTACTTTATTTGTCTCAGTATTTTTTGTTTTAATTTCATTATAATCTATCAATAAGCACTCAAAATCCGCATAAATCACAAAATTAATTTTTTGTTGTCTTTCATAGTGCATAAATTTGAGAAATTTATTTTTATCTGGTAAAATTGTTAAAACATTAGAGCAATCATGTAAATTACGTTTGGTTTCATTTGCGAAAAATTGTAAACATGTATCAGATAAATACATTTTATTATTGTTCCGTGATACTTGCCTACGAACTAATCGTACCAAGTCTTTGATCAAACAATGGTGGGCCGTACCATTTCTTTCAAAATATTTTATTAAAATAATAATTTAAATATAATATTTTATTTAAGTTCGCCGTGAGCTATTGCATTAAACACACCTATCGTTTCGATTGCCGCGCTTATCGCCTAATTACATACGTACTTACGCTTGATATAATGAGGTGCATTTGTTAGTGCACCTCGTTCATCATGGCGGAGAACTTAATGATGGAGGAAGAAGTGATGAATAACATTTTAATCGAGGATAATACTAGTTATGTTGAGTTAGTGGAGACTGTTTTACCAGTGGATTCACAGGAAATGGAGAAAATTGAAGCACAGTTGAGACCAAGTAAGAGAGGACGAGAGACTGATGAAGAAGAACAATGGATAACGGTTGGAAGAAACGGAAAGAGAACAGTGCAGAAAGTAGACATATACGTCAGTTGCCCAGACAAATTACCTAAACAGTTTGCGTTAGCCAAGTTGTTAGATACCTACAAGATTCAGAATATTAATCGTGTGAAATACCTTAACCCTTATAAGGTGTTTATACAGTTTGATAACACAGATAGCGCCGAAAAATTAATACAATGCAAACCTCTGCAAGATTTAGGTTGGAGATGTCAGAAACCATTAGAAGTAGTTGTCTCTTATGGAGTGATTAAGGACGTGGAATTAGACTTGACCGAAAATGACATGTTGACTCTTATTTCAAGTACGTATGAACTGATTGCTGTGAAAAGATTGAAGCGAAGGACTCAGGACGGTTCGGGATGGGAAGAAAGCGAGTCTATTCGTCTAGGTTTTAAGGGCCCCACTTTGCCAACTAGTGTGTTTATATATGGGATGAAGATTCTTGTAGAACCGTACGTGTTTCCTGTCACCCAGTGTTCAAGATGTTGGAGATTTGGACATACATTACGCATGTGCCCTACTAAAAAGATTGTATGCCCTAAGTGTGGAAAAGGCCATGCTAACTGTGAGACCACAATACTTAAATGTATTAACTGCACTGGTTGTCATATGTCGTTAGATAGAACATGCCCTATTTTTAAAAAAGAAAAACGTCTACGAGTCCTAATGGCGGAGTCAAACTATTCTTACAGAAAAGCCATACAGATGTATGTTCCCCCAGAACCCCCTGCCGTGTATGATGAACAACCAGCCTTATCTACGCCCTCATGTGAGTTGCCTGAGTCCGTGCCTGCCGCTACACCTGCTCGTTCACTAATACTTAATCACTCAAATATTAAGACTTCGTATGCGAGTAAAGTTAAAAATACGACGCGCCGTGACAATACTGACAGTATTGCTGATGCAACATCATCTACTCAACCATGCCCAATGGATATTTCACAGTCTATGCAGGAAAAACCCCGAAAGAAGAA
Organism: Philereme vetulata; assembly: GCA_918857605.2. NCBI lineage: Eukaryota > Metazoa > Arthropoda > Insecta > Lepidoptera > Geometridae > Philereme > Philereme vetulata. The sequence continues at coordinate 4,846,301 of OU975453.1, forward strand.
AAATAACAAAAGAAATCGTAGTCAAAATGAAGAATTTAACTGGGATATTTCGTCTGAGTCAGAAGCAGGGCTTAGTAATGTTTCCGAGGAGTCAGAAAATGAAATGAGCGCAAGAAAAGAGAGAAGAGAGAAATATAAATCTAAGCTGAGTTTTAAGCAATTGATTTCTAAATTGAGTTTAATAGTATTTTCACAAGATAGTATGAAGATAAAGATAGTCCAGTCAGTTTCATTATCTATTGAATGGTTAGTATCGGTGGCGGGGCAGTACCTCAGGGATCTGCCTTTTAAAAACCTTTTTAGTTTATAATGGGTTTAAAGTGTAAAATTAACATCCTACAGTGGAACTCACAGAGTGTTCGGCCTAAACAAGTGGAATTTGAACAGTTACTTTGTAGTGAAAAAATTCATGTAGCCGTTCTGAGTGAAACCTGGCTCAATAGTGAAATTAATTTTAGAATTAAGGACTATAGTATCTTTCGGCAGGATCGAGAGGACTCGTATGGTGGAGTGGCCATTTTAGCGCATAAATCCATTAAAACGCAATTAATACCCTTTCAATTATCAAACCCTGGAATTGAAGGTATTTGTGTTAATATTTTTAACTGTCATTTTGTTAAGTATATTATTTCTATATATTGCCCTCCATCTGTACGAACCTCTCAAAGTGACTGGAACGAAGTATTTTCTTTTAAAACTTGCAATACGCTAATACTAGGTGATTTTAATGGGCATCACCCCAGCTGGTCCTGTAAGACGGATATGACAGGTTGTTACATTTTTGACTCGTTGGTAGATTATAACTATGTATCACTGAATAATGGCGGAGTTACGCGTTCTAAATATTTATGTAAATGGGACTTTGCAGGAGTCTTCCCCGGATATTTCTATAGCATCGTCTGATATTGCTTTACACTTTGATTGGAAGGTTACTAATGAGTCACTGGGCAGTGACCATTTGATGATTATGATTGGTGTATCTTATCAAATTAATAGTCCTCAATTTATTAAAAAAAGAAACTATAAAAAGGCGGATTGGGAGGGATACAAGAAATACATTGAGTTTCAACTAACTAATTTTGAAATATTTAATGAGGATCCACAAACGACTTATGATTTATTCCTTAACACTATTAATGAAGCAGCTGATGCTCATATCCCATTTTATAGAATTAGTCAAAATCCTTCACAGCATTTTATCCCAAAACATTATTGGAATCCCGATTTATCGAAAGCGGTTGCGGAAAGACGGCTTGCTCTTTCACTATTCAGAAAAAATCCCACCCCTAATAATTTAGCTACATTAAATGATAAGATAAGAGATGCACAACGACTTATAAGAAGTGCTAAACGTAAATCCTATTCTGATTTCTATTCCTCGATAGATGAGACGACATCGGTAACTGAGATGTGGCGTAGGATGAAATGGTTGAAAGGTTATAGATCAACTAATAATTATATCGACGAATCAATGGTAAATAAGCTGCTACGTAACTTGACTCCTGACTTTGTTGGCCCAAAATATCCCACTTTTGCATCTCGTAATACCCAAATCGAATCTCCCTTGTCGCTGTGTGAACTACAAAGCTGTATTAAATCGAAAGACACATCGCCTGGTGTTGATCTTATTTCTTACTCAATGATCAATCGTCTTCCAGGCAACGCATTTAATATTCTTCTTGCATTATTCAATCTGTTCTATTCATTAAGTTTTGTACCCTCCCAATGGCGTGAAATACGTATTATACCTATACCTAAGCCAGGTCGTGACCCCTCATCTGAATCGGCATTACGACCTATTTCTCTTATGTCTTGTTTTTGTAAAATTTTTCATAGTATGTTATCGAAAAGATTGGAGTGGTTTATGGAAAATCGAAACTTGTTTTATGAAGAGACCACAGGATTTAGGAAAACTAAATCATCGGTTGATAATCTTAGTAATTTAATATCTAGAATACAGTTAGGTTTCTCGAGAGATCAAATAACTTTAGGTTGCTTTATTGATATAGAAAATGCTTACAACAATATCGACATTAACGTATTGCTTTCTAACTTGGACCGATTGGGTGTTGGCTCTAAAATCTGTAAATACCTGTGGACATTTTTGAAGGAGAGGTATTTAAGTGTACAAGTTGAAAATGTAATTTTATCGAGGTGTACAGGGCGCGGTATAGCCCAAGGAGATCCGTTATCTCCTTTGCTGTTTAACATTGCAACTCTTCATATTTGTAAGGAGATTACTAACGTAGTGATTTCGCAGTACGCTGATGATTACGCACTGTACATAACACGTAAAAATATTTTTGATGCAACAAAAGAATTACAATCGGCGTTAAACAAAATGTATTCGATGTTAATTGATCTGGGCTTAGATATATCACCTGTTAAAACGAAGGTTTGTATTTTTAAAAAAGGTATTTACCGACAGCCGATTGTACTTAATTTAAACGATAGCCCAATAGACGTAGTTATTGCCGTAAAATATCTGGGGATGTGGTTGGACCGTTCATTGAAATGGAATAAACATATTGCGGAGTTGTTAATCAAAGTTTCTAAGTATTTAAATATTTTTAAAGTATTGGCAGGGTCTGGATCCCAAACATCTACGGAAATTATATATTGCTATTATTAGGAGTCGACTTGATTATGGATGTTTTTTATATAATAATTGTAGTAAAACTTTAATTTATAAACTAGATAAAATTTAAAATCAATCACTAAGAATCATTGGAGGATTTATTAAAACAACTCCCATACATGCAATGGAAAGTGAAGTATGTCTCCCTCCATTGCATGTACGGAGAATGTACTTAGCAGGTAAATTTATGTTGAAAGCAAGATCTCGTACCAATAACATTACCATTAACATTATAAATGAGTTATCTCAATATCAAAACGATAGGTACTGGCGCAATAAAAAGAAACCGTTACTGTTATCATCGTACGAGTATCTTGCTGACACAAGCATTCATACGTGCCACCAATTAGAGATGTTTTCTATGAACACTTGAGTAAGCGCACTTGATTTAGGTAATATCATTTGTTTAAACATTCTAAACCTTTCCAGACCTAAACGTAGTTATCATTCTTTTAGATTAAAATTAATTTGTGTAGATTTTATTAACCAGCATTATAGGAATTTTTATAAATTATTTACAGACGGATCCAAGGCCAGAAATGGAATTGGTGCAGCTTTCTTTGACCCACAATGTAACCTGAGTCAACAATTTAAAATCAATACAGATATATGCATAATGGAAGCGGAGCTTATCGCTATTAGCGAAACTCTTTCATACGCGACTTCATTGGATAGGTACGATGACGTGGTGGTGTTTACCGACTCAAGAAGCGCGCTTCAGCATTTGGCTCGGTGTGCTTCGGGTATCCGAGGCTCACCGACAGCCTATACTGTTCTGAACACTATTATTGAATTGACATCTAATTACAGATCGGTTAAGTTGCAATGGATTCCCTCTCACTGTGGTATTGAGTATAATGAACAAGTTGATTACTTAGCAGCACAAGCTACGACTGACGGAATGGAATATACCATATTACCATATTATACTGATTGTATCTATTTGATAAAGAGGCAGTGTTACAACCTCTGGAAAGAATATTATGATTTACGTTCAAAAGAAATAGGTATTTGGTATAAAACCGTCAAACCGCAACCCTTTAGAATCCCATGGATTGATAATCATAATATATCTAGAAGAGCCGCAGTAGTGACGATGAGGCTTCGTTCAGGTCATATTCCATCGAAGACATTTGCTTTTCTAATGGGTAAAGTCCCGTCACCGAACTGTGACCTCTGCGGTGTACCGGAGGACTTAATGCATGTCTTGTTGGAATGTGCCCATAACGGGGCATATCGATCTAATAATTGTAAACAATTTCTGAAAGAATCTGCTGATTGCAACATTATATTGTCAAATCCATTTTCAGATAAAATTAAATATTTAGTCATGCTTTACGAGTTGAAGTTCAACTCAGATCATTGATGGTCTTAGTTGTATTTAATTCAAGCTAGGGTTGTTGATTTATAGATTACCTACAAATTTGATTAGTTAGTTATGTGTTTTTGCTGTAACAACTGAGCGGCATAATTGCCATTGTGATTAAGCTCATTAATAAAGATTAAAAAAAAAAAATACATTTTATTATTGTTCCGTGATACTTGCCTACGAACTAATCGTACCAAGTCTTTGATCAAACAATAGTGGGCCGTACCATTTCTTTCAAAATATAGTAAATTAAAATGGTTTGGCTTCTTACAAAGTGTTTTATATAGAGGACCTGTCACAACATGTCTATCGTCAAAACCATATACATTTACACTTATATGACAATTATTTCTTTCAAATAATGATATATCTTTATATGTAGGTGGAAAAGATAACCCATTTGTTTTATAAACCATTGAGTAATGCGGATACGATGTAGTTCTGCATACACTTTTTTTGGCAGGAAACATGCCCGCAACAATACTCCATAAAAAACAGTTATCATCAGAGTTTTTCACATTTAAGCAACTTTTAGTATTCTTTATGATTGGAGGTAATTCAATATAACTTCCACCTCTCATAGGAGAATATTTATTGATATTTATCTCTAAGTGGCTTATCGAAAGAAAAGACCACCCAGACCCACATTGTGTAAACTCTGTCAATTTCTGTTTAAATTTCTCTATAATATTTATAAACAGTTCATCAAAGTTTGTACTGTGGTAAATAACTTCGTATTTAGTATTAAATGATTTCAATTGTTGCTCATTTGATTTAAACAGTACAAAATAAGCAAACAATTCACAATTCATTTTAATACAATGATTTTTCATTAAAGATTCTTTGATCAGTTTTGTGATGACTCGTTTATTATCCTGCAGGAACGCCTCAGCTGAGAGGTACTCGACTTCCTGCGAGGCATTCAAACGATGTGTCATTATTCGATTCTGAATGCAGTAGCAACTATATCAATATTTTCATAGCCAGACTTGAGCAAGCAATTTGATTTGTGCATATTAGTTCTGATATGATATCGATAATAATTATTCGGTAATTCAATATTACATTGTTTACAGTGTGCGACTCCATTTGAAATTGGGACTGAAAAAAAAAACAAAAATAATAATGATACAATAGAACATTTTATTAGCTAATAGGAACCCTATTTTCTATGATTACTAATTCTATGATTATAAGGATACTACTAACAATATTAATAATGGAATAAGTGATTAAACATTGATTAACATAAGTATTATGTTATAGGTATACTATAGGTATTGATAATAATCAATAATACTGACTAATGAATGTAGGTGGGCACTTTTTAAAATCTTTGCGTGTAGCAGCTACGAGCTCTCCTAATACTCTCCACGTGTCGCTCCCATCATCTACCTGATTTTTTATAGTTATAATTGAGTGCCGCCACCTATTCACCGGCAAAATGTTCTCGATTTCGTTAGTTTTGTAAATTTTAACCTCCACATAATGTGAACCGCTTTTAGTTTCATTACTCTGGCGTGAATAACCGTTCGCCAGCCTTCTCGTGAAATAAGAATACACAGGAGCCGCCTTTTTACCTTTCTTAACTGATTCAGGCGTCACCTGCTCCTCCTCACTGTCCGAGCCGAACAAGTCGTGAGCACTGGGCTTGTTGATAGTTACCGGGCTGATTTTCAGCTTTTTGGCCTTCTTGGACGGCCCCGGTTCAGGTACCGCAGCTGATGATCGCTTCTTCGGCTTATCCACTTTTTGAATTTCTACGTCTGAGCAGCCACCACTAGCAGATTCATCTTCTGACAGGAACAGGGTATCCGCGGTAGTGTTGCACGGTTGCTTGGACCTGTCAAAAAATAATTGATTAGTATGGTACCTGAGCATACATATTTAAAACTATTGGAATAGTGAAATAAGTATTGAAAGATTTGATTCAAGTTTATTCTATGAGTAAATGAATTGAGTAATGATTGAATTAATTATCAATTTAATGATTACCATTGAATTATATAAATTCGACGATTGTCTGAATCTAGCGAATGAATGTGTGAATCGAAATTGAATTGAATCGTGATTCGATCGATTACTCTAAATGTTAGGGTAGGTAGGTAGGTAGGTACTTACATTTTTATTTGATTGTCAGCTCGCTCGGTAATCACTGTTGATGAAGAGGCGTTGCGTATCGTCCAGGAAAGTGGTATGTGGTTTGATCAAGAAATAGGGAGCTTTTATAGTATCCTATTCATGTGACTCTTGCCCATTTTTGGTGAACACAGATACACACTAAGAAAAATGCTTACTGGGATACTGCACACAATCAATTAAACGTTATCAACTTACAAACCTCTACAGTTTAATTCATCTTAGTAAGAATAATACAATCTCATTACCATGACTTTGCTTGCTTGTTTTACTTACATCGAAAGTAATAAATGTATCAACAGACATACAAATACTGTTTATAGGTTTGATATTTCGATGACCTCGGTGGCTCAGTGAGCGGATCACTCAACCATGGCCCGCAGCGGGAATTGAACCCGCACCTCTTGTATCTCAGCCGGCTATTTACTCACCACACCATAGAGAACATCTCACTATTATAACATTAAACTTTCTTAGTGGAGCATACCTATTTATTTAGATAGTAACTTATAAACCTCTGCAGTTTAATTCGTCTTAGTAAAAATAATACAATCTTATTACCATGACTTTGCTTGCTGGTTTTACTTACATCGAAAGTAGTAAATGTATCAACAGACAGACAAATACTGCTTATAGGTTTGATATTTCGATGACCTCGGTGGCTCAGTGAGCGAATCACTCAACCATGGCCCGCAGCGGGAATTGAACCCGCACCTCTTGCATCTCAGCCGGCTATTTACTCACCACACCATAGAGAACATCTCACTATTATAACATTAAACTTTCTTACTGAGGCCTACCTATTGATTTAGGTAGGTATTTGATTAATTGGGCCACAGTCCATGCTTTCGATGAAATTTGTAATAGATAGTTATAAACGGATGCAGTTAAATAATGCACTATGTCTCTAGGTAGGTACTGAGAGTGAGGCACGTGCATGTATGTCAGGAATGTGGTAAGGCGGTGTAGTATGTCAATGTTACTTTTATGGTAGGGAAGTGTGTACCTACCTAGTTCAGCATTAACATGCATTTTTAAATTGTTATATCATTTCAAATCTTATGCTGAAGAATTAGACAACTTCTAAAAAAGTATAAATTAAGAAATAAAAATATTCTATGTTCACTTTGCGTTTGGAAAGCCTGCATCTCCGTCCTCTCCAAATAAGTTAATTGAAAGACATGTCGGTAAGTATGTACCTATTAAATAAATTATTTTAATATGTAGGCTAATCAGTCGAATCGATTGTGTGAATGCTATTTCGTAATTTTGTTACTACCTATATTCATGAGTAAAAGATATTATTTTTTGTTTAAGGATTCTGAAGACTTATTCAACTTTGTTGTCGACGACTCTGCTATTAACAGGAATGCAGAAGAACAGCGTAAGAGAGTTATTAATGAGGGCCCCATTACCACCAACTATTCATTTGTGAAGAAACCCGCATATGGATACAAAATCATACGTATTGAAATTCATGATGCAAGAAATTTTGAAAACACAGAAGATACCTTTTGTAAATGCAAAGCTGAGTTATGCGCTCAACACGTCGTCAGAGGTGTACTATTCGATGAAATTTATACCAGCACAAGGGAAATTATTATTTAAAAAATACAGCATTCAATATCAAATAATGCCTATTCATCTAGTGTGTAAGATATTTTATAAATAATATCTTCCTAAGTATGTACATTTAATCAATAGTTAGACATAATTTAAATGATTGTTTGAATTGATTTTCGATAATGATGTCTCTATACACTTGTACTTAAATTTAATTTCTAGATGTATCTTTAATTTCTGTGTCTAGGCATCTATGTAAATTTCATAAGAAAAATAAATGATTATGATTATGAACTTCGAATAAAGTAAGCTATCTAAAATTTAAACATAACTTGGTGTTTCATTTCAATACTAAATACTCCAAGTAAGTAGTAATGTGTGTAAGGTAGTATGTAAAACACTAGTGAATCGATATATAATTCATTAGTAAAGTGAATTTTGATTCTATTTCAAAAAAGAGTATACTACCAAAATTTTAATTGATGAGTAAATGGTTATTATAATAAGATGTATATTCAATGGAATAATTAAATATATCAATATTCAATGGAATAATTGAATATATCAATATTCAATGGAATAATTGAATATATCAATATTCAATGGAATAATTGAATATATATCAATATTCAATGGAATAATTGAATAAACCAATATTCAATAGAATAATTGAATATACCAATATTCGATGGAATAATTGAATATACCAATATTCGATGGAATAATTGAATATACCAATATTCATGGAATAATTAAGAATTCTGGCAAAAGGTCCATTCACGAGTGAAGTGAATGACCTTGTGCCAGAATTCTTAATTATTACCTACTGAAAGCTATTAATAGGTTTTCACGTATATACACTTTTTAGCAACACATCGAGGTAAGAACATATTTTGTACCAACACTCGGGTGACAATTGCTACTTTTTACCTAACTTCGTTCGAGGTTAAAATGTACCTCTGTTAAGCCCCAATAAGAAACTCCCAACCATACCATGAGCGAGGATGGAAAATGACCTCGTTGGACACGCGGAATACGGTTGCTCGCTTCTTCACAACACAACCGCCACACCACCCACAACAGCCAACATGCACCCTCGACCTTTGGACACTCGATCAATAGACGGAGCGCCCGCGGCCGCCGGTGCTACGATAGCCACCAAGCCATCGCAGTCACCCACCCAGTCATTCCGGGGAGGGACCACATACGGCTCGGCGACCACAGCTACCTTTAACATGCACTCTGCCATGCTCTGAACCAAAAGGTCCTGAGCCCTGGCAGAGTGCATGACTTTCGCCTGCAGGAATGGTAGCGCCATCTAAATTGCAGTGTCCATCTGCTCTTCCTCGCGCAGGGAGTTGCGCTCGGACGGCTGAGTGGCTTTGGATCCCGCTTTCACCTTCCCCCTCCTTTTCTGTCCTCTGTGACTCGTTCGAAGTCCCTTTTGGGGCCTGGTTACGGTGTCGGGGCACTCCTTTCTACCAATTGGGTGCATTGCAGGCTTGCCGGTCGCTGCACATACAGCGCAGTTTGGCTCAGCCTGGCAGTTCCTCGCCTTATGGTCAGGCTTTCCACAGCCGTAACAAAGACCGCTGCGGTCCACCTCAGCTTTGCACATGTTCCCAACATGGCCGGCCTCGAGACAACGGAAGCATCTCATGGGCAAGCGGTCAAGCAGCACCACCCTTGCCGAGATCCAGCCCACTTTGAGCCGGCCAACTCCCGTAATCTTTTTAGCAGCCGCGACTGGACAGCTCAGCCACAGTGAGCCGCGGGGGCCTATCACGCCAGCTTTTATGCTGTCAACAGAGCAGCCACCCTGTTCTGCTACGGCCGACGCTACCTCGTCTGGTGTCGCGGAGTCATCTAGCTCCGTGACTCTTATGTCTGCGCGCATCACCGGCCGCTGTACACGCACCACGTCGGCGCTTAAAACTTCCCTAAATTTCTCCGCCAGAGAATCGGCCTTTACAGTACTCGTGGCGCCGGCTATCTCCAGCACCCGAGCGCTTGTTGCCCCCGTCCTGAAACGCATCTCCTCAATGCCAAGGCCCTTGAGGTCAACGCGTTCCTTGGCTTTCCTTAGCAGCGCCTTATACTTCACTCCGCTTTCTACAGCACCTGGCAATAGGGTGAGCGTGATGGCCGCCGAGCGAGGTGGGCGGAGCTTTGCTTTGGGAGCAGAGTCAGGAACGTCAGCCACCTTTTTTCCAGCCTTTTTGGCCGTCTTCTTCGTGCCTTTACGGGCCACGGTACTCCACGTCTCGCCTGTAGGCGGAGGCGCAGAGCTTTTTAAACACGGCACACTTGCCGCAGCTGCTTCCTTAGCCGCCAGACTCACCTTTTTTCCTTTCTTCTGGGATGAGGTGGAGGCTTTCGGCTACACAGTCGGCACCTCACGCTTGGGCCCAGCTTCCGCTCTGCTTAGGCGGGTTTTGTCCGCAGCTAACGGTGGCCGCAGACGCACTTCCGGTAGAAGCCTACTCTCTAGAGCTTCCAGCCTAGCGTTCACCATGGTCCCTACCTGGACCATGATGGCACGCGACAACCCCTCCACGTCCAGTTGCCTACTCCCATCCTGAGGCTCCGTTGTAGGTCGAACCGGCCGCAGCTCCGCCCTTAACTCCACAAACTCCTTTCGGAGTGCGGTTAGCTCAATTTGCAGGCATGTGTTGTCGGCCTGCAACTTAGCCGTCTCGTCAGAGATGGAGCGCTTACTCAGCATCTCCACTGCCTCCACTATAAATTTAGTCGCCTCGTTGAGGGACTTTTTAAATGGGCCACTCAAGTGGCCAGACTTGCGGGACACCGTTTTGATGACGTCCACGCAATTCAGCACCTGCTTGTTCAGGGACGTCGCTAGTTGGTCATCAACCTCCCCTGCCAAAAGGCTTGCCATACACGATGGGAGCGTCACTCTCCCTTTCCGCGTCCGTTCCATCGCAACCGTCACCTCCTCGCTTGCGTCCAGAAGGAACTCTTCTCTTCTGGCCACCTTTTCCTTCGCCGCGGCCACAAACTTTCCAGAACTGGTCTGGCGGCCGCTGCCTCTTCCCTTCATCGATTTCGTCACTTTAGGTGACGATACGTCTCCGGTAACAGTTACGTCTGAATCCGAATCAGAGCAAAGGCTCGGTCTTGCTGAGCCCGGCCTCATTCGCTAAAATCTGGCGGGATCCAAAGCTGGTCCAGGCGACACCATCACCATGCTTCTGTCAGATTCAGAATCCGACAGGCGCGTTACCACCACTTTCAATTCCTTCTTCATGCAAGGGTCGTTTGCTTCCACGCACACCTTCGGGGTGCGCGCTTCCACTTCAGTGTCCTTATTCAGGCCAGCGTTAGCGGTATCAACACATGCCTTCGGGGCGCAAGGTTCCACCTCCATCACAACGTTGTCCATATCGCTTGATATATCAGTGTCCAGAGTCAGAGTTTTGCCAGAGTTGCGTTCACGGAGCCGGGCGGATTGCCTGGCTACGAAGCAGTTGCTGCCCCCCCCCCCCCCCCCCCCCCAGAGCACGAGGGGCAGCCCTCCACTTCGTTAGAAGTAGAGAGGTGGGAATTCCCCCTTTCGGGGACCCACCTGGGGACCAAAATTACAACTGCTTGGGTCCATTATCTTAACTTCAATGATCCACATCGTCGTCTCTTTTATCTAGGGGTGAGCTCCCCTGTAAGTTTGGAGTGAGCGCCCTGAAAAAGGCGTGCTCGCCTCCTCCACCAAGCGCCCTAAAAAGGGCGAAACCGCCAACAACACTGCCAGGGAAGCATCGGTCCACTCAGGATCCCGCAAGGAAGCTGACCCATACAGCCGACTCACGGAAACCCAAGCGGAAAGACGCCAAGCCAACAATGCTTCTCTACTATATGATGGCTCAACGAGCTCGTGCCTGTTTCTTTCACTGTGCCATCTGCTTTCCAGAGGAACACGCGGAGAAGCTTCTTTATCCTACCCCACCGACAAAGTGCCGGCGCCTTGTGGTTTCAGTTACGTCTATTTCTGATGGGAATAGACCAATAGCAGGCAGAAACCCCGAGAAGGAACGACCATACCAGACTTGCCTTGAGGATCTACACGACCTGCGCTCTCCCTCAAGACCATACGCCTCCCTACTCACTCCCAGAGCCGAGTAAGGAAGGCCTGGATTTATCCAAAACAAGAGGCTGAAGCACGCAAACTAGGCATAGCAACTACTAATGGATAAGCCCAGACCAGCCCCGCCCAACCCAATTTTTTTTTTTTTTTTTTGACGCTGGGAAAAATGCATTACACATGCCCCCCCATTGGGGGATGGGGGAGTTATGTGTGACTTCCCGGTCCAAACAAGACCGGTATATCCACTAAACGACCCAGCGGCACTCCGGCATCGTCTGCGTGGAGGAGGACTGGGAAACCAGCAGAGCCTTTACTTCCAATCCCCCGCTGACGACGGCCCGCCTTTACAGAGGGGCTTTCATACCCCTCCCGACAAGAAGAGGCCCGGGAACGACCGTGAGTGCTCGGCCATTCCCGCCCGGCGAAATTGAAGGATGCGTGCAATGCGAGAAAAGGCGCCCCCGCGCCTGTCTCCCGCTATCCTCCACCAGGAGGAGGAAGGCGATTTTTGTGCAATCGCCTTCTTCTACCCCTTATTCGCCTGCGGAGCGGTGCTGCGAGGGGATCATCCTCCCGATCGTGCTCCGCTGCCTCTTTTTGGGACATTACGTCCTCGCAAAAGGAGGCTACGGCTGCCCAAGCCTCCTCGCTTCCCAGCATGGATGTGACCACGCCGGGCAGCGAGAGGTCCTGCCCTACCACCGCTTTCATGTCGAGGCGCAGTTTGGATCATGACGGACACACTTCCAGGGTGTGCTGTGCCGTGTCCTCCACCGCGCCACATTTGTGGCACGAAGGGGTCTCCTCTCTCCCTATTCGGCACAGGCATGATCCGAAACAACCATGTCCGGACAACACCTGCACCAGACTGAAGGAGAGAAACCTGTGGGACCGCCCGAGCCAGTTTTGCAGAACCGGTCCGAGCGCGTCTAGCATTCGGCGACCGAAGGCGGCAGAGGCGAGGTCCTCCGTCCAATGGTGGACGATGGCGGCCTTCGCCTCGCGCCGGACGGCCTCCCGCTCTTCCGGGACGGGGAGCTCTCCAAGCGCCCTACGCCCCGCCATCCACTCGTATACTCTGGCGAGCACCCACGCCTCCAGCTCCCAAGGAGGGGTGCCGGCCAAAGCACACGCCACCGTGAAACTCACCGAGCGGTAGGCCCTCGCCACCCGCTGTGCAATGGCTCTTTGGGGCCTGCGGATTGCAGTTGCGTTCTCCCTCCTGTGGAGACAGTCCGCCCAGATGGGTGCCCCGTAAAGGGACATACTCTTAAGTATGCCGGCATACAAATGCCGGCATCGCGCTTTGGGCCCTCCCAGGTTTGGAAGGAGCCACGAGAGGGCGTTCGCTGTCCTCAGCAGCGTTGCTGACAGCCAGCTAAAGTGTTGGCCGAAGCGCCACCTGCTGTCTAGAATGAGACCCAGATATTTCATCTGGGTCTTCATCTCGACCCTGACGCCCTCCACAACAATGTGGGCATCAAGAGGGATGCGCTGCCGAGGTTCGTGGAAGAACACGGCCTTGGTCTTGTGCAGCGCAACCCTCAATCTTAAGCGGCGGATCCTTCCCGCGACCAAAGATCCGCCAGCCGATGCCAAACTGGCCGCCTCTCTGAAGTTTCTCCCCCGGGCAGTGAGGAGAGTGTCATCCGCGTAGCAGATAACCCTCGTGCCACGGAGGGTTCCTCGCAGGAGCCAGTCAAAGCCGATGTTCCACAAAAGTGGTCCTAGGACCAACCCTTGTGGAACACCAGACTCCGCGCCTTACCTATGGACTTGGCCAGTTTTGTCTACGAGGAGGACGGCTCGATCCTCCAAGTAGCTGGCCAACAGGTTCTGCAAGTACCGAGGTACTCCGTAGTACCGGAGGGCCTCCAGGATCGTCGAGTGAGGTACGGAGTTGAAGGCGTTTGCAATGTCAAATGACACAGCCAACACTCCGTCCCCAGACCCCACGGCCTCTTTCACTTGGCCCTTTAGTCGGGCCAACGCGTCCACCGTCAAACGCCCCACTCGGAAACCGCCAGAGTGGTTATGCCGGACTCTTACTGGCTAAAACCACCACGGTGAGCAAACATTCCGCCGATTTGGGGCAAGGTGGGGTCGCGCTAACATTCACCACCCAGCCCCGGCGGTCGGTCCAGTTGGGACCCCGACATGGAGGGGGCGGCCTTTCTCACAAAGACCCCCTCAAGACGACGTGCGAGGTCGTGCAAGCCGGCTGTGAGTCCCCCGACTCGCAGCCAGTAACCCTGCTTTCGAAGGAGGAGTGAGGAAGCGAGCAAACCGCCTCCTCCTTGCTTCTGTTCGTCTGCGCCGGAGCGGGTCCGATGAGGCATCGTCCTCCCTGGCTCGCTCCACATTCTCTTTCTGCGTCATCACCTCTTTGCAGAAGGATACCATCGCCTGCCACGATCCCTCACTGCCGAGCATGGCGTTCACTACGCTCGGCAGAGAGAGATCCCCTCCGATGCACGCTGTAAGTGTGCGCCGCTGTGGGCCCCATGCAGCACACACTTCCAGCGTATGGAGTGCCATGTCCTTGGGCGCTCCGCACTCATGGCAGGTTGGGGCCACCTCCCTCCTCGCGATTCCATGCAGGTACTTTCCGAAACATCCGTGTCCGGAAAGCACCTGCACCATTCGGAAAGTCAGCGACCCAAATCGCCGCCTTACCCATCCACTAAGGACCGGCATCACGGCATCCACTGTCCACTATCCCGGAACCGGCGGCGCCAGGTCTTCCGTCCATCGCCGGAACAAGGCGGCCCGCGCCTGCCTCCGCATGCGTGTGACCTGCTCCCATATTGGAGGCTCCCCTCGGGATCTCCTTGCCGCCACAAAGTAGTAAACTTCGGGGAGGATTTACGCTTGGAGCTCCCAGGGGGGATCCCCGACCAACACGCACGCTGCCGTCCATGACACCGTCCGGTATCCGCGTATCGCCCTCGTCGCGATGACCCGCTGTGGACGTCGCAGCAGGGTCTTGTTTCGGCGATCAAGGGCGTCCACACAGACGGGTGCTCCATACATTGCCATACTCCGGATCACTCCGGAGTACAGCCGACGGCAGTTGGCGTTCGGGCCACCTACATTCGGCAGCAGTCTTCCCAAGGCGGCAGCAGCCCCCACGACTTTCGGTGCCAACCCTGCAAAGTGAGCCCCAAAGGCCCACCTCCCATCTAAAGTGAGACCCAGGTATTTCATCTGGGTCTCAACCCTGACCGATGCTCTGTCTAGTAGCACATGCGTACCTGGAGGAGATCCTCCTCGAGGCCCATGAAACAACAGGGCCTCGGTCTTGGAGAGGGCAACCTCCAGCCCCAAGGTGCGTATGCGGTCGACCACGAGTGTTGTACCCACCGTAGCCAACCGCGTAACTTCCCCGAGTTCCCTCCCCTTGGCGACGACTAGGGTGTCATCTGCGTAGCACGCGACTCACACACTTGCGGGCAGCGTGCCGCAGAGCACCCAGTCGTAGCATATATTCCACAAGAGCGGTCCTAACACCGAACTCTGTGGAACCCCGCAAGAGACGCGACAGACAATCGCGTCCCACCACCAGGACCTCGCGGTCTTGGAGGTAATCCTCTAACAGCCTCCGCAGATACAGGGGTACTTCGTGATAGCGGAGCGCTTCCTCTATCGTTTTGTGTGGGAGGCTATTGAAGGCGTTGGCTATATCGAGTGAGACAGCCAACGCCTTGTTCCCCTCACTGACCGCTGCCTGTGTCCACTCTTTGAGAGCAGGGCATCCACTGTAGATCGCCCCACTCTGAAACCGTACTGGGCCTCTGAGAGGCCAGGCCCAGTCCTTTCCAGATGCTGTATGACACGAGAAGCAACCACTCTCTCAAACAGCTTGCCCATGTCATCCAGCAGCACTATTGGCCTGTATGCAGAAGGCGAGTCGACAGGTCGTCCCTCCTTCTGCAACAGGCACAATCGTCCGTCCTTCCAAGGCTTCGGGAACCGCCCCGACGTGAGGCACGCATTGAAAAGTTCCCGAAGCCAATCATTCATTTCCCTAAGGGCGAGTCCGAGGACCCGCCCTGGGATCCCGTCTGGACCAGGCGCCGTCTTCTTGCCACGTAGGCGCTCGACCACTACCGCCATCTCCACATCTGATACAGGCGGGATGGAGGCTGAGTCTAACTCCTCGGGGAAGGAGACGGCACTCGCCATCGGCGGAGGGGTGTAGGTAGGTTCTTTGTCCAGGAAGAGCCCGCCCAACACCCTGTCCAGGAGCTCTGCCTCCATGGACTCCGCGACTGAGGGCGCCCGGCACCGGAACATTTTCCTAGCAGCCTTGTACGGACGCCCCCAAGGATCCCTGTCCAGGCTGGTCAGGGCTTCGCCAAACGCCTGTGACTTGGCCCTGACAATAGCTACCCTCAGCTCTCGCTTGACGACGCGGTATGCCTCGTGCAGCTGGCCCTCAACCTCAAGCTCTTCGGTCGACAGCTGCTCGTTGGTCCGGCCATGACGCCGCCTCCTACAGTGGGTGAAAGAGCGCCGCGTCGCCGAACAGGCAGCCCGGAGCTGCGCAATCTCCGAGCACCACCAGTATACCTCGCGGCGCTCGGGGTGACCCTGGGACCTCGGCATGGCCGCGTCACAAACGGCCGCCACCGCTTCGCGGAAACAGCCTGCAGCTACGCTGACATCTGGGTGGACGGGAGCACAGAGCCACGACTGGACGATTGCCGCCTCCTTTGCCAATTCGGCATCGAGTCAGCTAACGGCCCAACGCGGGAAATCCGCTCGAGCCACGCACCGAGATCCTCCCGCGTTGTGGGAGGTGAATATCTCGAACCTTATATATTAATGGTCCTAGAGACCTCCGACATCATCCTCCAGGCCCGGACACTTGCAGCGACAGACGGGGTGGCGAACGATAAGTACACCACGGACTCCCCGTTGTGTCGCACACACGTGTGTACCGACCCTCTGTTGAGCAGGGTCAGTCCCGTGGCAACCGCCCACTCTCTGACAATCTCCCCGCGAGAG
The DNA here is from genome assembly GCA_918857605.2 of Philereme vetulata. Taxonomy (NCBI): domain Eukaryota; kingdom Metazoa; phylum Arthropoda; class Insecta; order Lepidoptera; family Geometridae; genus Philereme; species Philereme vetulata. The sequence goes on from OU975453.1 coordinate 4,863,119, forward strand.
TCAGTTGAGGGGTTGCCCCAATCCTGGGCCTTGGCGTTCAGATCCCCTAGAAAGAGGAACCGACATGGCGCCTGTCTTCGTACCGCTGTGGCCAAGAGGTCCACAAAGACCTCCAGTTCCGCAGCATTTTTGTTGGGGGAGAAGTATGTGCCCACTACAGCATACTCTCCCCACTGCGCCACCACGTATCCAGAACCCCTCTCTTTGTCTGAGAGGGGTGAACCACCCGATCGGCCCACAATGGCAACGGATCCGTTTAGGTCCCCGGCCCAATAGGGATGGGAAGACGGGACGTAATACGGCTCCACCGCTACCGCCACTTCTATTTGCCACTGCGCCAGGGCCTGCATGAACAGGTCTTGGGCCTGGGCGCAGTGGTTGAGATTCGTCTGGAGGAAGTTGTGATGTCGGACTTGATCCATCAGTCAGACATCACAACCTCCTCGCTCACCACCGGGCGAGCGACTTCCAGCGCGACTTCGCTTACAGCTGCAGGATTGGCCTGGGTCCCAGCGGCCTTGCCCTTTGTCTTTGGGGGAACGTAGCTACGCCCCCCCATTACGTGCCTAGAAGGCTTTCCCGCCTCCGTACATATCGCACAGCGCGGGGTGGCCTTCACACAGCTGGCCGCCTTATGGCCCGTGCTTCCACACCGGAAGCACAGGTCCCCTCTGTCGGCCGATGCTGGACACTAAGGGCGCGTGTGCCCCAGCCCCATGCACCTGAAGCAGCGCATAGGACGCTCCTCCAAGGCCACCACTCGCACCGAACTCCATTCGACTAAAAGCCTACCCATTCTCGACAGCACTTTGGCTGCCGAGATCGGACAGGTCACAATGGTGGAGCCAGTGCCGCCAAAGCCGCGGCGAATTTCGCCCACCTTTATTGCAGCCAGGTCGCAGCCACCTGCCTTTGCGACCACCGCCGCCACCTTCTCCTTCGTGGCTACATCGTCCAGACCCGTGATGCTCGAACTGGTAGATCTCACGGGCCTGGCGATGTTGACTACCTCGGACAGAGCTCCACGGAAATTCTCTGCGAGTCTGTCCGCCTTCTCAGAGTTTTGGGAGCCAGATATTTCCAGTAGCCTGACTCCCGTGGCCGTCTGGCGAAAGCGGAGCCGGTCAATTTCCAGCTCCTGAAAACCGACCTTATCCTGCGCCAATTGGAGGACGGCCCCGTATGTAACCCCCTTTTCTGCGGCTTCAGGCTGCAACAACAGCACCACTGCCGCCGTCTTACGGGCCCTCAATACTACTTTGGGCTTGGCGTTAGCCTTCGACTTTGGTGCAGCGGCGGCAGCCCAAGCTGAAAGGGCAGTTACCGGGGCAGAGGATTTGCCCTTCCCCTTTCCCTTCCCTTTTCCCTTGTTGGTCACTGTGACCCACGTTTCCGCTTCGGAGACGGCGGATTGGCCAGTCTCAGTAGCATTTTTGGTCCGCCCAAGATTTCATGGGCCTACTACCGGTGCCACTGTTGGAGTGACAGCCATCTATGAGCGTTGACTAGCTCGCTTATCCGCCTTGGCGGTAGACTAACGAGGCGGCTCAGGCGTTGTCCCGGGCTTGGCGGCAGTAGCTGCCGCCGCCTTCTTGGCATCCGCTCTTAATGGCGGATGAACTATCGGGGCTGGCAGAAGCCGGTCCTCGATCCCAGCAAGTCTGGCGTTGAGCATTTGCCCAAGCGTGCTAGTCAAGGACCGCTTCAGCTCCTCGACTAGTTCCTCCGCCCCAAGCCCAGCCAATGGAGTTGCCCGCGTTCCAGAAGTGGCCACTGCGGCGGCGGTGTTGGCCGCAGCTACCTCCGACTTGGCTTCGTCGAAGCGGCGACACAGCGCCTTCAACTCCGCTTTGCACGACTCCACTTCGAGTCGCAGGCGGCTGTTTTCTACCCTTAGGCGCCGTGTCTCCTCTGGCTTGCTTCTGCTTGCCAGAGCGTCCACAATCTCCTTAAGGGCCGATGCGGACCTCTTCAGGCGAGCCACGAACTCGCCCTTCAGGTTGCCCGACTTCTTGGCCACCTCCAAAATGCCAGCGAGCTCTTCGCCCGCGTGCGCCCTCATTTATTGGGCGTTCAGCGTGCTGATATCATCAGCCCTCACGATGACATCGGACTAGTTGCCCGTGTCTGTCGCGAAGTCCGAACCCTTCGCCCGCGCCCATCTTCTTTCTCTCGTACTGCCTGCGATGCAGTACGTCCACCAGATCGCCATCTAGCGGCACCGGAGCAAGCTTGAGAAAATCCGCTCGCGAAGATCCCGCCTTGGCAGTGTTTCTTCTTCCCCTCCTTGCCGAGTTTACCTTGGCAGCCGCCGTACCCTCGGTCTCCGTGTCTGAGTCTAAACCTTCAGGCACGAAGAACGTAAAAGACGGCCGCTTCCGGCCACTCGTCTTCCCAATCGCGGTTTCTACGCCGCTCGTCACATCCAATTCAGACGCTACGTCTGATACGTCAGAGTCGTGTTGAGAAAGGCCTATTGAAAGGCCCTGAGAAGGGCGTTTTTTGAACTTGCCCTTCGCATCACGCAATGGACGCACTGTTACGTCAGACGTAAGCGTCTTACCATCGTCACTATGTACCGAAGAACATTCTAATTCCTCTTGGTCACCGCTTCCAACCGTCGTCCTTAACCTAGAGTTTTTAAAAGTTTCAATATTCATACTAAGATCCCACGAGTAAGTGGGAAGGGTGGGTCGCCCCGGACAGTGCCCACTGTAACCGGGGAAGTCTAGCGTAACCCGCTCAGGGGAGCGATAATTCCCTGGGGGGGACGCAGTAGCGACTGAAAATCCGTTCAGCCTTCCAGACCTCACGCCGCGCCGCCGCTTATCTTCGAGTAATTTTTTATAGAGGTTGTCTTCCTCGTAGCCCGGGCGACCAAGCCAAGGCCAGTCGGTCCCGCGCAGACCACTAAACATGACTGTGGCCATATTGCGGGATTAAGATTTTGAGCCGGTGGCAAGGAAGAAACTCCCACTGCCTGCCCGGCGGCAGGGTGAGTGCACGCCAAGGCCCGACTCCTCTCCTCCAGCTAGCTTATGAAGGTTAAACACCTCGAACCGCGGCCCGCCAGAAAAGCGACGGCTATCTCAGGACCCCGCGAGGAGACTGACCCATACAGCCGACCCACGGGAAACCAAGCCGGACGCCACCACACCAGCAATGCCAGCCACAATCCTCGGAAAAATCCTTGGATCCCCCTACAGACGGCTTGCACGTCCCATCCTCATCCACTACGCCCTCTGCTACTCAGAGGGACGTGCGGAAAAGATATACTCCTACCTATCACTATTCCCCCCTACATTCCAAACCCTATCCAGCAGATAAGGAATTGCAATGTCCCAACTAAGTCCAAACCCCACAACACAGAACCCCAAGCCCACCCACCTTACTCCACCGACAAAGTGCCGGCACCTGGTGGTTTTAGTTACGTCTATTTCTGATGGAATTAGACCTAAAACGGGCAGCAACCGCGAGGAGGCCGACCCCACCAGACTTGCCTTGGGGATCTTCACGACTGATGCGCTCTCCCCCAAGACCATTCGCCTCCCAACTCGCTCACTTCCCTGAGCTGAGTAAAAAAGGCCTGGATTAATCCAATACAAGCGACCGAATCCGCAAGCTAGGCATAGCAACTACTAATGGATAAACCCAGAACCGCCCAACCTTTTTTTTTTTTTTTTTTTTTTTTTTAACAGGGGAAATCCTTTATGGATTCCTTCCCACCGGGGGTCGAAAAGGATATGTCGGACTCAGCTTAAAGTGCCATACCGACTAAAACCACCTGGGTGTTCCTTCTATCGCTTCCGGTCGGGGCCGCGGGTAAGTTACACACTCTTCCGTAGCCTCTTAGTGTCTGCCCTATTGGGCCCTTCTTCTAGGCTCGAAAGCCCTTCTTCACTCCGCTTAAGGCACTTTAGGAACACATCAGGTGTCTTCCAGCTCAGGACCTCATAGCGCGGGCGACAGACCCCCCGATCCGTCGCCCGCAGGTCTTCGTACTGGCGGCATTCTAGCAATGTAGGCCAGGCGCCGCCGGCAGTGCCGCCAGCGGCGAATCGGTAGAGAGTTCGGGTCTTCCTCCTGCTCCCGTTCCGCCGCTTCCTTCTGCGTCAGAATGGTTTCGCAGAAGGTTTCTACCGCATTCCATGCCTCCTCGCTTTCGGCCATGGCCTTGACCAGGACCGCCAGTGATAGGTCTCCTCCAACAAATTGCCAGACATGTCCGGTCAGCATCTGCGCGATGTGGTAAGTGAGTGCACCGTGCTTTCGTTCGACCCAAACCCGAAGGATGGGTCGAACTGCATCCACCAGTTCCCAGCTAGCCCCCGGGATCTCTAACTGCAATGTCCACTTCCGGAAGAGATCGTCGCGTGCATCTTCTTCCCACTGCGCGATTTCTCGTGGATGTGGTCGGTCACCCGCCTCCTGCGATTCCATGCCCCGCCAATACCTCGCCGCGAGCACCTGTGCATCAAACTCCCACGGCGGGACACCGGCGAAGACACACGCCCCTGCGTGCGATACGGTGCGGTACGCCCTAGCCACCCTGAGTGCCATTCCATGCTGCGGTTTCCGCAGCAGTGGCACGTTTCGGGAGCACAGGGCATCCGCCTATATCGGCGCACCATAGAGCGCCATCGACTTCACTACTCCGGCATATAGGCGTCTACATGCCCCTCCAGGACACCCTACATTAGGGAGTAATCTTCCGAGCACTCCGGCAGTAGCCAAAAGTTTCGGGGCCAACCGCCGGAAGTGCTCGTCAAACTTCCAAGTGCCGTCGAGGACGATTCCTAGGTACTTCATCGTCGACTCGACGGCAATGGAAGTTCCCCTTACCATTATAGAGGAACCGGGCGGTGGCGCATTCCAAGGCCCATGAAAAACTAGGGCCTCAGATTTACTGGGGGCCACCTCCAGTCCCAGAGCTCTGATCCTATGGACCATCTGGGCAACGCTTGCCGTAGCGAGGCGAGCCGCCTCCCGATGAGTCCTTCCGTGGGTCGTCACGAGCGTCATCGGCGTAACACGTGACGTGTACTCCCGCCAGTGTTACACCTCGCAACGCCCAGTCATACCCGATGTTCCACAGGAGTGGTCCAATGACCGACCCCTGTGGAACACCGCACGACATCGCCTTCCTCCCCCAGCTGTCCTTCGTCGGGAATTCTACGACCCTGCCATCAAAGTAATTTGCCAGCACTCTCCGCAGATACCCTGATACGCCGTGGTACTCGAGGGCCACCTTAACCGTTTCCCAGGGCAGAGTATTAAAAGCGTTGGACATATCCAGAGATACTGCCCACAACACTCCACCCTCGGAAACCACCTCTTCTGCCAAATCCCTGACCCGGGCGATCGCGCTCACCGTAGAACGGCCCCGGCGGAAGCCATATTGCGCATAATCGAGCCTTGGGTCCATGCTCTCGACACAGCAGCGAGCACATGCTCGAAGAGCTTGCTTACCTCGTCAAAATGCACGATGGGGCGATAGGCCGATGGCATTTCAGCCAGGCGCCCGACCTTCCGAAGAAGTACGAGCTTTCCCGTTTTCCACGCCCTCGGGAATCTACCCTCGTTGAGGCACGCATTGAATAAGGCCCGCACCCACTCCCCCATCTCACCAAGCGTGAGCACCAAGGTTCGGCCTGGTACGCCATCTGGTCCTGGGGCAGTGTTCTTCAGCCGAAGCTTCATAACAGCTACCCCAAACTCCACCTCAGATATTAGAGGTGCCGCCTCAGCGTCACTTTCGCGTCTCAACCCGGTGCCTATAGGTGGTGGCACCCACTCATCCCGTTGAGGAAAGAGAGTGCTCACCACTTGCTCCAGTAGTTGAGGCTCCAGACTCGTAGTTAGCGGGGGGGCCCAAGGTCAAAGTTTTTGCCGTACAACGCGGTACGGCCTCCCCCATGGATCACGGTCGAGTACCTTTAACCACTTCTCCCATGCTGCCTCCTTGGCCTAAGCGATGGCTACCTGCAGAGCTGTGCAGGTGGTCCGGTAAGCCTGGTATATAGAGTCCTCCTGGCTCTGAATACGGACCCATCTCCTCCTATACCGGGTGTAGATGCAGCGCGCGGCAACGCAGGCTCTTAGTAACTCGCCCAGCTCCGGGCGTCACCAGTGCACTTCCCGCTGAGGCGGGAATGGTTTGGCTCTCGGCATCGCGGCATCGCAGACGCGGGTCAAGGCGCTCCAAAGCCGCTCCGCCACATCATCCACCTCCTCAATATGATCGGGCATAGTCTAGAACTCTACCAGAGCCGCCTCTATTGCTACATCCCGGTCCAAGCGCCGTAGCACCCAACGCGGGAGGCCTCCAAGAGGAAGTCGAGAACCTACTCGTGGAGTGGTGGAGGATGTAGTCACCTCGTAACGGATGTAGCGGTGATCCGATAGCGTCTCCACATCCTCCAACACTCTCTATCCTTGGACCCGATTTACCAGGGAAGGGGACGCAAACGTTATGTCCACGATAGACCCCCCCTGCTGTCGCACGCATGTGTCAACTGACCCTGTATTAAGAAGGGTGAGTCCCATGGACACCGCCCACTCTTCCAGTGCCTCTCCCTTAGTGTCTGTTGCTGGGAATCCCCACGCGGTTTATTTCGCGTTGAAATTTCCAGCAATAAGCACGGGGTCTGAGGGTATCTGCCCAATCAAGATCCCGACATCTACAAGCATTTGCTCAAAGTCGGCGAGGCCTCGATTAGGCGAAAAATACACCCCCACAATCGCCACACCACCCACAACAGCCAACACGCACCCTCGACCTTTGGACACCCGATCAATAGACGGAGCGCCCGCGGCCACCGGTGCTACGATAGCCACCAAGCCATCGCAGTCACCCACCCGGTCATTCCGGGGAGGGACCACATACGGCTCGGCGACCACAGCTACCTTTATCATGCACTCTGCCATGCTCTGAACTAACAGGTCCTGAGCCCTGGCAGAGTGCATGACTTTCGCCTGCAGAAATGCTAGCGCCATCTAGATTGCGGTGTCCATCTGCTCCTCCTCCCGCTGAGAGTTGCGCTGAGACGACTGCGCGACTTTGGAGCCCGCTTTCACCTTCCCCCTTCTTTTTTGGCCTCTTTGACTCGTTCGAGGCCCCTTTTGGGACCTAGTTACGGTGTCGGGGCACTCCTTCCCACCAATTGGGTGCGCTGCAGACTTTCCGGCCGCTGCACATACAGCGCAGTTTGGTTCAGCCTGGCAGTCCCTCGCCTTGTGGTCAGGTTTCCCACAACGGTAATAATGACCGCTGCGGTCCACCTCAGCCTTGCACATGGTCCCAACATGGCTGACCTCGAGGCAACGGAAGCATCTCATGGGCAAGCGGCCGAGCAGCACCACTTTTGCCGAGATCCAGCCCACTTTGAGCCGGCCAACTCCCGTCACCTTTTTAGCGGCCGCGATTGGGCCGCTCAGCCACAGTGAGCCGCGGGGCCCTATAACGCCAGCCTTTATACTGTCGACAGAGCAGCCACCCTGTTCTGCTACGGCCGACGCTACCTCATCTGGTGTCGCGGAGTCATCTAGCTCCATGACTCTTATATCTGCGCGCATCACCGGCCTCTGTACGTGTACCACGTCCACGCTTAAGACCTCTCTGAATTTCTCCGCCAGAGAATCGGCCTTCACAGCACCCGTGGCGCCGGCTATCTCCAGCATCCGAGCACCAGTTACCCTCGTCCTGAAACGCATCTCCTCAATGCCGAGGCCCTTGAGGTCAACGCGTTCCTTGGCTTCCCTGAGCAGCGCCTGATACGTGACGCCGCTTTCCACAGCACCTGGCAACAAGGTGAGGGTGATGGCTGCCGAACGAGGTGGGTAGAGCTTTGCTTTGGGAGCAGACGCGGGAACGCCAGCCACCTTTTGGCCAGTTTTTTTGCCGTCTTCTTCGTGCCTTTACGGACCACCGTACTCCACGCCTCGCCTGTTGGCGGAGGCGCAGAGCATTCTAACCGCGGCACACTTGCCGCAGCCGCCTCCTTAGCCGTCAGGCTCACCTTCTTTCCCTTCTTCTGGGATGAGGTGGAGGCTTTTAGCACCACAGTCGGCACCTCACGTTCGGGCCCAGCCTCCGCTCTGCTTAGGCGGGTTTTGTCCGCAGCTAACGGTGGCCGCAGACGCACTTCCGGTAGAAACCTACTCTCTAGGGCTTTTAGTCTAGTGTTCACCATGATCCCTACCTGGACCATGATGGCGCGCGACAACCCCTCCACGTCCAGTTGCCTACTCCCATCCTGAGGCTCCGTTGTAGGTTGAACCGGCCGCAGCTCCGCCCTTAACTCCGCAAACTCCTTTCGCAGTGCGGTGAGCTCCATTTGCAGGCGTGTGTTGTCGGCCTGCAACTTAACCGTCTCGACAGAAATGGAGCGCTTACTTAACACCTCCACTGCCTCCACTATGAATTTAGTCGCTTCGCTAAGGGACTTTTGGAATGGGCCACTCAAGTGGCCAGACTTGCGGGACACCGTTTTGATGACGTCCACGCAATTCAGCACCTGCTTGTTCAGGGACGTCGCAAGTTGGTCATCGACCTCCCCTGCCAAAAGGCTTACCAAACGCGATGGGAGCGTCAATCTCCCTTTCCGCGTCTTTTCCATCGCAACCGTCACCTCCTCGCTTGCGTCCAGAAGGAATTCTTCTCTTCTGGCCACCTTTTTCCGCGCCGCGGCCACGAACTTCCCAGAACTGGTCTGGCGGCCGTTGCCTCTTCCCTTCATCGATTTCGTCACTTTAGGTGATCTAAAAAGGTTAATCTTAGGTTAGGTTAGGTAAATCTTTAGGTGATAAAATCTGGCGGGATCCAACGCGGGTCCAGGTGACACCATCACCATGCTCCTGTCAGATTCATAATCCGACAGGCGCGTTACCACCACTTTCAATTCCTTCTTTATGCAGGGGCTTTAGGGGCTTAGGCAGGGGTTTGCTTCCACGCACAAATTCGGGGTGCGCGCTTCCGCTTCAGTGTACTTATTCAGGCCAGCGTCAGCGGTGTCAACACATGCCTTTGGGGCGCATGCTTCTACCTCCATCACAACGTTGTCCATATCGCTTGCTATATCAGTGTCCAGTGTCAGAGTTTTGCCAGAATTGCGTTCACGGAGCCGGGCGGATTACCTGGCTACGAAGCAGTTGCTGCCCCCCCCAGAGTACGAGGGACAGCCCTCCACCTCGTTAGAAGTAGAGGGGTGGGATTCCCCTTTTCGGGGACCCACCTGGGGACCAAAATTACAACTGCTTTGGTCCATTATCTTAACTCCGATGCTCCACATCGTCGTCTCTTTTAACTAGGGGTGAGCTCCCCTGTAAGTTTGGAGTGAGTACCCTGAAAAGGCCGTGCTCGCCTCCTCCACCAAGGCGCCCTGAAAAGGGCGTAACCGCCAACAACACTGCCAGCGAAGCATCGGTCCACTCAGGATCCCGCAAGGAAGCTGACCCATACAGCCGACTCACGGACACCCAAGCGGAAAGACGCCAAGCCAACAATGCTTCTCTACTCTATGATGCCTACGAGCCCCGTGCCTGTTTCTTTCACTGTGCCATCTGCTTACCAGAGGGACACGCGGAGAAGCTTCCCTATCCTACCCCACCGACAAAGTGCCGGCGCCTGGTGGTTTCAGTTACGTCTATTTCTGATGGGAATAGACCAATAGCAGGCAGCAACCGCGAGAAGGAACGACCCCACCAGACTTGCCTTGAGGATCTACACGACCTGCGCTCTCCCTCAAGACCATACGCCTCCCTTCTCGCTCTCAGAGCCGAGTAAGGAAGGCCTGAATTTATACAAAACAAGCGACCGAATCACGCAAGCTAGGCATAGCAACTACTGATGGATAAACCCAGACCCGCCCAGAATCGCCCAACCTAACCTAACCTAACCTAACGTTTTTTTTTAATGGGGAAATCCTTATGGATACCTGACGGCCGCGTGGGTGGCAGACAGGTTATGCTGGACTCTTACCGGCTAAAACCACCACTTGTGTTTCACCATTACGCCTTCTCTGTCAAGACAATGGGAGCGCTTGCGGACTCGTCCGCGGTCTTGACGGCGCTGGCCACTTTTCAGGGCCCCTTCTTATGGGTTTGATGTTATCCCTCACATTATTGAGGCGCGCGGAAACACCGCGCGCGCCTTCTCGAGGTCATGTTTGGCGGCGATGAACACCCCCGTGTTCACCGCCTAGACCTCTGTTATGGGGGTCGAAAAAGGGCGTGATAACGATCTCTTCGACGCCCTGCTCTCCGGCTGCAGATTGGAAGGTTTGTAGTTATTGTATTATTCCTTTTGCGATATCGTGTTTTCGCAGAAGGATACGACCACGTTCCATGAATCTTCCGAACCAAGCATTGCTTCTACCAGTGCTGGCAATGAAAGATTTATACCTACTTCTGTTACAAGCTCTTGGCGTTGGGATGTCCAAGCTGGGCAATCTTGCAACATGTGCTCTGCTGTATCTTCGTCAGAGTCACAATGATGACATCTTGTGCTGGTTTTCCTTCCGGCTATACGACACAGATATTTGCCGAAGCATCCATGCCCCGACAATACCTGTGTCAGCCGGAATGTCAACGTTCCGTGCTCTCTGTCTACCCAATTTTCTAAGACTGGGCGGATAGCTTCAACAGTATTAAAGCCAGCTCTAGGTGATTCAAGTCTCGCTTTCCACCTAGTAAGCAGAAACTGCTGAGCTTGGCGTTTCCACTTCTCTTCCTCCCTCAATGGTGGGTGTTCTCCTCGGCTTCTAAGCTCTACACGCCATTCATACATCGCGGCTTGCACTTCCGCTTCCAAATCCCATGGAGGGGACCCCGCTAATAGGCAACTGGCTTCAAAAGAGATGGTGCGATACCCGCGTATTACCCCTACTGCCATCACTCTTTGCACTCTCCTCTGTGGAACACCGCACGACATTGCTCTTCGATGAAGACGTCCTTCATGCCCCGGATACGAGATGTACCTTTTAGAGAGGTAAGCCACAACTATTTGACTAAGGTAGGGAGGTACATTATGATACTTAAGTGCCTTCCTTACACAAGCCCAGGGAAGAGTGTTGAAAGCATTTGCAATGTCCAAGGACACGGCAACCAACACCCCACCCCTAGCCAATGCCTCGTCCGAGTAGGCCTTAACCCGCTTTAAAGCATCAATAATCGACCGGCCCGCTCTGAAGCCAAACTGGTAATCAGAGAGATTAGGCCCCACTCTGCCCAGATGCACTATGAGGCGAGCTGCAATAATACGCTCAAACAGTTTGTCCGCCTCATCTAACATCACTATCGAGCGATATGCAGAAGAAGACTCCGCGGGGCGCCCCTCTTTTTGAAGAAGAACCAGCCTTCCCGTTTTCCACATCACGGGAAATCGACTTGACTCTATACAGGCATCTAGAAGCCTCCGAAACCGGTCTCCTAACTCCTTCAACGCCAAAACCCAGACTCGGCCCGGATTTCCATCAGGCCCTGGGGCCTTGTTTTTGGCTCCTAGCTTTAGTACTGCTAAGCGAAGCTCTCATTCTGTCACGTGAGGTATCTCAGTTTCCGGTTCCTCCTGTACTGTCTCATGTTCTGAGCTGGGAAACATTCCCGGAGGTATGTGCTCAGCCCTTTGTGGGAACAATGTCGAGATCACTTCCTCACGAAGCCTAGTTGGAAGGCTCTCCGTCAGTGGGGGTGCCCAAGGTCTTATTTTACCCTTCACCAACTTATACGGTCGTCTCCATGGATCCTGATTGAGCGTCTCCAGCAACTCTGCCCGTGCCTGAGCCTTGGCATTGCTGATGGACTGCTGCAGTTCCTTCACCCGCTCCCTGTATATCCCATATAGCCTTACCTCTTCCTCCTCGTTTCGATTTCGACGTCTGTGATACCTAGTGTACTGGTGTCTCGCAGCCACGCATCTGACACAAAGGTCAGAGATATCCCGAGACCACCAGTACACCTGACGCTTCGGAGGGCTCTAATTGGCTCGAGACATGCTAGCATCACAGATGTCTGCCATAGCTTCTCGGAACCATTTAGCTTCGTCTTTGACCTCCACGGGTCCCTCTGGAGGGGATAGCCAAGACTTAACTATAGCAGCTTCTATCAACACCTCTCTATCCATCGTTTTCAATGCCCATCTTAGACAGGTCTGGTATGAGCCGTCAGCACGTCTCTTGGGGTCTGGGACGACAAAGTGGAGACGTCGAACCGAATATACCGGTGGTCTGACAACGTCTCTACTCTCTCAATCACTCTTCACCCTCGTATCAATCGGGCTATAGCTGCAGCTGCAAACGCAACGTCCACAATTGATCCTCCGTTATGTCTTACGCATGTGTTAACCGACCCTTGGTTTAGCACCAAAAGACCAGTCATTGTTGCCCATTCCTCGACGGCATCACCGCGCGGATTGGTGACTGGAGAACCCCAAGCCATCGATTTGGCATTAAGGTCCCCCACCACAAGCGCTGGGCGCGGCAGTGTTTGCCCTATTAGGGCCCCCCTTTCACCTAAAACGATTCAAACTCGGCCAGAGTTTTATGAGGTGAAAAATAAACGCCGACTAAAGCCAGTTCTCTCCACTTCAGTGCTACATAACCTCTGCCTCTCGCAATTACCGAGATTGGTGGAGCCCCAGCAGCACTCGACGCATTGATTGCCACAGAGCCATCAATGTCACCATACCAGTTATCCCGAGGAGGGATGAAGTAAGGCTCCCCAACTATCGCAAGTTTAATCAACCACTCCGCCATGCTTTGCAGGAGTAAATCCTGCGCACGCGCGGAGTGATTGGTGTTCACCTGAAGAAAGTGATGAGCCATAACTAATAAGTTATGATCATTGCCTCTTCTTCCCCCGTTTCTATTGGTGGACAGCCTATTGCTGCCGAGGGATTGGCATTTGTTACTGCCTTTTTAATCCCCCTTTTTGGTTTTGGCGGGGAGCATGACTTACTCCCCAGCCTGTGTTTGTTAGCTGCTGCGCATAGTGAGCACCTTGGCTCCTCCGTTGCACACTGAGCTGCCTTATGACCGTCTCTACCGCAGCGATAGCATTCACTGCTACGGTCAACCTCCGCAGTGCACTGAGCTCGAACGTGTCCGGTCTGTAGACACCGGTAGCATCTCATAGGCCTAGGATGCAGAATAGTAACTCGGGCAGCTACCCATCCAACTAATAAGCGTCCCTCTACCTCCAGTTTTTTGGCCGCAACCACTGGACAGCGTACCCAGACAGAGCGAGTACCCTGATAATCACTACGCATTTGGCCAACCTTCACTGCTTCAAGAAGACAGCCACTTTTCTGAGCAACAGCACTTGCCAATTCCTCTGGATATATAGAATCGTCCAAGCCAGAGATTCTTAGCTCCGCACTCTTCATGGGCCTGGATACTCTGACTACTTCTGAGTCACGAGCCTCACGAAGCTAAAGAGCCAGAGAGTCTGCTTTATCGTCACCTGACGCACCAGAGATTTCCAGAATGCGACCACCCGTAGCCGTCTTCCGGCATCGAAGGCCTGCAAAACCACTTTTTACAATGTCGATCTTCTCTCTTGCCTCGATTAACATTTTTGCGTATGTTAATCCTTTTTCTGCAGCTCCCGGCTGTAGTGTTAATACTACAGCCGCAGACCGTGGGGACCTTTCTTGGTTTTTGGCACCTTCGCCTTCACTGCTGCAATAGCTTTTGGCTTACTAGCCTTCTTACTTCGCCGGACAACCGTTGACCAGCCCTCCTCATTATGCACCAACGATGATGTCGACTCCTGCCTGATTGATGGCGGGAGAGGGCAAGTGACAGTTTGTTCTGAGATTGAATTCGCAGTGTCAGCCTTCTGCTTCTTGCGTTCTTTTTTAGGTTTTGGCGCAATGGTCACTACCAACGGCAGATCCGTTTTATCCCAAAGGAACGTTGGTGCGGTGTCCGCTCATCCTAAGGCAAACCTTAGGATGAGCGGACACCGCACCAACGTTTATCTTGTCAGCCGCCAATGGCGGGCGCAACCGCTTCTCTGGAAGCAGGCGCTCTTCTAATCCCTCTAATCGTGCACTCAACATGCTGCCAACCTGCAGCATTATTGAGCGGGTTACCTCTTCCAAGTCACCTCCTTGCGAGGGTAATACCTCTGTAATCCACAGCAGGGTGTGTAATACCCTGCTGTGGAGCGCCCCGATCTTTAGAGGCCCTCAACACTTCTTGCCGAAGCTCTGACAACTCCTTGCGAAGCTCTGCAACTTCATTCTGAAGGCGGGCGTTATCCGCCTGTAGTTTGCCAGTCTCTTCTGATAAAGTTCTGCTATGCAGAGCCTCCACTGCAGCCTTGATCGATGCCCCTGCAACTTTTAACAAGCGCACGTATGTACCCATGAGATTACCCGATTTCGTTGCCACCTTTATAATAATGTCAACGTCCTCGACAACCCTCTGGTTCAGGGCCTCAGCCGTTCGGCTATCACCCTCTTTCGTATACCTGATCCCAAGAGCAGCCCTGTTCTCACTGGCTTTTTTCGCTAACTCCTCAAGCGATTTCTCACTCTCTTTTCGTTTTTGCACAAGAAACTCCTTTCTCCGACTCCCTGTGGCATCCAAGATATCCTCCAAAGAGCGCACCTTATGGGCATCTTGCCCGCCTTCGTCCTCATCGCCAGATAGACTTAAAGGGCTCTTGCGCTTCCTTTTTACCCCTTTCTTCCAAAATCGGCTACCTGTCTCTCCAGATCGTAGTGACGACATCGATTGTACGCTTGCATCTGAGTCAGACGCAAGCATCCAGTCATGTTTCTCCTTAATATTACTCGTCTTCCGCGCCGAAACGCGAGAAGCCCTTGGGTCCTCTTCATCGCTCATTATAGGCAAATCGCAGCGAGTCAACACCACGACTCTTTTGTCGCCATACCACCACACGCCATCTTCCTTGAAGATAGCTCTACACCCACACCACTCGCACCTTTCAAAACTAAAGCAGCCGTCTTCCGCACCAAAAAACGGGAGGTGACTACTTCCGTCTCCCTATCCACATCACAAGTCGACCGAGCCGAAGCATCGGAAGACCCACATTCTTCAGCAACTACAAGACGATCGGCTCCCCCCTCAGAATACGAACTGGGGAACAACGACATAGCTGACGCTACGCCGCTACGGGATTCTCCAACTGCGGAGCAGCTGGTACCCGCCTGAGGTAGTGTTTTTCGAGTCGTCATATTATCATAGTTTTTTATTTTCCTTTTTGAAGGGGTGAGGTCTCCTTTGTTGTTGGGCGCCCTAGCGGCCGGGTTCCCCCCGACCATACTCCACGTGTGAGCCCGGATCTACGCCGCAACTATCCATCCACAACCGCAGACGCAGTTGTGCACGAGCAGCAGCAACACAAATCCATACTCACACGTGCAATACTCCCTTCGAAACCAACGAAACCATTGGACCGGATTGGCCGATTTTCCACTGATCCCGACGGATCCATCACGTGGCCAGCTTAAAACAGGCCGCCTCACCTTCCCGGCGGCGTAGGAAACTCCTTTCCTCCGCCAGGCTTCATCCACTGCGCCCTATGCTAATTTCAAAGAGACACGCGGAGAAGCCTCCCCTTGCCCTTCCCGAGGCCCCCAGTCCGCTAGTGAAGCGCCGACCCACCCAAAATCCCGCAAGGAAGCTGACCCATACAGCCGACTCGCGGGAGACCGAGAAGGTCGACGCCACCCCAACAGTTCGGGAACCTCCCTATTTCCCCCCCCCCCAGTGTTTGGTCCGCGCCGGTAAACCGGTAACTCCCATTTTTGGGAGCCGTTCCCCTATCCGATACCCGGGGACGTGCCGCGTTGGGGTACACCTCCCCACCCTCTGGGACAACCCAGCAGGTCCACGGAACCTAACCTAAACTTTTTTTTTTTTTTCCGATGGGAAAATGCTTTACGCATGTCCTCCAACTCGGGGAGAGCTGAAGGGGTCTGTCGGACTCTCCGTAGATTAGCAACCAACGGCATACCGATTAAAAACCCATCAATATTCCTTCAATCACCTCAGTGCCAGTGCATCATCGTACCGCCCATTTTGAGATGAGTGAGTCGATGACACACTAGCACTTGACAGAGTCACGGGGTCCCGGTTGAATTCAACCGCGGCCCTGTCGGTGAGCGTCTGCGTTAAGCGGACCCTTCGAACCCCAACGTGGGAGGGAGAGGAATGTCCTGGATTATTAAGGACATTCCCCGGCGTAGGAGGCCTGTGCGATGCAGAGTTGGGGCTCCCCGCACCCGAACACTGCTGGTTCCCATCAAGAGGAAGAAGGCGGAGAAACTATCTTCGCCTTCTCCCGGTCCTTCTTCTGCGGCGCGGCTCAGCGAGGGGGTCCTCCTCTCGTATACGTTCCGCAGCCTCTTTCTGTGACATCACCTCCTCACAGAAGGTGACTACGGCATTCCAGGCTCTGTCGCTGCCAAGTGCAGCCTCGACTATTCTTGGCAGCGAGAGATCCTGCCCAACAACTGCCACTAGCGCCTGTCGCAGTACTGCCCAGGCACCACAGACCTCCAGCGTGTGCTGGGCTGTGTCTTCATGGGCACCACAGTGATGGCACTCCGTCGTAGATTCCCTTCCGATTCGGCACAGGTACTTTGAGAAGAAACCATGCCCCGTCAGCACCTGTGTCAATCGGAAGGTCATTGAGCCATGCTCTCTGGCTAGCCACTCTTTTAACACCGGACGAACTGCCTCAACCGTCTCAATGCTGGCGCTAGGCTGCGCCAGCCTCTCGAGCCACTCTTCAGTGAGTGCCTCGTGCAGTTCGTCCCTTTTGCCCTTGATTTCTTTAGGGGCTGGTCTTTGCCCTCCCACTACCTCCTGCTGGCGCCAGGAGTAAGTGGACGCAAGGCAGCTTGTATCCAAGTCCCACGGCAGTGAGCCCGCTAATACGCATGCAGCTTCATATGAGACGGTGCAGTAGCCGCGTATCGCTCTAACCGCCATTATCCTCTGCGGTCTTCGCAGAAAAGCTTTGTTACTGGCCGTAAGAGCGTCCACCCACACCGGTGCACCGTACAACGCCATCGAACGAATGACCCCGGCAAAAAGATGGCGACAAGAGGCTTTCGGTCCACCTATGTTCGGCAAGAGGCGCGCTAATGAGCCTGCCACAATCCGCTCAAGCAATTTACCCGCCTTGTTGAGTAGAACTATGGGCTATAGCCAGAGGGAGATTCAGCTGGGCGACCCTCCTTACGAAGCAAGCACAGCCGGCCATCTTTCCACAATTTTGGAAATTGCCTTGACTGCAAGCATGAGTCAAACAACTCTCGCAGTCGTGTTCCCAGGTGTTTTAAAGTAATGGACAAGACACGGCCAGGCACGCCGTCAGGCCCAGGGGCTGTTTTTCTTGCCCTTAGGTGGAGGACCGCGCAACCAAGCTCGCCCTCAGTGATTGGGGGAACCTCCTCAATAAAGGACTCCAACAGTGGATCAGGAGGGACCATACGTGGTGGCTCGTGCGGCGGGCTGGCAGAAAATAGCCCTGTAACGACGTTTGCAAGGAGAAGGGGCTGAAACGACTCGGTTGGAGGTGCCTGATTGGACATATTCTTTCTCACCGTACGATAAGGACGCCCCCAAGGGTCCCTGTTAAGGTCTTCTATAAATTCCTGCCAGGTATCAGATTTGGCCTTAAAGATTGCCAGTTGCAGGGCCTTTTTAGTCTGGCTATAGGCTGCATAGAGGCCAGATTCCTCGTCAGCAGTGTGGTTACGCCTTCTACGACAGCGTGTATACTCGCGTCGAGAGCGAGCGCAGGCGGACCGGAGAGAGGCGATTTCGTCGGACCACCAGTACACCTGCTTTCTCATTGGCAACCTCCGCGTGCGAGGCATGGATGCATCACACATCACTGTTAATGCCTCTTGAAATTGTTTTGCCCTTGCATCAACACTAAGGCGTGTTTCTGAGACAAGGAACCAGCTCTGCACAAGTGCTGCCTCGTTTACCTGCTCTTTATCTAAGCGCCCCAAGTACCAGCGTGGAAAGGCTGCCGATTGTCCAGGCGATATTCGTGCCACTTCAAGACCAGAAGAAGGTGCGACCTCGAACTTTATGTAGAGGTGGTCTGACAAGGTTTCCTCACCTTCTAGGACCCTACAGTTGCACGTGCGGGCGGCAATAGCAGGTGTAGCAAGTGTTATGTCAACTATTGACCCCCCATTCCGCCTCACGCACGTGTTAGCGGAGCCTTGGTTGATAAGAACTAGGCCAGCTGTTGCCGCCCAGTCCGCCACCGCTTCACCACGTACGTTTGTTATAGGGCAACCCCAAGCTGTAGCCTTAGCATTAAGGTCTCCCATTACAATCACTTGAGATGAGGACATCCACCGGATTACACCGTTAAGCACCTGGAGGTACGCTTCCAGCTCAGAGAGGACTCTATTGGAGGAGAAATAAACCCCCACAATGGTCACATCACCCCATGTAACTGCAACATAGCCTGGGCCTTTCTCTTTCACTGAAAGAAGAATGGATCGGACATTATTCGGTGAAAAAATTGCTACTAGGCCATCCGTAGCTCCGGCCCAGTTGGGACTATCGGGGATACAATATGGCTCAGCAGCGACGGCAACATCGATGGAGCACTCTGCCAGCACTTGCATAAACAAGCTTTGGGCGCTGGCACAGTAACCTAACCTAACCTTTTTTTTATTTTTTTTAACGCTGGGAAAAATGCGTTACGCATGATGGGGGGGAGGGGGGGGGGGGGGGGTATGTGAGACTCCCCGGTCTAAACGGGACCGGTAACTCACTAAACGACCCAGCGGCACTCCGGCATCGTCTGCGTGGAGGAGGAATGAGAAACCGGCAGAGCCTTTACTTCCAATCCCCCGCCGACGACCGCCCGCCTTTACAGCGGGGCCTTCACACCCCTCCCGACAGGGAGAGGCCCGGAAACGACCGTGAATGCTCGGTCATTCCCGCACGGCGGAAGTGAAGAATAAGTGCAATGCGGGAGTAGGCACCCCCGCGCCTGTCTCCCGCTATCCTCCACTAGGAGGGGGAAGGCGATTTTCGTGCAATCGCCTTCTCCTACCCCTTCTTCGCCTGCGAAGCGGTGCAGCGAGGGGATCATCCTCCCGCGCGCGCTCCGCTACCTCCTTCTGGGACATTACGTTCTCGCAAAAGGCCCAAGCCTCCTCGCTTCCCAGCATGGATATGACCACGCCTGGCAGCGAGAGGTCCAGCCCGACTGCCACCACTAAGTCGCGGCGCAGCTCGGACCACGACGGGCACACCTCGAGGGTATGCTGCGCCGTATCCTCTGCCGCACCACAATCGTGGCACGACGGGGTCACCTCTCTTCCTATTCGGTGCAGGCATGATCCGAAGCAACCATGCCCGGACAACACCTGCACCAGACGGAAAGAAAGGAAGCCGAGGGACCGCCCGAGCCAATCTTGCAGAACCGGCCCGAGCGCGTCCAGCGTTCGGCGGCCAAAGGCGGCAGAGGCAAGGTCCTCTGTCCAATGGTGGACGATCGCGGCCTTCGCCTTACGCCGGACGGCCTCCCGCTCTTCCGGGGCTGGGAGCTCACCGAGCGCCCTGCGCCCCGCCGTCCACTCATATACTCTGGCGAGCACCCACGCCTCCAGCTCCCAAGGAGGGGTGCAAGCCAAAGCGCACGCTGCCGCGAAACTCACTGAGCGGTAAGCCCTCGCTACCCGCTGTGCAATGACCCTTTGGGGCTTGCGGATTGCGGTCGCGTTCTCCCTCCTGTGGAGACAGTCCGCCCAGATGGGTGCCTCGTAAAGGGCCATACTCTTAAGTATGCCGGCATACAAATGTCGGCATCGCGCCTTGGGTCCTCCCAGATTTGGGAGAAGTCACGCGAGCTCAGCCGCGGCCTTCAACAGGTGCGTCGACAGCCCGCTGAAGTGCGGGCCGAAGCGCCACCTGCTGTCTAGGATGAGACCCAGATATTTCATCTGAGTCTTCATCTCGACCCTGACGCCCTCCACAACTATGTGGGTATCAGGAGGGATGCGCTGCCTAGGCCCGTGAAAGAACACGGCCTCGGTCTTGTGCAGCGCAACCTTCAATCCCAAGCGGTGGATCCTTCACGCGACCAAGGATCCACCAGCCGATGCCAAACTGGCCGCTTCTCTGAAATCCCTCCCCCGGGCAGTGAGGAGAGTGTCATCCGCGTAGCAGATGACACTCGTGCCACGGAGGAGGGTTCCCCGCAGGAGCCAGTCGAAGCCGATGTTCCACAGGAGTGGTCCTAGGACGGACCCCTGCGGAACACCGGACTCCGTGCCGTACCGCCGGAGCTGGCCCGCTTTATCTACAAGGAGGACTGCACGGTCCTCCAGGTAGTTCGGCCCCACGCCCCTCAGGTGGCCATTCAGCCGAGCGGCGACGATCCCCTCGAATAATTTACCAGCCTCATCAAGCAGAACGATGGGCCGGTATGCCGAGGGGGAGTCCGCCAGGCGTCCCTCCTTACGGAGAAGGCAAAGCTGCCCCTCCTTTCAGGGTTTCAGAAACCTTCCAGCCGCAAAACACGCGCTAAAGAGGTTCCGAAACCTCTCCTCCATTTGGGAGGCGGCGATGGCCACCACCCGTGCAGGAACGCCGTCCGGCCCGGGAGCCGTCTGCTTAGTGCGGAGGCGGAGCGCCGCCACTCCAAATTCCACCTCCGTGACCGGAGGGACCTCTTCTTGCGGCGGAGCCGCCTCCCGTGGGGGGTCCATCACTGGTGGGGCGAAGCTGGCCCCAGTCGGGAACAAGGACCGAACCACCCCATCCACCAATGCCGGCTCGAGGGACTACGTCAGCGAAGGACCATAGGGGCGCAGTTTGTTCCGCGCCGCCTTGTATGGTCTCCCATACGGGTCCCTGTCGAGACCCTCCAACATCTCGGCTCGCGCCGCGTCTTCGGCGGCGGCCATTGCCGTTTTGAGAACCTTCTTTGCCTCTACGTAAGAGGCGTAGAGAAAGTCCTCGTTTTCTGGGTCTCGCCGGCTGCGCCGTCGACTCCGCGTGTATTGCCGCCTTGCCGCCACGCAGGTGGCCTGGAGCTCCGCTAAGCCCTCGGACCACCAATAGACGGCGCGACGGGGAGGTGGACGGCGAGACCGAGGCATGCTGGAATTGCACACCTCGGTCAGGGACCTCCTAAGTTGGGCCGCTGCGGAATCGACGTCCAGGACATCGACAGGAGGCGTGAGCCAGTCTTGGACGAACGCCGCCTCCTTAGCCGCCTCACGGTTGAGGCGGGTGAGAGCCCACCGTGGAAAGGCAGATCGACCCGAGGAGCGCGACCTCCGGAGGCTCTGGTTGGAGATGTTGAACCGCACATATCGATGGTCCGACAAAGTCTCCACCATCTCCACCCGCCAGTTTATAACGCGGGCGGCCAAAACGGGGGTGGCGAACGAGACGTCAACCACCGACCCTTCCCATCGCCGCACACACGTCTGGATCGTCCCTCTGTTGAGGAGCGACACTCCAGACGCAACCGCCCAAGATTCAACGGCGGGACCCCGGACGTTGCAGGAGGCGACCGGGTTGCCCCAAGCCACCGATTTCGCATTTAGGTCACCTAAAACGGCGACCTGTCCCGGCGCCGCCCTACCCATAACCGCGGTGAGGATTTCGAGAAAGTTCTCAAAATCCTGGAGAGGGGTGTTTGGGGAGAAATAGACGCCCACCAGGGCTATATCCCCCCACGCGGCGGCCACGTATCCCGGTCCCCTCTCTAAAAGCGAGAGGGGAGGGGAGTCTGTGGAAGACCGCGCCACCAATGCCACCAAGCCCTCCTGATCACCCAGCCAACGCCCGGGGACCGAGTAAAGCTCGGAGACGACAACTACGTCCACCAACCACTCAGCCATGGCCTGCATCAGCAGGTCCTGGGCTGCCTTGCAGTGATTGGTGTTCGCCTGGAGAATGCGATGTCCGGTCCCATCCATCATTCGGACATCGCACCCTTCTCGTCAGCCACCGAGGTCCCGGCTTCAGGGACGATGGCGGTGGCGGTACCGGCAGGCGTGCTCGGTGCCTGCGCTTTGCCCTTCTTAGGAGGAGGATTGCAATTCCTCCCCTTCATAATGTGCCCCGCTGGGCGGCCGCTGGCTGCACAGTGCACAGTGTGGCGTGGCGGCCTTGCAGGAGGCGGACTTATGCCCCTCCTTGCCGCATCGGTAGCAGCTGTCCGCCCTATCCACCTTGGACGGACAGAGGGCCCGCGTGTGCCCGATTCCGAAGCACTTAAAGCAGCGTAGAGGCTGATCTTCAAGCGCCCGGACTCTGCAGGAACTAAGCCCTACAGGAAGCCGTCCTTTGGCAAGGACAGCTTTAGCCGTGGCGACGGGGCACTCAAGGCGGATAGTGCTCATGCCGCCGCGGCCGTGCCTGATGTCCCGACTCTGCACTGCGTGACGCTGCGGCCCCCTGATGCTGCGATCGCCGCCACCACATCCTCTTTGGTGACCGAGTCATCTAGATCGGTCACCTCTAAAGCCGCAGACCTAACGGGCCTGACGACCTTAGCCGCGCCCGCGATTGGCTCTCGCAATTTGCTTGCGAAGAGGTCCGCGTTGGCGCCGCCTTGGGCCCCCGGGAACTCAAAGATTCGAGCCCCGGCTTGGGTATGGCGGCATGCGACTGTTCCGATCCCTAGTTGGGTGGGATCGACGTTGGTATGAGCCCGCTTGAGGACGGACTCGTACGTCTCACCCGGCTCCACAGCCACCGCAGTGAGTGTCACTACAACGGCCGCGGTCTTGGGAGGAACCAGAGTCTTTCTTCCACCGGCTGGGGCCCTTTTGGCTGCAGGGGCAGCGGCGGGCTTGGGGGCCGACTTTTTGCCTTTCACCTTTTCCTTTCCTTTGCCGGTCGCCTGCGATGGGCCGGAAGGAGTGGCGGTGGGGGTAGCAAGAGTGGCGGCCGTTCTCGCCTTGTTTTTGGCCTTGCCCTTTCCCTTTTTAACCACTTCCGTCCACTGGATGGACGGAGTGGTTGAAGGTAATTGGGCGTCCTCCCTTTGAGATGATGGCCCCGGCTTGTTCAGCCTCTTGTCCGCTGCTAGTGGCGGTCGGAGACGTTTTTCCGGTAGGAGCCTGTCTTCAAAGCCAAGGTTGAAGGAGGAAGGACCTTCGGCCGCAGGTCTCGGCTCGGCTTGGTTACGGCTCGTATTCATAACCAGATCCCACGAGTAAGTGGGAAGGGTGGGTCACCCCGGACAGTGCCCACTGTAACCGGGGAAGTCTAACGTAACCCGCTCAGGGGAGCGACACTTCCCTGGCGGGGGACGCGGTAGCGACTGAAACTTCATTCAGCCTTCCAGACCTTACGCCGCGCCGCCGCTTATCCTCGGGTAATTTTTTATAGAGGTTGTCTTCCTCGCAGCCCAGGCGACCAAGCCAAGGCCTATCGGTCCCGCTCAGATCGCAAAACATGACTGCGACCATGTTGCGGGGTTACGATTTTGGGGCGGTGGCAGGGAAGAAAACTCCCACTGCCTGCCCGGCGGCAGGGTAAGTGCACGCCAAGGCCCGACACCTCTCCGCAAGCCTAAGAAGGCTATCCTCCGCTCAAGCTCAAGCTTGAACTCAAGCCAAGCACCTGTCCACTCGGCATCCCGCGAGGAAACTGACCCATACAGCCGACTCACGGGAACCAAGATGGACGGCATTCCCGCTCTAAATCCCCCCCCCCCCCCATCCCACCCCAGTGTTTGGTCCGCGCCGGTAAACCGGTAACTCCCATTTCTGGGAGCCGTTCCCCTATCCGCCACCCGGGGACGCGCCGCGTTGGGGTACACCTCCCCACCCACTGGGACTACCCAGCAGGTCCGTGGCGCCCTACCTTTTTTTTTTTTTTTTTTTTTTACGTGGGGAAATCCTCATGGATACCACTCAAGCGCGGGGGCGCCGGTGTGGTTATGCCGGACTCTTACCGGCTAAAACCACCACGGTGAGCAATCATCCGCCCAGATGGGGCAAGGTAGGGTCGGGCTACCATTCACCACCCTGCCCCGGCGGCTGGCCTAGTTGGGAGCAACTAGACCCCAGCATGGAGAGGGATCGCCTTTCTCACAAAGACGCCCCCCTCAAGAAGACATGATAGGTCGTGCAAGCCAGCCGAGAGTCACCCGACTCTCAGCCAGTGACCCACTTATGAAGGCGGAGTGACGAGGCGGGCAAACCGCCTCCTCCTACCTCCAGTTCGTCTGCGTCGGAGTGGGTCCGAAGAGGCGTTATCCTCCCTGGCCCGCTCCGCAGTCTCCTTTTGCATCATCACCTCTTCGCAGAAGGAGACCACCGCCTGCCACGATCCCTCACTGCCGAGCATGGCGTTCACTACGCTCGGCAGAGAGAGATCCCCTCCGACGCTCGCCGAAAGCGCGTGCCGTTGCGGGCCCCATGCCGCACACACTTCCAGAGTGTGTAGCGCCGTGTCTTCGGGCGCTCCACACTCGTGGCAAGCTGGGCTTACCTCTCTCCTTGCGATTCCATGCAGGTACTTCCCGAAACATCCGTGTCCGGAAAGTACCTGCACCAATCGGAAGGTCAACGCCCCGAACCGTCGCCTCACCCACCTACTGAGGACCGGCCTCACGGCGTCCACCGTCCACTGTCCCGGGACCGGTGGTGCCAGGTCCTCCGACCACCGCCTTAACAAGGCAGCCCGCGCCTGCCTCCGCATGCGCGTGACCTCCTCCCACGCTGGAGACTCCGCTTGGGATCTCCTCGCCGCCACGAAGTGATAGACTTCGGCGAGGATCTCCGCCTGAAGCTCCCAGGAAGGATCCCCGGCCAACACGCACGCTGCCGTCCACGACACCGTCCGGTAACCGCGTATCGCCCTCGTCGCGATGACCCGCTGCGTACGTCGCAGCAGGGTCTTGTTTTTGCGGTTGAGGGCGTCCACCCAGACGGGTGCCCCATACATAGCCATACTCCGGATCACTCCGGAGTACAGCCGACGGTAGTTGGCACTCGGGCCACCCACGTTCGGCAGCAGCCTTCCCAGGGCGGCTGCAGCCCCCATGACTTTGGGGGCCAACCCTGCAAAGTGGGCTCTAAAGGCCCACCTCCCATCTAAAACGAGACCCAGATACTTCATCTGGGTCCCAACCCTGATGCTAACACCGTCCAGGGTCACTTGCGTACCTGGAGGGGGTCCCCCACGAGGCCCATGAAACAGCAGAGCTTCGGTCTTGGGGAGGGCAACCTCCAACCCCAGGGTGCGTATGCGGTCGACCACGAGTGTTGTACCCACTGTGGCCAACCGCTTCACCTCCCCGAGGTCTCTTCCTTTGGCGACGACTAGGGTGTCATCCGCATAGCACGCGACCCGCACACTTGCGGGAAGCGTTCCGCGGAGCACCCAGTCATAGCCAATGTTCCACAGGAGCGGTCCCAGCACCGACCCCTGTGGAACCCCGCAGGAGACACGACGGCGCCTCAAACCGTCGCGTCCTACCACCAGGACCTCGCGGTCTTGGAGGTAATCGTCCAACAGCCTCCGCAGATACAGTGGCACTCCGTGATAGCGGAGCGCCTCCTGTATCGTTTGGTGCGGGAGGCTGTTGAAGGCGTTGGTTATATCGAGGGAGACAGCCAACGCCTTTTCCCCCGCCATGACCGCCGCCTGTGTCCAGTCCTTCAGCCAGAGCAGGGCATCGACTGTGGATCGCCCCGCTCTGAAACCGTACTGGGCCTCCGAAAGGCCAGGCCCAGTCCTTTCCAAGTGCCGGATGACACGAGAAGCCACCACTCTCTCGAACAGCTTGCCCGTGTCATCCAGCAACACTATGGGCCTGTATGCAGAAGGCGAGTCGACGGGTCGTCCCTCCTTCCGCAACAGGCACAATCGCCCCTCCTTCCACGGCTTCGGGAACCGCCCTGACGTTAGGCACGCGCTGAAAATTTCCCGAAGCCAATCCTTGATTTGCTTCAGAGCGAGACCGAGAACCCGCCCTGGGATCCCGTCTGGGCCGGGCGCCGTCTTCTTACCCCGTAGGCGGTCGGCCACCACCGCCATTTCCACCTCTGACACAGCTGGGATGGGGGCCGCTTGCAACTCCTCGGGGAAAGAGACGGAACCCACCATCGGAGGAGGGGTGTGGGTAGGGTCTCTGTCAGGGAAGAGTCCGCCCAACACTCTGTCTAGGAGCTCAGGCTCCATGGACTCCGCGACTGGTGGCACTCGGCACCGGAACATTTTCCGAGCTGCCTTGTACGGGCGTCCCCAAGGATCCCTGTCTAGGCTGGCCAGGGCTTCGCCGAACGCCTGTGACTTGGCCCTGACAATAGCCACTCTCAGCTCTCGCTTGGCGACGCGGTACGCTTCATGCAGCTGGCCCTCAACCTCCAGCTCTTCAGCCGACAGCTGCTCGTCGGTCCGGCCATGACGCCGCCTCCTACAGTGGGTAAAGGAGCGCCGCGCCGCTGAGCAGGCAACTCGGAGTTCCGCGATCTCCGAGCACCACCAGTACACCTCGCGGCGCTCGGGATGGCCGTGGGACCTCGGCATGGCCGCGTCACAGACGGCCGTCACCGCCTCGCGGAAACGGACAGCAGCGACGTCGACATCTGGGTGCGTGGGAGCAGGAAGCCACGACTGGACGATCGCCGCCTCCTTTGCCAGTTCGACATCAAGGCGGCTAACAGCCCAGCGCGGGAAATCCGCTCGAGCCACGCACCGAGACCCTCCCGCGTTGTGGGAGGTGGATATCTCGAACCTTATGTACTTATGGTCCGAGAGAGTCTCCACCTCCGACATTACCCTCCAGGCCCAGACACGTGCAGCAACAGACGGGGTGGCAAACGATAGGTCCACCACGGATCCCCCGTTGTGTCGCACGCACGTATGGGCCGACCCTCTGTTGAGCAGGGTCAGTCCCGTGGCAACCGCCCACTCCCTGACAATCTCCCCACGAGAGTCAGTTGAGGGGTTGCCCCAATTTCGGGCCTTGGCGTTCAAATCCCCCAAAAGGAGGATCTGACAGGGCGCCAGTCTTCCTACCGCTGCGGCCAGGAGGTCTACAAAGACTTCCAGCTCTGCAGCGGTTTTGTTGGGGGAGAAGTATGTGCCCACTACAGCATACTCTCCCCACTGTGCCACCACATATCCGGAACCCTTTTCTTTTACTGTGAGGGGCGGACCACCCGATCGGCCCACAATAGCAATGGAGCCGTCCAGATCCGCAGCCCAATAGGGATGGGAAGAGGGGACGTCGTACGGCTCCGCCGCTACCGCCACGTCTATTTGCCACTGCGCCAGGGCCTGCATTAGCAGGTCTTGGGCCTGGGCACAGTGGTTGAGGTTCGTCTGGAGGAAGTTGTGATGTCGGACTTGATCCATCAGTCAGACATCACAACCTCCTCGCTTGCCACTGGACGAGCAACTTCCAGCGCAATTGGGCTTACAGCCACAGGGTTAGCCTGGGTCCTGGTGGCCTTGCCCCTCCTCTTCGGAGGAACGCAACTGCGCCCCCCCCATCACGTGCCCAGAAGGCTTCCCTGCCTCTGCGCAAATCGCGCAGCGTGGGTCAGCCTTCTTACAGCTGGCCGCCTTATGGCCCGTACATCCACACCGGAAGCACAGGTCCCCCCTGTCGGCTGATGCTGGACACTGGGGGCGCGTGTGTCCCAGCCCCATGCACCTAAAACAGCGCATGGGACGCGCCTCCAAGACCACCACTCGCGCCGAACTCCATCCGACCAAAAGCCTACCGGTTCCCGACAGCACTTTGGCTGCCGAGATCGGACAGGTCGCAATGGTGGAGCCGGTGCCGCCAAAGCCGCGGCGAATTTCGCCCACCTTAATTGCGGCCAGGTCGCAGCCACCTGCCTTTGCGACCGCCGTCGCCACCTTCTCCTTCGTGGCTGCATCGTCTAGACCCGTGATGCTCAAATTGGCCGATTTCACGGGCCTTGCGATGCTTGCCACCTCGGACAGAACTCCACGGAGCTTCTCGGCAAGCTTGTCCGCCTTCTGACTGTTTTGGGTGCCAGAAATTGTCAGCATTCTGGCACCCGTGGCCGTCTGTCGGAAGCGAAGCCGATCAATTTCCAGCTCCTGGAGATTGACTTTCTCTTGCGCCAGTTGGAGGACGGCGCCATATGTGACCCCTTTCTCCGCGGCTTCAGGCTGTAAAGACAGCACCACAGCCGCAGTCTTAGGGGCCCTCAGCGCCACCTTGGGCTTGGCGGTGGCCTTCGGCTTTAGTGTCGTCGCAATTGTACGAACCGAGGGGGCAGGTACCGGGGTAGAGGATTTGCCCTTCCCCTTTCCTTTCCCCTTCCTGCTTACTGTGACCCACGTTTCCGTCTGGGAAACGGTGGGTCGGGCAGCTTCAGTGGCATGTGGTGAACCTACATATTATTTATTTATTTGTATATATCAATAATTATATACATAAATAAATACATATTTTGTTACAGTTTACACTTACATAAATAATAATACAGCTATATAATATTTAACAAATATATTACTTACTTTATAAATAAAACACTACATACTATTTATCTAATTATTATATAAAATATTTCAATTTTATATTATTATCGAGCGCCCGCCATCAGTATGTAGTATGGAAACGCAAACTGGTTCCAGCGGCCATAATAACTATCGCCTAATCTGTGCCGGCCCCAGCCAGTGCATTGCTCAGCGGCAAATTGAGTTTTCGTTCGACGCACCAGTCCGGATCTACCTTTTGCCGCGAAACCCGCGTCACTTTGTGCTCCGCTCGAAGCTTTATTACGCGCTTGGATATTTTGTTCAGTGTACTGACTAGGAACGCTTATGCTTGTGCTTAGACTATTGTTTCTTCTTCTTTCTGTTTTACTCCTTCTATTTTTTATATGTGGTGTTGGTGGTCAATAAACAATCAGTGTCTTGTGAACTTTACCTCATTATTCCGGCTACGGACAGATACCTATCTAGCCACACAATACACGAGGATACACCACACCTACCCATAACTGGTGACCCCGAGAAGAACATTCCAGAAAAATGAGCAAAGACGGTAGCAGCGGTACGTCGCGGACGGAGCGAGAGTGCGTTTCCATTGACCCGCCCGGATATTCACCTG
Organism: Philereme vetulata; assembly: GCA_918857605.2. Taxonomy (NCBI): domain Eukaryota; kingdom Metazoa; phylum Arthropoda; class Insecta; order Lepidoptera; family Geometridae; genus Philereme; species Philereme vetulata. The sequence continues at coordinate 4,892,198 of OU975453.1, forward strand.
AACTTTTTCGTGTTGGCGTGAAGATACCACCATTCTGGCCCGAAAAACCCACAATATGGTTCTCCCAAATTGAAGGTCAGTTCAGTATGGCGCGGATCACAGATGACTTGACTAGGTTCAACTATGTCCTCTCGCACTTAGACAGACAGTATTCAGTGGAGGTAGAAGATGTTATTATTTCACCCCCCACCACTGGCAAGTACGAGAAGCTAAAGAGTGAGCTCATCAAGCGTCTTTCCGTCTCCAAAGAGAAGAAGGTCAAACAGCTCCTGCAGTCTGAAGAGTTGGGTGATCGCAAACCTTCGCAGTTCCTGAGGCACTTGCAGCATTTGGCCGGCCCCGATATCCCGGAAGATTTTCTAAGGTCAATTTGGACGAGCCGACTGCCGAACAACTTGCAGACAATCATCGCTTCTCAGATGAGCCTTTCCCTCAGTGAACTTGCTGATTTGGCTGATCGCGTTCACGACATCGCTCCTGCCTCACCCCAAGTGGCAGCGGCATCCAGTTCCAGTACTGATTCGGCGTTGGACATCATGGCGCGGCAGATCACGGAGCTGACCAGGCAGGTCAGCGCCTTCACAGCAGAAGTCCATGAACGTTCCCGTTCCCACAGCCGACGGATGCCAAAAGGAAGACGAGGCGAACGAAGCCGTACACCTGCGAGAAGATCCCAGTCGAACTATAGGAAGTTCCCTAATTGTTGGTACCACTTTAGATTCGGCAGCCAAGCGGACAACTGTATCCAGCCCTGCGACTACAAGTCGGGAAACGAGAAGGGCAGTCGATAATGGCGACTGAAGATTGCCCTCTCACTACTGGTCGCCTATTCGTCACAGACCGCAGATCGGCTGTCCAGTTTCTTGTGGACACGGGGAGCGACTTATGCGTCGTACCACATTCTGCGTTCCGACAACGTGTGAAGATGGACTATGAATTGTGTGCAGCGAACGGTTCATCCATAAAAACTTACGGCTGGGTTGAGATGAACCTCAACTTAGGTCTCCGTAGGGACTTTGTGTGGCGTTTCATTGTAGCTGATGTAACAAAACCTATTATAGGCGTAGATTTTTTGTCCTATTTTAATTTAATTGTAGATGTTCGTAATCAGCGTTTAATTGATGCCACCACTAATTTGTCAACCGTAGCTACCATTTTACAGGTAAACGATAGCCTTATTTCTAGTGTAAAGGTCGTGACTGGTGATTCGAAATATCATAATTTACTTTCTGAATTTCCAGACTTGACACGACCGGCAGGCGCTCATCGCACCCCTAAACACAATACAGTCCACCACATTCGCACCACACCAGGCCCTCCAGTATCGTGCACACCTCGTAGACTGGCACCAGACAAGTTAAAAATTGCCAAGTCTGAGTTCGAGGCAATGCTAGCGACAGGTACCGCTCGTCCTTCGGAGAGTCCATGGTCGTCACCACTACACCTAGCTCCTAAAAAGGATAATGGTTGGAGACCGTGCGGTGACTACCGTATGCTCAACGCTAGGACGATTCCAGATAAGTACCCTATCCGTCACATTCATGATTTTGCCTATAGCTTATCTGGTTGAAAGGTTTTTTCAACAATTGACCTCGTTAAGGCCTTCAACCAGATTCCTGTCTTTGAAGAAGACATCCCAAAATGCGCCATTTCGACGCTATTTGGGCTTTTTGAGTTCCCTTTCATGAATTTTGGATTGCGCAACGCAAGTCAGACGTTCCAGAGGTTCGTTGATGAGATGACTCGTGGCCTAGATTTCTGTTACCCTTATCTCGATGACTTTTTAATCTTTAGCCGCAGTGAGTCTGAGCATGAAGATCACCTTCGCCAACTTTTTACTCGGATGAAAGATTACGGCATGCTCATCAACACTGCTAAATGCGTCTTCGGTAAGTCAGAGGTAGCATTTCTAGGCTACCATATCTCTCAACACGGAACGAAACCTCTGGAAGGTAAGGTTATGGCTATCAAGGAATTTCCTGTTCTTAAAACGGCCAAACAGCTTAGAAGGTTCTTGGGCATGTTAAACTTTTATAGGAGGTTTATCCCCCAAGCAGCCCAAATCCAAGCACCTTTGAACGCTTTACTGACCGGCTCCATAAAAGCATCGCATCCTGTTGATGTAAGCGGGGACTCGTTAAAGGCTTTTGAAGCATGCAAGGAAAGCCTTTGTAATGCAGCAATGTTGGCTCATCCTGAGTCAAAAGCTAAGTTAGGTCTTGTTACTGATGCCTCTGATTTTGCTATCGGTGGAGTCGTGCAACAACTTGTGGACGACAATTGGCAACCTCTAGCCTTTTTCTCACACAAGTTAAGCCCTACACAACAAAAATACTCACCATATGATAGAGAGCTCCTTGCTATCTATGAGAGTATAAAGTATTTCCGTCATTGGCTAGAGGCTACAGTTTTCACTATCTATACCGACCACAAGCCACTGTGCTTCGCATTCCATGAAAGGAAGGCATACAGTAGCCCACGTCAGTATAAACATCTAGACTATATATCACAGTTCTCAACCGATATACAGCACATCGCCGGAAAAGATAAAGTCGTTGCTGACACGCTTTCCCGGGTCGAGGAACTGCAGAGTCCCGTAGATCTAGAAGTGATAGCCAAAGCCCAAGACTCCGATTCCGAAATAGCGGATTTTCTTAAACAAGAAACTAGTTTGCACATTAAAAGGTTGAATATACCTGGAAGTCGCAATCAACTGTACTGCGATGTCAGTACAACGACTCCCAGGCCTTTAGTACCCAAGACCTTGCGCAAACAAGTTTTTGATAGTTTGCACTCGCTATGCCATCCTGGTGCTAACGCAAGCGCTAAATTAGTGGCAGAACGCTTTGTTTGGCCCCTGATGAGGAAAGATTGTCGCGAATGGTCTAGGGCGTGTTTGGCTTGCCAGCGCACAAAGGTAAATCGTCACGTATCGGCGCCGTTAGGCACCCACGATTTACCTAAAGCGCGATTTAAATACGTTCATTTAGACCTTATCGGACCGTTACCTCCGTCTGGTGATTTTCGGTACTGTATGACAGCAATCGATCGCTTCACGCGATGGACTGAGGTTGTCCCACTCACCAATATCACCGCAGAATCAGTGGCCAAAGCGTTTCTGTCAGGATGGATCGCTCGATTTGGTTGTCCTACCGACATTGTTACTGACCGCGGTAGGCAATTCGAATCAGCGTTATTCGAGCAGCTATCAAAATTTATAAGTTTTAAGCATCGTAAGACCACCAGCTACCACCCTCAATGCAACGGTCTCATAGAAAGGTTTCATCGGCAGTTAAAGGAAGCAATCATGTGCCATGCCGACAGTACCTGGACCGAAACATTACCTCTCGTGCTACTTGGCATAAGAAGTTCTTTCAAAGAAGATCTTCAATCTTCCTCGGCAGAGTTAGTATACGGTGAGCCGTTGCGCCTTCCAGGTGAATTCTTTGGCCATAAAGTTGACAAATGCACGACTGATATTACTGATTTTTCAGCACGTATCAGATCATTTGCCAACAATTTACAGCCTGTCCCAGCTTCACACCACTCAAATAATAAAATCTTTATATACAAAGATCTTTCGTCTTGCTCTCACGTATTTCTGAGAGAAGACGCATTGAGAGGTGCATTACAACCGGCATACACTGGCGCTCATGAAGTGGTCGAGAGAAATGCCAAAACATTTAAAATTAAAGTGAAAGGCAAAGTCATGACGGTATCGGTAGACCGACTTAAACCAGCCTACTTACTGTCACACTCTAATCCCACTATTCCAGATCCTGATCCTAGTCAATCTTCCATTCCTACTCAAATACCTATCAAGAATACAACTCGTTCTGGGCGTCAAGTTCGATTCCCGGACTATTATCGCCCGCTAAACGCGGTCTCTGGGGGGGTGTGATGTGGTGAACCTACATATTATTTATTTATTTGTATATATCAATAATTATATACATAAATAAATACATATTTTGTTACAGTTTACACTTACATAAATAATAATAAAGCTATATAATATTTAACAAATATATTACTTACTTTATAAATAAAACACTACATACTATTTATCTAATTATTATATAAAATATTTCAATTTTATATTATTATCGAGCGCCCGCCATCAGTATGTAGTATGGAAACGCAAACTGGTTCCAGCGGCCATAATAACTATCGCCTAATCTGTGCCGGCCCCAGCCAGTGCATTGCTCAGCGGCAAATTGAGTTTTCGTTCGACGCACCAGTACGGATCTACCTTTTGCCGCGAAACCCGCGTCACTTTGTGCTCCGCTCGAAGCTTTATTACGCGCTTGGATATTTTGTTCAGTGTACTGACTAGGAACGCTTATGCTTGTGCTTAGACTATTGTTTCTTCTTCTTTCTGTTTTACTCCTTCTATTTTTTATATGTGGTGTTGGTGGTCAATAAACAATCAGTGTCTTGTGAACTTTACCTCATTATTCCGGCTACGGACAGATACCTATCTAGCCACACAATACACGAGGATACACCACACCTACCCATAGGCACTTTTGGAAGGCCCAGGATTAGAGGGGCCCGCCACCGGTGCCTCTGCAGATGCGGCCAAAGTCTTTGGGCCTTGACCAGCTCGCTTATCCGCCTTGGAAGCGGACTTTCGAGGCGGCTCAGGCGTCGGCTTGGGTTTGGTGGCCTTCTTTGCATCCGCTCTCAACGGCGGACGAACTACCGGGGCTGGCAAAAGCCGGTCCTCGATCCCAGCTAGTCGGGCGTTGAGCATTTGCCCAAGCGTGCTGGTCAAGGATCGCTTCAGCTCCTCGACTAGTTCCTCCACCCCCCCAGCTCCAGCGATGGGTGGTGCCCACGTCCCAGAAGTGGCCACAGCGGCGGCGGTGTTGGCCGCAGCTACCTCCGACTTGGCCTCGTTGAAGCCGCGGCGCAGCGCCTTCACCTCCGCTTTGCGCGACTCGACTTCAAGTCGCAGGCGGCTGTTTTCCGCCCTTAGGCGCCGCGTCTCCTCTGCTTCGCTTCTGCTAGCCAAGGCATCGACAACCTCCCTTATGGACGACGCAGACTTTTTCAGTCGAGCCACAAACTCGCCCTTCAGGTTGCCCGACCTCTTTGCTACCTCAAAAATGCAGGCGAGCCCTTTGCCCGCGTGCGCCCTCAATTCCTGGGCGTTCAGCGTGCTGATATCATCAGACCTCGCGATGACATCGGACTCGTTGCCCGTGTCTGTCGTGAGGTCTGAACCAGCACCCACCCCCTTCTTCTTTCTTTCGTACTGCCTGCGACGCAGTACGTCCTCCAGTTTGCCGTCTAACGGCACCGGATCAGGCTTGAGGAAATCCGCTCGCGAAGTTCCCGCCTTGGCGGTTTTTCCTCTTCCTCTCCTCGCCGTGTTTACTTTCGCAGCCGCCGTCCCCTCGGTCTCCGTGTCCGAGTCCAAACGTTCGGACGCGATGAACGGAGAAGGCGGCCGCTTGCGACCACTCATCTTTCTAGTCGCGGTTTTGATACCGCGCGACACGTCTAACTCAGACGCACCGTCTGAGACGTCAGAGTTGCGTTGCGAAGAGCCAACCGAACGGCCCTGAGTAGGGCGTTTTATGAATTTGCCCTTCGCATCACGCAATGGACGCACCGTCACGTCAGACGCAAGCGTCTTGCCGTCGTCACTATGCGCAGATGCGCATTCTACCTCCTCTTCGCCACTGCTTATCATCCTGACCGTTCTACCGCTATCCAAATCACGAGCGATCTCGGAGTCCATAGTCGAGTTGCCATTGTCGTGTTTACGGAGGTCAGCGGAGCGCTGACCTACGAAGCAAAAGTTGCCCCCCCCAGAGTACGAGGGGCAACCCTCTACCTCGGATGAGGCAGAGGGGTGGGATTCCCCCTTTCGGGGACCCACCTGGGGACCATTTTCACTTTTGCTTAGGTTCATTTTGTTAACACCGATGCTCCACATCGTCGTCTCTTTTTTCAGGGGTGAGCTCCCTTGTCAGCGCGCCCTGAAAAGGGCACACCCACTCACGCGCCCTGAAAAGGGCACGTCCACCAACAACACCGCCAGCGAGACATCGATCAACTCGGGATCCCGCAAGGAAGCTGACCCATACAACCGACTCGCAGGAAACCCAAGCGGAAAGACGCCGCACCAACAGCCTCCCTACTCATGGACGGCTCCACGAGCCCGTCCCAGCCTCGTCCACTGCGCCCTCTGCGTTCAGAGGGACGCGCGGAGAAGCTTTCCCTTCCCCATCCTACCCCACCGACAAAGTGCCGGCGCCTGGTGGTTTCAGTTACGTCTATTTCAGATGGAAATAGACCAATAACGGGCAGCAACCGCGAGAAGGACGACCCCACTAGACTTGCCTTGAGGATCTACACGACCTGCGCTCTCCCTCAAGACCAAACACCTCCCTACTCGCTCCCAGAGCCGAGTAAAGAAGGCCTGGACTTATCCAATACAAGCGGCCGAAGCGCGCAAGCTAGGCATAGCAACTACTAATGGATAAACCCAGACCCGCCCAACCTAACCTTTTTTTTTTTTTTTTTTTTTTTTTTGACGCTGGGAAAAATGCTTTATGCATACCCTCCCGTCGGGGGACGGAAGGGTTATGTGGGACTCCCGGTGCTCCCCACCGGTATACCCACTAAACGACCCAGCGGCACTTCCGCATCGCCTATATGGAGGGGAACTGGGAATCCGGCACAGCCTTTCCATCCAGCCCCCCGCCGACGACCGCCCGCCTTTACGGCGAGCCCTTCACCCCCCTCCCCACCCTTGGAGAGGGGCCCGAGAATAGCCGCGAGTGCTCGCGGTCATTCCCACCCGGCGAAAGTGGAGGATACGTGCAATGCGGGAGAAGACGCCCCCGCGCCTGTCTCCCGCTATCCTCCACCAGGAGGGGGAAGACGATTGTCGTGCAATCGCCTTCTCCGACCCGTTCGTCGCCTGCGGAGTGGCGCTGCGAGAGGGTCTTCCTCCCGCGCCCGCTCCGTCGCCTCCTTTTGCGAAATTACTTCCTCGCAAAAGGAGGCCACCGCAGCCCAGGACTCCTCGCTTCCCAGCATGGCTAAAACCACGCTGGGCAGCGAGAGGTCCTGCCCGACCACCGCCATCAATTGGCGGCGCGGCCCAGACCACGACGCACACACCTCCAGGGTGTGCTGCGCCGCGTCCACCGCCGCGCCACAATCGTGGCAGGCCGGGGTCTCCTCTCTTCCGATCCGATGCAGGCACGATCCGAAGATGCCATGCCCGGATAGCACCTGCACCAGACGGAAAGAAAGGAAACCGTGGGACCGCCCGAGCCAGTCCTGCAGGACTGGCCCGAGCGCGTCCAACGTTCTGCGGCCAAAGGCTGCGGTGGCGAGGGCCTCCGTCCAATGTTGGACGGTTGCGTCCCTCGCCTCTCTGCGGACGGCGTCCCGCTCTTCTGGGGCAGGGCACTCCCCGAGCGCCCTGCGCCCCGCCGTCCACTCGTACACTCTGGCGAGCACCCACGCCTCGAGTTCCCAAGGCGGGGTGCCGGCCAGAGCGCACGCTACCGCAAAGCCCACCGAGCGGTAGGCTCTCGCCACCCGCAGTGCAATGGCCCTTTGGGGCCTGCGGATGGCGGTCGCATTCTCCCTCCTGTGGAGGGAGTCCGCCCAGATGGGGGCCCCGTAAAGGGCCATGCTCTTCAAGATGCCGGCATACAAATGCCGGCATCTCGCCTTCGGCCCTCCCAGGTTTGGGAGGAGCCACGAGAGGGCGTTCGCCGCCTTCAGCAGGCGCGCTGACAACCCGCTGAAGTGCGGGCCGAAGCGCCACCTGCTGTCCAGGGTGAGGCCCAGATATTTCATCTGGGTCCTCACCCCGATCCTGACGCCCTCCACGACGATGTGGGCGTCAAGAGGGATGCGCTGCCGAGGCCCGTGGAAGAACACGGCCTCGGTCTTGTGCAGCGCAACCCCCAACCCGAGGCGGCGGATCCTTCCCGCGACCAAGGATCCGCCAGCCGAGGCCAAACTGGCCGCCTCCCTAAAATCCCTCCCCCGGGCAGTGAGGAGAGTGTCATCCGCGTAGCAGATGACACTCGTGCCCGGGAGGAGGGATCCCCGCAGGAGCCAGTCGAAGCCGATGTTCCACAGGAGTGGTCCTAGGACCGACCCCTGTGGAACACCAGACTCCGCGCCGTACCTCCGGACTTGGCCAGCCTTGTCTACGAGGAGGACCGCTCGGTCCTCCAAGTAGCTGGCCAAGAGGGCCCGCAAGTATGAAGGCACTCCGTGGTACCGGAGTGCCTCCAAGATCGTGGAGTGGGGGACGGAATTGAACGCGTTGGCTATGTCAAATGACACAGCCAACACTCCGTCCCCAGACTCCACGGCCTCCCTCACCTGGCCCTTCAGCCGGGCCAGCGCGTCCACTGTCGAACGCCCAACTCGGAAACCGAATTGGGCGTCCGACAGATTCGGCCCAACCCCCCGCAGGAGGCCATTCAGCCGACCGGCGACGATCCCCTCGAACAGTTTACCGACCTCATCGAGCAGAACGATGGGTCGGTATGCCGAGGGGGAGTCTGCCGGTCGTCTCTCCTTACGGAGGAGGCACAGTTGCCCCTCCTTCCAGGCTTTCGGGAACCTCCCAGCCGTGAAACACGCGCTGAAGAGGTCCCGAAACCTGTCCGCCATTTGGGTGGCCGCAATGGCCACCACCCTTGCGGGGACGCCGTCCGGCCCGGGGGCGGTTTTCTTGGCGCGGAGGCGTAGCGTCGCCGCGCCAAACTCCGCCCCCGTGACCGGAGGGACCTCCTCCGCCGGCGGAGCCGCCTCCCGCGGGGGGTCCATCACTGGAGGGGTGAAGTTGGTCCCTGTTGGAAACAAGGACCGAACCACCCCATCCAGCAACGCCGGCTCGAGGGTCTCTGCTAGCGGGGGACCGAAGGGGCGCAGTTTATTCCGCGCCGCCTTATACGGTCTCCCGTACGGGTCTCTGTCGAGACCCTCTAGCATTTCGGCCCTCGCCGCGTCGTCGGCGGCGAACATAGCCGCCTTGAGGACCTTCTTTGCCTCTACGTACGAGGCGTAGAGAAGGTCCTCGTTCGACGCGTCCCGCACGTTCCGCCGTCGACTCCGCGTGTAGGCCCTCCTGGCCACCACGCAGGCGGCCCGGAGCCCCGCCAGCTCCTCCGACCACCAATAGACGGCGCGTCGGGGAGGTGGGCGGCGAGACCGAGGCATGCTGGAGTTGCACACCTCGGTCAGGGACTCCCGCAGTCGGACCGCCGAGGCGTCGACGTCCAGGACATTGATAGGAGGCGTGAGCCAGTCCTGGACGAACGCCGCCTCCTTGGCCGCCCCTCGGTCCAGGTGGATCTGAGCCCACCGTGGAAAGGGGGACTGGCCCGAGCGGGCCATCCCCCGGGGGCTCTGGGTGGAGACGATGTCGAACCGCACGTATCGGTGGTCCGACAAGGTCTCCACCGTTTCCACCCGCCAGCCGACGACGCGGGCGGCAAGTGCGGGGGTGGCGAACGACACGTCCACCACCGTCCCTCCCCGTTGCCGCACACACGTGTGGGCCGTCCCTCTATTTAGGAGGGACACGCCCGACGAGGCCGCCCAAAATTCGACGGCCCGCCCGCGGACGTTGCAAGAGGCGGCCCGGTTGCCCCAGGCCGCCGACTTGGCGTTCAGGTCGCCCAATACGGCGACCTGGCGCGGCGCCGCCCTACCGACTACTGCGGTCAGGACTTCGAGAAAATCCTCGAAGTCCTGTAAAGGGCGGTTAGGGGAGAAATAGACCCCCACCAGGGCTATTTCTCCCCACGCGGCGGCCACGTATCCCGGTCCCCTCTCTAAGAGCGAGAGGGGAGGGGAGTCCGTGGAAGACCGCGACACCAACGCCACCGAGCCGTCCCGATCACCCAGCCAACGGCCAGGGACAGAGTACGGCTCGGCGACCACCGCAACGTCTACTAACCACTCAGCCAGGGCCTGCATCAGCAGGTCCTGGGCTGCTTTACAGTGGTTAGTATTCGCCTGTAGGATGCGATGTCCGGACCTATCCATCATTTGGACATCGCACCCCCCTCGTCGGCCACCGAGGTCCCAGCCTCAGGGACGACGGTGGTAGCGGCAGGCTGGGACGGCGCCTGCGCTTTGCCCTTCTTTGGGGGAGGATTGCAGTTCCTCCCCCTCATCACGTGGTCCGCCGGGCGGCCACTGGCGGCGCACACCGCGCAGTGCGGCTTGGCGGCCGTGCAGGAGGCGGACATGTGCCCCTCCTTACCGCAGCGGTAACAGGCGTCCGACCTGTCCACCTTGGACGGACAGAGGGCCCGTGTGTGGCCGATTCCGAAGCACTTGTAGCAGCGCAAAGGCTGCTCACCAAGTGCTCGGACCACACACGACCCAAACCCGACGGCAAGCCGTCCCTTGGCAAGGACGGCCTTAGCTGCGGTGACCGGGCACTCCAGGCGGATTGTGCCCATGCCGCCGCGGCCGGGCCTGATAGCCCGACCCTGTACCGCTGCGGTGTTGCAGCCCCCTATTGCTGCGAGCGCCGCCACGACCTCCTCTTTGGTGACCGAATCGTCCAGATTGGTCACCTCGAGGGCCGCCGACTTGACGGGCCTTACCACCAACCTAACCTAACCTTTTTTTTTTTTTTTTTTTTTGACGCTGGGGAAAATGCTTTATGCATACCCTCCCGTCGGGGGACGGAAGGGTTATGTGGGACTCCCGGTGCTCCCCACCGGTATACCCACTAAACGACCCAGCGGCACTCCCGCATCGCCTATATGGAGGGGAACTGGGAATCCGGCACAGCCTTTCCATCCAGCCCCCCGCCGACGACCGCCCGCCTTTACGGCGAGCCGTTCACCCCCCTCCCCACCCTGGGAGAGGGGCCCGAGAATAGCCGCGAGTGCTCGCGGTCATTCCCACCCGGCGGAAGTGGAGGATACGTGCAATGCGGGAGAAGACGCCCCCGCGCCTGTCTCCCGCTATCCTCCACCAGGAGGGGGAAGACGATTGTCGTGCAATCGCCTTCTCCGACCCGTTCGTCGCCTGCGGAGTGGCGCTGCGAGAGGGTCTTCCTCCCGCGCCCGCTCCGTCGCCTCCTTTTGCGAAATTACTTCCTCGCAAAAGGAGGCCACCGCAGCCCAGGACTCCTCGCTTCCCAGCATGGCTAAAACCACGCTGGGCAGCGAGAGGTCCTGCCCGACCACCGCCATCAATTGGCGGCGCGGCCCAGACCACGACGCACACACCTCCAGGGTGTGCTGCGCCGCGTCCACCGCCGCGCCACAATCGTGGCAGGCCGGGGTCTCCTCTCTTCCGATCCGATGCAGGCACGATCCGAAGACGCCATGCCCGGATAGCACCTGCACCAGACGGAAAGAAAGGAAACCGTGGGACCGCCCGAGCCAGTCCTGCAGGAGTGGCCCGAGCGCGTCCAACGTTCTGCGGCCAAAGGCTGCGGTGGCGAGGGCCTCCGTCCAATGTTGGACGGTTGCGTCCCTCGCCTCTCTGCGGACGGCCTCCCGCTCTTCTGGGGCAGGGCACTCCCCGAGCGCCCTGCGCCCCGCCGTCCACTCGTACACTCTGGCGAGCACCCACGCCTCGAGTTCCCAAGGCGGGGTGCCGGCCAGAGCGCACGCTACCGCAAAGCCCACCGAGCGGTAGGCTCTCGCCACCCGCAGTGCAATGGCCCTTTGGGGCCTGCGGATGGCGGTCGCATTCTCCCTCCTGTGGAGGGAGTCCGCCCAGATGGGGGCCCCGTAAAGGGCCATGCTCTTCAAGATGCCGGCATACAAATGCCGGCATCTCGCCTTCGGCCCTCCCAGGTTTGGGAGGAGCCACGAGAGGGCGTTCGCCGCCTTCAGCAGGCGCGCTGACAACCCGCTGAAGTGCGGGCCGAAGCGCCACCTGCTGTCCAGGGTGAGGCCCAGATATTTCATCTGGGTCCTCACCCCGATCCTGACGCCCTCCACGACGATGTGGGCGTCAAGAGGGATGCGCTGCCGAGGCCCGTGGAAGAACACGGCCTCGGTCTTGTGCAGCGCAACCCCCAACCCGAGGCGGCGGATCCTTCCCGCGACCAAGGATCCGCCAGCCGAGGCCAAACTGGCCGCCTCCCTAAAATCCCTCCCCCGGGCAGTGAGGAGAGTGTCATCCGCGTAGCAGATGACACTCGTGCCCGGGAGGAGGGATCCCCGCAGGAGCCAGTCGAAGCCGATGTTCCACAGGAGTGGTCCTAGGACCGACCCCTGTGGAACACCAGACTCCGCGCCGTACCTCCGGACTTGGCCAGCCTTGTCTACGAGGAGGACCGCTCGGTCCTCCAAGTAGCTGGCCAAGAGGGCCCGCAAGTATGAAGGCACTCCGTGGTACCGGAGTGCCTCCAAGATCGTGGAGTGGGGGACGGAATTGAACGCGTTGGCTATGTCAAATGACACAGCCAACACTCCGTCCCCAGACTCCACGGCCTCCCTCACCTGGCCCTTCAGCCGGGCCAGCGCGTCCACTGTCGAACGCCCAACTCGGAAACCGAATTGGGCGTCCGACAGATTCGGCCCAACCCCCCGCAGGAGGCCATTCAGCCGACCGGCGACGATCCCCTCGAACAGTTTACCGACCTCATCGAGCAGAACGATGGGTCGGTATGCCGAGGGGGAGTCTGCCGGTCGTCTCTCCTTACGGAGGAGGCACAGTTGCCCCTCCTTCCAGGCTTTCGGGAACCTCCCAGCCGTGAAACACGCGCTGAAGAGGTCCCGAAACCTGTCCGCCATTTGGGTGGCCGCAATGGCCACCACCCTTGCGGGGACGCCGTCCGGCCCGGGGGCGGTTTTCTTGGCGCGGAGGCGTAGCGTCGCCGCGCCAAACTCCGCCCCCGTGACCGGAGGGACCTCCTCCGCCGGCGGAGCCGCCTCCCGCGGGGGGTCCATCACTGGAGGGGTGAAGTTGGTCCCTGTTGGAAACAAGGACCGAACCACCCCATCCAGCAACGCCGGCTCGAGGGTCTCTGCTAGCGGGGGACCGAAGGGGCGCAGTTTATTCCGCGCCGCCTTATACGGTCTCCCGTACGGGTCTCTGTCGAGACCCTCTAGCATTTCGGCCCTCGCCGCGTCGTCGGCGGCGAACATAGCCGCCTTGAGGACCTTCTTTGCCTCTACGTACGAGGCGTAGAGAAGGTCCTCGTTCGACGCGTCCCGCACGTTCCGCCGTCGACTCCGCGTGTAGGCCCTCCTGGCCACCACGCAGGCGGCCCGGAGCCCCGCCAGCTCCTCCGACCACCAATAGACGGCGCGTCGGGGAGGTGGGCGGCGAGACCGAGGCATGCTGGAGTTGCACACCTCGGTCAGGGACTCCCGCAGTCGGACCGCCGAGGCGTCGACGTCCAGGACATTGATAGGAGGCGTGAGCCAGTCCTGGACGAACGCCGCCTCCTTGGCCGCCCCTCGGTCCAGGTGGATCTGAGCCCACCGTGGAAAGGGGGACTGGCCCGAGCGGGCCATCCCCCGGGGGCTCTGGGTGGAGACGATGTCGAACCGCACGTATCGGTGGTCCGACAAGGTCTCCACCGTTTCCACCCGCCAGCCGACGACGCGGGCGGCAAGTGCGCGGGTGGCGAACGACACGTCCACCACCGTCCCTCCCCGTTGCCGCACACACGTGTGGGCCGTCCCTCTATTTAGGAGGGACACGCCCGACGAGGCCGCCCAAAATTCGACGGCCCGCCCGCGGACGTTGCAAGAGGCGGCCCGGTTGCCCCAGGCCGCCGACTTGGCGTTCAGGTCGCCCAATACGGCGACCTGGCGCGGCGAACCTAACCTAACCTTTTTTTTTTTTTTTTTTTTTTTTTTTTTTTTGCGCTGGGAAAAATGCGTTACGCATGCCCCCCCATTGGGGGATGGGGAGGGTATGTGGGACTCCCCGATCCGAAAGGACCGGTATACCCACTAAACAACCCAGCGGCATTCCAGCATCGTCTGCGTGACGGAGGACTGGGAAACTGGCTTACTTCCAGTCCCCCGCCGACGATCGCCCGCCTTTACAGCGGGGCCTTCACGCCTCTCGCGACAGGGAGAGGCCCGGGAATGACCGTGAATGCTCGGCCATCCCCGTCCAGCGGAGGTGGAGGATCTGCAATGCAGGAGAAGACGCCCCCGCGCCTGTCTCCCGCTATCCTCCACCAGGAGGGGGAAGGCGGTTGTCGTACAAACGCCTTCTCCCACCCCTTCTTCGCCTGCGGAGCGGTGCCGCGAGGGGGTCATTCTTCCGCGCGCGCTCCGCTGCCTCCTTTTGGGACATTACGTCCTCACAAAAGGAGGCTACGGCTGTCCAGGCCTCCTCGCTTCCCAGCATGGATAAGACCACGCCTGGAAGTGAGAGGTCCTGACCAACCACCGCTACCATGTCGCGGCGCGGTTCAGACCACGACGGACACACTTCGAGGGTGTGCTGCGCCGTGTCCTCTGCCGCGCCACATTCATGGCACGACGGGGTCTCCTCTCTTCCTATCCGGTGCAGGCATGATCCGAAGCAACCATGCCCGGACAAAACCTGCACCAGACGGAAAGAGAGGGCACCATGGGACCGCCCCAGCCAGTCTTGCAGGACTGGACCTAGAGCGTCCAGCGTTCGGCGGCCGAAGGTGGCGGAGGCAAGGTCCTCCGTCCAATGGTGGACGATCGCGTCCCTCGCCTCTCGCCGGACGGCTTCCCGCTCTTCTCGGGTAGGGTGCTCTCCGAGCGCCCTGCGTCCCGCCGTCCACTCGTACACTCTGGCGAGCACCCACGCCTCGAGCTCCCAAGGAGGGGTACCCGCCAGAGCGCACGCCGCCGCGAAGCCCACCGAGCGGTAGGCCCTCGCCACCCGCTGCGCGATAGCCCTCTGGGGCCTGCGGATCGCGGTTGCGTTCTCCCTCCTTTGGAGGGAGTCCGCTCAGATGGGGGCCCCGTATAGGGCCATGCTCTTCAAGATGCCGGCGAATAATTGCCGGCATCGCGCTTTGGGCCCCCCCAGATTTGGGAGGAGCCAAGCGAGCGCGCCCGCGGCCTTTAGCAGGCGCGTCGATAGCCCGCTGAAGTGCGGGCCAAAGCGCCACCTGCTATCGAGGACTAGGCCCAGATATTTCATCTGGGCCTTCACCTCGACCCTGACGCCCTCTACGACAATGTGGGCGTCAGTAGGGGTGCGCTGCCGGGGCCCGTGGAAGAACACGGCCCCGGTCTTATGCAGCGCCACCCCCAATCCTAGGCGGCGGATCCTTCCCGCAACTAAGGATCCACCGGCCGAGGCCAGGCTCGCCGCCTCTCTGAAGTCTCTCCCCCGAGCAGTGAGAAGAGTGTCATCCGCGTAGCAGATGACACTCGTGCCGCGGAGGAGAGTTCCCCGCAGGAGCCAGTCAAACCCGATGTTCCACAGGAGTGGTCCTAGGACGGACCCCTGTGGAACACCGGACTCTGCGCTGTACCGCCGAAGCTGGCCCGCTTTGTCTACAAGGAGGACTGCTCGGTCGTCCAGGTAGTCGGCCAGGAGGCTCCGTAGATACTGAGGCACTCCATGGTAGCGGAGCGCCTCGAGTATTGTCGGGTGGGGAATGGAGTTGAAGGCGTTGGCTATGTCAAATGACACAGCCAAAACTCCGTCCCCTGCCTCCACGGCCTCCCTCACCTGACCCTTCAGCCGGGACAGCGCGTCAACCGTCGAACGCCTTCTTCGGAAACCGAATTGGGCGTCCGACAGGTTCGGCCCTATCCCCCCCAAGTGGCCATTAAGCCGAGCGGCGACGATCCCCTCGAATAATTTACCAGCCTCATCGAGCAGAACGATGGGCCGGTATGCCGAGGGGGAGTCCGCCGGGCGTTCCTCCTTCCGGAGGAGGCACAGCTGCCCCTCCTTCCAAGGTTTCGGGAACCTCCCAGCCGCGAAGCACGCGCTGAAGATGTCCCGAAACCTTTCCTCCATTTCGGTGGTGGCGATGGCCACCACCCGTGCGGGGACGCCGTCCGGCCCGGGGGCCGTCTTCTTGGCGCGGAGGCGGAGCGCCGCCACTCCAAACTCCACCTCCGTTACCGGAGGGACCTCTGCCTGCGGCGGAACCGCCTCCTGCGGGGGGTCCATCACTGGTGGGGTGAATCTGGTCCCAGTTGGAAACAAGGACCGAACCACCCCATCCAGCAATGACGGCTCGAGGGTCTCCGCAATTGGGGGACCAAAGGGGCGCAGTTTATTCCGCGCCGCCTTATACGGTCTCCCGTACGGGTCACTGTCGAGACCCTCGAGCATCTCCGCTCTAGCCGCGTCTTCGGCGGCAAACATCGCCACCTTGAGGACCTTCTTTGCCTCTACATATGAGGCGTATAGAAGGTCCTCGTTCTCCGGGTTCCGCAAACTGCGTCGTCGGCTCCGCGTGTAGGCCCTCCTGGCCCTCACGCAGGCGGCCCGGAGCCCCGCTAGTTCCTCCGACCACCAATAGACGGCGCGACGGGGAGGTGGTCGGCGAGACCGAGGCATGCTGGAGTTGCACACCTCGGTCAGGGACTTTCGCAGCTGGACCGCTGCGGCGTCCACGTCCTGGACATTGGTGGGAGGCGTGAGCCAGTCCTGGAGGAACGCCGCCTCCCTGGTCGCTCCCCGGTCCAGGTGAGTGAGGGCCCACCGTGGAAAGGGGGATCGGCCCGAGGGGGCCACCCCCCGGGGGCTCTGGGTGGAGATGTCGAACCGCACATATCGGTGGTCCGACAAGGTCTCCACCATCTCCACCCGCCAGTCAACGACGCGGGCGGCAAGTGCGGGGGTGGCAAACGAGACATCGACCACCGACCCTCCCAGTTGCCGCACACACGTGTGGACTGTCCCTCTGTTAAGGAGGGACAAGCCGGACGAGGTCGCCCAAAACTCGACGGCTCGTCCGCGAACGTTGCAGGTGGTGGCCGGGTTGCCCCAGGCCGCCGACTTGGCATTTAGGTCGCCCAATACGACGACCTGGCGCGGCGCCACCCTCCCGACGACTGCGGTGAGGATTTCGAGAAAATTCTCAAAATCCGATAGAGGGCGGTTTGGGGAGAAATATACCCCCACCAGAGCTATATTCCCCCACGCGGCGGCCACGTATCCCGGTCCCCTCTCTAAGAGCGAGAGGGGAGGAGAGTCTGTGGAAGGCCGCGCAACCAACGCCACCAAGCCATCCGGATCGCCCAGCCAACGGCCAGGGACCGAGTACGGCTCGGCAACCACTGCCACGTCCACCAACCACTCAGCTATGGCCTGCATCAGCAGGTCCTGCGCTGCTTTGCAGTGGTTGGTGTTCGCCTGGAGGATGCGATGACCGGTCCCATTCATCATTCGGACATCGCACCCTCCTCGTCGGCCACCGAGGTCCCAGCTACAGGGACGACGGCGGTGGCGGCAGGCTGAGTCGGAGCCTGTGCTTTGCCCTTCTTTGGGGGAGGATTGCAATTCCTCCCCTTCATGACGTGGCCCGCTGGGCGGCCACTAGCGGCGCACACCGCACAGTGTGGCGTGGCGGCCTTGCAGGAGACGGATCTGTGTCCCTCCTTGCCGCAGCGGTAGCAACAGTTTGATCTGTCCACCTTGGACGTGCAGAGGGCCCGAGTGTGTCCAATGCCAAAGCACTTGAAGCAGCGCAGAGGCTGCTCTTCAAGTGCCCGGACCACACTCGAGCTAAACCCGACGGTGAGCCGTCCCTTGGCGAGGACGGCCTTGGCCGCGATGACTGGGCACTCAAGGCGAATGGTGCCCATGCCACCACGACCGGGCCTGATGTCCCGACCCAGTACCGCTGCGACGCTGCAGCCCCCCATGGCTGCGACCGCCGTCACCACCTCCTCTTTGGTGACTGAATCGTCCAGATTGGACACCTCCAATGCGGCGGACTTGACGGGCCTGACCACTTTGGCCGCATCCGCAATGACCTCTTGCAACTTGGTTGCGAAGAGGTCCGCGTTGGCGCCGCCCTGAGCCCCCGGGAACTCGAAAATCCGAGCCCCGGCTTGGGTCTGACGGCACGTCATTGCGCCGATTCCCAGGTGGGTGGGATCGGCGTTGGTACGAGCCCGTCTCAGCACTGACTCGTACGTTTCCCCTCGCTGTGCAGCCTCCGCGGTCAGCGTCACCACGACGGCCGCGGTCTTGGGAGCAACAAGAGGCTTCCTCCCACCGGCAGAGGCCCTTTTAGCTGTGGGAGCAGCGGTGCTGGGCTTAGGGGCCGACGTTTTCCCCTGCCCTTTACCATTCCCCTTCCCCTTGCCATTGCCAGGAGGGTTGTTGGCGTGGGAGGCAGGGTCGGCGCCCGTTCCTGTCTTCTTTTTCCTGCCCTTGTCCTTCCCCTTCTTGACCACTTTCGTCCACGGCTGATTGGACTGGGTGGTCGAGGGGAGCAGAGCGTCCTGCTCCTGGGAGGATGGCCCCGGCTTGGACGGCCTCTTGTCCGCCGCGAGAGGCGGCCGGAGGCGTTTTTCCGGCAAGAGCCTGTCCTCTATACCGGCGAAGCAGGCTCTCGTGAAGGCCCTTTCCTCCATGACTACCTTGCGGATAATATCCTCAAGGTTGGAGGAGGAAGGACCTTTGGCCGCAGGTCTCGGCTCGGCTTGAGATGGCCGGGCCATGACTTCAGCCAGCTTCTTATGCAGCTGGCTGACCTCCGACTGCAGGCGATCTACCTTCGCCTGCAGCTGCCTTGTTTCCTCGGTCGCTGTGCGCTGCACCAGCTCCCGGACAATGCTGGCCATGCTGGCGGCCCTGCACTTAAGGGATTTCTGTAGAGTCCCTTTAAGATTAGAGGACTTAGAGGCGACCTCCTTAATTTCCTCTTCATCCTCTTGCGCCATCCGCTCTAGCTCGGCCAGCGAGTGGTCCGCGTAGAGGACGCTGGACGCGCCGTACCCAGTCTTGGCCCGGGCGGCGCGTGCCTGCTGCTCCTTGGCGGCAACCTTCTCCTCCAGATCCTGTTGGAGTTGTTTCCGCCGAGATAAATCTAGCTGCCGTTGGGCATCCGCTAAACCCACGTCGTGGGTGTCCGCTACAGTCGAAGACGGATTCGGCTTTTTGGCCTTCACCTTCTTTGACTTGGTGCTCTTCGTCGAGTCCGACGAACCTTCACTGCCATCCTTTAAGAAGGCCCGCTTGCGTTTTTGGAGGCAATCTTCGACCTCCATCGCCGAACTTGAGTCCGACTCAAACGCGTTGTCGGACTCTGACAACACGTCAGCCCTGCAATAAAAGCTAGCCGCAGATGGTGCGCGGCTAGCATCTGACGCCAAAGTGGCATCGTCCGCGGAGCCCTGAGAAGGGCTTTTTGGTTGGCCCTGAGAAGGGCCTTTTGGTTGGCCCTGAGAAGGGCCTTTTGGTTGGCCCTGAGAAGGGCCTTTTGGTTGGCCCTTAGAAGGGCCTTTTTTGAAACGCCCGAAGGCGTCCCGCAATTGAGGCGTCGTCGCCTCCTCAGGCTCTAGCGCCCTACCACTGTTGCTATGCGCAGACGCGCATACAACCTCCTCACCGCTCCCTACCGTCTCACCTAACCTAGATTTGTTTAAAAAGTTATTCATAATCAGATCCCACGAGTAAGTGGGAAGGGTGGGTCACCCCGGACAGTGCCCACTGTAACCGGGGAAGTCTAACGTAACCCGCTCAGGGGAGCGACACTTCCCTGGCGGGGGACGCGGTAGCGACTGAAACTCCGTTCAGCCTTCCAGACCTTACGCCGCGCCGCCGCTTATCCTCGGGTAATTTTTTATAGAGGTTGTCTTCCTCGCAGCCCGGGCGACCAAGCCAAGGCCTATCGGTCCCGCTCAGATCGCAAAACATGACTGCGACCGTGTTGCGGGGTTACGATTTTGGGGCGGTGGCAGAGAAGAAAACTCCCACTGCCTGCCCGGCGGCAGGGTAAGTGCACGCCAAGGCCCGACACCTCTCCGCAAGCCTAAGAAGGCTATCCTCCGCTCAAGCTCAAGCTTGAACTCAAGCCAAGCACCTGTCCACTCGGCATCCCGCGAGGAAACTGACCCATACAGCCGACTCACGGGAACCAAGATGGACGGCATCCCCACTCTAAATCCCCCCCCCCCCCCCCCATCCCACCCCAGTGTTTGGTCCGCGCCGGTAAACCGGTAACTCCCATTTCTGGGAGCCGTTCCCCTATCCGCCACCCGGGGACGCGCCGCGTTGGGGTACACCTCCCCACCCACTGGGACTACCCAGCAGGTCCGCGGGAACCTAACCTAACCTAACATAACCTAACCTTTTTTTTTTTTGACGAGAGGCAAAATCTGCTACCAGATACCCTACTGCATAGAGAGTACAGTAGGGTTATGTGAGGTTCACGGACTCGTGTACTCACTAAAACCCCCCCGGTGGCCATCCTCGACGCTTGTCTGGGGAGCTCCGGGATCTCCGAGGGAACGCACCGGTGCCCCCCTCACGCTGTGTCTTTGCACGTCTAGGGGGAGGCACATTGCCACAATGTGCCGCCGCCCTCGCGGGGCCTGTTTAACGGACAGCCGAAGCCCTCACTCCAAACACCCACGAATCCGAAAGGTCCCCTTTCTGGCTGGGGATACCACACAAAAGCTTCTTATGGGGCAGGCGCAGCGGGGTGGCCACTACCACCTCGCCGTCGCCTCCTTCTCTGAGCGGAATCAGCCCTCTCGCGATCACGCTCGGCGGCCTCTTTACGAACCATAACGGTCTCACAGAAAGAGGGCACCGCCTTCCACGCCATCTCATCTACCAGCATAGACTCTACTACACCTGGTAGAGAGAGGTCCTGCCCAATCCTGCTGATCAGGGTCCGCCGCTCCTCGCACCACGCCGAGCATTCCTCGAGCGTGTGCTGGGCGGTATCTCGATCCCTCCCACAATGGTGGCATTGCGGTGTCGGTTCGCGTCCGATCCTATTCAGGTACTCACCGAAGCACTCGTGCCCGGTGAGTACCTGAGTAAGTCGATAGGTGACTTTACCCATTTCCCTCCCCAGCCAAGTTTCGAAGTTCGGCACAATCGCGCCGACGGCGCGTTCGCGCATGTTCCATGGCTCCTCGAGCCACTCGCGCCACATCCCGAGCGCAAGTCGGCGCTCTTGCACCCGCACTTCAGCCGGCGCGACTCCGCTCCCGTCATCACGGCGGAGGCGCACGTACACACGTGCGTCCATCTCCGCCAAGATGTCTAAGGGCGGAAACCGCGCCAGGAGAGTTGCCGCCTCGAAAGATATCGTCCGATATCCTCGTGCGATCCGGATGGCGACAATACGCTGCAGGCTATAGAATATAGTCCTGCTGCGTCGGAGCGCCAGTCGCTCCCACCAGACGGGCGCTCCGTAGAGTGCTATCGACCGCACGACTCCGGCATAGAGGCGGCAAACTCCTTCCCTAGGTCCCCCGAGACTAGGCAGCAGTCTGTGCAGAGCACCCACCACCTTCTGGATCCGGGGGACGGAGCGACTGAAGTGTTCCACGAAACCCCAGCGACTATCCAAGATGAGGCCCAGGCACTTCAGGTACCGCCCCACTTGGATGTCAACGTCACCCACACGAACCGACAAGCTAGGTGGTTCCCTTCCCCTAGGGAACTTGTGGAACCACAGCGCCTCGGTCTTGTGCGGCGCTATCCGCAGACTCGGCTCGTGGACCTTGTCCACGACACAAGCCACACCAAGCTCGGCGAGCTCCTTGGTCCCGTCGAAGGAGTCCCCGTTGGCTAACACAAGAGTGTCATCCGCGTAGCAGACGACGTGTACGCCGATGGGGAGATCGACACGCCGATGGGAAGACCGCGTCGTATGCAAGGTTCCACAGAAGCGAGCCCAACACAGAACCCTGCAGAAACCCGCAACTGACGTCCCTCTCATGCAAAGAACCGTCCCTGCCCACATACTGCACACATCTGTGCTGCAAGTAGGCGCCGACTATGCGCTGCAAGTAGGGCGGCACTCCGTGAAACACGAGCGCCTCCCTGATCGCCCTCCAGGGCAGGGAGTTGAATGCGTTTACGATGTCCAAGGACACCGCCATCGCCTTCCCGCCCTGGGACACCGCTTGGTTCAATAGCGTACGGACACGAAACATCGCGTCCACTGTCGAACGAGCACGCCGGAAACCAAACTGTTCGCCCAACAAATCGGGGCCTACCTGCCACAGGTGTGTGCATAGACGAGCCGCAATTATTCTTTCGAACAACTTGCCGGCCTCGTCCATCAGGCAAATGGGACGGTACGCAGTGGGCGAGTTTGCAGACCTGCCATCCTTCTTCAAGAGGACCAACTTTGCCTCCTTCCAGCCCTTGGGGAACACCCCGCGGCGTAAACAACTGTCAAACAGTTTTCGCAGTCGGTCCCCCAGGCTGACGGATAGAGCCAGCACCTAAACCCGACCAGGTATTCCTTCAGGGCCTGGTGCTTTATTGCGAGCCCTGAGGCACTTCACAGCGTGGACCAACTCCTCCTCGGTTACCCCCAGATCATCGGACCAGATGGTTGGTTCCGACGAAAGCCCGGGGGGAGAGGGACTGTCCTGGACCCTAGGAAACAGTGTGTCAACCACACTCCCCACCAGATCAGGGCCCAGAGTTTCGGTCAAAGGAAGGACCCATGGGCGCAGCTTACCTAGTACCATCTTGTACGGGCGCCCCCACGAATCCCTATCCAGTCCCTCGAGGAGTTCACTCCAGGACTGAGCCTTTGCGTTGGCGATGGCCGCCTGTAGCACTGTCGTAGCGCCTCGGTATACCTCGTAGGCTCTATCATTTACTTTGGCAGGAACTCGTCGCCTTCTCCTAGCTCTAGTGTACAGGCGTCTGGAGAGCAGGCATGTCTCCCGCAGCCGCGGTATCTCCTCTGACCACCAGTACACTGACCTACGCTTGGGTGGCCGGGTTCGGGGCATCAATAAGTCGCAGATCGACGTCATCGTTGCCCGGAACCAGGCCGCCTCCCTCTCAGGATCGAGCAGATCCTCTTCAGCATGGCCTTCTGGCCAGGCCGCGACAATGGCTGCAGCTTCGAGAAAGTCTCGATTAAGTCGCTTGAGGGCCCATCGTCTCGGCGGGCTGCCACTACGGCGGGCCAAATGGCCGGGAGGGCGAAGAGCCACATCGAAAACGATGTGGCGATGGTCGGAAAGCGTGACCATCTCTTCGGCAACTCTCCATCCCGACACCATGTGTGTGGCAGAAAAAGTCGCCTATGATAAATCCACGATCGACTCCCCCTGCCACCGCACACATGTGCTTACGGACCCCCGATTCAAGAGTTGGAGGTCATTACCTGCCGCCCATTTAACCGTGGTCTCCCCCCTGCGGTCATCTTGGAGAATCCCCCACGCACGAGAGTGAGCGTTGAAGTCGCCCAAGATAAGCACAGGACGGGGCAGGCATCTGCGGATGCAGTGTCTCACCCCGTCGAGGAACGCCTCGTAATCAGCGAGATGACAGTTGGGGGAGATGTAGCAGCCTACAACGGCTATTCGACCCCACTCAGTGGCCACGAAACCCGGTCCCTTTTCAATAAGGGCACAGGGAGGGTGACCTTCGCCACCACCCCAGTAAATAGCTACGGTGCCCACATCGTCCCCAAACAGTCGTGGATGGTCCGGGACACGATAGGGCTCCCCTATTACGGCAAGAGCAATTGACCACTGCGCGAGGGTTTGCAAGAAAAGATCCTGCGCACCTCGGCAGTGGTTCAAATTGCCCTGGATGACTCGAATGGTTTGATCCATCACGAGGCCTCCATTGCCTCCTGGGGCGGGCCATGGCCCGCTGGAATAGCCGCCACTGTTGAGGCCGTTCCGCTTCCCGGTGTCGGGCTGGAGGAGAAGCCTTTCTGCCCTTCCTCTTACCCTTAGGAGGGGTGCACTGCTTGCTACCCATCCTATGGTCAGCCTTACAGCCATTGTCAGAGCACAGTGGACATTTGCGCGGACGCGTGCATTGGCTCGCCCGATGATCGGGTTCACCACACGCGTAGCACAGGTTGGTCCGGTCCAATGTGCTCTGACACATGCTGCGTACGTGCCCGTACTCCAGACACAGGAAGCACTGCAGCGGCCTTGAGGTCAGGTAATCCACCCGAGCCGAGACCCACCCGATGACGACGCGCTTTGCCGCGGCAAGCTTGTGCACTGCCGCTAGTGGGCAACGCACCCACACCGTGCCCAGGGCAGTGGGCGAGCGATGGACTTCGCCTACTTTGACGTCATCAGCCGAGCAGTCCCCAGCCTTGGCGACCGCCTCCGCTACCTCCCGAGGTGTGCCGGCCTCATCGAGGTCTTTGAGCCTCAATTCAGCCATCTTCATCGGGCGCGCAATGCGCACACCCAGATCTGCGAGGGCTACGCGCATGCGATCTGCCAACGCGTCAGCTTTCGGCGCACATTCCGGGCCCGACACCTCTAAAATTAACCCCCCCGTTAATGCTCGTTTGGGGCGGACCGTTTCCAACCCAACGTCCGCCAGCCTAACGTGCTTTTGCTGCCGCCATTACCGCAGAGTATGTGACGTCGGAACCCTCCGGAACCGTCACAGTGATCGCCGCAGTGGTAGGCAGCCGCATTAGCGTCCCCTTGAGGGCAGGCTTAGGCACAGCCTTGGTGCCGGCTTTGGGCGCAGCCCAGGAGCCAGCTATGGGGCTCGGCACTGCCGGTGGCAACTCACTCGTTGCCTTGGGAGCCTTTTTACTCTTCCCCTTTACACCCCTGACCACCGTAACCCAAGATGTCGTCATTGGAGCCGACGGCACTTGATTCGCGGTGGGCTGCGACTGCACCGCTAGTGGGCTCACCACTGGTGTTGGCGGCTGTTGGCGGCTGTTGGCGCTTCGCCTTCGTTTTCCCTGCCTGCCCTGGCGGTACTGTGGGAGCCGCGCTTCTTTGGAGTGGTGTTTGCTATGGCTTAGGAGCCTCAGCCAACTTC
Organism: Philereme vetulata; assembly: GCA_918857605.2. Lineage (NCBI taxonomy): Eukaryota > Metazoa > Arthropoda > Insecta > Lepidoptera > Geometridae > Philereme > Philereme vetulata. The sequence goes on from OU975453.1 coordinate 4,917,104, forward strand.
CTGTCCATGAGAGCGCCTATGCGCTCCATGAACCTCCCCTCCCATTCCTTTCCATCAGCGACAGATGGTGACACCGCCACTTCGGCTGTGCTCCCAGCACTCGCCTGCCTACCTGCCTGCTGGCTGACGCACTCAGTCAGCTTTTCTATTTTTACAGATAAGTCAGCGATCTGTGCACGCAGCTCAGCATTTTCCCTCTCAAGACGCTTGACATTCTCATCACCAGTTTCCCGCTGGACGACCACCAATGAGGCCGCCTGCGCCTTCCTCGCGGACATCCGCAGGCCGTGAATATAGTCACCCCGCATGTTCTTGGACTTGTCGGCGATCTTCTCGACAGTCTCGAGGTTAGCTTTAATCACGGCACACAACTGCTCAGTTGGCCGCGCTTCCATTTCTCTCTCGAGGTCATCTGCCTTCGGCAACTTCCCCTTCGTCCTTGTGTTTGAAGGGGAAACGGACGGGTCGAAGACATCGTCCTCGTGCGAATTCTCCTTCCTCAAAAACGTGGCGCGCTTGGACCCCGGACGGTCCGAGGCGCCATCCTCTGGCTTCCTCCCTCGCTTCCGCACGGTGCGGGATACATCCGACGCCGTCAAAGCAAACGAGCAGACGGACATGCTGGAGCAGTCCGACTCCTCACCACCAACACTGGCCACACTAGCGACCTAGTGACTGGCTTCCTAAAGAATCCCGCTCTGGCAGCGGTTGTCGAAGGGGAAGACCCCTCGCCAACCGCTTTCGGAACAATCATCTTCCGCGCCGGAGCGCGGGAAGACCCCCCTACGTCTTGGCATTTCTTGCCCCCCTCAGATACGATGGAGTTGAGTGCCGTAGCACTGTGGGATTCTTCAGCGTCAGAGACGCTGATACCCACCTGAGGTATTTGTTTTTTTGAGATGCCATCATTTTTATGTTCCTTTTGTAAAGGGTGAGGTCCCCTATGTGGTGCCCTATCGGCCGGGTTCCCCCCGACCGTACCGCGCATGTAAACCCGAAGCAGCACTAGCATAGAATGCAGCAGCGCAGGTCCGGATTTACACACTCAATACTCCCCTCGGCAGGCGCCGAAACCATATATTGAAATTTGGCCCTCTACTGATCCCGACGAATCCATCACGTGGGCAGCTTAAAACAGGCCACCCCACCTTCCCGGCGGAGTAGGAAACTCCTTTCCTCCGCCAGGCTTCATCCACTGCGCCCTATGCTAATTTTATAAAGACACGCGGAGAAGGCTCTCCTTTCCCTCCCCGAGGCCCCTAATCCGCTAGTGAAGTGCCGACCCACCCAGAATCCCGCAAGGAAGCTGACCCATACAGCCGACTCGCGGGAGACCGAGCAGGACGACGCCACACCAACAGTTCGGGAACCACCCATTTCCCCCCCCAGTGTTACACCTCCCCACCCACTGGGACAACCCAGCAGGTCCGCGGAACCTTACCTAACCTAACCTAACCTTACCTAACCTAACTTAAATATGCTTATAAAGCAGGTACGGTAAGTCCGACTATGCGACTATTGCAGATACGGAGCACCCGACTAAGCGACAAGCGCTGATACTGGTAAGACCGACTATGCTTGTCAAGCAGATATGGTAAGTCCAACTATGCAACTAGCGCAGATACGGAACAACCGACTAAGCAAAAAACTCTGACACAGGTGAGACCGACTATGCTTATAAAGCAGATACGGTAAGTCCGACTATGCGACTAGCGCAGATACGGAGCACCCGACTAAGCGAAAAACGCTGACACAGGTGAGACCGATCATGCTTATAAAGCAGATACGGCAAGTCCGACTATGCGACTAGCACAGATTCGGAACCCTACTAAGCGAAAAAAGCTGACACAGGTGAATACCGACTATGCTTATAAAGCAGATACGGTAAGTCCGACTATGCGACTAGCGCAGATACGGAGCACCCGACTAAGCAACAAGCGCTGACAGAACTGAGACTGACTATGCTTATAAAGCAGGTACGGTAAGTCCGACTTTGCGACAAGTGCAGATACGGAGCACCCGACTAAGTGAAAAACGCTGACACAGGTGAGACCGACTATGCTTATAAAGCAGATACGGTAAGGCCGACTATGCGACTAGCGCAGATACGTAGCACTCAAATAAGTGAAAAACGTTGACACAAGTGAGACCGACTATGCTTATAAAGCAGATACGGTAAGTCCGACTATGCGACTAGCGCAGATACGGAGCACCCAACTAAACGACAAGCGCTGACACAGGTGAGACCGACTATGATTATAAAGCAGTTATGGTTAGTGCGACTATGCGACTAGCGCAGATACGAAGCACCCGACTAAGCGAAAAACGCTGACACAGGTGAGACCGACTATGCTTATAAAGCAGATACAGAAAGACCGACTAGGCGACTAGTGCAGATACGGAACACCCGACTTAGCGAAAAACGCTGACACAGGTGAGACCGACTATGCTTATAAAGCAGATACGGTAAGTCCAACTATGCAACTAGCGCAGATACAGAGCACCCGACTAAGCGAAAAACGCTGACACAGGTGAGATCGACTATGCTAATAAAGCAGATACAGCAAGTACGACTATGCAACTAGCGCAGATACGGAGCACCCAACTAAGCGATAAGCGCTGATACTGGTGAGACCAACTATGCTTGTCAAGCAGATACGTTAAGTCCGACTATGCGGCTAGCGCAGATACGGAGCACCCGACTAATCAAAAAACGCTGACACAGGTGAGACCGACTATGCTTATAAAGCAGATACGGTAAGTCCGACTATGCGACTAGCGCAGAAACGTAGAACCCGACTAAGCGACAAGCGCTCACACAGGTGAGACCGACTATGCTTATAAAGCAGATACGGTAAGTCCGACTATGCGACTAGCACAGATACGGAGCACCCGACTTAGCGAAAAACGCTGACACAGGTGAAACAGACCATGCTTGTAAAGCAAATACGGCAAGTCCGACTATGCGACTAGCACAGATACGGAGCACCCGACTAAGCGAAAAACGCTGACACACGTGAGACCGACTAAGCTTATAAAGCAGATACAGCAAGTCCGACTATGCGACTAGTGCAGATACGGAACACCCGACTTAGCGAAAAATGCTGACAAAGGTGAGAACGACTATGCTTGTAAAGCAGATACGGTAAGTCCGACTATGCGACTAGTGCAGATACTGAGCACCCGACTAAGAAAAAACCCTGACATAGGTGAGACCAACCGTGCTTATAAAGCAGATACGGCAAGTCCGACTATGCATTTAGCGCAGATACGGAGCACCCGACTTAGCTTAAAACGCTGACACAGGTGAAACCGACTATGCTTCTAAAGCAGATATGGTAAGTCCGACTATGCGACTAGCGCAAAAACGGAGCACCCGATTAAGCGAAAAACGCTGACACATGTGAGACCGACTATGCTTATAAATCAGATACGGTAAGTCCGACTATGCCACTAGCGCAGATACAGAGTACCCGACTAAGCGAAAAACGCTGACACAGGTGAGACCGACTATGCTTATAAAGCAGATACAGCAAGTCCGACTATGCGACTAGTGCAAATACGGAGCACCCGACTAAACAACAAGCGCTGACACAGGTGAGACCGACTATGATTATAAACCAGATACGGTTAGTCCAACTATGCGACTAGCGCAGATACGGAGATCCCGACTAAGCGAAAAACGCTGACACAGGTGAGACCGACTATGCTTATAAAGCAGATACGGCAAGTCCGACTATGCAACTAGCGCAGATACGGAGCAACCGACTAAGTGAAAAACCCTGACACAGGTGAGACCGACTATGCTTATAAAGCAGTTATGGTTAGTGCGACTATGCGACTAGCGCAGATGCGAAGCACCCGACTAAGCGAAAAACGCTGACACAGGTGAGACCGACTATGCTTATAAAACAGATACGGTAAATCCGACTATGCGACTAGCGCAGATAACTGTTGTGATTAAATGAAACGCCTCGAGTGCTAGACAACAACTGGTTTATTATAGTAGGTACCCACATTACAATTAGTGATACCCATAACATCTTCCCCTTAACTAATAGTGTAAATTATCCTAATTTACGAGTTAACAACAAACTTAATATAATGATGTTTACCTTAACTATCCCCTAAAAATAAAAAAATCTACTTATCTTATCTAGGTACACTGAACTTTAAATTTACCTATGCATAAACCAAAAATATATTTCTTCACTGTTTAGAATTTAGATATAATAACAACTTAATAACTACATCTAACAGATAAGCTATAAGTAGGCACATACTCGCAAATGCAATAAATACCCACTATATATTTACTTATTTATAACTTTGCGCAATGCGCTCTGAAGCAATCTTCTTTGCGTTGCGAATGCGTGTCGGAGATGTAGGTATTTTCGAGTCTAAAATATTTTTGTTTTGAGAATCGCTGTTATTTGCCTCAGTGTAATCTTTCTTTAATCCTACATCTTCGAGAGCGTCATTTAACTGTTTATCATCATTGTGCAAGCCAATTCCTGGCGATTTCATATCAGGTTCACATTTAACTAGATGTCGTCGATTTTGGTCTATATCTACCGCCTGCATTAGTCTGCACAATGTAGGACCGAGGTGCAGTAGCATGGCTTACAACTTTTCCTCTACTTCTAGATTTTCCGTTTATTCAAATAACTGAGTCACCTTCTTGCAGATTGGGCAAGGTTTTACAATGCCGATCATAATATAATTTTACATTATTCTGCTTGTCTAACATTGCCTGGTATTCGGATGGGTCGATAGGTTGTGGTTTCAATCTATTAGGATGGACAGGTAACTGACATCGCAACGTTCGACCCATCAAAAGCTGTGCTTGAGAACTTAAACCATCCCGGGGCGTATTTCTATAATTAAGCAGCGCTAAGTTGAAGTCGCTGTTGGAATGAATCGATTTTTTCAACATGTTTTTTACCGTTTGTACTGTGCGCTCACTTTTGCCATTCGACTGTGCATAATTTGGCGAGGAGGTCACGTGATCAAATCCCCATACTTTAGCAAAACATTTAATCTCCCGACTAGTGTACTGCGTTCCGTTATCACTTACAGCACGCTTGGAATGCCATACCGCGAAAATACCTCTTTCATGCTTTTTATTACTGCATTAGATGTAAGACAACTTAATTTACACACTTCGACAAAATTAGAATAATAATCTACCAAAATCAAATAATGATGTCTTTTAAATTCAAATATATCTGAACCTATTTTATACCACGGTAGCTCGGGAATTTCAATCGGTAGCATGGTTTCTTTGGACGGTGCGTTTGAGTGCTCCTGACACGTATGGCATCGTTTTACAAACAATTCTATGTCACGTGACATATTCGGCCAAAACATCACTTGTCTTGCGCGTCGTTTGCACCGATCAATACCTAAATGACCCTCATGAACAATCCGGAGCATATCGTCTTTTAAATTACTAGGTATTACAACCAGGCTATCCTTAAAAATCACTTCATCTACAACAAACAACTCATCTTTAATCGACCAATAACATTTAACTTCATTGGATACATTCTATTTATGATCTGGCCATTCAGATTTTATGTAATTTAATAACATTTGCAATTCTGAATCGCGTTTCGTTTCTTTTTTTATGAGTGCTAGTTTATCATTGGATATCGGTATATTTTGTATTATCATCTGCACCTGGTATACAACATTAGTATGAACCTCATCACTATACAACTCAGGAAGTGCCGCGCGAGACAACATATCGGCAATATACATATACTTACCGGGCACGTATGTAACAATCAAATCGTAGCCCTGAATTCTTAATAACATACGTTGCAAGCGTGCTGGGACCGACATAAATGGTTTTTTAACTATACTTTCTAAAGGTTTGTGATCCGATTCCACAACAACCCCTTTCTGACCATAGACGTACTGGTGGAAACGCTCACAGGCGAACACCATAGCCAACATCTCTTTTTCCACCTGCGCGTATCTTTTCTGTGCATCGGTAAGCGTGCGCGAGGCATATTCGACTGGACGGCCTCCCTGCAGCAGCACGGCACCCAGTGCTTCGCGTGACGCGTCTACCCATAGCACCACGGGGAGCGCCGGGTTGTACAGCGCTAACACGCCCGCGCTCGTCACTGCTTCCTTCAGCTGGTCAAACGCGGCGCTTTCACTTTCCTCCCAACGCCATTCAGTGTCTTTTTTTAACAGGCTTGTCAAAGGAATAGCTACCTCGGAATAACGTGGGATGAATTTAGCTAAGTAGTTGACCGCGTCTAAAAACCTCTCTAATTCTTTCCTGTCTGTTGGAGATGGCAACTATGTAATAGTTTTTATTTTATCATCATCTGGCCTCATCCCTTTGGCGTCGAACACGTGTCCTAGGTACCTTACTTCCTGGACCCCAAATTTACATTTTTCTTTATTGAATTTTAAATTTATCTCTTTAGCTCTCTCTAACAATGCCTTTAACCGCCTATCATGTATCTGCCTAGTTTCACCCCAAACGACTACGTCGTCAATATAATTTTCTACCCCCTCCAGACCCTCCAGGAGCTGACGTAGCTTTCCGTGAAATACTTCTGCCGCACAGCTAATTCCAAAAGGGAGTCTTAAAAATTGGTACCTACCAAACGGTGTGCTGAATGTGCATAAATCAGCACTATCTTCATCTAACGCGACTGTCCAAAATCCAGAATTGGCGTCCAGTACAGAAAAGAATCGTGCCCCATGCAATCGCGATGCCAATTCGGATACTGTAGGAAGCTGGAAGTGCGCGCGTTGTACTGCTCGGTTTAATTCCCGCGGGTCTAAGCACACCCGGATGCCGTTATTCTTTTTGGCTACCAATACTAGCGGGTGAACCCACTGTGTAGGGTGAGTGACTTTTCTGATTACCCTTAACTTTTCCATTTTTCCTCTTCTTAACTCCTCTTCTAACCGGTCGCGTAACCCGTGAGGAATTTTCCTTGATCCACAGATAACAGGCGGAACGGTTCGATCTATGTCTATGTGATACTGACCTGGTAAACATCCCAGTCCCTTAAATAAATCATCGTATGTCGATAGATCGACTGACCTTATACGCTTCACTAGCCCTAAAAACTCGCATGACTTCTGTCCCAGCACACTACTGCATTCCATATCCGCTATCGCAAATTTTAATCTATGTATAACATTTTTATAAGACCAAGGTATAATACAAATACCTCTGACCGGTATAACATCGTGCGTATATGACAACTATGGTATCTTCTTATTTACAATAAGGGCGTCATCAAAACCCAATTCTAAAAATCTACGATAAGACATTATATTATAACCGGCTCCCGTATCGAGTTTAAAGTTCTCCGTCCCGTCACACACGAAAGTTCCTGAAACCAGTCCTCCGATCCACCTCTCCTATTATTGACCCCGATTGTCGAAATATAAAATGCATCATTGTCCGATTCACTATAGTAATCAACATCATCACATTCAACTTCATACACTCTATTTACTCTGTTACGCCCGCTGTTATTATAAGAATGATTTGACTTACAATTGCGCGCGAAATTTCCTCGATTACCGCAAGCGAAGCAGCTGACGAGCCGAGCCGGGCACTCGTCTCCACCGCCGCAGCGCGTGGATCCGCAGCCCGCACACGGAGCCGGCGGCGCTGCCTGCGCTCGGTAGGAGGAAGCGCGGCCCGCACCGCCGCCGCCGCCAGCGCCGCGTCCGCGCCCGAATCCAGTAAACGCAGTGCGCCCACCTGGTGTTGGTGCAGCCCAAGCACGCGTCCCCCGCCCGCGTCCTCTGAAGGCAACACTGTCAACGTGCGCGGTGCTCCTGGCACCGCTCGTGCTCGACATTTGAAGCTTACTTTCCTGTGATGCCTCCACCGCCTGGCATATCTTTATAGTTTTATCCAGATTTAGTTCCTCGCATCTCAGTAAACGGTCCCTGACCGTAGCCTGACGGATACCGCACACGATTCGGTCCTTGATAAGATCCTCTTCCAACTTTGAGAATTCACACTTTTTACTCAGAAGACGTAGTGCTGTGACGTATTGTTGAATAGATTCGCCGTCCTCTTGATTACGTGTAAAAAACTTATATCGCATAAGTGTAACGTTAGACTTTGTACCGAAGTAGCTGTCAAATTTTTTAACCAGCACATTTACGTCATCGCGTTCTTCCTCTTTCTCGAAAGTAAATGTTTGATAAACATCAAATCCGTCCGGGCCAATAAGGTTTACTAATAAACTAGCTTGGACACTCGAGGGCTCTGTTTGTACTCCCGATGCCTTTACAAACAGGAGGAATTGTTGTTTCCATCGGCAATCGGCATCGGCCCGACCGACTGGCCCACCGGCGCCGTCCATATTTAATTCTGATGGCGGTCGCGCGTGCTCCATTGTACTTGTAAATCACTAAAATACGCGAGGTAATCGCTGCAAAACCAATATCCAATATCACTCACACCACTGGTTAACCAAAATATTATAATTTCTGTAATTTAGATAGTTCACACCACAAATAACAGTAAAACCGCTGTCACCATGTTGTGATTCAATGAAACGCCTCGAGTGCTAGACAACAACTGGTTTATTATAGTAGGTACCCACATTACAATTAGTGGTACACACAACAGATACCAAGCACCAGCGGTCTACCTCCTTTAGGTAATATGACCCCGGAGGCACAACACGGAGGGGTGAGGTAGCCTCAAGGCAAAAGAGGGGAAAATTGAAGTTGGGGTTAGAGGGTGGGGGTAAGGAAATTTAGGACGGGTCTGGTCTCCCCTTTAAAAGGAGTCAAAACACGGGTGTCCTAGGACTCTGGGTTCAGGAGTTACACCAGGGTTCACCTGAAGGTCCGACGAAGGTGCTCCGCTGCTGATGTTCCGCAGTGGCGCAGTCCTAAGGCCGGCTTCCGAGTCTTCACCTTGGTTGTCCGACGTCACACCTCGTGCCAACTGAGTGTAACTAGGTTACACGTGTGTCGACCACGCGGTGTGCAAGGTTATTTTCCTCAATTTTTGGTACCTTGTATCTTCTTCTGACTTAGACGGATTTTCAAAATTCTAACTCCGTTAGATAGACCTCGTAGAGTTCCGTCTGATGGTGGTGTTTGTTAGATGTTTCCTCCGTCCTCCTGGTAGATATGGTAGTCCAAAGTCCCGGGCCCCCTGTTCCAAAACGCCTTGTTGCAGGATGTGGAAAACGATAATCCTTATGAGTCAGGCACTACTTAAACCGACGATAAATTTTTTTTTGCGCTAGCTCAAAAAATTTCAATTAAATTGAATTTTTTCTACGGAGCTGTGTGAGTGTGTGGCGAGGTTGGGCTGTTACTGGTTAGGTTAGGTTAGGTTGGGCGGGGGGATTTAGAGCGGGGATGCCGTCCATCTTGGTTCCCGTGAGTCGGCTGTATGGGTCAGTTTCCTCGCGGGATGCCGAGTGGACAGGTGCTTGGCTTGAGTTCAAGCTTGAGCTTGAGCGGAGGATAGCCTTCTTAGGCTTGCGGAGAGGTGTCGGGCCTTGGCGTGCACTTACCCTGCCGCCGGGCAGGCAGTGGGAGTTTTCTTCCCTGCCACCGCCCCAAAATCGTAACCCCGCAACATGGTCGCAGTCATGTTTTGCGATCTGAGCGGGACCGATAGGCCTTGGCTTGGTCGCCTGGGCTGCGAGGAAGACAACCTCTATAAAAAATTACTCGAGGATAAGCGGCGGCGCGGCGTAAGGTCTGGAAGGCTGAACGGAGTTTCAGACGCTACCGCGTCCCCCGCCAGGGAAGTGTCGCTCCCCTGAGCGGGTTACGTTAGACTTCCCCGGTTACAGTGGGCACTGTCCGGGGTGACCCACCCTTCCCACTTACTCGTGGGATCTGATTATGAATAACTCTTTAAACAAATCTAGGTTAGGTGAGACGGTAGGGAGCGGTGAGGAGGTTGTATGCGCGTCTGCGCATAGCAGCAGTGGTAGGGCGCTAGCGCCTGAGGAGGCGACGACGCCTCAATTGCGGGACGCCTTCGGGCGTTTCAAAAAAGGCCCTTCTAAGGGCCAACCAAAAGGCCCTTCTCAGGGCCAACCAAAAGGCCCTTCTCAGGGCCAACCAAAAAGCCCTTCTCAGGGCTCCGCGGACGATGCCACTTCGGCGTCAGATGCTAGCCGCGCACCATCTGCGGCTAGCTTTTATTGCAGGGCTGACGTGTTGTCAGAGTCCGACAACGCGTTTGAGTCGGACTCAAGTTCGGCGATGGAGGTCGAAGATTGCCTCCAAAAACGCAAGCGGGCCTTCTTAAAGGATGGCAGTGAAGGTTCGTCGGACTCGACGAAGAGCACCAAGTCAAAGAAGGTGAAGGCCAAAAAGCCGAATCCGTCTTCGACTGTAGCGGACACCCACGACGTGGGTTTAGCGGATGCCCAACGGCAGCTAGATTTATCTCGGCGGAAACAACTCCAACAGGATCTGGAGGAGAAGGTTGCCGCCAAGGAGCAGCAGGAACGCGCCGCCCGGGCCAAGACTGGGTACGGCGCGTCCAGCGTCCTCTACGCGGACCACTCGCTGGCCGAGCTAGAGCGGATGGCGCAAGAGGATGAAGAGGAAATTAAGGAGGTCGCCTCTAAGTCCTCTAATCTTAAAGGGACTCTACAGAAGTCCCTTAAGTGCAGGGCCGCCAGCATGGCCAGCATTGTCCGGAAGCTGGTGCAGCGCACAGCGACCGAGGAAACAAGGCAGCTGCAGGCGAAGGTAGATCGCCTGCAGTCGGAGGTCAGCCAGCTGCATAAGAAGCTGGCTGAAGTCATGGCCCGGCCATCTCAAGCCGAGCCGAGACCTGCGGCCGAAGGTCCTTCCTCCTTCAACCTTGAGGATATTATCCGCAAGGTAGTCATGGAGGAAAGGGCCTTCACGAGAGCCTGCTTCGCCGGTATAGAGGACAGGCTCTTGCTGGAAAAACGCCTCCGGCCGCCTCTCGCGGCGGACAAGAGGCCGTCCAAGCCGGGACCATCCTCCCAGGAGCAAGACGCTCTGCTCCCCTCGACCACCCAGTCTAATCAGCCGTGGACGAAAGTGGTCAAGAAGGGGAAGGATAAGGGCAAGAAAAAGAAGACAGGAACGGGCACCGACCCTGCCTCCCACGCCAACAACCCTCCTCCCAGCTCGTCCCAGGTGACTGGCAAGGTGAAGGGGAATGGTAAAGGGAAGGGGAAAACGTCGGCCTCTAAGCCCAGCACCGCTGCTCCCGCAGCTAAAAGGGCCTCTGCCGGTGGGAGGAAGCCTCTTGTTGCTCCCAAGACCGCGGCCGTCGTGGTGACGCTGACCGCGGAGGCTGCACAGCGAGGGGAAACGTACGAGTCAGTGCTGAGACGGGCTCGTACCAACGCCGATCCCACCCACCTGGGAATCGGCGCAATGACGTGCCGTCAGACCCAAGCCGGGGCTCGGATTTTCGAGTTCCCGGGGGCTCAGGGCGGCGCCAACGCGGACCTCTTCGCAACCAAGTTTCAAGAGGTCATTGCGGATGCGGCCAAAGTGGTCAGGCCCGTCAAGTCCGCCGCCTTGGAGGTGTCCAATCTGGACGATTCGGTCACCAAAGAGGAGGTGGTGGCGGCGGTCGCAGCCATGGGGGGCTGTAGCGTCGCAGCGGTACTGGGTCGGGACATCAGGCCCGGTCGCGGTGGCATGGGCACCATTCGCCTTGAGTGCCCAGTCACCGCGGCCAAGGCCGTCCTCGCCAAGGGACGGCTCACCGTCGGGTTTAGCTCGAGTGTGGTTCGGGCACTTGAAGAGCAGCCTCTGCGCTGTTTCAAGTGCTTTGGCATTGGACACACTCGGGCCCTCTGCACGTCCAAGGTGGACAGGTCAAACTGTTGCTACCGCTGCGGCAAGGAGGGACACAGATCCGTCTCCTGCAAGGCCGCCACGCCACACTATGCGGTGTGCGCCGCCAGTGGCCGCCCAGCGGGCCACGTCATGAAGGGGAGGAATTGCAATCCTCCCCCAAAGAAGGGCAAAGCACAAGCTCCGGCTCAGCCTGCCGCCACCGCCGTCGTCCCTGTAGCTGGGACCTCGGTGGCCGACGAGGAGGGTGCGATGTCCGAATGATGGATGGGACCGGTCATCGCATCCTCCAGGCGAACACCAACTACTGCAAAGCAGCGCAGGACCTGCTGATGCAGGCCATAGCTGAGTGGTTGGTGGACGTGGCAGTGGTTGCCGAGCCGTACTCGGTCCCTGGCCGTTGGCTGGGTGTATCCAGGATGTCCAGGATACGGGAAGAATTGGGAAGACGAAATCAAACTTGCTACTCCGGTCTCGGTAATTGGTATATTGTCTCAATAAATGTTTACAGCGACATCTGTGTTTTATTGTAAGAACTATGATATATTAAGATAAAGTATTTGGGTTGCTAGTCAACCATCAGGTGAATTAATACATTAGATACATGATAGGTGGTGCTAGTAATTAGTTCTAGTAAAAACTACTAGATGGCGTTGTATGTATGCAATAAGATTTATGGATTGTCTTGTGACATGCTCCCACCTAGCATGTGTTTGTGAGTGTGTGTGTGTCGATTTCCTAGCTAGAATAATATACCAGGCAGGTACAATAAACAAATTGTATTTTATAATTATAAGTAAGTAAGTACTACTAGACTATAGGTTTCAAGATAGGATTTTTTTTTTTGAATAAGTGTACCTGATATGTGTATTCTAGGTAGGTGTGTGTTTACTGTGTCTATTAAAACAACAACAAGGGAAATTTTATTGGTTACAGTTAGGTACATAAAGTAGATGAAAAAATTAGAAATTGAATAGCTAATTTAAATCTATAGGTAGAGGGCAAATATTATTGAAAGCGCGTTTGATGATTCCTCTTGAGGTACGAATTTCTGCGACCCGTGTGACGTCATCGCGTCCCTTGCAGCAGCTGATGATGCGTCCTAGCCTCCACTGGTTCGGTGGTACTCGCTCGTCCTTTATGAGTACAATGGTGCCTTCGCGAAGACCTTGACCCTTGGCGCTCCTCCACTTGGTACGCGTCTGAAGCAGACCTATGTAGTCTCTCGACCAACGCCGCCAGAAGTCTTGTTGCAGTTGCTGTAACTGTTGGTAGTGAGTTAGCCTACTCACGGGAACATCAACATAGTCATAATCAGGTATCGAAACAGGTGTCCTACCAATCAAAAAGTGGGCTGGTGTCAAATAAAATACCTCATCTGTGTTTGAATTTGGAATTGGGCACAAGGGGCGAGAGTTTAATATGGCCTCTATTTGAGCGAGTACGGTACTAAACTCTTCATAGGTTAGTAATGAATTGCCTAAAATTCTTTTGAGATGGTATTTACATGACTTCACAGCCGCTTCATGCAATCCACCCATATGCGGAGTATAAGCAGGTAAAAATTTCCAGGTAATTCCCTCATTAGCTAATGAGGTTGTAAATTCATCTGAGTTGGTTCTGATAAAATCGTAAAGCTCAACAAGCTCATTATTGGCGCCATGGAATGTAGTGCCATTATCGCTTATAATTTCCTTCGGCTTCCCGCGTCGAGCTACAAAGCGCCTGAAAGCTGAAAGGAAAGACGCTGTTTCAAGGCTGGTTACGAGGTCAATATACACTCCTTTCGTTGAAGCACAGACCAGGACCAGAGCATAGCACTTACTTGTCTTGTATCCACGTCCTCTTCGATCTCTGATATTGAAAAACCCAGCGTAATCAATATTAACTACAAGGAAAGGCAGTGATGGGTTTATTCTATATGTGGGAAGATTTCCCATGATTGGTGTATCAACCAGCTTAGGTTTAGCCCTGAAACAAGTCATGCATTTGTGTACAACCTTGTTTACTAACTGCTTGCCGTGTAAAGGCCAGTATCGTTCACGTAATGACGATAGTAAGAGTTGAGGACCGCTATGCAGCATTCTTATATGAAAATCGGTTACTATTAATTCGATTAATGAATGTTTACGTGGCAGAATGATAGGGTGCCTTTTGTCGTAGGTGTAGTTACTTAAAGCAAGCCTACCACCTACTCGTATGAGATTATTTTCCATTATAGGGTTGAGACTTAATAAACTTGAAGTTTTTGGTAACTCTTTATTGATACTGAGTAAATTATATTCGTTAGGAAAAGCCTGAATTTGAGCAAATTGAATTAATCTATTTAAGGATTCATTTAATTCTTGTGCTGATAATGGGCATACTAATTTTTTGTGCGGGTTTTTACAGTTATGAATGAACCTTAATACAAGTGCGAAGCAACGTTTTAATTTCGTAAGACTTGACCATCGCTCAAATAGGGTTGTCATAAAATCACTGTTACGCGTATCAGTTGAATCGTTATGTGTATTGGTAGTAGTAATGTTGCAGTGAGATTCAAATGACGTATTGGGAATAATAGGTGTAGGTATTTGATTGATTTGGGAGGGCCATTCAGAATTAGGTTTAGATAGCCAGAAAGGTCCTTCCCACCAGAGATCACACGATGACAACTTATCCGCGTGTATCCCTCTCGTCAATAGGTCAGCTGGATTATCCTTAGTGGAAACCCACCGCCAATCTTCAATTTTGGTTAGTTCTCTAATTTGAGAAACCCTGTTTTTAACAAAAACATCTAATTTCTCGGACCGCGAGTTTATCCAAGCAAGCGCTACGTTCGAATCTGACCAAAAGTAGGTATTTGAAATGTTACCTTTAATAGCGTTAATAACCTTGTTATATAATGTTGCTAATAACACGCAAGCTCGCAACTCTAGTTTCGGTATTGTCTCGTTACGCGCAACCCTAGTCTTTGCACAGAATAACCGAACGAGTATGTTACCGCAACTATCTATAGATCGAACGTAGATAGCCGCTCCGTAGGCTAATAATGAGCTATCGCAAAATCCGTGAATTTCTGCAGTGACGTAATCACTGATAAGAACGTGTCGTGGGATAATTAGTGAATTCAAACAAAAGAGTTTGTTATAGAACGTTACCCATTCATTACATAATTCGTTAGGGAGTTTTTCGTCCCAATTGGTTTTAAGTTTCCATAAACGTTGAATAAAACATTTCGCAATAATGAGTACGGGACCCAATAGACCTAATGGGTCGAAAATAGCCGAAGCTGTCGATAAAACTTTACGTTTGGTGAGATTTGTGATAGGTGAATCATTTTTCAGTGCGTACTGAATTGTATCGGTTTCGCTTGACCACGCAATACCTAACACTTTGTGTGTATTTTTTCCTAGCGAGGTCAATGAAGTGTTTTCAGTGACGTTTGTAGAACTACCTACTCGGTTAATTACTGTAGTGGAATTCGATTTCCACTTTCGTACGTGAAAGTTCGCGCTACGCAAAATAGTAGCAACTTGAACAGCTGTTTCCGCTAACCGCTGCTCGTCGTCATCCCCGTGCAATAGATCATCCATGAAGAAATCTGATGATATGACAGTAGATGCGATTGGAAAAGTGTTTTTATTTTCGTCAGCCAGCTGTTTAAACATTTAACTGCGAGATAAGGGGCAACTCGCAAGCCGAAAGAAAGTGTGGTTAATTTATGGGTAAGCAAGGGTTCCGTAGTGTTCTCATGCCACAAAATACATTGTAAATATTGCTGATCTGGGTTAATATAAATATTTCGATACATTTTTTCTATATCGGCGCTGACAATGAATTTAAATTTTCGAAATCGTAATAACATGTTTTCTAGGTTATCTTGGTTAACTGTTCCCTTACATTGAATGCCATTTAGAGATTTGCCTGAAGATGTTTTTTGAGACGGATTCATTACAACTCTGAATGGCGTGGTAGTTTTCTCAGGGTTCTGGACTGCGTGGTATGGAATATAATTGCATGGTTCCGTACTTGTTTTTACAACCATATGACCTGCATTTTTAAACTCTGTCATAAATTCCACAAACTTCTTTTTAAATTGCGGATTTTTTTCAAACCTTGCCTCGAGAGCTTTAAATTGTCTGTAGGCCACTGAACGCGATAGTCCAAGAGATGAGACTGGTTCTTTAAGGGGAATTGAAACTACAAAATTACCTTCAGAAGTTCTTATGTGATTTGCAAAGGTGTTTTCGCACAAAATCATATCGTCATTTTGTAATTCATTTATTTGTTGACAATCACTGTCATTCAAAATATTATTGGTAATGAAATTACACTTTAGTTGAGCATGTTTTTGAACCACTCCAGACGGACCCCCAAAAGCCCATCCAAGACGAGTTCTCTGTAAAATTGGTAAACCTTTCCCGAACCTATATTGACCGATGCAAAGAAGATCATAAAGAATCTCGTTACCGATAATCATATCGATCTGACCCCCATTATAGTATGAGTCATCAGCTAGGTTAAAGCGTTTGGGAACATTTAAATGTTGTGCGTTCGAGTAGTATGGGAGTATTCTACAAATATTGGGAACAATGTAACAAGTCAACTCGGTAGAATATTTATCATCTTTTGATTGGAAAGTTACTTCACATAATTGGTTAACCTTGGTAACTTTGTCATTGAAACCAATTACATCCAAATCAATGGATTGTGTGGGTAAGTTTAATAAATTATATGCCTTTTTAGTTAAGAAATTTGCCTGTGAACCTCCGTCTAACAAAGCTCGCATCATATGCAGTTGGTTATTGTTATCTAAGACTTTAATTTGTGCCGTAGACAAAAAATTCGTTTTTATTTGTATTGGTTGATTAACGTTGCCATCGATTTGGCCTGACGTTGCATTCGATAATTGTTGATTGGTAAGCATATTTATGGTTTGGTTTTCGTTTAAATTAGGGTTAGTTTCTGCATGATTCATTGTAGATAATTGTGATGTGTTGGTTTGTAAGTTTTCTTGAATGTGTAATGAAGTGTGGTGTTTTCCCTTACAGGTACGACAGCGTGATGATTTGCAGTTAGGTAAAATGTGGTTGGAGCCTAAGCAGTTCAAACACAGTCCAAGTTTTTTGACAAGTTTTATGCGTGATTGTACACTAAGTGACAAAAACTTCGGGCATTGGTTGATATAGTGAGTTTCCTTGCAATTTGGACATTGATTACGATGAGTGTTATTTTTAAATGTTTGTGACTTACAGCTGGGACCTGGAGAGGACGTAGTTATCAAGACCTTGCGCGACGAGGAAGCAGTATGCGCTCCACTCACATCGGTTCTGCCTTGATCCAGCGTCTCCATGAGGTCAGCTTGAGTTCGCAGGAATGATTTAAAGTCCTGTAATGTAGGAAGTTCGCGAGAATTAGATTTCTCTTCCCATTTTCGGCGCATTGGAATTTCGAGTTTAGCAGATAGGAAGAAAATAACTAAAAGATCCCAATCGTCGGTAGAAATACTTAATGATCTTAAAGTTCTCATATGCTTGGATATATTATCAGCTAGGCTGCGAAGCGCTATAGCATTACTAGCAACATTATCAATATGGAAAAGCGCCCTTAAGTGATTGTTGACGAGAATTTTCGGATTATTATATCTCTCGCATAAAAGCTGCCAAGCAATGGAATAACTGTCCTCAGAATACTCCAATGAACTGACAACCTCTAAGGCACTATCCTTGAGACAGCTGCGTAAGTATTTGAATTTTTGAATTGACCTTAAGCTGCTTTGATTTACAAGAGCATCAAAGGTGTCTCTGAATTCAATCCATTGAGTTATATCTCCATTGTAGGATGGTAGGGAAATATCTGGAAATTTTATGGAATCTTTATGCTCTGAAACTACTTGGGTATCAACTTGGGGTGGATTAGATGAAGCAGAGGAATTTTCAGTAATATAACTCTTTGCTTTAGCTACATACTCATAATAGGTAGTCTGAAACTTCTCCCTTTCCATCATCTCCTTCTCCAAATCAGAATCAGAACTCAAAGTCTCAATATTATCCTGAATTCGCTCAAATTTAGAAAAAACTGAGTTTAAATTGTTTAATCTCAATTCTAGGTCAATTATTTGCTCAACTGATAATATCTGTGGGTCTAGGTTAGTGACATATTTTTTGAACAATGTTAATTTAGCCTTTTCAATGCCTCTTTTTTTAATCAAATCTCTTAACTTTTTACTTTCAGGTTCTACTTTTGAAGTATCGTGCTCACTATCTGAGATCATTTTGGAAAACGTACGTGTACTACGTATAAAAAGCAAGAAACTATAAAGGTAAAAACTATAAGTGCCCAATAAAGTGAGGTAAAATAAATTAGCCAGCCACTTACTTGAAGATAGTAACCAGTCGAATACCTGGTGACTTTCCTTCTAATCGTTACAGCTCCTATTGGTATCGCCGTAGGAAACTGAGTAGGTAAAGTTGATTGGAGGTTGTCCTTTGTGCGTGAGTAACCTCGCTGTAGGTAATTCCTCGATGTATTGAGGTATTTGGATGTAGAAACTCGCTCGATGCGCAGTATTCTTCGAAATAATAGCCCGTTGATCGCCTCCCTTGGTAGATTGCTTGCATGTACAAAGGTATCTCTTTGTTCCAGATATGGAGACACGTGCTCGCGACGCCCGCGCAGACCCGTCGAAGGAATTTACGAAAATATCCAAGGATCTTTGGAAATTCTGTCGACCTTCACGTGTCTTCGACTCCTCTCTGCGTGTAGTTGCTCTCGGGGTCACCAAAATGTATCCAGGATGTCCAGGATACGGGAAGAATTGGGAAGACGAAATCAAACGTGCTACTCCGGTCTCGGTAATTGGTATATTGTCTCAATAAATGTTTACAGCGACATCTGTGTTTTATTGTAAGAACTATGATATATTAAGATAAAGTATTTGGGTTGCTAGTCAACCATCAGGTGAATTAATACATTAGATACATGATAGGTGGTGCTAGTAATTAGTTCTAGTAAAAACTACTAGATGGCGTTGTATGTATGCAATAAGATTTATGGATTGTCTTGTGACAACTAGAGTAACCAAATACACTTAGATTTGGTAGATTACCGTCATTCCTATAAATTTCGTAAATTTCCTTCTCTTTTATTAAAGTACAGCTGCTATCTAAATCTACGAAGGCTCGTTTGATTCAACCATTATTTTAACATCTTTGAAATACTTGTCGCTGTCAGTTTCATTTGATTGTATTCGCATAATTCTATTTTAAACAGTTGGAGCTGTGATCTGCAATAATTTATTCGAATTATTAGCAATAATTGACATATTTGGAGTTAAAACGTTCCTAGAGCGACAGTATTTAGCGAAATGCCCGATCCCTTGACAATTATGTAATTTTTTCACTGATTTCTTACATTTTACGTAGACGTGATTTTAAAATCCAAAATCTACTAGATAACATAAAAAGAAAATGTAATTATTTCGATGAAGTACAAACTGTGTTAAATAATAATTTTATAGACATAAATAAACATATTAACACGGATAAGACTAATAAAGGCATCAGATATAGTGCTGAAATGAAACAGTTCGCTCTCTCTTTGTATTACTATTTTGCAAAAGCTTAATTATGTATTTTTAAGGGCGCACTATACATTGGGAGACGATAAATTTCTTACTTAGAAAACTTTCGTGGTTGATTTCAATCATTATTATAAATACGCGATTTATCACGTACCGTCTTATCGGTGTTTCGACCGACAATGTTTCGGTTCAATTCGTGAACCTTCATCAGGGTGAGTGCGATCCGCTTCGAATAACGTCTCGCCTCGCACTGCGCGCCGCTGCTCTCTGCGCGCGAGTGGACGGTCGGAGTGGTGGGGATTGGGTCAACGAAAACACAGTGCGTTGACCCGCTGTGTCATCATCATTATCATCACTGCTGCTCTCTTCTGTAGTTCTTGGTACAGGCAAACACACAACACTAACTATGTTTCTACCAGGTTCACTCACTCTTCTGTCACTTGCATCATGAAGACATGGCCTCCAGGCTGGCGGTAGAACCCATCCTCTATCCCTGTTAAAGTTCGGCACACGACTTATTTCTATCGCCTCTCGGATCTTGCGAGGAACGAAGAACTTCTCTCTCGCTAAAACCCGGGCCTTGTCGAAACGTATGTAGTGCGTCGAATCAGAATCTAGGAAATGTTCCGCCACTGCAGAACTGTTTGAGTCAACATTCTTCATTGCACGTATGTGTTCAGTCAACCTAGTAGATACGTTACGCTTTGTTTCACCAATGTAGCATTTACCGCAGTCACACGGTATCATATATACGCCAGGGACACCCAGAGGGTCTCTGTCCTTCGGCGAACGCAGCAGCTGTCTCAATTGTGTTTGAGGACGGAATATCGTCTTGATGCTGTACTTATGGCGTAACAAGTTTCCGATCTTATCCATTAATCCTTTCACAAAAGGTAAGTACGCTACTGCTCTATTTACCGTTGTTATGCGTGATCTTGTGGATGTGTCCGCAATTCGACTCAACTCTTGGAAGGAATAGTAGTACCACCATCCAGCTCACTTAGCCTCGGTACCGCGTACTCTGATTAATAGAGCACTAAGGCTATGTGCCTCTCAGTACGTGAACCGCGAGCTCTCACACATAAAAGGAGTGCTGGAACAAAACGGCTACGGGTGGATACAGAGCTGTCGAATTGCGGACACATCCACAAGATCACGCATAACAACGGTAAATAGAGCAGTAGCGTACTTACCTTTTGTGAAAGGATTAACGGATAAGATCGGAAACTTGTTACGCCATAAGTACAGCGTCAAGACGATATTCCGTCCTCAAACATAATTGAGACAGCTGCTGCGTTCGCCGAAGGACAGAGACCCTCTGGGTGTCCCTGGCGTATATATGAGACCGTGTGACTGCGGTAAATGCTACATTGGTGAAACAAAGCGTAACGTATCTACTAGGTTGACTGAACACATACGTGCAATGAAGAATGTTGACTCAAACAGTTCTGCAGTGGCGGAACATTTCCTAGATTCTGATTCGACGCACTACATACGTTTCGACAAGGCCCGGGTTTTAGCGAGAGAGAAGTTCTTCGTTCCTCGCAAGATCCGAGAGGCGATAGAAATAAGTCGTGTGCCGAACTTTAACAGGGATAGAGGATGGGTTCTACCGCCGGCCTGGAGGCCATGTCTTCATGATGCAAGTGACAGAAGAATGAGTGAACCTGGTAGAGACATAGTTAGTGTTGTGTGTTTGCCTGTACCAAGAACTACAGAAGAGAGCAGCAGTGATGATAATGATGATGACACAGCGGGTCAACGCACTGTGTTTTCGTTGACCCAATCCCCACCACCCCGCCCGTCCACTCGCGCGCAAAGAGCAGCGGCGCGCAGTGTGAGACGAGACGTTATTCGGAGTGGATCGCACTCACCCTGATGAAGGTTCACGAATTGAACCGAAACATTGTCGGTCGAAACACCGATAAGACGGTACGTGATAAATCCCGTATTTATAATAATGAAAAATTTCTTTTTGAGAAACAATGTATTGTTTAACAAATTGTGTGCTTTCAATCTGTAATTAATATATGTTATAGTTCTGGATACGTGCTAGAACGCTTGTGTTGTGAAAAGACGATTCCGTAAAATTTCCTCGATAGAAAAAAAATCTAAAGATGGTTTCAAATTTATCTTAAATTGTTCTTATGCGAGGAATACTTCAATTAAGATCTTGAAACTTTATACAGTAATTCTACACATTATATATAAGAGCACCTGTGTTTTAAATTTTCAAAATACCTTTTAATTTTACCATTAATTGAAAATATCTAAGTTTTGTACTAATGAAACCATTCGCTTCAGACGTCCGGTCCGCGATTCAGTCTGGCCTTGGCCTTCAGACGGGGTACTCGTGACGCTTGTCTCGCCAAACGATCAAAGTCAAAGTCAAAATCATTTATTCATTAAAATCACGAGGATCACTATGAAACGCTAATTTTATTGCCTGTTACTTCGCGACCAAGCCAGGAAAGAAAGGCAAGAAACAAGGTTGGTTGTTTTTTTTAATGATCCTTTTAGAATACATTACATACAATACAGAAAATAAATTACGTCTAAATTGTAACATTTTGAACGAGTTGGAGCAATTTCAATCCCAAGCTTCACTATCATCTATATAATCCGATATTTTATAGTAGGCTTTTTTATAAAGATTTTGTTTAATTGCGTTTTTAAATTTGTTAATTGTCAATTTTTGTACATCACTTGGCAGTTTGAGATAAAAGCGAACACCTTGCCCTTTAAACGATTTACTAACTTTATGGAGTCTACAACGGGCAACAGCGAGTTTATCTTTATTTCTAGTATTAAAATTATGATTATCGCTATTTTAATTAAACAAATTAATATTTTTGTGAACATACATCAGTTTTTCATAGATGTATTGACAAGGGAATGTTTATTTCTTTAAACTTACTACGTAATGATTCTCTGGCGCCCATATTATAAATTGCACGAACAGCCCTCTTCTGCAGCACTCCCCCATAGCAGTATACCGTATGACATAATGCTGTGGAAGTAGCTGAAGTAAACTAGTCTAGCTTTGTCTACGTCTGTAAAAAGACGGATCTTTTTAACTGCGTATGCCGCAGAACTAAGTCTCTTCGACAACTTATCAATGTGAGGGCTTCCTTGAAGCTTATTATCTAGGGTTATACCTAAGAATATGGTAGTGTCTACAAGAGCCAACTCCTCGTCTTTGATTTTTACAGATGTAAAAATCAAAGACGAGGAGTTGGCTCTTAAAAAAGATAGAAAAGATGTAACTTGTGTAACATTAGGTAGTGTAAATCTAATACACTTTTTTTTCTTTTCATTTAGAAGTAAATTGAACCATTTTACGACCTTAGAGATTGCATTGTTTACATCGTCAAAATCGGTTTGTCGTCGCTTTAATTTAAATAAAAGTGACGTGTCATCTGCACACAATACAACCTCATGATTGTCCCTTACAAGATGGGGAAGATCATTAATATATACTAAAAACAAAAATGGTTCCAGAATTGATCCCTGTGGTACACCCATTTTAACCAGAGACCCCGGAGAACGCTTCCCATTCACGTCAACTCTTTGCACTCTGCTACTTAAATAAGAAGTAAAAAAGTCTAGAGCAACGTTCCTAATGCCATAATGGTGTAGTTTCCTTATCAATGTGTCATGGTCTACGCAATCAAATGCCTTGGACAAATCACAAAAAACACCTAAAGCGTCATGAGACTTCTCCCAGGGATCAAATACGTGCGATATTAACTCAATACCAGCATCAGTGGTTGAGCAACCCCTGGTAAATCCGAATTGTTTATGATGCAGTAAATTATGAGAATTGAAATGTCTAAGTAAGTGGATTTAAAATTAGTTTTTCAAATATTTTACCAAATGTTGGAAGTACTGACATTGGTCTAAAATTACCAGGATCAGCACAAGTGCCTAATTTGAAAAGTGGAGTTACTTTACTGTGTTTCATTAGATCAGGGAATAGGTACACCACAGTCAATACACTCGTTGAATATTAAAGCTAGTTCGGGAGCAATTATGTTAATCAATGTTTTTACGACGCTACCAGAGATATCGCAGAGATTCGTGGTTTTCTTAACATTTATCACGTTATCACGTAATTCATAAGTAGAATTTAATATAAGGTTGTTTTTTGTAAAAACGCAGTAATGAGAAATACGCACAACAAGAAAATAAAAGGACTGAATGATAAAAAAACCGGCAAACATATGAACCACGACGAGATAGGATGCGCAGCGGCGCGCGGAGAAGCGGGGGTGAAATTCGAGTTTGGGCTGAGGTATAGTCAACTCTTAACTTCCTTATAGGGTATTTTTTTATTAATAAAATCAGTGCGAATATGCAAGCGCAAGTGATTTTGACGACCGTGCGCTTATTAAGTGATATAAATGTTATAGTCAGATCACTTACATGTGATGGCACAGCAACAAATGTCTCAACATACGAATGTTTGGACTGAAACTTTAAATTGCCCGAAATGTGAACCTTTTTCAAACACCCCCGACGGGATATTAAGATTTATTGCCTTTTCGATCCTCCACACATGTTAAAATTATCAAGGAATGTATTTGCTGAAACAGAACTGACTTCTGACAATGTCCTAATATAATTTAAATACGTAAAAGAATTACATAACATACAAGAAGAAGAGGGATTACATCTGGCGAATAAACTGTATGGCGCTCAGGTAAATAAAAAAAAAAAAAAATGAGCGTTATGTTTGCCGCTCAGGTGCTCAGCAATTCATAGGTGGATGCCATAGATTTTATGAGGCAATGTGGCAATTCGGTATTTGCTGGTAGTGAAGCCACAGTTGAGTATATTATGTTATTGGATAGAATATTCGACCTCATGAACTGTAAAAATCCATTTGGAAGAGGGTTTAAATTGCCTCTACGACTTCAAAACAAAGATGTTCGGATGAATGTTTTAAAAGAAATAAAAGCGTATTTGTTAACGTTAAAAGTAAATAGTAAAAATATTATAGAGCATCGACGTAAGACGCCGGTGCTGGGAATTATTGTGAATATTAATAGTTTCGAAAATTTGGCTATGGATGTATTACAGTCTGATGAGTTCAAATATTTCCTAACCTATAAATGTTCCCAGGACCATCTAGAGATGTACTTTTTTTGCGTGAGAGCTCGCGGCGGAGCAAATGATAATTCCAGTGCAATGCAATTTAGATATATTTTGCGAAAGTTTTTGTACAAAATAGTATTAAGCCCAGCATAAATACCAATTGCACCACTGATGTTTATGAATTGACTCCTGTACTCGAATTTAGGAACAAAAAGAGTGCTATTGTGGAAGAATGTAATAAAGATCAGTCGACATGAATTGTTTTGTTGGATCTTGTAGATAACGCTTGTGTTTCAGATTTTAAACTGAACATTATTTATTATATTGCTGGATATATCGTGAATGGGATGATTTACAAAATTTCTTGTTCAAATTGCCATGTGATGTTATTGGATCACAAGACCATAGATCACAACTACTGCGTCGACTTCTCACAATTTTCTGCATTTACTGCGTATATTGACCGAGGAAATCTTAAGCATGTTTCCAGATTTGTATTTGAAATTCTGAAGTACACTGAAAAACTGTTTATTACATTATCAAATCAATCATTAAAAAACGTACACAAAAATAAAATTATCATGTATGTTGTCCAAGAATTTTATAGCAGTTTACATTATTAGATCCACCACATCCTCTTCAATCTATATTTGAAGATCCACATGATATTCAATTGGTGAAGGCGTTAGTGAATTCATATCTCAATTTACGTTTAACTCATAATGCAAAATTAGAATCAATGAAACATATAAGGAATATTTATGGGTTTGGGCAGAAACTTCATAAGACTGTTTTATTTAGCAATGTCTGATTTAGAATTAAACTTAAATGTGAACTTAACTGTTTTTTTTCTTGCCTAATTATTTAAATATACCACAATAGGTAGCTCATCGTAATTTTATCTCAGTCCAGCTGCATGTCGTGCCCCACAAGGATCAGTAGGTAAGTACCTACCTATATGACGCGAGTGTGAAAAGCAAGCAAAAACAGGAAATGTGTAGTGCCGCAAAGGGCAAGTTTATCATTAGCATCTTCGATTAAAATCAATTTGAAGCAATGATCTGCTGACGTCAGATCACAAATAATTTTTTATAATTATTGTCCTTAAATCATATTTCAATATAATCACCATCGCCAGAGAGGGGATAAGAGGTACAGTTACTGAACTCTTGTTCGGCTTCAATTTTGCGACAACAGCTCATACCTGTTGCACGTAGTACTTATTACTTCCATGGATATTCCATAATGCTTGCCATCTAACCACAAATACCGTATTGGTGACGTCTCGAGATATCTCTTGTTGTCCCTTTTTCACCCATAACCCGCAGTCACTTCCGAAAGAGATATCAAATCGGCCTTTATTTTTGGATGTCGATTGCAAGAGTAGGCAGTAAGTTTTATATCGAATTAATCACCTAAACTTAGTTGATTTTTTTTTTAAATTTGATAATATAACTAGTAGTTTTTTTTGCGAGAAGTATTTTTTTATGTTTTTAGAAATTGTCACTTGAATACCGTCAGTATATTACCAAACACCCTGTTTGAAGCTGATGAGTAGCGCTAATGTGATCATTTTAAACTTTACAATCATTAAGCTCATAATCGGTGAAGTATTAAACCTACCTACATAGCTGTATTAACTTATACTTCGTGTTTTTTTATGTACGGCATAAAATGAAAACACGGGTAGGGCTAGTACGTTGCAAAATAGATTTTTTCAAATTAATCACCTAAGAAAATTTTAAATTTTCAAACAACCCTAATTATCATGTCCTAAAATATCAATGTAACAGGCTGTTGATAATATGTATACAAATCATATTCATTCATCATGTAAATAGGTCCTGTTATACTGACAAAGCGAAATCGCCGCCAATTTGATGTTTCATCATCATCATCAAATCAGCTGTAGGACGTCCACTGCTAGACAAAGGCCTCCCTCATTGATCTCCAGGAACTGCGGTTGGAAGCGGCCTGCATCCAACGCCGACCTGCGGTTCTTACCGAGTCGTCTGCCCATCTTCTAGGTGGACGTCCTACGCTGCGCTTGCCGGTCCGTGGCCTCCATTCGAGAACTTTCCGGCCCCAACGGCCATCTGTTCTGCGCGCTATATGGCCTGCCCATTGCCACTTCAACGTGCTAATCCGTCGGGCTATGTCGGTGACTTGAGTTCTCATACGTATCTCCTCATTTCTGATTCGATCCCGTAGAGAAACCCCGAGCATAGCCCTCTCCATAGCTCGTTGAGCGACTCTGAGCTTATTCATAAGGACAATAGTGAAGGACCACGTCTCGGTTCCATATGTCATCACTGGTAACACACACTGATTTGATGTTTAAAAATGTTAAATGATTGGAAATGTATCGATTACTAAAATCAGATAATACGATTCCGGATGTGTTTGAAATTAATGTCGCATATAACAAAACATACCATGCTTCAAGCAAATAAATTTCATTTAATATATGAAATATGGCATAATTTTCAAGTTATCAAAAGTAGATTTCTGCGTTTAGAGGTCAATAAAATACCAATTAATTCTTCAATCACTTTAATATTGGCTTTAATTCATCTATACACGGGCTTATATTACAATGAGCTACAGCATTACTTGAGGAGGCAATCACAATCAAAACTATTGTAAAATTCTATGAAAATTCATGATCTCATATTCAAAACGTATTCAAAAACAAACAAACAGAAGCCTGTTTTTTTTAACTGGAACAGTATAGGGAGATCACATAGCAGATACAGAGAAACTGTCTGAAGAACTCTTTAGTCCTTTCTATGGAAATAATTTTGGTATAGTTAATTTTTTGGCCAAGCGTGAGTTTTCCATAAAATGAATAAAGTGCACAATCTTTTATAATGCGAATCGATTCAGTTTTATGTAAGTATTATTTCATTGTATCGGAGTAAAAAAATCGGGACCGCAAAAGTTGGTCATTTTTCAAAAATACTTTTATATTATAAGGCTACTCGAAGAGAGCTATGCTTGGAGTTTCTTTACGCGATCGATGGTGGAGAAAACTATTTTGTTCTAACAAGTTTTATTTTAAAATTATAAAATTAGCTTTACAAATTGTCTATGATGTGATGGTCATAACCGGTGGTATAAATTGGTCGGATATAATTTTACTCTCTTCATTATACTAATCAATCTTAATTTCAGGCAACAATAGAACAGTACAAGATGTTAAGAGTTGACTATGCCTCAGCCCAAACTCGAAATTCACCCCCGCTTCTCCGCA
This sequence comes from Philereme vetulata, assembly GCA_918857605.2. NCBI lineage: Eukaryota > Metazoa > Arthropoda > Insecta > Lepidoptera > Geometridae > Philereme > Philereme vetulata. The sequence goes on from OU975453.1 coordinate 4,944,841, forward strand.
CGCCGCTGCGCATCCTATCTCGCCGCGGTTCATATGTTTGCCGGTTTTTTTATCATTCAGTCCCTTAATTTTCTTGTTATCCGTATTTCTCATTACTGCGTTTTTACAAAAATCAACTTAATATTAAATTCTACTTATGAATTACGTGATCGTATGGAGGGACAAGCGTCACGGGTACCCCGTCTGAGAGCCGAGGCCATACTGAATCGCGGAGCGGGCGTCCGAAGCGAATGGTTTCATTAGTGCAAAACTTAGATATTTTCATTTAATGGTAAAATCAAAAGGAATTTCGAAAATTTAAAACACAGGTGCTCTTATTTGTGTTGTGTAGAATTACTGTATAAAGTTTCAAGATCTAAGTTGATGTATTCATCGCATAAGAATGGTTTCAAGATAAATTTGGAGTCATCTTTGGATTTTTTTTCTATAAAGAAAATTTTACGAATTTGTGTTTTCACAACAATTTGTGTTTTGTGGTTCTAGCACGTATCCTTAACTATAACACTTATGAATAACAGGTTGAAAGCACACAATTTGTTGAACCAAACATTGTTTCTCAATAAGCGATTTATCGTCTCCCCAGGTATAGTGCGCCCTTAACAACTAAATTCTATGGCCCACATAAATATATAACTTAGTTAACATAAATATTACAGTATTTTTCAAACATTCACGATCACCGTTCATAATTACTGATTAAAACGGGTACATATTTAACGCGTAGTAGGTAGATACCTATTTTATTTGTTATCGCGACGTTTCGCCCTTCAGATGCCTAGTGGTTATAAAACTGTAGCTGGGGCTGCTCTTACATCGGACAAACCAAACGTACCATAGCCGAGCGTGTCAAAAAGCATACCGCAGCTGTCAAAAATCGCAACAAGTCAGCGATAGCAGAGCATCTGGAACACTTGGGACCGAATTATTGGATTGAACTTCATGATTCTAAGGTTTTCTCTAGTGAACGTCATTATTACAAGAGAATGGTTCGTGAAGCGATTGAAATCAAGAAACTTCCAAATTCCAATCGGGAAGATGGCTATAGACTCTCAGTGTCCTGGAACCCGGTGATGGCTAGGTGTGCGCGTCGTGATCGGTCCTCTCAGTGCGTAGATACGGTTAGTGTATTGTGTCGTAATACGAACGAGGACAATTCTAATTCTGACGACCAAGTGAGGGTAGTTGCTGCAGCTGCCATCACTTCTCGGTAGCTCCAAGTGCTCCAGTCCACCCGTGACCACGGCTGTTGTTACACAGCCGAAACGTCGGGATAACAAATAAAAAGGTGCATACGAGATAAATACCCGTTTAATCAGTAATTATAAATATTATAATACTTAAAACTATTTGTTGATACGTAAATTCTGCAACGTGTGAAGCACTTGCACTGTGTTGTATAGTCGTCATCTACAACACTCATATTAGACACTCTACATCATAAAGAACTCATACAAGCTATCTCCATAGTAATATGTAACGGTCTTCCATAAGCACCATAGTAGATATCCGTAGAATAGTACATGTACTGCTTTATCAATAATGTACAACCTGAAATAAGACAAATGGTTTTGGATTAGATTCACTGGTGGCCACAAACGACCCGAAACTGTTTGAGGAATTGAAAGTATGTTTGTTTTATTCGACTTGGAGATGGAATAAATATATAAATAAATAAATATCTCTGGATATTTCACACAGCGCTATCTAGCCCCAAACTAAGCAGAGCTTGTACTATGGGAACCAGATAACTGATATAATACTTATATACTTTTTTTTTAAATACATACTTATAATATATAGAGAAACAACCAGATCCTGAACAAATATCTGTAGATCATGCCTGCGGCTGAGACCTGCGTCTCAGCCGGCTATTCGCCCACAGTACCACGGAGTTCGTCAAAAATATGGCCCACCTGATGTTAAGTGGTAACCATCGCCTATAACCAAGTATTGCCTCGTAGCTCACACACCTTAGAAACGTGCCCTGCGATGTACAATTTAACATATCAGATTATTTAGATGATAGAGAAGCTTGGGATTGAAATTGCTCCAACTCGTTCAAAAATGTTACAATTTAGACGTGATTTATTTTCTTTATTGTTATGTATTCTAAAAGGATTTATTATATAATATAGGAAGGAAGGAAGGCCTTTGCCCTGCAGTGCGACAGTACAGGCTCCAAATAATAAATATTAAATATTGCTGGACATTTCACACAGCGCTATCTAGCCCTTAACTAAGCAGAGCTTGTACTATAGGAACCAGATAACTGATATAATACTTATATACTTTTTTTTTGGTAAATGCATAATTATCTATATATATAAAAGAAAGTCGTGTTAGTTACACTATTTATAACTCAATAACGGCTAAACCGATTTGGCTGAAAATTGGTGGAGAGATAGCTTAGAACCAGGAGAAGGACATACTTTTCACCCGACTGCGCAGAAGAAGGGTAATGTTTTCATGGACAAACTACGCATGCGAAACCACAATACCATACAATACCACCAACCAAAAATAGAGTGATTCAAGAGGAAGGCTTATTTGTATAAAACGTTCATAGTAACTGCGAAAGTAACTGTTTGTTTATTAGGTAGTTTGTTTGTTACCTTTTCACAACTAAAAGGCTTAACAGGGGGAGGACATATGTAGGCTACTTTCTACCCGATTGCACAAAAGGAGGGTAATGTTTTTTATTGAAATACCACACATACGAAGCCGCGGGCGGGTCAACTAGTAATATATAGAAAACACCCAGACACAGAACAAATATATGTAGATCATGCAAACATTTGTTCCGCGGCGGGAATCGAACCCGCTACCTTCTGCGTCTCAGCCGGCTATACGCCCACTGCGCCACGGAGGTCGTCAATAATGTAATATGTAAGTAATTTATTATTATAATGGTAATTTTAGCCCTTGTATAACAATCTACTATATACCTTTATTAATATTATATAATGTGACATTTTACATTTTATTTATGCACCAGGCGGTCAGACGGACGCGCTGGAACTATAATAGTTCGAACGCTAAAAAGAGAGAAAGTAAGGATTCTTTACCTCTTATTGTGGGCTATAGCTCTTGGTAAGTCTTCGTCTTTCTCCTTAAGCAGGTATCTTCGGCCTCCATAGCAGCATGTTTTGAAGTACTCCCTTACATTCACTCCCTCGACCTTTATCAAAAAAAACACATTACTTGTAAAATGCCAAGGTAGGTAATGCCTTAGCCATTGATGTAGAAACATGAACCATAGGATTTACACTGCTGAACATAAGGTACAGAAACGTGGTTTTTCACTATGGACCTCATAGGAAAGCTCAAAGCCGCTCAGCTGGAGAGGGCTATTCTTGGTGTGTATCTAAGAGATCCAATCAGAAATGAGGAGATTCGTAGACCAACCATAGTCACCGATATAGCACAAAGGATTAGCAAGCTAAAGTGGCAGTCGGCGGCACATAGAACGAAGAACTGACGGCAGTTGGGGCAGAAAGGTTCTCGGGTAGAGACCACGCACTAGAAAACGCAGAGCAGGACGACCCTCAACTAGATGGAAAGACAACCTGATAAAGGTTGCTGGGAGCCGTTGGGTGCAGGCCGCAAAAGATACGTCACTCTGGAAATCTATGGGGGAGGCCTATTTCCAGCAGTGGACGTCCTGTGACTGCTATAATGATGATGACATGAGGTTTCCAGGTGTGTAGGTAGCTGACCAACTCCAACAGCACCTTGGCAATGATAAATGCCAAGGTAGACTGCCCATACACAAGGCGCTGTTGTGAGCACTGAGCGACATCCCACCACTAAACCGTTAGTTTTTCTTTAGTCTTAGTTACTTGAAATAAACGTAATTTTCTTTTATGTATAAGCCTCTCCCATATGCGGCTTCCAGCAACCTTTATTAGACCTGTACATCTAGTGAGGGGCGACCCACACTGCGCTTTCCAGTGCTTATCCTTCAGTTCTTCGAGCTATGTCCAGTGCCACTTCACCTTGATAATCCTCTGGGCTATGTCTGTAATGTTTTTGTTGAGCACCATCTCCCCTTATGGTAAGCGATGATGCATTCTACGATGAATCACGCTTGCCTAGAAGAAACCTATTCAATCGCGACTTGAAGACAGCCAGGTTGTAGAAACACAGACTCAGGCAAGGCGTTCCTCTTTGGCTGTGCATATATAATAAAGGTCGAAGAGAACCGCTTTGTGCAAATGGGAAGTAATTCAACCATAGCGGTGGCGCACTGCAGAGCGTCTGGTTGTCCGATGATAGAATGGAGATGGTGGGATTAGGTTGAAAAGTTCACACACCTTAGTTTGTATACGGATCTTTTCATTTTTGATTCGATCTCGTAAAGAAAAGCCCTTCATAACCTTCTCCATAGCTTGCTGAGTGACCTCGAGCCTTCTTCTGAGGCCCCTTTGCGACCACGTCTCTGTGCCAATGCCATCACAAGTAATATACTGATTAAAGACTTCATTCAATACCTGGTAGTAAAAGCTGGCGGCATCTTCAGGTTTGATGCTGGAGCGCAGTGCGACAAAGTTCTTGTTACAAAAAGTCCACTGCTGGGTTGTGTAGTAGGTAAGTGCCAGGTTTGCGATGTATATCCGTCTTTGGATCTTTACTAGTCTGAAATATAGGTGGGTGGAAAATGAGGACTTTTACACGCATATTGAAGATGATCTAGAAAGGGTCTGGTGGAAAGACCTATTTTTTCAAGGAGCTATGTGACGTAAACGTATGAATGCCTGGAACATGTCTATACATGTATCTATGTTTTATTTCTTGAAATGTTCATGCGCGATCACACCTGCTCAAAAAAACGTAGGAAAATAACATGAAGCCTGGATAGGTTAGCGAAGCGAGATCTCTAAATCAATTTGGGCAAATCGGCGTTGTATGTATGTAGCCCAAGTTGATTTGGAGATCTCGTTTTGCTCGAGTAATTAAAATTAAAAAAACATAATTAAACAATTTTTTTTAAAACACGCCTACCATATGATATCGGATTATGTAGATGATAGAGAAGCTTGGGATTCAAATGGCTCCACTTCCATCAAAAATGTTACAATTTAGACGTAATTTATTTTCTTTATAATGTATTCTAAAAGGATCATTAAAATGCACAACCAGCCTTGTTTCTCGCCTTTCTTTCCTGGCTTGGTCACGATGGAATAGGCAGTAAAACTGACGTTTCAAAGTGATCCTTGTGATTTTAATCAATAAACACATTTAGAATTTTTTTAATTTCTAATAATATATGTTGCAGACCTCATAGCTGACAGAGACAGCAGAATTGGAGCATGCCCAGCAAATAATTGTCAGATAGTCACAATTTCGTCGGTCCATTTTGTCGGATAATGCAAATGGATGTGACCTCTCTTTATGATTCTCTCTGTTGTATTCTTGACTATGATTTTCTTTCGTATAAATATACGAGAAGTAAATATTAGCATAAACTTACAAAGTCTTTTTTCCAAGAAGCCAGAGCATCAAGTCCACTAAGATGGCTGGTAACAGATGCTGTAGAAGGACCTGAAACATTTTAAAGTTTAACATCAGCAATAGCCATACTAACCACCCATTTCTTCTTTATTTGCTTTCTTAAAATGAGCTAAATCCCAGTTCTTGTAATGTTAACATTCAAGACTTAGAGAATATATGCCTTCGTTTGTTTAATGCCTCAGTATAATTGTTTGAGAAAAGGATTTTTTCTAAAAGAAACTTTCTCACGACTCGAATATCACAGGCGCAACAAATAACAGTAAACAGGCGGTGTACACCATTAATTTAGCAGTCAACATTATCACGGAGACGTGGTCCATCGCTATAGTCCTCTTAAAAGTTTAAGAATCTCAACAAAATGTTTTTATTCATTAAAATCACAAGGATCATTTTGAAACGTCAATTTTACTGCCTGTTCCTTCGCGACCAAGCCAGGAAAGAAAGGTGAGAAACAAGGCTGGTTGTTTTATAATGATCATTTTAGAATACGTAACTTAAATGAAAATAAATTACGTCTAAATTGTAACATTTCTGAAAGAGAAAGAGCAATTTCAATCCCAAGCTTCTCTATCATCTAATCGGTTAAGTTATTTTTGTTGAAGATTTTGTTTAATTTCGTCTTTAAATTTGTTAGTTGTCAATTTTTGTACATCACTTGGGAGTTTGATAAACAAGCGTACACCTTGCCCTTTAAAGGATTTAATAACTTTATGGAGTCTACTAGTGGCAGCTCAATGTCACTCAGCGTCCTACGGAGAGGACTATGCTTGGTATTTATCATTGAATCAAAAATGAGGAGATTAAAGACAAGCCAAAGTTACTGGCATAACTCATCAAACTCAGCAACTGAATGATCAGCAAACTGAATAGGCAGTTGTCGGAGTACATAGTTAGAAAATTTGACGGCTTCATGACCGTCAGTTCTTAACATCTCTCGAATGAGAGATGACGCACTAGAAAAACTGTTTCCCACTAGATGGAACTACGTCCTATAAAAGCTTGTTGTTAGGCTGGTTTTGTAGGAGTACCCCTCCCAGAGAACCCCTGGAACTCCTTATGGGAGGCCCGTGTTCAGCAGTGAGCATCAAAAATGCCAAAGTTCATGTTTACCTTGATATAGTGTATCTTCGCGTTAGGAGTAACAGTTCCACCCGCAGACCAGAGCGCGTCATTAAGTGGTACATCAGCTCCTACACTCTTCGCTATATTCACCAGGTCATCCATCACGATTTGTTGCAGGTTGCCGGAACAGCAGTTGTAGATTTCAACGTCGTCTTCGGGTGTAAGTCTGAGGATTAGAATAAATTTTGATAAGAGATTTACATCAATCGTCTAAATTTTTGTTTTTTTAGTTTTTATAACTTATTATCCTTAGCTACTTTTTTATATTTTTTATTTATTTATTTTTTCTTAGTGTGGTAACTTATATTTATCTATATATTCATATTTTTTGTAATTGTGGTACTGTGCGGGCAGTCATCCGTGACATCCTATTTTTAAATGGTTCCAACGGAAGATCAGCGTTGTGCCAAAAGCACAACAAATGCTGAGTTGGACGCCTTTTTGTGACATCGGGCATTTATATATAGGTAATTGTGAGACACACATTTGTTAGGTATTGCTGTTTTTGTGTGTATGAATTTGTTCTATTGTGTGTATCTTACTTGTGTGCTGTGTATGTTTTGTACTGTCACAATTAAAGGTTTTTTCTTTTTTTCTTTCTTTCACACCGTATTATCATGTGTAATTTCAGTAAATACTGAGGCATGTCCGCCGAAACAGGCGCAGATACAAACAGTTACACACAGTTACTTTGGATATGATTGAGCGAAGTGAGATCTCCAAATCAACTTGGACGAATCGGCATTGTATGTATGTTTGTCCGAGGATAACTTTCGAAGCGTTGATCCGTTAATTTTGAAATTTGATTATAGGTAATTTGTGTTGGCACAATCCTGGTGTGTCTAAATGAGCTAAAGATGTGGGGTTATTGAGATTCTGGGGTTAAAGAGGGGAAAAAATAAACGTAATAAGACATTCAGGTTAAGTGGGACGTTTGATGAAATGTGTACATTTTGACCACGTTTTTATTTTTATTTTAGCCTTTGTAGTTAATGTGATAATTTTCAAAATCACAAACTGAATTTTGACGAAATTCACAGGGTACATCTTTCAGTCTGCGCTTGACGGCGAAAGTGTGCGGAGCGGGTCACTGACTTTTTTAGCGTAAAGATGTCGTTGAACTCGAATATAGTTTCGAAAACATTGAAATGTGCAAGTTGCAATATTGTTATTAGTGAAATTTTGGCCTACCTGCAACAATAATATGTATACAAATAAGGTTGACACTATGGATTCTGAAAGTATGGTGAGAATATGTGCATCGGCTTTTACCATCCCCGAGGTTGAAAGAGCTAAATCCCTCTTGTTTGATACAATCAAAACAAAAAAGCGAAACATCTCGAGAAGGAAAGATGGTAAAATTCAGAGAGATCTCGAAGACATCATTGTTGTTTTTAAGGAAACTGATCCTGAGGTGATGCCTACCTTTGTGCCGAGAGATTTAAATAAACTTCCACCCGTAACGTTCGATCATATCGACGTCACAGCGCTTTTGAAAGATATTGTTCGGCTAAAATCTGAAGTTCAGGATATTAAACAAATGTATGCTACAACGAAACAAGTTGAAGAGTTGGAACAAAAATGGATAAATTACCGGTTCCCATCCTTAGCTAACACAGAATGCAGGATAAATACCAAATGAGGTGGGTACCTTCTTGACAGTGGGCCGATGGGATTTGTAACGCCCAGAAATGAATCCGTTTCCGAGCGTATTACATTTAACGGCATCAGCCACGATCCTAGAGCAGAATGTCAGCGGGTACATCATCAACAACAATTACCGATCGACGAAGTATCTGTTAAACAATTAACACCAATCATCCATGGCGTCATAAGCTCGAACCTCCGTCTCCCGCGAGGTGCCGCCGCTGACTGCAGTGACTGTCACTGAGACAGCTTAGCCGTTGCGGATCGCAGCGCAGTCACATTCGCACGCATCGAGTACTTCGTGTGCGCCATCTCGCTCACACGTAACGGAGCATTGTGCGAAGTATGATACTGCATCTTGTGCTGGAGTCAGCAAAAACGAGAACGGAACTCCAACAGCTGGCGCTAGTAAACAAATGTCTAGCTCACATTTTGCTAGAAAGTTATCGTTCGCAGAATTAACTGGAAATGGAGAGGAATGGATAAAACCACAACCGGATGAAATGTGGATCCAAGTACAAAGGAGACGTTTAAGAAACCGGTTTGTGGGTAGTGAAGGAAAGGCCGACTTGGACCACAAGAGTAAATTTAAGACAGCAGAAACTAAAGTACCGTTGTTTGTGTCGAATGTTCATAAAGATGTCAAGGAGTTGGACATAATTGACTACATTTATGATAAAACTAAAGAAACAGTATCCTTGTTAAAAACTGACATGAAAAAACAAAAAGATTATAACTCGTTTAAGATTTTTGTTAGTAAACAAAAGCTTGATCTATACTTAGATGATAAAATGTGGCCATCCGGTATCTCTTTCAGACGGTTTGTCAATCTAAGAGAATGGCAGAGTGATTATCGCGGGACCGGGCAACGTAAATCACAACATTATGGATAGCACACCCAATCTATGTAAGCTCGTCAGTTTCAACTGCAAATCACTGAAGCGTTCAATGGAAGGATTAAAGACCTTATGCAAGTCGGCGGACATTCTGGCGCTGCAAGAAACCTGGCTGCTGCCACATGACCTACCATTACTGAGCACAGTGGACGATGACTTTGGAAGCACCGGTACAAGTGCGGTCAACACATCGGCTGGTCTGTTAGTGGGGAGACCTTTTCGCGGAGTGGCCATTTTGTGGCGGAAAAGTGCGTTTCAGACAGTGTCAGTGATGGATTGCGGCTACGACCGCATCGCGGCGGTTAAGGTGATGACTCAAAACAGGTCGGTGTTAATCTTTAGTGTGTACATGCCAGTAAACGCTACTGAGAACCTGCCCGTCTTCACGGAGTGCCTTAGAGCTGTGAGCTCGGTAATCGATGATAATGCCGATTGTGAGACTGTTTTTATTCTAGGCGATTTCAATGCCCACCCAAATGAATTGGTTTGTAGAGAAATGTTAAGTTTTTGTAGAGAACAAAACTGATCATGCATAGACATAAAATTAATGGGTATTGAGTCCGACACATATACTTTCACCAGTGCCACCCATGGTTGTAGAAGGTGGTTGGATCATTGCCTAACTACCAAATCGGCAGAAGATACTGTGATTAAAGTATGGGTGCAACATGACGTGTATTGGTCGGACCACTCACCCCTCTTTGTAGAGTGAAATATTTGTAAAGTACCGTTAAAGCGTGATGTTAATTCTAACTTGACAGGCAACCCAGTGGTTTGGGGAGAGAGAGGAGTTGATCAGATCGAGTTATATAATAAATTATGTCACGAAAATCTTGAACAACTCGACTTTCCTTCAGAACTAAGCTCGTGCACTGATGAACACTGCTCTAATCCTGACCACGCCTTTTTATTGGAAAGTATGTACAACAAAATAGTATCGATCTTATCAGAAGCTTCTAAAATGTCACACAGGAGACGCAGGTGTTTGAGACGAGGTGGGTACATTGCAGGCTGGAATAAGTACGTCGCGGACGTACACGGGTACGCAAGGTCGAGGTTTCATTAGTGGGTGTCAGCCGGTAAGCCAGTAGGAGGTCTCCTTTATAAATAAATGTGTGATAGCCGTAGGGCTTTTAAGTCAAAGTTAAAATGGTGTCAGGATAGGCAAGAATAGATCAAAATGGATGTTCTTGCCTCAAATCACTCAGTTCGGGACTTTAAAACCTTCTGGAAGAACACAAACAAACTGAATCCGAGGTGTGGTGTGCCCATGAGCGTCGGCGGTACTAGTGATCTCAAGTCCATCGCTGATAAGTTCAGAGAACATTGTACAGTGCGATCTCCTCTGGGTCCATCAAAGTCTGGAGTGCGTGATGGTGAGACCGATATGTCAGCGGGGCGGGAGGTAAGGTTCTCAGCTAAAGATGTTGCCTTAGTGATTAAAGGTATGCAGAGAGGTAAGTCTCCGGGGCATGACGGTCTCAGCATTGAGCACTTCATACATGCTGGCGTGCACCTGCCTCACGTGTTGGTGTTACTCTTTAACCTGTGTCTTAGTCACTCCTTTTTGCCGAAGCGTTTGATGCAAACCGTGGTAGTGCCCATCCTTAAAAACAGAACAGGGGATGTTTTAGATAAGACCAATTACAGACCCATCTCACTTGCAACTACAACAGCCAAAGTATTTGATGGTTTACTTAAGGGTTACATCGGTGGATGCCTTCGCCTCCATGACGCTCAGTTCGGATTTAGGGCGGGGTTATATACAGAGAGTGCTATTCTAAACCTTAAGCAGACCGTCAGGTATTACACGGAGAGAAAGACGCCAGTGTATGCCTGTTTCCTCGATCTGTCAAAAGCTTTTGACCTAGTAGCTTATGACAAGCTCAGCGAATGTGGGGAAAGCTCAGCGAAACAGGCATGCCGGCAGACGTGATCTCAATTTTTAAATACTGGTATAAACATCATGTCAACCAAGTGAGGTGGGTAAATATTCTGTCTGACGAGTATAAGCTCGAATGTGGGGTAAGACAGGGTGGTCTAACATCCCCTGGGTTGTTCAACCTATATGTAAATCAGTTGATCGAGGAACTCAGCAGCATGCATGTCGGGTGCTACATTGACGGTACCTGTGTCAACAATATTAGTTATGCTGATAATATGGTGCTTCTGGCTCCCTCGATCAACGTGCTGAGGATACTTGTTCGTACGTGTGAGCGGTATGCATCGGAGCACGGCCTTAGGTACAACGCTAAGAAAAGCGAGTTGCTCGTTTTCAAAGCGGGTAAACTCAAGTCTAGCACTGTGCCGCGGGTTGTGCTAGACGGAGCGGTCCTAAAGGTAGTGACTAACTTCAAATACCTGGGACAGTTGGTCACTGAGGAACTGAAAGACGATCTTGACGTGGAACGAGAACGCAGGGCGCTGGCAGTGAGAAGCAACATGCTGGCTCGCAGGTTTGCTCGATGTACTGATGAAGTTAAGATAACTCTTTTCAGATCATACTGCCAATCTTTTTACTCGAGCAGCCTGTGGAGTCGGTACACGCAACGAGCCTACAACGTCCTGCGTGTACAGTATAATAACGCCTTCAGAATGCTGTTGGGATTGCCGCGACATTGCAGCGCGGCAGGAATGTTCGCGAACGCGCACGTCGACGGTTTTCACGCGATCATGCAGAAAAGAATCGCGTCTCTTTTTGACAGATTGCGCGGTAGTCCCAACAGTATTCTGAAGATGATTGCTGGTCGTTTTGATTGCCCTATCCAGAGGCACTGGGTGGGGATAACTACTGGCAATATAAAACACTTGGTAATTTATTAATTTATTTATTTGTCTGTTGTTTATTTTAATTTTAACTTACCTACTATGTTATAATATTGATTTAATTTAATTTGATTTATTTTGATTGTACTTAATTTAATTAATTTATTTTAATTATTGTGATTATGGGTTATGAATATCTGAAATAAAATTAATACAATACAATTATTATGGTGGACTGATTCTCAAAATAATTCAGTACATTAATTGTTTTTTAGTCTTGTTTATTTAATTATGTAATATGAATTATTACCAACTGCACTAACATAGTTTTAATATTTCAGGTTTTACTAACAAATTATGGATGTAATCATCTGAAATAATTTTTTGAAGTTTGAAATTTTGAATTTAACCCAACAGTGCTGTAATTTGGTATGCGTGTACAGATACGAATATAGGGAAAAGTATGAATAACTATCTGATTCCAGAATACAGAATAACTGGAATTTCTACCCCAAAAAAGTATAACCCATTAAAATAATCTCCTTGTAATCTGAATGAAGCTGTAGGTCAAGTTGGTTGGTCGTTCATTTCGTGGATACAGTAAAAGCTCCTTATTCACGCTTCCTTCATTCGCGTTTTCACTATTTGCGGATTAAAAAAATGCGACCCATTTTTTAACCAATTTTAAAACTTATAAACAATTAACTAAATATTTGCGACGGTAGAATTATTTATTCGCCGATCTAAACGGTATATCGGTACATAAATATTAATTAAAAAAAATATTGCTGGACATTTCACTCAGTGATATCTAGTCCCAAACTAAGCAGAGCTTGTACTATGGGAACTAGATAACTGATAGAATACTTATATATTTTGTTTGTAAATACATACTTATAATACATAGAATAACATACAGACCCGGAACAAATATCTGTAGATCATGCAAACATTTGTGGGAATTGAACCCGCTACCTCTGCGTCTCAGCCGGCTATTCGCCCGCTTCGCCACGGAGGTCGTCAGAATAAAAAGCATTCTAAGTGAAGTGATTCAGCACTGAAACTGACTCGGAGGAAATGTTAAATTAACAGACTATTGAAGAAGAAGCTGCAAAGCACTGGAAACATGACATTTAATTTGAAAAATCTTAGTGAAGGAATGGCAAATGAGCTTTGTGATTTCAAATTGATCCGACTTTGGAACGAAGTCTTATTTTTAGGACGCAAATTGCTACTGTCACTGTTGAATATCAGTCTGAATTGAAGGAGCTTTTAAAAACTGCCAAGCAAGAAAAAATTACAAAATTCTTGCCAAACCATTGCCTAAACCTGAAGATAATAATTAATCAGTATGGGCAAAAACTTCAATTAGTTTTTTTTTATATAAGTATTTATTTTTTATTTTGTCGATAAGGACAATATCCCCTATAATCCCATATAAATCATCATTCCATATTCACGGTTTCTGTATTTACGAAAGATATAACCCGCGAATAAAGAGCTTTTACTGTACTTTACTTTAAAGTTTACATAGCACTCTTTTGATAATCAAAGATTTGTTTTTTTATTTGTTGTCTCCCATAAAAACTGAGAACTCGACGAAAACGATAAATAGGTGCTTTTAGATTAATATTAAAAGGCCACTTCTATCTTTCCAGCTTAACGTGTAGTAGGTACATACCAGAATGATGCACACGAGCAACCAAGGGAGTTATTCAGAATTTTCTCCTTGGCCGCTGCGAAATGTTATCCCTCCCTTAAGAGTTGACTATACCTCAGCCCAAACTCGAATTTCACCCCCGCTTCTCCGCGCACCGCTGCACGTCCTATCTCGGCGTGGTTCATATGTTTGCCGGATTTTTTTTATCATTCAGTTTCATTATCTTGTTGTGTTTATTTCTCATTACTGCGTCTTTACAAAAACCAACTAAATATAAATTCTACCTAAGAATTACGTGTTCGTTTGGAGCGACAAGCGTCACGGGTACCCCGTCTGAAAGCCGAGGCCAGACTGAATCGCGAAACGGGCGTCTGGAGCGAATGATTTCATTAGTGCAAAACTTAGATATTTTCATTTCATGATAAAATCAAAACGTATTTTGAAAATTTAAAACACAGGTGCCCTTATTTATGTTGTGTAAAATTACTGTACAAAGTTTCAAGATCTAAATTAAATTAAAAAAAAAATCAGCGCATAAGAACGGTTTTATGATAAATTTGGAGTCATCTTTGGATTTTTTTTCTATAAAGAAAATTTTACGGAATCGTGTTTTCACAACACAGACGCTCTAGTACGTATCCTTAACTATAACATATATGAATTACAAATTGAAATCACAAAATTTGTTGAACAAAACATTGTTTCAAAATAAGCGATTTATCGTCTCCCCTGGTATAGTGCGCCCTTAAGTTGTACTTTACACAGATTTCACGTTCCGCTTATGTGTGAGCCGTGGGGTAACTTGCTCAGCGGCGGTAGTTGTGTGGGTCTGGATGTGCGATGTATGCGTGTACGCATCCAAACAAAAGTTCCTTCTAATTTCTTTTTATTTTTTTACTGCTCATCACTTTCAGGAGACACTATTTACAAACAGCCACAAACTAATCCTTCTCCTCTCCTCTTTTATGTTAAATAATTATAATATATATGTATCTATATATAACATCTTATTGTTTTTATATATCATGTCATTGCTTATTTATTAAATAAATATATTTATTTTTGTATAATTCAATTCGATTCATTTGTTTTTTTTATATAATATTTTTCTTCCATTTTGTTAGTAAACAATAATGCGATCTTAGAACTATGTTAGTAGGCAATTTCAATTAATTTAAATATAAAACAGAAACATAATAACATAATAAAATCGCACACACAACAAACAAATATATATTAAAATTCAGACAATAGCTTGGTCAAACAAATAAGTAATAATACAATATAATTGTAGAGTCACAAGCTGGGCTACTGGCTGCTGTTTCAAATCCCAGCAGCCAATTATGCCAGAATTAAAATTAAAATTATCTGCCACAACGGCCAGCATCCTGTTGGAGCTGCCTCGGACGCGGCTCATCAGGGACGCGGTTCTTTTGCGTATGATCGCATAAAAGTCGTCAACTCGCGCGTCAAACAGCAGCACCCTGACTCCGTTGTTGTGTTTGACCCCATAGGCTGCACGTGTACAGGTTTTGGCAGTAAGCCCTGAACAAGGTCACTTTGACCATTTGACTTTGATATTTGGTCTTATTATGTTTATTTTGTTAAAATTTGTGACGTCACCCTACATTAGGCTCTTCCTGAAAACCAGCGCTGCTATGCATCATTTATTGCAAAGAAGCATAAAGCTGAGGCAGAGCCTGTTTGGGCACGCGTGACACGGAGCGGGACTAGTTGGTGCACCTACCTACTACCTACTGGTGAGGTAGGTACGTTTGTGTTCTAGCTGTAGGTCTAATTTTATCTCATTGTTTTGTAATTTTCCTGTCTATCTACCTATTGTGTTTGTGATCCGTTCTATGTTTCTTTGTGTGTGTCAAATAAATAATTCTATTCTATTCTATTTTAGAACTCGCAAGTCACTGGTATTCATCATCATCATCTCAGCCCGTTTCCACCCACTGTTCGGTATAGGCCTCCTCTTTATTTCGGTCCCTTGCGAATCTCATCCATTGACACCCAGCTACGCTTTTAATATCATTCGACCATCAGGCGGGTGGTCTGCCTCTTGCTCTACGAGCATCCCTTGGCCACCACTCTGTAATCGCCTTCGTCCAACGCCCGTCATCCCTCCTAGCAGAGTGTCCAGCCCGTCTCCACTTCAGCCCTGCGATCCTCATACCCACGTCCACAACCTTTGTGCGACGTCGGATTTCTACATTGGGTATGTGGTCCAAGAGTGATATACCGAGCATGGCACGCTCCATTGCCCGTTGAGCTACTCTAATCTTATGCATGTATTCCTTTGTGAGCGGCCATGTCTCGGAACAGTAAGTAAGAATGGGCAGGACGCATTGGTTAAACACCCTGGTCTTGAGGCATTGAGGAATTTTAGACTTAAGGACGTCTTCTTACTTACTAAAGGCGGCCCATCCTAGCTGGACTGGTATTAGTATGAATATATTTTATTAATTTAGGAATAAATTAAAACTTACTGCTTAGTACCCCTAATCCAAGCTGATGCAATGATGTGCTTAGCGCAAGTGTCCACAGGAATATAATCCGAGACAATATCAGACTTCGTATGAATACTTCTCATTATTCCTGCGAAAAATAAATCCAGTTTAGCTGAAGATTTTCCACCCTTTCTTACAAAATATTTTTTTTCACTGATGCTCTCAATTTTTTTCACATGATGCGTAAATGCGATTTTCTTAAAAATATTAGATTATTAACCAAGGGGATAAAGCAGTGTCTTCTGTCGCGGGTTACGATTGAAATCGTGAGCGTAACGAAGGACTCGAGGTTTACTCCCGAGCGTAGCGAGGGTGTTAAATACTTAAATCACGAGCGAAGCGAGGGATTTAAGACGAGTCCTGAGTGTAGCGAGTGATTTAAGTTCACCCAAGACTAAGACAGCTTTATCACCGAGGATAATACTCTACTTTTCGTACCATTTGCGAAAAAATTAACACAATAATAATATGAGACAAGCATTTATTAAAAATAATGACAATTAAAAGTAAAAGTTAACATTCGAAACATTGGTCCAATTATTGATAGAGAGAGTTACATTTTTGTTTGGTACATTTATTGTTGATGAGTTGATTTGAGTATTTGATTTAACATCGTAACGTATTTTTAGAACATTAACTTATTTATAAAAATAAATTAAAATAAACTTAACGTTTATGTATTTGAAAAAAAACAAAAACGCGGCAAATTCCTAGACTAATATTTTTTTATCGGAAAATCAAAGGCATCAAGCTCATACGGCCTCGTCGGTTTTCGTAATTTTATTTAATAATCATAACTGCATAATAAATGCGTATTCCTTTTTCAAAAAGATGTATAATGCTTTATATACAAACTCAATAGTGTAAACACAGATGTAGTTCAGTATAAATTTCGGTAAGTATTCCAAATTTAAATCGCATTCTCCCCCTAGAGGATGAATGAAATTCAGTACAATTTTCTTTCCCTGTTTTTAACAGATTAAAAATGACTATTGTTATTTTCGCTTTTTTGAGCAAGTGGTACGAAAAATAGTTTTTCGTTATTTTCGTAAAATTTGAAAATACAATGAGTCTCATTGCATTCATAATTATACTATACTGAAATACAACCTCCATGACAAATCCTTAATGTAATTCAACCCTATTATTCTGTTCAGAGAAACTTTGGGAAGTTTAAGTAAGTACATACCTTTTCCACAAGCCACGAATATGCCAACGGGTCCATTGAAGTTCTCAATCCAAGCTGGCACTGGCTCTTCCAAGCTTGCTATTACTAGAATAAAATATAAAATACATTTAGATCACAGAATAGAAGTGAACTATAAAAAATCACTTAAAAATAAGTTATTTTTGACGACCTCCGTGGTACAGTGGGCGAATAGCCGGCTGAGACGCAGGAGGTAGCGGGTTCGATTCCCGCTGCGGAACAAATGTTTGCATGATCTACAGATATTTGTTCCGGATCTGGTTGTTTCTCTATATATTATAAGTATGTATTTACAAAAAAAACGTATATAAGTATTCTATCAGTTATCTGGTTCCCATATTACAAGCTCTGCTTAGTTTGGGGCTAGATAGCGCTGTGTGAAATGTCCAGAAATATTTATTTTATTTATTTTTATTTACCCTTCGTGCGCAAGTCCGATTCGCACTTGGCCGGTTTTATTTTTTATTGATGATAGTCAAGCGCTTTACCACTACCTCACCTGATGGTAAGTGGTGGTGTGATCGAAGATGGAGACGCTTGACTAGAAATAACCTATTCACTCGAATTAGACTAATCACTTAGCCGATAGGCACTCTGAACTAACAGATATTATATGATTTAAAAATAAATGTACTTAATAATGCGTCCGGTCTAAAGGCTTATAAATAAAACCAGACTGTATTTACCAAGCCCTCCTCTGTTTTTATTTATGTATGTTTATATTATTTAATTGTTTCTTGGTTTCATAAAATGTAAAATGTACTAACTACTATGTACTGTAATGTCTAACTTTTTATTAGCTGCAGTAAAATGACGTTTCTAAATGTCATTCCGTAAAATAATGTTGCCAGCCTAATCTCAATAGGGATGTGATTCAGTTCACAAAAATTAATAAAATAACATTATTATGACGTTTTTGTTTCATTTTGAATGTACCTCCCTATACTTCCACTAAAAAAGATCAATCCTCTAGTATAGTAATAATAATAGGTTAAAAAAATACATTACAACTTAATATTAAATCTCAAAAAAAAAACCAAACTGATTATTCATTTATGATTCACTCATTTAGCTACATCCCTATTTATTTTTCTTCAAAAACCGGCAACCCACAAAACGTCATTTTACTGCAGCTAATAAAAAGTTAGACTATAGCTTCCGTCAGCGGCTTCGCACGCGTTGTTTATCAACAAAAAGTAGCCATGTGTTAATCCAGGTTATAATCTACGTACATACCAAATTTAAACAAAATCGGTTCAGCCGTTACAACGTAATTTAATAAGAAACAAACATCCAAACTTTCACATTTATAATAGTGTGATTGTTTGCTAATGTAGTGAATAAATAAGAAAGAGGTTTCCGCCCGCGCGTCGCACGCGTAGTTTGTCATAAAAAAATATTACTCTATTACGCAGTTGGGTAAGAAGAAGCATATGCCTCAATCCCGGTCATAATCTATCTATAATAAATTCGTCAAAAGTCTTGAAAACGTAAGGCCTGTGCGTTTTTTAAGAGCAAGTACACATTAGGCGTTTTGAAGCGCGCGCTTTGGTAACGCGCGTTTTAAGAATAAAGAGGTCGGTCGAAGGTGTACAAACGTTCAAAACGCTTCGTTCGTTCAAACGCGCGCGGTCGTTGGGAGGGCGTCAGCCGCGCGTTTCGAGATAGGAACATGAGCCGCCATTTTGTTGTACATTTGAACGCGAGAGGTTTACTGGCTGCGACTGAATCGCATTAGCGCGCGTTTTCGGCGCGGTGCCGGCGGTCGTCTGGGCGTTTAAAACACGCCATGTGTAAATGCTCTAACATACAGCAATTGATTGAGTATTGACACGACTCACCAATAGACGGCCTGATGATAACCGCTGGGAGTTGGCCACGCTGCTCATATACCACGTGTTCTGCCAACTGCTTCGTGAATGTATACGTGTTCGGAATCTCTCCGAGGTATCTGAAACAATCATATCATATGACACAATCTAGGTTTAAAAGCTGATTATTATAACTTGTATCAGTTTGATTGTCCATAATCTGTTTTGTGTGCCATCAGTCTATCTTCTATCACATTAAAGCGAAAGTTTGGATGTTTGTTTATTTATTTGTTTGTTACCTCGCCTCCGCTCCATTTGCCCCAAGACACCGCTAGCCTAGAACGTCTAGTTCCCGAGATACGGCTGATTTAAGTTTGAACAACCCAAACTGATTGTGATACGAACAATAGTAACATTCATTTTTGAAGTAAAACTTCTTTACTCACGCTTGACTTGGGGAGTGAGCTGGTGAATGCGTTAGGAAAAATGCGAACGGAAGTTGAGAGGGAGATATAAGTTAGTGAAGATAGAAAGAGAGAGAGTTACGTTTCGTATATTACTGTAGGAACAAGAGAGAGAGGTGCGCGCGCACATTTTCTTTCACTCTTCCTCTCATAGCCAGTGCATGAAATATACCTATATAGTATATCTGAGTCAGTAGTTCGTTTGATTATTTTTCGTAATTTCATTTCGTTCTTGAACAATTTTATAAATTAATATTTTGAAAAATAAGTTTAACTTCAGTCGTGTGGTCTAAGCACACTCGTTTTTATCATAATAAATTAAATTATTATATTATATAGATTTGTTTGTTTATTTACATGTAATGAGAGAGTGATCGACTGAAACTTACTTAGGAGTGAGCACCCTGATGCTGTGTTCATCCATAGATTCGCAGATGTCAAGGGTCTCTTGCCAGTTCGCGTGCGCTGGGTACATCACCTCCTCGATTGGATCCCGGTTCGTGTTAGAGTAGGACGTCGATACGTGGACGAAGGCCTAAGGGAGATGGAAGATAGGTATACGTAACAGACGAGCAGAGTAATAAGCAAATTAAAAAAATATATGTTTTGTAAATACATACTTACAATATTAAAAGGGAAACAACCAGACCCGGTACAAATATCTGTAGATCATGCGAACATTTGTTCCGCGGCGGGAATCGAACCCGCTACCTCTTGCGTCTCAGCTGACTAAGCGCCCTCTGCACCAAGGAGGTTGTCAAAGACTTTAGATTGCTATTATAAAGTCGTTTATCTCGCTCAATCTATAATTCATATCAGTATTAAAAATTCGAAAGTACCACACACATATTGTAAATGCGTGAAAGTCTCACACGGTGCGTTTGACCCGCTCGTTTCTTCTACGCACCTGCAAGATGTGACCTTCCTCCGGAGGTTTTCTCGGTGGGCTTCAACATGAGCGCCTTCAAGAGAGGTGTAACTAAAGCATTAATGAGAGGCAACGCGACTGCAGTACCTCGAGTCCTGCAGGAGTATAGAGGCGACGGTGACCATATAACACCAGGAGGCTCGTGTGTCTAAATTCCACTAATATTATAAACGCGAAAGTTTGTTTATATATATGTGTGGATGTTTGTTATTCCTTCACCCAAAAACTACTGATTGGATTTTAATGAAACTTGGTATTTATCGTTGACAAAACACGCTTGCGAAGCCGCGGGAAAAAGCTAGTGTTTAATATAAATATAGATACACCGCCGTATTTTTGATTTTGTTTTGTCCTGTCCATCCAAAGGTTGTCTGGAAAAGATCGCTTTTGGCGATAAGACCGCCCATTGTACTTACCTTCATTTTTGTGTATTCCTTTGTATTTTTAATTTTGTTGGTGTGCATAATAGAGTATTCTATTCTGTTCTATAAAATAAATAACGGCGTTTTATAGCGCTCTCGAAGCTCTCTACGTAAGCCATGTATAACCACCAAACTTGTGTAATCGCACTGTAATTCGACCTCCGACCGAAAAGACGACCTCCGTGGTGCAATGGGCGAATAGCCGGCTGAGACGCAGGAGGTAGCAAGTTCGATTCCCGCCACGGAACAAACGTTTGCATGATCTACAGATATTTGTTCCCAGTCTGGTTGTCTCTATAATATTATAAGTATGTATTTACAAAAAAAATGTACTTAAGTATTTTATCAGTTATCTGAAATTTTTAAAATCATCTCAAAAATTTCAAGCCTA
Organism: Philereme vetulata; assembly: GCA_918857605.2. Taxonomy (NCBI): domain Eukaryota; kingdom Metazoa; phylum Arthropoda; class Insecta; order Lepidoptera; family Geometridae; genus Philereme; species Philereme vetulata. The sequence continues at coordinate 4,966,182 of OU975453.1, forward strand.
GACGGGACTTGAACCCGCGACCTTTCTCTTGATACGAGAACGCACTACCATCTGTGCAACCAGGCATTTTACGTCTAGGTCGAAATTAGTGAGATGATTCAGAATTACGACTAAAGCGCCGTTAGCTCCATCTACAGGAAAACTTATATAGTTCTTTGTACCTGCCCAATGCCAAACGTTGCAGTTCAGTACATTGACAAGAGATGTCGCGTTGCTTATTTCAAATAGTATTTTTATTTATAGTGTTATCCGAACACATGCGAAAAATTCCAAGAATTAAAAAAAAAAAATAATAATCTTGGAATTTTCCGCATGTGTTCGGATAACACTATAAATAAAAATACTATCAGTTATCTGGTTCTTATAGTACAGCTCTGCTTAGTTTGGGGCTAGATAGCGCTGTGTGAAATGTCCAGCAATATTTATTATTATTATATATAATTTAATCAGTATTATGTAAATTTTCCAGGAATCGAATGATTGGATTTGATAATGCCTAAAAGTAATGTAACTTACAGATAGATCCCTCATTTCTTTTGCTAAGTCTGTGATCTCCTTAGTGCCTCGAACATTTAGCTTTGCTGCAAATGACAGGGTGTCGTCGAATCTAAAATAAATAAGTTTTTGTTAAAAATTACTTTTTCAAACCAAGCTTTTATAAAATTCTTAATTAGAACCGCATGCAGATTCAAATGAGCTCAAACACTAGTAGCCCAGTACAATCTATTCAGAAGTTCCATTATCTAGCATCCGCCACCATCATGACATCACCTTAATATTATTGCATTGTCACCAAAGTAAAATATGTATTCCAAATTTAAATGCGTATACAATGTTTCGTGTCTGTGCTGGTGGCCGTTGAGGAGTTCTTTCTTGAAGCCAACTCTGAGTGCAGCAGACATGATATTGTGGAACTTAGAACGGGCTATCATAATTAAATGCGTATACTGAATTTCGTATCTGTGCTGTTGACTGTTGAAGAGTTCTTTCGTCTGGAGCCAATGCAGGGAGTAGGATCAGGTCATGCTTACTATAAATATGCATTGTTCTCCAAAATAAGCGTGTCAAATTTCAGCTCAAACGGTTGAGGGGAATACGTTTAAAATTCAGTTGCAAGATTCCACCCGGACAAATATACATAGGTACATTGCAAGTTAATAAAAAGCTTGTAAAGATAGTGTTAGAGAGATTCTAATTTTTTTTCATTTATTTACAATAATATAGGTACATATACCTAACCATAAGATAGGATGTTTGATAATATACGCACAAAAATGAAAGGGGTTATTTTGATGAGCATAATAAATAAATTTGTGAAATGTTTACCATAGAAATGTGAAATTTATTTTTGCATGTAAAAACAAACACTTTATTAAACTTATGTTATGCTATTGCATAATGCTTGCCATCTAACCACAGATACTGTATTGGGTAACGTCCCAAGATATCTCTTATTGTCCCTTTCTAACCCAAAACCCGCAGCCATTTCCGAAAGAGATATCAAATCGGCCTTCATTTTTGAATGTCGATTGCAAGAGTAGGCAGTAAGTTTATTATTATTAGTTACCTAAACTCGATTTTCTTTAAAATTTGATAATATAACGGGTGGTTTCTTTTTTCGAGAAGTCTTTTTTTATGTTTTAAGAAACCGTCACTTGAATATCAGTATTACTAAACACTCGTTTAAGTACCCTAAAAAATCATTAAATTCAGAAAGAAACTCTAATTACAGATTACTATTATCCGATATTGCACTTAGAAAAGGGATAAAAACGATGTTAACGTAAATATAAAAATACTTATATTTTTAAGTCTATCGTTAATGCTTGACGTAGGTATATAATTTAAACTCAGGCCGAGTTATTCCATACCTCTGTAAAATGTATTAAAAAAACAGATGAACTTTTTGCTATAAAGAAGCTTGATATAAATATACGTAACCGAGTATTACTCGGTTTTTTGTTTACCGAATCGAATACTCTGCCGAGTTACTCGGTTTAGTAAGTACGCAGGAGCTGGGTGCTAAAACGGGTTCAAGCGGGACATGCGGCCTGCGTGGGAGCAGCGGTACCTCGCATCTCACATGCCTCCGTAATAACATGGTTTTGTTTTCATCATCATCATCCACAGCCCCGACTTCACCCAGTATTGGATATGGGCCTTCCCAAGTTTGTGGTATCCACCACGATCCTGCGCTAGTCTCACCTATATAAAATATACCTACTAGTGGTTCGCCCCGAACTGAGATCACGCGAGTCTTCCATAAAACAAAAAAAAATATTATTTGTAATATGTGACTATCAAAAAGGTGCCACGAAATGAATAACTAAATTACTTGACCCACAGTGTCATTCAAATTACAGGTAATGGCAGTTCATGTAAATTGGTTCTACTTTTTTGAGGTAGAAATTGCAGTTATTCTGGATTTCAGTCTTTTCCTATATTTCTATCACGAAAGCTACACGTAAACCATAATTCAGCACTTTGTGGTTACTCGTGTACGCTGTGAATTTTGTCATTGTTAAGCTTTTATTATGGGTAATAACATAAAAACTACAAGGTTTAAACTAAAAATAAAAATGGAGTCGAAATGTACTTACAAAGTCGTTTTATTAGTCGTGCCATTTAACCGGATAGTCCCACTTTGTTTTTTTTACCAATATACCAAATTTCACGATGATCGGGGAAACGCGTCGAAAGTTATCCTCGGACAAACATACATACATACATGCACACAACGCCGATTTCACCAATTAATTTGGAGATCTCGCTTCGCTCTATCAAAAATATAAAATATATTGGTTTTCGTATAAAACCACGGAAATATGGTTTTGTTTTTGTATAAAACGTACGACAACAAAACCATGTTATTGATTCGTTTCATAGTTTAGGTATTGATTGTAGTGCCACGGACGCGTCTCATTTGTTTTTGTGGCACGGGACGCCCACAAATATAGAATTAATTTGTTGTTTTCGAGTACCTTGGCCGAAAAATTTGGCCGAGTTATTCGGCTGAGTTATGCGGCCGATAACGAGTGTACGTACTCGTTTAGAAAATTAGAAAATACAAAATATAAATTTATGATATAAAATAATAATTAAGTATTGTATTATATACTTGTATTTTCAGCCCAGAGGCGCCGTAAGGCGTGGGCGACATGGACCTACGGCTCGCGGAAATGAAAGAGCCCTCGCAAAGCTGATATCGCCTAAGTCCGCGCTTGTCCATATGTATACTTAATGATAGTTGAAGTGTAGTGTACAATGAAGCATTTTCTATCTATCTACCTGACACTAGCAGCGACATGGAAAATGATGTTCACTCGATTCACTAGGAGAGCCCGATCTTCTTCTGATAATCCTGAAAAAATGAAAACAAAAATAAATTGTTACTTTTTTATATTTTTTAGGGTTCCGTACCTCAAAGGGTAAAAAAGAACCCTTATCACTCTCTTGTCCGTCTGTCCGTATGTCACTACCAATTTTCTCAGGAACGGGTGAACCTAGCAAGTTGAAATTTATACCAGATACTAAGGTTTATATAGTTACTATTACGTGTATAAAAATCAAGGTCCTCAGACAACACGATAAAAAGATATGGGCAAATTTAGACTTTCAAAAAAACTTGTAAGTAACAAAATTTACCTTAGTTTTCAACTTTTTTTATTTTTCGTAATTTTCGGTTTACTTGTGCTATAGATTTTGAGTTGAAAACCTATATGGTAGTTCCTGTTGACCTTGAACCACGAAATTCGGCAAAAACCAAGATCTTACTGCACAAATAAAGGGAATATTCCAAAAAATAAAAAGAGTTGAAAATTAAAGGGTGCCCTCATACATACATCATCATCAGCCGGAAGACGTCCACTGCTGAACATAGGCCTCCCCCTTAGATCGCCACAACGAGCGGTTGGTAGCCGTTTGCGCCCAACGGCTACCCGCGATTCTTACTAGATCGTCGGTCCACCTTGTGGGGGGCCAGCCTACGCTGCGTCTTCCAGTCCGTGGTCTCCACTCGAGAACCTTTCTTCCCCATACATACATAGTTGACGCCAATTACATTTCCCCGTAATTATGCTGGCTGCATAATTAGCTAAGCTTATATCACACCATTTTTGCGACTGGGTAAAATTATGATAAAGTCGTAATAAAAATATATATTCATAAACTGAGATATATACTGAGATATATACTGAGACGCAGGAGGTAGCGGGTTCGATTCCCGCTGCGGAACCAATGTTTGCATGATCTACAGATATTTGTTCCGGGTCTGGTTGTTTCTCTGTTGTTTTTATATATTATAAGTATGTATTTACAAAAAAAAAAGTATATAAGTATTCTATCAGTTATCTGGTTCCCATAATACAAGCTCTGCTTAGTTTGGGGCTGGATAGCGCTATGTGAAATGTCCAGAAATATTTATTATATTTATTATTATAAACATAAACTGACTGCAAAGTGAAAGAAGTGAAAGAAGTGCACTGAAAAGAAGTGAACAAGCTTGTGAATTTATATATTCGCATGAATCCACAACAAACTAATTATTTCTTTGTTGTGTTTGAATTAGCATTATAGAGAGGCATCTACCTAACTGAGTGCTGGAGGCTATAGCTAGGATATAATCTCACCGAGTCCGTATTCACTGATGTCACCAGAAACGACATAGACCTTGGAGTGGAATATATCTGGTTTATCCGCCCGTAGTCTATCGAAGCACTGAAAAGTGAAAACAATTTATCCAAAGTTGGAATTTGCACCGTTTTAGGGCGTTTGACCACCATCGCCGTCATCGTGACGTTACCGAGAACGAGATGACGGCGCCGAAGTAGCCTATACATACATTGAGAGTGACTTCCGCAACGATGCTTAAACGTTTAGGCACTACTAAATAGAACAATATTATTTGATCCTCAATAATCTAATTGATCTATTGTTTAATTCTTTTGTTGTTGTTGTAAATATATTTGGTATTCAAAAACAATATTTGATCCCTTTTGTTAATTAATAGTCTAGATGAGTGGGAGAACCGACACTGAGTACGCCGACTCTAGGCAATCTTGTGCGTGACACCCCTAGAGTTTTAAAAAAAAGCGCGGAGCCAGAAGCTCGTGTGGAAGGTCCTGAGTTTAGTATCCGAATAATTCGGATAGTAGTGAACTTTACTATTCGGATATCCGGATATTATTGATAATTCAAATAATTTTGGGAAAAGCGTTAAAAATGAAAATAATTGTTATTAAAGTAGCTATGAACATTGTTTAAGTTATTCCAACCTTCACCATTAAAATATAAATCACTTTTGACAATAAGAAAACTCGATAGGTATACTTTGGATCACGTTTTCTGTCACAAAACCTAAGCAATAAATAAGCAACCTGTCAGTCTTCTGAATGTTTTATAATGCGACAAATATTAAAAATAAAGGATAAACAGTGATTTAAATTCAGATAACTTTTAAGATACATGTACTTACTGCACATAATTATAAAATTATAGTTTTGATGTAGTTAATTTCATGTTCAAATCGTGATTTTTTGATGAATTTTACTATTCGTTATATACGAATTAGCCGAATATATTGATCGTCACTATCCATATAGTAAAATCACACGGGTATCCGAATAATACGGATATTCCGATATCTGAATTGCAAGCCCTATTCCTGAGTGGAGCAATCCTACGAAGCCGAGCGGAGTGAAGGTAGAGTTCTGGTGAGAGCACACCCCAAAAAACCACTGTGACGTTAATATCTAAGTACCCATTCGGTACTTACGCAGCTACAGATTTAGCGGTTTTTAAGTGCCGCCGAAGTTAAAAATGTATTGAACTTTATTAATAAATACTTATTTCCCTTAGTTTTGGGACCCAACATGGATCTATTAGTATTTTTCAAACTTTCGCGATCACTGTACATAATTATTGATTAAAACGGGTATTTATCGCGTATGTACCTTTTTTATTTGTTATCCCGACGTTTCGGCTGTGTTGCAACAGTCATGGTCTCGGGCTGACTCAAATAAAAAAGGTACATACGCGATAAATACCCGTTTTAATCAATAATTATGGATCTATTAAACTAAATTTCTATATCTCAAACATATTTTGCGTAGCTCCAAACAGATTAAAGTATCGTTTGTTTGATTTATTTTGTGTTTCACTAAAAGAGGATCAATCATTAAAAAAGATGACGAGAAGATGATAAAAAAAGATTGAAAGACTACGCGTGCGAGCTGCGGATCGGTCAGTTAATAATAAAAGAGGAGAGATTTGTATTTTTGAATGTTTGTAACGAATAAACTCAAAAACTACGGGTCCAATTTAAAAATATCTTTCACAATTATAATGCTAGATTATCCCTGAGTAACTTATACTATATTTATTTCTAGAAACAATTAGGGATCTCTACTAAAACTTCAATATTGTTACCCAAGATCTAAAAAAACTTTGCCGTAATTAATCTTTAAAAAATAATTGTCCTCCCGTGCAAAGCCGGGGCGGGCCGCTAGTTATCTTATAAGTAACGTCCAATTTAGACGTCTAAATTACAACCTAATATTATAAATTTGAAAGTTTGTATGTTTGTTTGTTTGTTACTCAATCACGCCGTAACAGCTGAACCGATTTCTATGAAATTTGGTTTATACGTAGATTATAACCTGGATCACCACATAGGCTACAATTTATCCCATAAATCAGTTCCTATGGAATAAAAATGGGGTGTCAAGTCAAGTTGCAACAGCGAGTTTAGCTTTATTTCTAGGTTACCTACACATTTAGTAGTGTAACGCGTACAAAGTCGCGAGCAACAGCTAGTAAGATATATAGGTAAAATGTATATTAATCACATTAATATTATAATGCGAAAGTCTGGATGTTTGTTTTTTTGTTACTCAATCATGCCGTAACGGCTGAACTGATTTCGACGAAATTTGGTATATACGTACGAGTAGGTACCTGAATCATTACCATAGGCTATCATTTATCCCATAAACTACAATGGTATAAAAATGGGATGTCAAAGTTTATACATATATTTTGCACCCCAGAAGAACGCGGACGATTCCGCGGGCAACAACTAGTTTTAAATAAAGTAAAGGTTACCATAATTGTCATTCAACTTCATTTAAAAACGTCGGCTGACCCTGACTATTTAAAATTCTAATCTATTCAACACAAGTGATGCAGCACTTTCTTTCACCTCTAAAGCATTTGATACGATAGTTATGTCTCTTAGAGAGATCTTTTTACTTTATTGATGAGTTCTACACATTACATTTAATTTAGATAAAATTTATTATACAATTAATTAATTATATTTATATTAGATATTCAAATATTACTCAATATTCAATTTATATAACTTTTGTGTTTTTGACTTGTAACTTGGCGCTATAAATAATGTATTGTATTGTATGCAAGGTAAATATATGCAACAGAAAATAAAACAAACATTAATTAAAATTAGCGGTTGCCCGCGACTTCGTACGCGTTACACTACTATATGTGCAGGTAACCTAGAAATAAAGCTAAATTCGCTCATCATCATCATGGGTCTTCAACACTTCGACCATTTTTGTTTGGGAAGTGTGGGTAAGGGTCGGACTTTCGTGCTTAACACTAGAGTGCACTTACTTATTTTATCACTATTCATTCGTTCTTACACCTGATTGCCCGCGCTACTAGATAAGCCTCGTCGACAAAATCGCAGAACGGATTGGTACAGCGCCCACTGGCAGCGTAAGCGCATGTTCTCGTAATGAGGTGTCTAAGTTCGGCTTCTACCATTGTAGTACATGCGAGTATTGGCGTAATAAAACTGAATGTAAGTAAACTGGTATAAGCGATATGCTAGGTGGATTTGTCGTGATCACCAAGTTGTGATCTGTATCGAACGCGAGGATAGTGACCAATAAGATAGTCATCGCTTATTAGATATATTTTTTGAGCTGATCTCAACAACCATGCCAAAAATGTTGATTGTCTTTTTGATATCGTAAATTGTTCCTAATTAATGTGTATTCTATTAAAAATGTGATTTTTTGCTATAATTGTGTGTAATAATAAATAGTTGACACATATTATTTAGTTTTATCATTTTAAAACTACCCATTTTTCAAATATCTGATATATTGTTTTCTACTATGGTAGAGCACGCGAGCACCCATGTAAAATAAAGAGGCGCGTGCACTGTAGTGTTAACCCTGGCTTCAACGTCAGAGACGACTAATCTCTGAGTCATGGGGTGATGTCCGAAATGCCATCCTGGCTTGCAGTTTGCCCTCTCAGACGTTACGTGGCTGATGTCTTGGCTAACGTTGGCCCTCTTGTGGTATACGCTATGGATAGGATGGTGAGCATAGAAGCTCCCGCGGTAATGGACGCCAGGGAGTTGCAACTTGACTTGACACCCCATTTTTATCCCATGGGACCGATTTATAGGATAAAAAATCGGTCAAGTGCGAGTCGAACTCGTGCGCTGAGAGTTCCGTACCTACCCATTATACCGTCATGATAAAATTGGTATCATTTTTATTTGTGGCTAAGTTTTAAGTGTGTGTGTGCTGTAATGATTTAGTTATACATGTATGTATGGGGACACTCCTTCATTTTCAAATTATTTTATTTTTTGAAATTTTTCCTTTAATAAGACCTTGCTTTTTAACAATTTCGTGATTCTTGGTCAACGGGAACTACCATATGAGTTTTCGACCCAAAAACCTATAGGGTACTTCCGGTTGATCTAGAATTGCCAATTTTGATTATAAGCAAGGTCTTACAGCACAAGTAAAGGAAATATTCCGAAAAATAAAATAGTTTAAAATTAAGATAAATTTTGGTACTTACAAGTTTTCGCGAAAATCTAAATTTGTCCAATATATTTATTGTGTTGACTCAGGAACTTAATTTTTATACACCTAGTAGAGACTATATACTTCAGGATCTGGTATAAATTTTAACTTGCTAAGTCCACTCCGGTGGTCACACACGGACAGACAGACAGACAGACGGACAGACGGACAAGAGAGTGATCTTATAAGGAATCCTTTTTTACCTTTTGAGGTAGGGAACCCCAAAAAGTAGTCTATGTATTGATCCAGGCTATAACCACGTTCATACGAAATTTTATCAAAATCGATTCAGCCGTTACGACGTGACTGAGTAACAATAAAACAAATAAATAAACAAACATCCAAACTTTCGCATTTATAATATAAGTGTGATTGTCACTCCTAGAACCTGATAATATACAATTTTCAACACTTTGCGATGTAGCACTTTCCTTCACCAATAAGCCCGAATTGCACAACGATCCCTAACCGTATTTAGCGACTAAACATGTTTAACTTGATGTATTTGTAAGATTTGACTATGCTCTGACCCACCTAATGGTAAATGGTAACCATCGCCTCTACCAAAGAATTGCGACGTAGGACACGCATCTTAGAAACGTGCCCTACGATGCAACTTGAGACATACAGGTCTACGAGTAAAACCTCATGCCGGTAATAACACCAGCAACCCTTCAAACCAAAAAACCCATGCTGCTTTGCGGCCGAAATATTGATAGTCCAATTATATTTAAGACTAGGCTAAAAAAGCTTTTGCTGGAAGGGTGTTTTTATTCAGTGGATGATTTCAAGTTAAAATTCAATTTAAAGTGATTTAATTAGTCTATTAAATTATGACTTTTTTTAAATATCTCTCTGACTTTTTATTCTAAGTGTTGTTTTTTGTTATGGCTTGTATTTTGAATTGTGTTAGTTTTATTGATTACTAGTGGACCCGCCGAACGTCGTGCCGCCTTGACATGCATATAACGCAGGCTGTCAATATACGTCACCCTGGTGGAATTGTCAATTGTTGTCCCCGGCCATCATTATGTATGAGAAAATGAATGACTTCCACAAATAATTCAATACCAAAATTAGCCAAATCGCTCCACACGTTCTCGAGTTTTAGCTAGACTAACGTACAGCAATTCATTTTTATATATACATAGACAATATCCCAGGATAACTCCGACCGAAGCATCTGTTTCAAACGATATTCATTTTTTTTACATCCTCTTTGACGATATTTGCAGCACGCATTCTGTCAATTCTATGTCAAACGTCATAAGGTTACATTATAAAAGCGCTAAGGTTAGATTATAAATAATTTTATATGGTGGTTATGTATTCTAAAATTTTCTAACTTTGCGCGCAATTTTCTTAATTTTTTCTTTCATAAGAACCTTCTCCTGACAATAAAAAATACAACAAAAAAAAAATTAGCCAAATCGGTCCAGCCGTTCACGCGTGATGGCGACCAAGGGAAATAGGGATTCATTTTTATATATAGAGATTTTGATAATTTAATGTATATAGTTAGTATAGTTTAATGTATAGTATAGTTTTAAATACAGTTGGTTAATTGTTTTATGAACAAAGAAATGAAATAAAATAGATTGGTAGTATACTTCCCTGGATGAGCCCTTTCACATGGAACTCTATTACTCTTAACATATTTAGCCACTAGATATGTTTAGGCATCGTCGCGCAAGTCACTTTTAAACATTTGAAATGTTGAAGTTTAGGCGAAGGTTAATTTATGACAGTAATTCAAAATAGGCTTCATTTTATATGTGTCACTCATAACTATTCAATTCTTTTAGCGATGTAGTACCTAAAATATTCACCTCTAAAATACATTCTAAGTTTAAGCAGGATACATACAGGTAAAGTTAAAACACTGTGCAATGTTCTGTCTTCATTAAGAGTTGACTATACGTCAGCCCAAACTCGAATTTCACCTCCGCTTCTCCGCGCGCCGCTGCGCATCCTGCGCATCTCGTCGTGGTTCATATGTTTGCCGGTTTTTTTTATTTTTTTCCCTCCCTTTATTCAGTCCCTTCATTTTTTTGTTGTGCGTATTTCTCATTACTGCGTTTTTACAAAAACCAACTTAATATTAAATTCTACTTATAAATTACGTGATCGTTTGGAGAGAGAAGCGTCACGGGTACCCCGTCTGAAGGCCAAGGCCAGACTGAATCGCGGACCGGACGTCCGAAGCGATTGGTTTCATTAGTACAAAACTTAGATATTTTCAATTAATGGTAAAATTAAAAGTTATTTTAAAAATTTCAAACACAGGTGCTCTTCTTTATGTTGTGTAGAATTACTGTATAAAGTTTCAAGATCTAAATTGAAGTATTCGTCGCATAAGAACGGTTTTAAGATAAATTTAAAGTCATCTTTAGATTTTTTTCCATTGAGAAAATTTTACGGAATCGTGTTTTCACAACACAGGCGTTCTAGCACGTATCCTTAACTATAACATATATGAATTACAGATTGAAAGCCCACAATTTGTTGAACAAAACATTGTTTCTCAATAAGCGATTTATCGTCTCCCCAGGTATAGTGCGCCCTTAAAGACTTATAATCTGGGTATTATAAGGTAAGAGTGAACAGGTCTTTAAGATCTTCGTGCTCCATGTTAGACCACATCATCGCTTACCATCAGGTGAGTTTGTGGTCAAACGAAGATCTATCTAGGTATACATGTTAATAAAACTATAACTAAAACAAATTACACTTAAACAAACCTATGTGTGTACTTACTCACGCACCTAAGAAGTTATCTTTGGCGTAACAGATTCAAAATAGCTAAAGATTTCATTCCGTAAGGCATAACTCTTTGTTTGTAAAAGGAATGATATAACAATAAATGTAGTTATGAGTTTTCACGGAAACTTGGGAAACAGTTTTCGTCTAACTTCAGCATGTCGCTTTTTGGCTGTCGGTGTGCGCGCATAAGACAGATAACAGCTAACTTCATCATGTCGCTTTTTGGATGTCAGTGTGCGCGTGCATGAGACAGTTATCAGCTAACTTTATCATGTCACTTTTTGGCTGTCGGTGTGTGCGCATAAGACAGTTATCAGCTAACTTCATCATGTCACTTTTTGGATGTCAGTGTGCGCGTGCATGAGACAGTTATCAGCTTACTTTATCATGTCGCTTTTTGAATGTCGGTGTCCGCGCGCATGAGACAGTTATATGTTAACTTCATCATGTTGATTTTTGGCTGTCGATGTGCGCGCGCATGAGACAGTCATCAGCTAAATTTATGATGTCACTTTTTGGCTGGCACTTATCAGCTTACTTCATCATGTCGCTTTTTGACTGTCGGTGTGCGAGCGTATCGTAATTTTTTTGAAGTAAATCTTTTTACGCACTTCTTCTCTTCTTCTTTTCTTTTCTTTCTTTCTTTTCTTTTCTTTCTTTGGGGAGCAACTTGGTGAATGCATTACGAAAAGTGCGAACGGAAGTTGAGAGGGAGATATAAGTTAGTGAAGATAGAAAGAGAGAGAGAGTTACGTTTAGTATATTTTTAAACGATAATGTGGCAGTGCGAGTTGCGTCTGTCCAGAATGAACATAGACTGATCGACCTACAGACGTGTGGACAATTTTTTAATTGAACAATTTTATAAATTAATATTTTGAAAAAGAAGATTTACTTCAGTCGTGTGGTCGTTTCTTTCTCACACTCGTTTCTTTTTCATATTTTTTTCCAAACGCTCCAAAAGACGTATAAATTCAAAAATATTTAGATTTAATGTAAAATAACCAAACTGCAATTGACCGCTAAATTATTGGCGAACTTTACCTTCTGAACTCGATTGCGCATTGATAAAATAATACCTACCGATTTGTTAAGTGTGTTTTTGATCAAGTTGTGTTACATTAAAATATATTTTAGTTACTAATAAAACTGTAATTATAGCGTAAAACATTTATTTGGAGACTTTTGATTCAATCATTAAAAAAATCGATATATGAGAAAAAAAAAATATTTCCTTGCCGTACGAAAAATCTTATTTACCAAATTTTATCCTTTATAAATGAATCGAATGGGATTTAAAAAAAGTTTTACGAATTCGGCTACTTTTACCAAGTAATAAATTTTCCAAAACCTGTTGTTTGTTACTCAATCACGTCGTAACGGCTGGACCGATTTCAATGAAACTTGGCATGTACGTAGATTATAACCTGGATTAACACATAGGCTACTTTTTATTGACAAACCACGCGTGCGAAGCCGCGAGCGGAAGCTAGTCATTTATATAATGTATCTCTATTATGTATATCTTTAAATCCTTTCCAATAATTATGTATATTCCTATTTCTTACAAAAATACCTAAGTTTAACTAGTTTATAAAGATCACCGTAAGCAACAGGCTCCTCTAATATAGGTTATTGCAACTTAATAGAGGAGATCCCAACCCGTGTATCCCACAGTATTTGTAAAACAATAATAGTTATTTGTAATAACTATTATTGTGCAAAGTTGCTTTTTAACCGCGTGCTCAATATTGATAACCGAGCGCAAGCGAAGGATTCTAAAATTAGAATCCTAAGCGTCTGAAATGGAATCAAAAGAGCACGAGGTGGAAAATCTTTGCACTCGAGTGCAACATCCCACCTCAGCGAGAAAATGAGTAACTGCAAAAAAAAATAATACGCTAAGAAGGTTGCGAGTCTGAGTTTTTAACAAATTAAAAAAGGTTGTATGATAAATTCGGCACAATGGAGGTAGAAGTAAATAGGTTTAATGATATTTTGAATTAACAAACTGTTCACAAAATGCACACGATGTTCTAAATTCAATTTACTTTATCCTCTAGCGGATAAAAACGGCTTTTGCACTCGGATATCGAAGAGCAAAAATACTCTTTCCGAGATGGGGGGATAAAAAGAATATTCCACAGCACAGCTCGACAATGTCAAATTATATGTCATGTAAACCTCACCGAAAGCAGGTGATTAAATCCCTACGGCTGAGCCGGGAGTAAAGTTGTACTGAATTTCATTATGTCCTCGCGGGCATAATGTGATTTTAATTTGGAACCTCATCTGTATTTGTACCAAAGATACCCACACAACAAGAATTTATTCGTTAATCGAACTAACCTCTGCACAGAATGCACCAACCTAGATTTGGTTTTTATTGCCTCGCAGAAAGTCAGAAAAGTAGAGTATACTCTCCTCGTGGATAAAGCTAACTGCAACTTGGGCGTGCTTCGATCCCTCTCTGATTCTAGTGACTCCCTCGCTCCGCTCGTGAGTTAACTCTAAAATCCTTCGTTACTATCGGGATTCTGTATAGCGCCCGTGATGTAAGTCACTGCTTTATCCCCTCGTTTAATAATCTACATTTAGATTAGTTTAATTTTGATTTGAATATAACTTACCGGCAAAGCATACATCTCGGCAAGTCTGTCTTCTGAATCGACCCCCTTCTTACTTCTGAGTAGAATGTAAATTCTGTCCAATTCTGAACATGAGTAAAGCAGTTTCTCGATCATCACCTTACCAATGAACCCTGAAAAATAAAGTGAGATATAACAGTTAGAGAGTGATAGGTGCTACCTCTCAAAGAAGCATTCTCAAGTTTTTAATAAAACCGGCCAAGTGCGAGTCGGACTCGCGCACGAAGGATTCCGTACTATCTATAAAAACGCCATAAATCACGTTTGTTGTTTGGGAGCCCCCTTTAAATATTTGTTTTATTTTAATTTAATTATTTATTTTTAAAGTGAATATGTAACTAAATATTCTGTGAATATTTCAAGCGTCTACCTGTTGTCGTTATCAATATCGAGCTAAAACGAGCAAAAAAAATCACGGTTGTTGTATGGGAGCCCCCCTTAAATATTTATTTTAATCTGATTTTAGCATTTCTTGTTATAGAAGCAATAGAAATACATCAACTGTGAAATTTTCAACTGTTTAACTATCACGGTTCATGAGATACAGCCTATAGTCTAACTTTTTATTAGCTGCAGTAAAATGACGTTTCTAAATGTCATTCCGTAAAATAATGTTGCCAGCCTAATCTCAATAGGCATGTGATTCAGTTCACAAAAATTAATTAAATAACATTATTATGACGTTTTTGTTTCATTTTGAATGTACCTCCCTATACTTCCACTAAAAAAGATCAATCCTCTAGTATAGCAATAATAATAGGTTAAAAAAATACATTACAACTTAATATTAAATCTCAAAAAAAAAACTAAACTGATTATTCATTTATGATTCACTCATTTAGCTACATCCCTATTTATTTTTCTTCAAAAACCGGCAACCCACAAAACGTCATTTTACTGCAGCTAATAAAAAGTTAGACTATAGTGACAGACGTACAGACAGACAGAGAGACAGCGGAGCCTTAGTAATAGGGTGACGTTTTAAACAAACAAAAAGTCTCATTATTTTAGTAAAGACAGCTTGATCTTAGTGATTCAGAAAATGATAATTAATTAAAGGTAAAAAAGGGTCGAGGCTCACGAAAAGGACTAATAATTTACAGTTCATATAGCGAAACTGATGACAATTCACCTAAATCTAAAACTATAGTAAAGGATACTAAGAGGCAAACAAAATAGCCCTAAAGATACAAATATTATTGCATATATTGATTCGCTAACTACATACAAACAAAGTCAAAATCCAACTTGATACAAATTCTAACTCCTGCTTCGGTTTTATCGGGCAATACTTTCACAAAATCTTTTTTTCCGAGGCTAGAATGACTTGGCGAAGTGTTTGGCCAAATACTGATCCCCCAATCGTCTTTCGTCTAAATGGCAATGAGACGGGCCTCTGTGCGAGTTGACGCGGAATTGTCTGTTACAAACGTGTTCAAGCTCCACAGATCTTGCGCGTCTCCTTGCTGTTTCCAAATGGGAGTCAGGACTTTGGCTGCAAGCTGTTCCTTCTCACAATACTGGTACTTTAATGGATCCTATAACTTTCCAGATTGCAACTTGTTTACGGTTGGGTGCGCGGTGCTGCGCCCCTCATCAATACCAGTGCGGTTCGGCAGACGAACAGCTTGGTCACCATGGATTGTCGTGACGGACTTTTTGCAGCGTCAACGTTCCAGCCGTTCTCGAACCGAACGGTCTGATACGTGACGATAGTAAGAGGCATCACGGTATGACTCTTATACCTTGGAAGAAGAGGGTGGGGAGGTCCTTTGGTGTGGGACGCCCCGTGCGTCGATACCCTTACGCCATCTTATCTGTCTGGTACAGCAATTGGGGCGGCAAATTCAGCCGAAGATCAGTCTCGACAGAGCTTACGTATTTGGGCCATTTGGGGTCAATACCCTGGGTCCATCGCGTTTTCAAAATTATTTCTGGGAGTCTGGTCGAAGCGACGTGTGATCTGAGAGCTGGCGCTTATCCGGGGCAATGCAGCCAGTGTCTTGGGGACACTTCCGCCTGGTAGTGATTTGGAGCAGTTGAGCTATCTATAGATCGTTTGCAACGGTCTTTAGATGTATATATTTATGTACCTATATGATAAACCACGAAAATAATAAAAATAATGCTGGATATTTCACACAGAGCTATCTAGCCCCAAACTAAGCAGAGCTTGTACTATGGGAACCAGATAACTGATACAATACTTATATACTTTTTTTTTTGTAAATACATACTTATAATATATAGAACGACATCCAGACCCGGAATAAATGTCTGTAGATCATGAAAACATTTGTTCCGCGGCGAGAATCGAACCCGCCACCTGCGTCTCAGCCGGCTATTCGCCCACTGTGCCACGGAGATCGTCAATAATGGTGAGAAATAAGACCTTACCTGAACCACCAGTGACAAATATAGTTTTTCCCTTATAATACTCTGATATCGTTGGTACTTCTGTCAAGTCACGATCCTCTAAGAACCCCATTTTGTAAATTTGTACTACGCAATCCAAAATAAATATTAAAGTGATGAATTAAGTGATTTCCAAAAATTTATTTGTTAATATAGAAACTTATAAACTGTTTTATTTATTAGTTAAAACACATCCATTGTGTATGGTAGCAGCCTATTGAATGATTGAATGAATGATTCGGTGAAATGGAATGAGTTGAATATAATTAAAATTTTATCGACATATGAATACCCTACTACTTTAACTTAATATAGGGTGTTTGGTAATATAATCAGAAAAATTAAAGGGGTTATTTTGATGAGTATAATAACTAAATTTGTGAAATGTTTACCACAGAAATGTGAAATTTATTTTGGCATGTAACCAACATTTTATTTTTTTGACGACCTCCGTGTGTGGTGCAGTGAACGAATAGCCGGCTGAGACGCACGAGGTAGCAGTTTTGAGTCCCACCGCGGTAAAAATGTTTGCATGATCTACAGATATTTTGTTCCCGGTCTGGTTGTTTCTCTATATATTATAAGTTTGTATATACAAAAAAAAATGTTTATAAGTATTCTATCAGTTATCTGGTTCCCATAGTACAAGCTCTGCTTAGTTTGGGGCTAGATAGCTCAGTGTTAAATGTGTCCAGCAATATTTATTTATATATATTCTCTTTTTCCGATCTCTTTTCGATTTTTCTCAGGATCGAATCAGAAATGAGGAGATACGAACTCAAGTCACCGACATAGCCCGACGGATTAGCACGTTGAAGTGGCAATGGGCAGGCCATATAGCGCGCAGAACAGATGGCCGATGGGGCCGGAAAGTTTTCGAATAGAGGCCACGGACCGGCAAGCGCAGCGTAGGACGTCCACCTACAAGATAGGAAGACGACTTGGTAAGAACCGCAGGTCGGCGTTGGATGCAGGCCGCTTCCAACCGCAGTTCCTGGAGATCAATGAGGGAGGCCTTTGTCCAGAAGTGGACGTCCTACGGCTGATATGATGATGATGATGATGATTTTCTTTTTCCAACCGAGGAAGTGTTAGCGAGAATATTTCCATACCATAGAAAGAGGATAGCGGGACACCAAGAGATAATATATTAAGGGACAGAACATAGTACATATTAAACTTATGTTGTGCTATTGCATAACGCTTGTCATCTAACCATATATACTGTATTGGTGACATCTCAAGATATGTCTTGTTGTCCCTTCAAAACCGGCAGCTATTTCCGAAAGAGATATCAAATCGGCCTTTATTTCTGGCTGTCGATTGTAAGAGTAGGCAGTAATTTTTATATCGAACCACCTAAACATTTTTGATTTTCTTTAAAATTTGTTTATATAACTAGTGGTTTTTTTTCCGAGAACTCTTTTTTTTCGTTTAGAGAAACCGTCACTTGAATATCGTCCGTATATTACCAAACATCCTGTATACAATACAAGTTCACAGAGTATTAAGACAACGGACGCAAAATTTGTACTGAGTGAGAATTTTGAATGGTAAAATGTGTGCCGTGCAGGGGGCGCCACATAAAACCAGCGCTAGAAGATAAAGAAAGAAAATGACTTTATTTAACACACAC
This sequence comes from Philereme vetulata, assembly GCA_918857605.2. NCBI lineage: Eukaryota > Metazoa > Arthropoda > Insecta > Lepidoptera > Geometridae > Philereme > Philereme vetulata. Next base: position 4,984,493 of record OU975453.1, read on the forward strand.
ATACACCCTCACACATACACACACACACATAGGGATAAGACTATACCTCTGAGGTAAGGAATACTTTACCGTCGTCTGTTTTGACGTGATACCGTCTTATACATCGATGAATGCCGGCTGCACGCACGAAAAAGTGTCACGTTCCGCCTGAGCCCAGCGTGCAAGCGAGAGCGCGGAACAAGCGATAGAGAGGCACGATCAGTCTAAGCTAAGCGTTCGGCTTGTGACGTATCTATCTCTCTTCCAATCATTATCACGTAAAATTATCGTCCGTAAACCGACTTTACAGACAACCATTTTTTTTTCAGGATACACAATCCGGGTCTTTTTATGGTAAAAGACTAGGCGTCTTCTAGGTCTTCACGCTCCATCTTACACCACATCATCGCTTACCAACAAGTAAGATTGTAGTAAAATGAAAAATCCGCGGATTCGTATGCGTGGTTGTTCAATAAGAAACTTTACTGGGACATAAGCTACTTTTTACTCGATTGCACAGGAGAATCGAGTAAAAAGTAGCTTATGTCCCAGTCATAATCAATGTACCAAATTTCATTGAAATCGTAGTGAAAACGTAACAAACTGACAGAGGTAGAGAGTTACTACCGAATTTATAGGGCTAGATGGCGCTGTGTTAAATATCCAGCATATTTTTGTTAATTTATGTTTTCGCGACGCAGCAGGCGTGGCAAACGGAGTGCGTTTGCGCGCGAAAACGCGTCTTCCGCAGCCATTACCGCTTAAAACACAGCATTGTGCATTGCATGCAGCCGAGTCATACAGGTAAAATGTCGCTTATTAAATAATAAATAAATGTTTTATTTCCATAACTTGTATTTACAGTATCTTAACTAGTAGTTGAAACCTCCTTATAAGTTAATAATACCTGTATTAGGAGAATTCGCTCTTCCGTAATATAAAAAATAGGCGTAACTTATATAACCAGAAACAAATTTAATGTTTACAAAATCAAATATTCCGAAAAGCAATGATTTACAGATTTACTACTAACATTTTATATAGGTACTTATTTTATCTTATTCTTATATAGGTAATAGTGTACACGTGTGTGTGTGTGTGTGTGCGAGTGTCAGTGTGGTGGTGTGTGTATGAGAGCGCGTGAGTAGGTGCATGAGTATAGTGTTTGTATTTGGGCGTAAAAAAATGTTGGTACAGGTACAGGTGCTTCTATGTGACGGTGATGGTAAGAAGGTGTGAGATTAGCCTCTCGACTCGATAAATATTACTAATTACTTAACAATTTCTAAACGTGTCGCTGTCTCGTCTCATGTGCCTGTAATTTAGTATTCGTGTCCGGTATTTCATTGTCTTTGGTGATAAGTTCAAAATGTCATACATATTTAATTTACGTCATGATTAGGTTTACAATTACATAGGTACACACGGCTACACATCATGTTATACTTTCCAGTATAAGCTGACCTCTCATTCTACGAAAAGCCTATACAATGCGAGGTCAGCTTAGACTGGAAATTATAGCTTGATGTGTAGCCGTGTGTACATTATTTTGTAGCTGATGTTCAAGGTTCAACAATTTTTTATTTTATAAATTATATATAGGCTAGCGTTTGACCACGATCTCGCCTGATGGTAAGCGATTGATTATCGATTATTATTATTGAAGTAAAACTTCTTTACGCACGCTTGACTTGAGGAGCAAGCTAGTGAATGCGTGACGAGAGCGTTACGAAAAGTGTGATCGGACGAGGCGAACGGAAGTTGAGAGGGAGATATAAATCAGTGAAGATAGAAAGAAGGAAAGTTACGTTTCGTATATTACTGTAGGGGCAAGAGCGAGGTGAAGCACACATTTTCTTTCGCTGATTATCTCATAGCCAGTTACGTTTCGTACATCTGCAGGCATAGTGCAGACCTATTGTCTGTATCATACTTTAGGAGCAAGAGAGAGCAGTGCGCGCGCACATTTTTGAAGTAAAACTTCCGGGGAGTAAGCTGGTGAATGCGTTACGAAAAGTGCGAACGGAAGTTGAGAGGAGATAATAGTCAGTGAAGATAAAAAGAGGGAGAGTTACGTTTCGTATATTACTGTAGGGTCAAGAGAGAGAGAGGTGCGAGCACACATTTTCTTTCTCTCTTTCTCTCATAGTCAGTTGATTTGTCGCATATCTCCTATCCCAAATTAGTCTAAATTATACAAACTGCAAAAACAAAACACTAATAAAATACAAAACACTCCTTCACGCTGTAGCGTGAAGTTTTGTATTTTATTATATATAGCAAAATGAACTCTATTATACATAATAGAGTTCATTTTGCTATATATAAAAAAAGTATTTACGAAGACGTTTCGTATTTTGAATCTACCAGCCTCGATTTACGAAAAAGTTCAGTTATTCCACAACAGATGGCAGGCAGCAGCAGAAAAGGATCGAATGAATGAATGAAAATTCTTTATTATACCTTACAAGCTAAAAAACAACAGTTATAAAGAATTAAACAAATAAATGTATGTATAATGGGCGGTCTTATCGCTTAACAAAGCTATCTCTTCCAGACAACCTTTGTATGGAGAGGATCATTGCTCAATAGAAGATGGCCGAGGTGTAAAAAGAATAAACATAATAAAAGAAAAAGAAAAATTACATAACCTTATATATGTACCTTACCTTATCTGCGCGCAGAACAGATGGCCGATGGTGCCGAAAGGTTCTCGAGTGGAGGCCACGGACCGGCAAGCGCAGCGTAGGACGTCCACCCACAAGATGGGCAGACGACTTGGTTAGAACCGCAGGTCGGCGTTGGATGCAGGCCGCTTCCAACCGCAGTTCCTGGAGATCAATGAGGGAGGCCTTTGTCCAGCAGTGGACGTCCTACGGCTGATATGATGATGATGATGATATACTCGTAGTTATATACATACATATTAGGTACATAAATTTAATTGCTGTGGCCTTATTTATCAAACGGATTTCAATCAAATTTAAGAGCCACACTAAGGACTTCATTCTACACAAGATGTTGCGAAAAAAATCCAAAACGGGGGAACGGAGGGGGGAGGGGGGGAGGAAGTTTGCTGTACTGTTATATATGGACGGATTTAAATTTGTTATTTTTTTTTTTAAATGTATACCTACATATACAAATTAGACTACGCAATCATCTCCGCCTTCACGAGGCGAACCCGTAGACACCAGATCAGACCTCCTGGAGCAAGGGAACGCGAGTAATCGCTAAAACTTATATCAATATTTTGCTTAAAAGTCTACATGATTATGGGATCCAACTGTGGGGATCAGCTCGTACCTCTAATGTGAACTGCATCCAGCGCTACCAGAATGGCCTCTTGAGAAATATTTCTATTTCACCTTAGTTCATCAGAAATACTGAGCTGCATGACATACTTCCTATCAACATAGTCTCTGAGGAGATACAAACCAATGCTCAAGCCTAACTTAACAACTCACAAAGCCTTCATATAAGAAGCGACTAAAAAGAAAAGATGGCATGCTACTTGGTGACTGAAAATAATGAAGAGTGAGATATATATTTATATTACAATCATCAAAAGTTCACCGACAGTGTCGTAGGCAAAGCTCTAAAATGACCAATACGTACGTTTAAATTCTCGGGCGGCGTATCTACGAACCATTCCATCGTCATAGGCCTAATAGCCACCACTATCGCCCACGAGATGGGACATAACTTCGGCATGGAGCACGATACAGTGGAGCACTGTCAATGCCCCGATAAAAAGTGCATTATGAGCCCGTCTAGTACTTCCGTGGTGCCGGTTCATTGGTCGACTTATAGTTAGGAGTATAGGAGTGCACTCTGCCCGACACAAAACCCACAAACAATCTGCTCATAGTTGTAAAACTGATCGCAGATAATATTTGGAAAAAAAAGAAATGTCTACATGAGTAAGCCTATTAGAAAATTCAAGTAAAATTCGACTTAAAATTGCACTTTCTTCGTTAATTTTGTTGCGCTAACTTTTTAAGTCTTGGGACGCGAGGCTGTTCTCACAGAACCACTATACTAGAAAAAACATAGCTTGATCTCTGGGACAGCTGTCAGTAAAAACGCGCCTATGAATTTCTGAATTTAACAGTACGGACAAACGTACCAGTCAATGTCATACTTTATGGGCATGCTGAGCTAATTATAGTGATGAGCGATGAATCATCGTGACCACAGACTATAAACTATCGATATTTTGTATAAAACTTAATTCAAAATTAAGGTCCAACAATTGGTCTTACTGCAAAGCTTCTATCGATAATTACTATCGAAATTTTTTTCTGTATAATAACAACCCTAGGAATGTCAGTTTAACAAATGTCGCAGAGATCAAGCTATGTTTTTTCAAGTATAGTTTTATAATACTCTATGGTTAGTTTATTGTGTGATTATTTTTTATTGTAAATATTACTTGAGCATCAACGCTTACGCCCACAAAAATTTGCGATGCTCGTAAAGGACAAGTATTAAGTGGCATTATCTAGATTTTAAGACATTGTACACTTGTTTAGATATCTTGTAACTTGTACCTTGGCGACTCTTTGCTCGTAGTTATTGAGAACGAACGTTTTAAATTTTCACGAACTACACTCATGTTTTAAGACAATACTGATCTTTCCGCGCACAGATTTATATCAAAATCATAGTTTTGACTAACCTCGACGTTTCGGCCAAGTTACATCGGGCGTGGTAATAAGAGACTGAAAGCGGGCGGGTGTCATTGCCGGGAAGCGCGAATGTTGTCACCAACTACCCGCACTTGGTTTTCTGAATCGCACGTACCACTGTTTCGACATAGAATACTAACAGTATCTGAAGTTACGCATGGATCTAAATCGCGACGTGAACACCTAACTATTATTGAAAACGGATGTTATTTTTATTTTAAAATTGTTTAGGCTTATTGACACAATAGGAGAATACCTCTCGTGTAAACGATTTTTTTTTATTGATAATCATTTTATTTGCAAGAATGTTGGTACACACGGCTACACATCAAGCTATACTATTCCAGTATAAGCTGACCTCGCATTGTCTTTTCGTAGAATGAGAGGTCAGCTTATACTGGAACTGTATAGTTTGATGTGTAGCCGTGTGTACAATAGGTTAAATATACATACCTAAACAATGTTTAAAAGCTCCTTTACATTCTGGCTGGTCAAGGCGTGCAAAATTTCCAATGTACTTAAAATTAATCATAAGTCAAAATGTCAAATATAATATTAGTCTAAAAGTAACAATACCAAAATACATTAACAATGATAAACTAGCAAAACAAAATTAAATGAACAAATAAATGTCATTATATCTATAATTTATAATTTAAATATTCATTAATGTCGCGTCCTACTTAAACACATTTAAAGGCATGTCCTTGAATTCTTTTAGCAGTTTATTGAAAATCGTAATGGCATGATAATAAACATTTCGCTTAACAAGTTCTAATCGACAATTCTCTGATCTCTGTTCTCTGATTCTCTGTTCAAATCGTTCTCTGTTCAAATCGTTCTCTGTTCAAATCGTTCTCTGTTCTAATTCTCTGTTCTCTGATTCTCTGTTCAAATCGTTCTCTGTTCAAATAGTTCTCTGTTCAAATCGTTCTCTGAACTGTTCAAGGAAAACAAACCAGCCTGCTAAAATAGAACTTCCTTGTGCTATACCTCAAATTAAAACTTTTCGTTCAGATGTAAAAACGACAAAAAATAACGCATATTCATTATGTCAAAATTTCTGTAATGATAGGAGTATATTTATTTTAAAATTTGCAGTTTTAATTAGTAAAAGCCAAATTTTTTGTACATTATTATCTCATATAAAAAATTACAGATTTTTTCTAGTCATGCCCTTTCTAAAGATACCTACGAGTTTAAATACATCTGTAGAAGCTCATAAAAAATGGCTGGAGATGGTGATACGCGCGCAGGCCCTGGTACAAGAGGACATAGATTTTCAGGTACTATCATCAGCTGTGGCACAGGATCTGTTGGAGTGGCGTTTGATGGAGGAGGCTATCAGCTGCCAGTGATTATGATGAAAAAAAACCCTTTATTTCAAGCAATTTTGTAGCTCGTATATGGATACAATACAAAAGGTACCTACTTAAATTAAACAGGGTTTTTGAGAAAATGCATGTGAGCCTGTAACAGCCATGTCTGGTGTACGGGCAGTCTCTATTCTGCCGGCTAACATTGCCAAGACGATGTTGGAGCTGGATATTTTTTTTTTTTTTTATAGATTATAGGCTAGTGTTTGACCACGATCTCGCCTGATGGCAAGCGATGATGCAGTCTACGATGGTCCACGCTTACCTAGAAGAAACCTATCCACTCGCGACTTGAAGACCCCTAGGTTGTAGTTATCAGGAAACACAAACTCAGGCAAGCCTCTCCACTCCTTGGCGGTTCGCATAATAAAGGTGGAAGAGTACCTACCGCTTTGTGCGTATGAGAGGTATGTCTACCATGTAGCGGTGGCGCACCGCGGAGCGTCTGGTTGTCCGATGATGAGGATGGTGGGATTATTGAAAAGCTCCGCAGCACACTCTCCGAAATTTATTCGATAAAAACCGAGAGGCTTGCAACCTTTCGACGATGCTCGAGGTTGTGGAGCCTTGCATCTGCTAACTCGACATTGCAACTGAGTTTCTTGGCTCATGATAATGATCATCAGCTGTTGTGTTGGCGAAGCATCATCGTAGAAAGATTAGCCAGACTGCGTTTGTAATTCATAAATATACATTTAATTTTTCTGTTTTTATTTCCCAAAGTGGTCTTTTCTAGAAGTATCTAGTCTTTTCCAGAAGTGGTAAATTTTTAACATAGTTCTTTTTAAATAATGACCTTAGTGGTGTAGTGGGTGAATAGCCGGCTGAGACGCAGGTGGTAGCGGATTCCCGCTGCAGGATCAAAGCCATGATGATTTTTCCATGAGCTAAGGCTATTCCGGGTTTGTAAATATTCAGTATCAGTTCTCTGGTTGCCATAGTACAAGCTTTGCTTAGTTTGGAGCTAGATAGCGGTGTGTGAAATGTCCAGCATTATTTATTTATTGTGGTAAATTTTCGTTCCGGTGAAAACCCCGCCAAAACGACTGCGTTACACTGCCTGGCTATTACGGACTGCGTCACCAGGATACTTCCCAAACGAGGGACGTTCTCAACAATTCAATAGACGATTCAGGTGACCCTGGCCACCTATTATCATAAAAAAATATCTTAATAATAATAATTAAATAAAAAGTTTTATGAAGCATCGACACGCTCAGAAGAAGAAGGTCATCATCAGCTCACGAAAATCTCCAATACATCTTTCTAGCTATACCGAGGGTGCATCGATGATGGAGGCCTATGTTCAGCAATGGACAATAGGACAGGAGCCATAGGACTATGTCTAGTATGATAAGGTGAGTTAGTAAGACGCACAAAAGTGACCGATCTTGTGGAGTATACCCAACGGCTCCTTATTTACTTACTTACTTCAGGCAGGGACCCAAAGTGAGTCTTGGCCTCCGATATGAGAACTCTCCACTTTCCTCTGTCCATTGCCATCTCTTGCTAGTTGTCGGCTCCCAGGTCGCGCAGGTTAGCCTCCATCCTGTCCTTCCAGCGGTACTTGGGACGACCAAGGGGTCGGCGGCCAGTCGGTCGAACCCAACGGCTCCTTGCAACTTTTATCATGTCTTCTTTCTATTTGGTGGGGAGCCGTCCTACACTGCGCTTTCCAGTGCATGGTCTCCACTTGAGAACCTTTCTGCCCCAACGGCCATCAGCTCTTCGAGCTATGTGCCCTGCCCACTGCCACTTCAGCTTGCTAATCATTTGTGCTACGACGATGACCTTGGTTCGTCTACGAATGTAATTTCTGGTTAAATCTTGTAAAGAAATATACTGGCTGGGAAAGAGAAAAGGGAATACCTGGTTAATCGGGGTTTCCGTGCGTGATGATGGAAGCACTTCGCGAAGTGTACTTTCCCTGGCACCCGGCCAGTTGATTTGATGATTTAGGTGGAGAGCGCTGATGTAGCTGATGATGCACTTTGAACGTTACATCAAGACTGAATTTACTGATTTTGATAGAGTTTTCGGATATAATTTCGAGGGGCTGCGTCCGCTCGAATCGAAGGCAAATGTCACAAGTAACTTTTTAACAAAAATATAACCGACTTCAGATAACAGTAAAAACCAAACTACTCTACTAATCTTGATGAAATTTTTATGAGATCGATCAAAAATTTTTCAAATAAAAAAACAAATTATTTAAATCGGTTGCTATACAACGGAGTTCTGAGTTAACAAACATAACATAACATAAAAATTAAACAAATTTAAGACATAGGTATACTTATGATTTTTTCATGGATGTCATTGTCAGAACTAGACGAAATGGAAATGGGACCACAGGGGAAGCACCAGCTTTCAAATAAAAAAAGAATATCGTAAGTTCTGAGGCAACAAACATAAAAAAAATACAGTCGAATTGAGAACCTCCTCCTTTTTTGAAGTCAGTTAAAAGAAGGCAGTGTTATAGCTATCCCCAGGTATTAAGAAAAAGGTGACAGGTGGAAAAATGAGGAATTGAGGGTAAATACAATAGATAGATAATGAGGAAAGGAGTTTCGTTTCAAAACTGCTGTTTACGAAACATACAGGCCCCGAAACAGCTGTTAGGCTCTTTAAAAGGACATATATATAAAAGTAAATAAATGAATGCTTACCTATATTCTCTTTTTACAAGCTTTTTATTAACTTGCAATGTATGTATGTTTGTCCGGGTGGAATCTTGCAACTGAATTTGAAACCCGTTCCCCTCAACCGATTGAGCTGAAATTTGGAATACATATGTAGCATTCGGTGGCAATACAATAATATGATGACCTCCGTGGCGCGGTGGGCGAATAGCTGGCTGAGACGCAGGAGTTAGTGGGTTCGATTCCCACCGCGGAACAAATGTTTGCACGATCCACAGATATGTGTTCCAGATCTGGTTGTTTCTCTATGTATTATAAGTATGTATTTACAATAAAAGTATATAAGTATTCTATCAGTTATCTGGTCTCCATAATACAAGCTTTGCTTAGTTTGGGGCTAGATGTCACCGTGTGAAATGTCCAGCATTGTTTATTTATTTATTTAATATGGTACCATGAGGTGTTCTCATGATGGAGACGGATGATAGACAACGGAACTTCTGAATAGATTATAGTAGGCTACTAGTGTTTGGGCTCATTTGAATCTGCTTGCGGTTCCTATTATGATATTTTTAAAAGCTTGTTTTTAAAAGTATTTTTTCAACAAAAACTTATGTATGTTTCTCTCTATAATACATCTCGTTCCCATTGTTTTAAAGCTTCTTCGAGCTTTGTACCAACTGCCACTTTAGCTTACTAATCCTTGTTTTGTGACCTTGGTTTGTCATTAGCTCACCTAAAATTTTACTTGCAGAAGAAATCTGCGAAATTTCTTCGTCTTAAGGAACGAAGTCTTCCACCAGAAGTCCTCGGAAGGAATTACGCGCTGTATTGCAATCTGATAAATCAGATGTACGATGCATATCTGAACAGCGTACAAATGCAGCGCTCAGCCTATATGCTGGAGATTATCAGTGTGTTTATAAAAAGGTATAATTCAAATGGGATTTCGCTGGCCGTGTGGTTTAAATGCATCTAAAACGTTGGGCGAATCTAGTCACCCAGTGGATACCGAACGGGCGACGCAGCCGTGGTAGGCCTAGAAAAAGACGGAGATATGACCTAGATGCATTCACACCAGATTAGTCAGAATTGGCTGAGGATCCGCGATGGATGGAGGGGAGATGGGGAGACCTTTGTCCAGTTGTGGGACAACGTAGGTTAATAAATATAAAACCGGCCAAGTGCGAGTCGGACTCGCGCACGAAAGGTCCCGTACCATTATCTATAATCACGTTTGTTGAATGGGACCCCCCCCCCCCCCCCCACCGTAAATATTAAACTTTAATTTTATTTGATTATTTATAAAGTGAATATTATTTTGTGAATATTCATACAACTAAATATTCTGTGAATATTTCAAGCGTCTACCAGTTGCCGTTATCAATATCGAGCAAAAGCGAGCAATAAAATCACGTTGTTGTATCGGAGCCCCCCTTAAATATTTATTTTATTCTGTGTTTAGTGTTTTTTGTTATAGCGGCAACAGAAATAATTTCAACTGTCTTACTGTCACGGTTCATGAGATACAGCCTGGTGACCGACAGACAGACAGACAGACAACGGAGTCTTAGTATTAGGGTCCCGTTTGACCCTTTAGGTATGGAACCCTAAAAAATCATTACTTTAGGTATATCAATCGTTAAGTTTTGAGGAACTTCTCTACCCGTTAGGTATCCATAACCGTAATAACAAGAGATTCAACATTTTGACATTTTCATTAGAATATTGATTTTTCAGATTATACGAGCTGAGAGAGGAGCTGGTCCACGTTATAGTCAACGATTACATATACGTTGATGCTGCTTTGTCGCAATTGAAACTTACGCCTTACGACATCCAGGTACGAACATTGTTTGCCAACAACTCCTCTCGTACAAGTTGTCCGATTATGGAACGCCTTGCCGGTCTCCATTAGACAACCCCCCCTCACCTTCCGTATTTAAAGCTTGAAAAAGAAGCACCAGCTTTCAAATAAAAAAAGAATCATCAAAATCGCTTCACCCAGTCCAAAGTTCTGAGTTCGGTTAAAAAAAGAAAAGTCGATGGTCCAAACTTAAGGTTAGCTTATCTTTCAATTCACTTCAAAATCACAAATCGGAGATTAAAAATATTTACAACGTCACGAACCGTCATCGGACTAATATCAAAACTAATGGATTGATATAATATTGATGAATGAAATGTCATTTAAACTGAATTAAATTTCATTTTTGATAAATGGCAACATGACGGAGACAAGCATTTTACGCCTCATTATCCACCGGAGACTTCATTTCTCTTGGTACGCCCATGCTCGCTAGGTGGATAAATATTTGTGAAGGGAAAAGATTTTTCTCTTCTCACCGGGGATATAAGTCTTTGTCCCATGCTAGGCACGCTGGTGATGAAACAAGCTTAACGCGCCGGCGAACACTGAGCGCAACTTCAATTCGGCCACGTCAAAAACTTCGGCCTGAATATCGCTATCCCTGTTTAGTGACGAAGTTTAGCCACGCAGAGCGACAGTGATAGCAATAGAACAAAATAGAATCTAAATTTGATTAGATTTTGACCGTGTTCCGTAATACCAAAAATGATGACTGAAAACTTGTTGTATTTTTCTCATTGTGTTGTTATTATGTAACTAGACGATATAATCTATGTTCCCATGACTAGGATACGTAAGATGTTGTTGGTTTTAATACGAAACAATTAGGTTGAAAACAGGTCTTTTATGACGTAAAAACATGCAGAATGCGATATGCTTCTATTTCATTTTAGGTAAATATTTTGATCTAATATATGGTTGGGAACCTAGATAAATACTATTCAAATTAAAATAATACCTTATTAAGGTAAAAATATGCTCCAATTAGAAATGATCTTGGTAGTACGTGTTGTATGGGCGATTGTCCCTCCGGTGCCCCCTTAAGACCCACCTGATGTTAAGTGGTAACCATCGCCTATAATGAAACTAATAATAAAAAAAAAAAAATAATATGTGTTAATAATAATAAAAACCATATATAAAAATAACGATACTTTGTAGTGAAAAATGTATTTTTTATAAACTAGTTTTATCATAAATCATCATCATCATCATATCAGCCGTAGGACGTCCACTGCTGGACAAAGGCCTCCCTCATTGATCTCCAGGAACTGCGGTTGGAAGCCGACCTGCGGTTCTTACCAAGTCGTCTGCCCATCTTGTGGGTGGACGTCCTACGCTGCGCTTGCCGGTCCGTGGCCTCCACTCGAGAACCTTTCGGCCCCATCGGCCATCTGTTCTGCGCGATATATGGCCTGCCCATTGCCACTTCAACGTGCTAATCCGTCGGGCTATGTTGGTGACTTGAGTTCTCCTACGTATCTCCTCATTTCTGATTCGATCCCGTAGAGAAACCCCGAGCATAGCTCTCTCCATAGCTCGTTGAGCGACTCTGAGCTTATTCATAAGGCCAATAGTGAAGGACCACGTCTCGGTTCCATATGTCATCACTGGTAACACACACTGATTGAAGACTTTCGTCTTAAGGCACTGAGGTATGTTGGACGAAAAGACGTTGCGAAGTTTCCCAAACGCTGCCCATCCGAGTTGGATTCGACGATTGACCTCTTTCTCGAAGTTGGACCTACCTAATTGGACTGTTTGTCCTAGGTATACATACGCGTCGACAACTTCAAGAGCCAAGTTCTTAACCATAACTGGGGCAGGGACGACATGGACATTCGACATGATTTTCGTCTTGTCCATGTTCATTTTAAGTCCTACCCGTTGGGAGACTCGATTGAGGCCTTTGAGCATCGTGCTGAGCTCTTCCATCGACTTTGCCATGACCACAATATCGTCGGCAAACCGAAGGTGAGTGATGTATTCGCCGTTAATATTGATGCCCAGTCCTTTCCATTCCAGAAGCTTGAAGGCATCTTCCAATGCGGTCGTAAACAGTTTCGGAGAGATTACATCTCCCTGTCTTACGCCTCTTTTTAAGGGAATCGCCTTTGAGCTCTGTTCGTGTACTCGGACTGACATAGTGGCGTTTTTATACAAACACTTCAACACTTCGATGTACCGATAGTCTATACGGCATCGTTGGAGAGACTCAAGCACTGCCCATGTTTCGATCGAATCGAAGGCTTTCTCATAGTCCACAAACGCGAGACATAGCGGCAAGTTATACTCTTCGGTCTTCTGTATTACTTGCCGCAGCGTATGTATGTGGTCTATGGTACTGTAGCCTTTACGGAACCCGGCTTGTTCGGGAGGCTGGAAGTCATCAAACCTGCGTTCAAGACGGTTCGCGATGACCCTCGAAAACAGCTTATAAACATGGCTCAAAAGCGAGATGGGTCTGTAATTCTTAAGCAAGGTGTTGTCGTTCTGTTCTTCAAGAAAGGTTCTTGAAGAACAGAACCACCACGCCCCCGTTCCATGCTTTTGGCGTCGTACCTTCAAGCAAGGCGGAATTAAAGAGCTTCTGAAGGACTTTAAGTACCGGTGATCCAACCGCTTTCAGAAGCTCTGAAGTGATTCCGTCCTCGCCTGGCGCCTTGTCGTTCTTAAGCTGCTTCAAGGCCATCCTGATCTCATACAGGCTGATGTCCGGAATATCTTCGGTATAATGTTGGGTCAGTTTGGCTCTTGGGTCGTTGGCCGCACTGCAAACAGGTTTAGTGACCGAATCGTAGAGCCGTCCATAGAACCTTTCGACTTTCCTTAACACTTCCGCTTTACTTGACGTTATGCTGCCATCTTCCCTCTTCAGCTTCGTCATGCGTTATCATAAATGTATGTAAATAATAAATCATTTAATTTAGGCAACAATAAAATAGTTACAACAAAGTATTTCTATAGCAAAGTAGGTCCTTTTTTTTTACTTAGAAAACTTTCGTGATTGATTTCAATCATTATTATAAATACGGGATTTATCACGTACCGTCGTTATCGGTGTTTCGACCGATAATGTTTCGGTTCAATTCGTGAACCATCATCAGGGTGAGTGCGATCCGCTCTAAAAAACGTCAGTGCGAGGCGAAACGTTATTCGGAGCGGATCGCACTCACCCTGATGAAAGTAGGTCCTCGTAGGTCTCGCAACTTAGAAATATACTCTACGATGCACTGCCCTGTGTCCATCAACTTAAGACATACAACCCATATCCTCCATGCCGAACTACAGTAATGCTGCTTGGCGGGCTTACTTCACCGAGCCCTTTCACAAGGAGCTCTACACTTAAAAGTGTTATTATTCTCAGATTGTCTTCCCCTACCATTTACCGCTGGAGTGTCGTCCTGACTCCATAGAGCAGGTACTGCAGCAGATGTGGGTAGAAGTTGTTAAACGGAAAAACTCACCTTCTGTTATCGTAAGTAAACTCCCTTTACGACTTGCTGTCGATTCGGACAAAATATATTGGGACGCAATGTCCCAATTGGCACTTTTGATTTTAATATTTTTGTTACTATCGATTCGGACACCATCAAATTATTGTTGGTTGAGGAAGTTTGTTTCAATTAAGTCTACTTTTTACGTATTTGACAATGCCAAGATAGGACAAATAAGATGCAATGACTGATATAAAAGTCCGACAGATTCAAGAACCATGTTCGAAATTCAAAATTGTTCTGAAATACGAAATGTTTTTGATTGCTCGTGAGAGCATGGAGTTTCTAAACTTCTTAATCGCTACAGTATTAATACTTTTTTAATGTGCAATTAGAATATAATAAAATGTTTGATGGAGGAATTTTGCTTTTTCCTGTTGTATGAGAATACATTTTATCAAATTTAACTTCCGCTGCTCAGATTTTTTCATTTGATACAATAAAATGATCCTTACAAAGGATTGCATCCATCGGCATCAAAAAAAAATTTACAAACTTGATTCATTTTAAGGCGCTACTCACACTAGACCAAAAAATTTTTTATGCTTAAATGTTTTTCTTCGAAAACGAGCTGATGTTTTAAAAGAAACTGTACCTGTATCTCCTCTAGTTATGGGTGCTGCCGTACTGTTACAGTTAAAAAAAACACACTGTATATTCATTTTGAAAATAAATTATTAAATTATAATAAAACAAATATTTAAGGGGTGCTCCCATACAACAAACGGGAATTTTTTTGCTCGTTTTTATTTATAATGGTACGGAATCCTTCGTGCGCGAGTCCGATTCGCACTTGGCCGATTTTGTTGTATCGTTTTTAAATTAAATGTGATTTATACTAATATTATAAAGATGAAAGATTTGTTTGTTTGTATTCAATAGGCTCCAAAACTACTGGACCGATTTAAAAAAAATCGCAAGACCTAGACAATTTCAGAAGAAAGTTGTCTATCCTTAAATGTCAAAGATAGAGAAAATGATGGGTATCGTCACAGTATCGTGCTCGGCGTTGTAGACTTCTGTCGAGGAAGTGCCGACAACGTTTCCTTCCGTTCACTCTCGCAGTAGCCGTGCTAGAGGCGGTCGGCAAGTGTCTTCTTTCTTCCGAAAAATTACTGATACTAAGCTATGTAGCGGAGCGAGTAAGATGTGCAAACGCGGGCCTACTGAGTACTCTGCTCTTCACATAGCAACCACTCGTGACCATCCATAGCACGCATCCGTTTCCACTGATACTGAGCTATGTAGCGGAGCGAGTAAGATGTGCAAACGCGGGCCTACTGAGTACTCTGCTCTTCACATAGCAACCACTTGCGACCATCCATAGCACGCATCCGTTTCCACTGATACTGAGCTATGTAGCGGAGCGAGTAAGATGTGCAAACGCGGGCCTACTGAGTACTCTGCTCTTCACATAGCTACCACTCGCGACCATCCATAGCACGCATCTGTTTCCACTGATACTGAGCTATGTAGCGGAGCGAGTAAGATGTGCAAACGTGGGCCTACTGAGTACTCTGTTCTTCACATAGCTACCCTACCACTCGCGACCATCCATAGCACGCATCCGTTTCCACTGATACTAAGCTATGTAGCGGAGCGAGTAAGGGCCGGTTTTTTGATCCGTAGTAAAAATCGAATTGACCAATAGTTAAGCTGACCATGGCTTAGAATCTAACCAATTGTTAAATCAAGATTCCGTTTTTATCGCTATTTTAACTAATGGTATTATTGACTAATGGTTAACTATGTTGCCATTGTAATGAACACTGAGATACCCGTAATTTCAGTAGGGAGTCATTATTTTTCGTGGCGATACTTGTATATCCGAATAATTTTGACGTTTATCGGAGGTGCTTGTGTCAAGGTATCGTCTGTCATTAGTTGTCAAATGTTACTGTTCCGTTGTTGATGTTTTTGAATGTTTTGATTGTGATTTCGTGGTATTTTTGAAAGAAGTTGAATATCATGGAAGAAAACCATTCTTTAGACCTAAATCAACAGAAAGAGTTGCATAGCATTGAAATAGAGTTTAAGAAAAAAAAAATTACTTTTAGAATAAACTACATTAGAAATCGAACTAATTAAAAAGTGAATTTATTATATCAACAGAAACTAGAGTTTTGAAAGGATGGATGGCAGTGCGATACTATGTAATTAATAAATAAATATGTAAATAATAAAATCGTTGTAATCATTTATATTTTATTACTTAAATTAGGTATCTACAACATCATAACTAGTTAGATATGCATTACTCTTGAGTTCAGCAATAATGTGAATCGATATTATATATATCGATTAATTGTTGCCGATATTGTTGATCACTTTGAGACGATATCCAAGTAATATTTTATTCCATAACCTGCATTATATTATGAGAAATTAGTGTGTCCTCTGGCAAAGTATCATTTTTATCCACACAAATATTATGAAGAATTGCCGTGCTAACAATGATTGCTTGTACTGTACCTATGTTAGCCAGTTTTACTCTTAGCTTGGATCCCACACATGGGAACCTCCGCTTCCACACACCAAATGTTCGTTTAACTACATTTCTTGTTCATAATTGGCTTTCATTGTATAGCTTCTCAGCAGCAGTTAGTGGATTTGAAAACGGTGTGAGCAAAATGTTTTTAAAGCAGATTTTTAAGACCTCGATCGCCCAATAGACTGCATCTGCCAAATTGCTCGCATTGGATCAGATCTTTGACTGCACTGCTATATTTAAATTCATAATAAAATGAAAAACTAGCAAATTTACTCAACCGCAATAAAATGACATGGACGAAACAGCTGTAACAACCAAGAGTTAACTAGCCGCCATCTTGCTAATTCCTCGATGGAGCCGTGGTTAACTATTATGACCAATGGTTACTTATTTAACCACTGGTTGTGTTAACTATGGATCAAAAAACCAATTTATAAGAAATTTAACTATTTGTTACAATATTTAACCATTTGTTGCCTTAACTATGGATCAAAAAACCGGCCCTAAGATGTGCAAACGCGGGCCTACTGAGTACTCTGCTCTTCACATAGCTACCACTCGCGACCATTCATAGCATTCTTCCATATATAACATAGCTTAGTTGAATCCGTTTCCACCAGTGCTATGCTATGTGGACCAATGAATATGATTGGTGAATATCAAACGCAACCATAGCAACGTAGCATAGCACATCTCTGGTGGAAAAGCAGCCTTACTCCCCGCTGCCTCGCGCACCCACCGCCCTCAACAAACTCGTAGCTGCTAGCCCTGAATGCGATGTGTTTGCTGACGAATGGAAGGAATTGATGCTGGTATGTCTGAGGTATTGTGAGATTGATGTATGAAAAGTCTGTAATTTAACAATTAAATGTATTATTAATGTGTGTGTTTTGATTACTTTATAGAACAAAAGTATGCTCTACAATATTAAAGAACATATCAATATCTACAATTTTTTTTGTAATGTTAGAAATAGGAAAGATTTGTTTGTTTGTATTGAATAGGGTCCGAAACTACTGGAGCGATTTAAAAAAATCTTTCACTGTTGGGAAGCTACACTATCTCCGGGTGACACATGTTACTTTGTATCCAACTGCGGAGAAGGAGGGTAATGTTTTTATTGAAAAACTACGCGTGCGAAGCTGCGGATTGGTCAGCTAGTAATAAATAAAGCTAAAAAGAGATACAATCTCAATCTCTGATGATCCACTCTAGACATCTATGGGGAAGCCTATCTTCATGGACGTCCTGTGGTGATATGATATGATGCTGATATTAATTTGTAGGAGAAACCACCAGTGATTGATCTCGGAGGCAGCGATGAAGGTTTACAACAGGAATCCTTTCATAAGGCACCTTTTAGTAAAGAAATCTCCGTTGGTAAGACTAATTTAAAAAAATGAGTGTGCTTTAGAGCACACGACTGAAGTAAAACTTCTTTAGCTCCGTCTATATGTATTTATATAATATATAGATCGTGATGGTATCTCACCATCACGGTAAATGTTGATCTTTCGAGACGTACGATCAGTTAATTGTTGATCCGAAAACAAATGTTGATCCGGAGGCCTTATGTTGATCCATTACGCTTTTTCTCATACTGATGTGGCTCCGATCGGATCTGCTCTATATATAATATATGTTTTTAAAATAATGTTTTAAGAAAATGTTAACCTTATTTCGAGGCGCATACAGTAAGTAGTACATGTGGAATAACGGAACTTTTTCGTAAATCGAAGCTGGTAGATTCAAAATACGAAACGTAAATACTTTTTTTTATCAGTAGCAAAATGAACTCTATTATACAGAATGAAGGAGTGTTTTGTTTTTGCAGTTTGTATAATTTAGGCTAATTTGGGATAAGAGATTTGCGACATATCAACTGGCTATAAGAGAAAGAGAGAAAGAAAATGTGTGCTCGCACCTCTCTCTATTGCCCCCACAGGGGTGTAGTGGAGTGTTCCGAATCTTTATTTAACCTCCACATTCTCTTCTTTAGTTGCTTCAAGAAGCTGTAGTCACGGCGGCCACACCCCGGTAAACCACATCAGTGGGCTAAGCCTAAGGAAGGGGGCTACATCTACGAACATCTGTAGATTAGCTATCGTATGATCCACGAAACCAAACTAAAGTCTACATCGGTATGAGTACTTCCCGGATATCAATGTAGCAGGGTAACGTAAAGCACACTAAGGACGTTTGCCAGGATCCATCGAGTGGCATGCGGCCTTTCACTGCATCCCAATCTCTGCCGATCACCTTAGATGCAAAATTTGCTGTTAGTGTTCCGCAGACTGAGTTTCCCACATTAAATGATGAATGGAGAGCATTAGCAAAACACCTTCATAGCTGTGCTCTGGATACCATAGGCAAACCACAGAAGAAGCACCAGGATTAGTTTGACGCATCGGATGCCAAGATCCAGTTGCTAGTTGAAAGGCACAGACATGAACTAAATTTTAAATCAAACCATGGACACAGTAAAAAGGAAGCTCAACTAAAATTAAGATCCCAAGTCCGCGAACTAAAAGATAAATGGTGGAAAGAAAAAGCGACTGAACTACAGCACTGCGCTGATACCCATCAAACTGGCAAGTTTTTCGAAGGTATTTGACGCGATATTTGGTCCACGGGTACGAAAATTCCATATTGGTATAAAAGCGCAGGTTCAGCATGAAAACGAACTATCTGAGGTTATCCAAATCACAAGCGGAGTAAAACAAGGTTGCGTAATGGCTCCCACTCTCTTCGCCAATTACTTCGCAGTTGTTATGCGAGACACGTTGCGCTGATGTAGCAATCTTATTCATCTAAATGTCCGCACAGAAAAAGGCGTTTTTGACATTTCAAGATTTAGGGCAAAGTCTAAAATGCAGAAGATCTCTATTTTAGAGATTCTCTACGCTGATGACGTCTGCCTCATGTCAGACAGTATGGTACATCTTCAAAGCTACGTTGACGCACTTCACCAATCCTGTCAATGGTTTGGTCTAGTTATCAGTGCTTCCAAGACTCAAATCCTCAAACAACCACCTCGGGGCTACGAAGCTGATAAGGCAACACTGAATCTAGACGGGAAACCCCTAGAGGAAGTATCTCACTTTAAGGATCTTGGAAGCAATATCCGACATGATAGCACCTTGTCTTCGGAGATACCATCGCGCATTGCAAACGCCGCCGCCAATTTCGGGCGACTCGCCGATCGTGTCTGGAAATCCCATGATCTTAAATCAGTGACAAAGATTAGTGTCTACAAGGCCCTATCATCCCAGTCCTCCTGTATGGCGCAGAGACATGGTGTCTCTATAAGCCAGACATAAAGAAACTGGACACATACCATCTAAGATGTCTAAGATGGATCCTTAAGATTAAGTGGCAGGATCGCGTGCCGATTACTGAGGTCCTGCGTCGGCCCGGTATGTACGGCATGGAAGCTCTCCTTATCCAGCGACAGTTCAGGTGGTGCGGACACGTCTTCCGCATGGATGACCAGCGTCTACCCAAAGTAGTATTTTATTCTGAGATGGCAGAGGGTAAGCGTAAGCACGGTGGTCAGCATCTGCGTTTTAAGGACGTGTTTAAAAGATATCTAAATGCCTGCGATATTGACCCTGCAAGTTGGGAGGAGCTCGCTTCACACAGGTCGTCCTGGCGCTCTACCATCTATAACAACATTAAAACTTTCGAAAAAAACCGACTTCTTACACTCGATATAAAGCGCCAGATACGTAAAGAAAGACCTAAGCCCTCTTATACTTACACTTATAACGCAGCAGGCCAACTATTGTGACACCTGTGATAGGAATTTTAAAACTAAATTTGGACTAGCAAGCCATATTAGGGCTCACGCTAGAATTTAAATATAAACGCAGTTTAATTAAAATAATTGTAATTTGTATGCAGTTAATAGCATTTTCTTTAAATTTAAATATAGTTAGGGTCGCCGTCATCGAAATCGATGAGGAGGACTATATATTGCCCCCACAGTAATATACAAAACGTAACTCTCTCTCTTTCTATATTCACTAACTTATATCTCCCTCTCAACTTCCGTTCGCACTTTTCTTAACGCATTCACCAGCTTACTCCCTAAGTCAAGCGTGCGTAAAGTTTTACTTCAAAAACAAATTAACAATATTTATTATACATAATATAAGAATAAAAGTCACCACCGACAACAATATACAACACACAGCCTAAACCGCTGCTCCTACGCTATTTAAATTAGGAGGATTAAGGTCTAGTTCAAGGTTCAAAGCAGAAGGTTACAAAAGTAACCATCTGGCATTCTGGTGAAAGGCACTACTATTACGTAAACCTTTGCAGTAGCGACAGCAACAGCAAAGCAACAGCGACCGCTACGCAATCAGTTGCAAAATGTTACTAGAAACCGTATTACGGAAGTCTGTCGCCCGCCTATCGCAAAGTTGTCGCTGAATGCACTTTTTAGTTCACCGATTGTCCAGCAGAGGGCTACCTAGTAGTCGATTGCTGTTTGCTGTGTATACAAAATTGTAATACAAAATTGACGTTTCACAGCGATGATTGCGAGATTTACGCCTGTTGCAAACCTGTCGCGAGTTTCGTAATCGATCTGCGGTAGTGCCGACGGAAGTGAAAACTTGAACAGTTACAAGATACTTATATACAGAGGTGTCGGTAACGGCGTAACAGTGTCGCGAGTTCAATGTTTTTTTCCCATCTCAAAAAATGCCCAACGCGCCTAAAGAAGTTTTCATTTCGACCTTTATAAAATAGGTACTCGTAAACAAATCATATTCAAGGCGCCGCACAGTGAATTACCTAGAACTAGCCAGCTGGACAAAAGTCGATTCCTAGAATCGATTAAATCATAATCCTGTCTCATTAACCACACCTCAAAACTCAGAATTCCAGGTATAACACGTGCCTTACCCTTTGTAGCACACCGCCATAGTACTGGAAAGTGAGGTAATAAGGAAAATGCATTTATGCAAATAAATCAGTTGATAGTTTGCAGTGCTTACGACAACATCTTATGACCACTTGTGCTATTTATATTATTGTGAGTGTTATGGATTTTCTACTTGAAGGTATGTACTTTAAATTTCTTCATAAATTGGGATCATTTAACTTGTTGACGTTGATGTTTATAGGCTTTATAGAAATGGACATTTATATCGTGTAAATTTTTCTATTTAGTAACTTTCATCGAGTGTAACTTTTTTTATCCAAATATATCCAGGCCGTTATTTACGTATGTAATAGCCACAATATTTAACTTTAAAATGATATATAGTTTTGCCACCCCAACTCACCCCATTTTTTTTAATTATTTTTTTCAGAATTGTGATTTCGATTTCAAAAATCGATTTCTTTGAAGAATGGCGTAAACACAAGAAAGAGGACCGTAATTCAAAGCTCACAGAGTTTGTATTGAACAAAATCAACTGTTCAGATGTCACTCTTGATTCAAAGAAGAATATTTGTACGAAAATTTCAAGTATTTCTTCAAAATTTGCTGAAAAGTGGTCCGCATCGAAAAATACCCTCAATAGGTTTTTGAATAACAATAAGGATTGGTTAGAGGGTAATGAAATACAATTTGAAGTTCAAGTACATCGCCCGTCTGCGTCTTCGTCATCTGGACCAAGTCGGACTACAGGCAGACCCAGAAAAGAATTTGACGAATCGTCATTCAAAACCAAAAAACGGAGGGTTGAAGATTTAGTGCAATCGCGAAGTGCTAGTGAGTTAACCATAGCCGCTGAAGTAGCCAATCGAGTATCTGGTCGAAGAAATGTAGCTAGTTCAATTCATAAAATATCTGACAACTCTCCAAAAGCTAAAACAACCAATGTTGCGTGTGGTGGTCGTCAATTGAGCAGTGATGAAGCTTTAGCTCATTATGTTGATGCTAAGTGTACCAGCCATCAAATTATTTTTTCAAAGGAAACTAATGAATTCACCAAAGCCGAAACCAACAAAGTCTTGGAAGAAATATCTCAGCTTCTTCCAACTATTTGTAATCTTGAAGAATATGAAATTACTATAAAACATGACCTCTTACTGACTATGACAGACGGAAAAGTATGTAACGCTTTGACTGACACACGCTCCCCTCAAAAATGTTATATATGTGGTGCTACCCCGACAATGATGAATGGTGATTTAAAAGACGTAGTCGTTAATAAAGAACATTACGGTTTTGGTTTGTCTACTTTACATGCATGGATACGTTGTTTTGAGTGTTTACTACATATTAGTTATCGTTTGGATATAAAAAAGTGGCAAGCTAGGGGCGCTGACGATAAAATTAGTGTAAAGTTACGTTCAGAGAAAATTAAGTTAGATTTTAAAACTCAGATGGGGCTTATTGTAGACAAACCAAAACCGGGTTATGGTAACACAAATGATGGTAACACTGCACGTAGGTTTTTTATGAATCCGGAACTAAGCGGTGAGATTACAGGATTGGATGTTAATTTAATTAAAAAAATGTGTATATTACTTCGAACATTATCTTCTGGGTATGATATTAATTGCATAGAATTTGAAAAAGTTTGCTCTGAGACTCGATCTCTTTACCTTAGTCTGTATCCGTGGTATAATATGCCTGTTACTGTGCATAAAATCTTATTACACAGTACAGAAGTCATCCAAAGCTGTATTGTTCCAATCGGACAGCTATCGGAGGAGGCTCAAGAAGCCCGTAACAAAGACTGTCGTAGATTCCGAGAGCATCATAGCAGAAAACAGTCACGTATTGCCACGAATACAGATTTATTATATATGCTGCTGATAACATCTGATCCTGTAATCAACTCGCTTAGGGAAATTCCTAAGAAAAGACCTGAAAAATTGCCCGCAGAAGTGCTAAGCTTGATAGTTCCGCCTTCCATACCTACTACACATCAAGTACCACGTGAAGTTACTTTATGTGAGGAGAACGATTATGTGGTACCTGATTCGTCTAACTGTGACAGCGATGATGAATCATCTGACGATTTCTATTTGTAATTTATTATAATAGTAGATATTATTATAGTTAAGTAATTTAAAGTGGGTGTAGTAATACACCTCTGCCACCCCTTCGGGGAATAAGGCGTGATGATATGTTATGTTATGTTAAGTTTTTTAAATTGTGTAGATATATAATTTAAATTATTTCGTTAATATGTATTCTTCTAGACTTCTATTTTCAATAAATTTTTATTTCGTACTAAGTTTTTTTATTTTACCACATAACGCAAAAAAAATGATTCAGTATATGTTATTATGGCTGTAGCGATCATGTGAACCCATAAAATAATTTTGTCCAGCTACCATGTTCTAGACGATTCACTGTGCGCCGCCGGTATACGTTACAAATTGTTTATTAGAAATGTATCGACTACTGGATAAATATTTAAGCTACCGGTATTAAACCCGTATCTATCTGAGTATATGTTTAGACTATTAATTTATTGTGAATGCGACGTGAATTGTGTGAATTTTGTCGTGAATGCGACAAAATCAAGTCAGTCACTGCATATTTATTTTATGATAAATAGGTAACAGTGTACATTGCATGTGTGTGTAAGCATATGAGTTGTATATTTTGTGTATATCTAGTATTCTAAGTACCATTTCTAAAGTATCTTGTATCTGACATCACAATCGCTTTTATTATAAATATCTTGTAACTTAATTGACACTTAATTGTACACTTGTTTATGCAAATAAATATATTTTATCTTGTAATTATAATGTTATAATGAGGCGAGATGTACAAGATATCTCATTAATGTATCTGGTTGTAATTCCAGATATCTCATTAATGTATCTGGTTGTAACTCCAGATACATTAATGAGATATCTTGTACATCTCTGCTCATTATAACATTATAATTACAAGATAAAATATATTTATTTGCATAAACAAATGTACAATTAGGTCTTTAAAACTAGGTAATAGCACTTTATGGCTGTGGAAGGGACCCAGCGGAACCCGTGCCAATGGCAGACCACATGAGAGATGGAAGGTCGAAATAACGACAGCAAGACACTAATGGATTGATAGCACAATACCGGAAAGAATGGCAAGCTCAGGAGGCCTTTACCCAAAGAAGGGTTTGCATAACAATTCATAATCATCATCTCAGCCCGTCTCCACCCACTGTTGGACCTCTTCTTTCCGGTCCCTTACAAGTCTCATCCATTGACACCCAGCTACGCTTTTAATGTCATTCGAGCATCGGCCGGGTGGTCAGCCTTTTGGCCATCACTCTGTAATCGCCTTCGTCCGACGCCCGTCACCTCTCCTAGCCAAGTGTCCAGCCCATCTCCACTTCAGCCCTGCGATCCTCATACCCCCGTCCACAACCTTTGTGCGACGTCGAATTTATACCGAGCATGGCGCGCTCCATTGCCCGTTGACCTAATCTAATCCTATGCATGTATTCCTTTGTGAGCGGCCATCTCTCGGAACCGTTTTAATATCTCCAGTGTTATATTGTACTTACCTCTTTTCAGAGAACAGTGTCCATACAATCATACCAGAAGAGTACATTCAAGTTTGCATTATACAAAAGCAAGAACGATTCAGGTAAAAACATTGTAGCTGGTCACCGTGTCCGACCAACTGCTCGACTACTTGCTGTTATTTTGTCATGAAAGAAAATACTTTTAGACCTACAGACAACATTATAACACATTCACACATAGGAAAACAAATCACACTAATATTATTAATGTGAAAGTTTGGATGTTTTTTTGTTTGTTACTCAATTACGTCGAATCGGCTGAACCGATTTCGATGAAATTTAGTATGTACGTAGATTATAACCTGGATTAACAAATATGCTACTAGAAAAGGAGTAGATTCTCAATTCGACTGTATTTTTTATGTTTGTTACCTCAGAACTTTCGACTGGGTAAACCGATGTTGATGCTTCTGTTTTATTTGAAAGCTGGTGCTCTCCGTGTGGTCCCATTTCCATTTGGTCTAGTTCTGTCTATGGCATCCATGAGAAAACCATATATGTCTTAAATTTGTATAATTTGTATGTTATGTTTGTTAACTCATAACTCCGTCATTTATCAACCGATTTAAAAAAATCTTTTATTATTTGAAAGGATATATTTTCAAATTGATCCTATAGAAATTTCATTGAAATCGGTCCAGTAGTTTGTTTTTTCTGTTACCTGAAGTCGGTTATATTTTTAACTGACTTCAAAAAAGGAGGAGGTTCTCAATTCTACTGTATTTATTTGTTTTTTTTTATGTTTGTTACTTCAGAACTTTCGACTGGGTGAACGGATTTTAATGATTCTTTTTTTATTTGAAAGCTGGTGCTTCCCGCGTGGTCCCATGGCATCTACGAGAAAACCTTATAAGTCTTAAATTACACCGGTCTGCGGTGCGCCACCGCTATATGGTAGAAATACCTCACATTCGCATAAAGCGGTTCTCTTCGACATCTATTATGCGCGCCGCCAAAGAGTGGAACGCCTTGCCAGTGTGTAGACTCCATAAAGTTAGTAAGGGCAAGGTGTACGCTTTTATAGCAAACTCCCAAGTGATGTACAACAATTGACAACTAACAAATTGAAAAACGTAATTAAACAACTATAAAATATCGGATTTAGATGATAGAGAAGCGTGGGATTGAAATTGCTCCAACTCGTTCAAAAATTTTACAATTTAGACGTAATTTATTTTGTATTCTAAAAGGATCATTAAAAAAAACAACCAGCCATGTTTCTTGATCTTCTTTCCTGGCCTGGTCGCGAAGGAACAGGCAGTAAAATTGTCGATTCAAAGTGATCCTTGCTATTTTAATGAATAATAACATTTTGCTTTTTGGTTTGTGACGGAACAAAACACACACAGCACACGAGTAAAGTAAACACAAGAAAACATATTTCATTTCATTCATTTCAATTTATTCGAGAACAATTAACAATTGTATTTGAAATTACATATTACATCAATATTTACAAATGTCATATAATTAAAGTTATTAAAACTAAAATGAAACGAACGTACCCTAAACATAAGGAAAAGCCTAAAGAAAAATAATAAATGTCAACAAAAATAAAATAAAATTACTTTAAATTATTACAGTTATGTCACAGATTTATTAAAACATCTAAACAGCATATACGTCAGAAAAATACTATTTAATTATTATATGTCATTAAATCATCAATTGTATAGAACACACCCCTTCAACAATAGCCGTTTCAAGTCTCGACTTGAAAGTGAAAGGACTCTCGATAACTTTCATATCAGTAGGCAGTGAGTTAAAAGTCTTACAGCTTGATACTGAGAGCCATGTTTGGCAACATTCAACCTCGGTCATAGAGGTATCTCAAGATCTTTTTGTCTTGTTTTTATTCTGTTTTTCCTTTGTTCTAGAGATTCGTATTTAAGTGGGTTTTTGACTATGTCCATTAGGACTACTAAAATGTATAGGCTGGGAACTGTCAAAATATTGAGTGCTTGAAAGTGCTCTTTATATGATGCCCATTGTGGAATGCGGACTATGTTCGAATGGCTCTTTTTTGCATGACAAACGCTCTTTTTATGTTATAGTCATAGCTGTTACCCCAAAACTTAACACTTTATCTTAGTCTTGACTCTTACTAGGGCATAATAGACTAGTTTAAGTTGTGAGATCCCTATCTCTTCTCTAAAACTTCTAAAAGCATAACATGCTGAGCTGATAGCATTAACGATAATATCCATCTCAGTTTTCCAGTTCAAGAAATGGTCGACATGAACTCCTAGAAATTAGACACTCTTTGCAAATTCAACTTCAAGCCCTTCACATGCTACGTTTGCTTGTGTCTTCTTAATGATGATTTTTAAGTCATTAACATGAAACCATTGGTTGAAAACTACAAGCGCATTGTCAATTTTGATTTTGAGTTCTTGTAAGCAAGTGGCTGGTATGACTGCATTGGTATCATCTGCATATACTACTAATTTAATATCGAGAAAAGCATTATATATAATGATTGCGGTAATGAATTTTCTTACTAACTCCTATCTAACTCCAGACAGTATTACTTACAAGCCTACAGAGCGAATTGCATTAGAAGACGAATATACTTCGCTGAAAAGGTGGAAGAAGCTCCTTTGGATATGAAAATAAGAGCCGCAGAACTGATTCAAATGGTCTACAGGTAATAAATCAGTCGTTTTCGCATCCGAGCCAATACTTTGGTATACGACCTGTTTTGTCATTATTATAAATACGGGATTTATCACGTACCGTCTTATCGGTGTTTCGACCGACAATGTTTCGGTTCTATTCGTGAACCATCATCAGGGTGAGTGCGATCCGCTCCGAATAACGTCTCGCCTCGCACTCCGCGCCGCTGCCCTCTGCGCGCGAGTCGACGGGCGAGGTGGTGGGGCTTGGGTCAACGAAAACCTAGCGTGTTGACAGTCTGTATCATCATCATTATCATCACTGCTGCTCTCTTCCTGTAGTTCTTGGTACAGGCAAACACAACACTAACTATGTTACCAGGTTCACTCACTCTTCTGTCGCTTGCATCATGAAGACATGGCCTTCAGGCTGGCGGTAGAGTCCATCCTCTATATCTGTTAAATTTCGGCACACGCCTTATTTCTATCGCCTCTCGGATCTTGCGAGGAACGAAGAAATCCCGTATTTATAATAATGATTGAAATCAATCACGAAAGTTTTATAAGTAAAATCTGTTTTGTTATGTACGACAGCTTGAGCGCGGGCTCGCAATGATATGATCGGATACCTAGATGCTAATATTTTTAATAAAAACACAGTGACGGGCAGGATTAAGATAAAGGTGGGATTAAAATCAGGACCAACCTTACTGGTGGTAGAGCTTTCGTGAACGGGCTCGAGGAAGCGGGCACCACCGCTTTACCTTTATCTGCCGCCAAATAGCAATACTTGTGCTGCTATGTTCCGGTTAGATGGTAATGGTATGTTCCTGTAATTACTGGCACATAGGCATACCAGCTAAGTCCTATAGTATGGCAACGTATCCACATAGAGATCAAAATAACATAATAGCTTGTTTTGAATTCTATGTGGATATCCATGGGCTGCAGTAGCCACGTAACATCTGGTGGACTGCATGCTCGTTTGCCATCATGTAGTATAAAAAAAATATTTTCAAGAAACTTTCGCCAAATATCGCCAATCCTTTGTTCTTCCAGTAATTTCAATTTCTTCTTGCGAGGGACACAACACTACAGTTTTCAGGTAGGTGCGATACAGGTACCGTTTCAACGATCTTTTCACGGCTCTTTGATGGTAATTAGGGGAGAAGGAGATGGGAGACATCAGATAGAGGAAAGTTATGGACAGAAAGTCACTGTGCTCCTTGGTAATTAGGGGAGAAGGAGATGGGAGACATCAGATAGAGGAAAGTTATGGACAGAAAGTCACTGTGCTCCTACCCATATATAATATTTAATTATGGCCTAAACAACGATATTAATTTAAAACACACATCCGTTATCATAATAACTGATTTTAGATGTGGGTTTAATACCGGTAGCTTGAATGTTTATCGAGTAATCGATACATTTCCAATAAACAGTTATTAACGTAAATCGGCGGCGCCTTTGCGACGATGCCGCTTAATCAGTTTAACAGATACCTACTTACATGATTATTGATTATGATTTGTTTACCTATTTTATAAATTTCGTTTCTTTGATATTTTAGAACTTGATATTAACTTTTGGAATGAGGATGTAAGGATCCTTACTAAAACTGTCATCTGCATTGCTAAGGATCAGTATCATTGCTACTCTTGTCTACTATTACGGTATATTAAGCCGTATTTTTATGTTATCAAGGTGTTTATTGCTTTAAAAATAAAGTTGGTCGGTACACATTCCATACAATTTATTGAAAATATTCATCATATTCATCCCCCATCCACCAAAGGACAAGCAGGCGCACGGCTCAGTACCATCGGTACCTAGTTGATATACCACACATTCGCACACACCGTTTTGGTTCTACGTTCTTAATGCGTACAGCTTAGGTTTACCGTCGTCTGTTTTTCCTAATAAATACGATCCGGGCCTCTTTAAGGTAAGGTCTTCGTGCTACATCTTAGACCACATTATCGCTTACCATTAGGTGAGATTGTGGTCAAACGAAGTTTGAACTGTGCCTAGTGCGCTCTATCATGCGCGCCATCTTACGCAGACAGTGGATACACAGTTTTAGGTCATAGTGATTATGCACACTAAAGGTTAACGTTGTTTGCAAATTTAAAAATTGAATAAAAATACTAGCCATTAGCCCTACTCGTGTTTTCATTTATTGTTACACATAAGAAAACACGTAGTATAGATGAGTTTAAATGAAGTACATTTATTTATTTAATACTTTATTGCACAAAAATACAAATTACATGTACAAAAGGTGGGCTTAATGCTAATAGCATTTTCTACCTGCCAACCTCAGAGGTAACAAAAAAGGTTGGCGTGCTAACTTTTAACAATATTAATGTTTATTAAAAAAAAAAACAAAAGAAACACAAATAACAATAAACTCCGATTACAATTAGAATAAATACATAAACCTACTTGATATAACAATAATAATACATAGAATATATATATGAGAAATATAACATATATATATATATTTATAGATATAAAACAAAAAATACTATTACATACAACACACATAGGTACTACGTTTTCATATATTTTAAGAGCCAGTGGAGGACTGCAAGAAATGACTATAGACTAGTCGTCTGAAAACCGGTTTACTAGGCGCCTTTTTAATATGAGTAGGGAGAGAGTTCCATAGACCGACAGCTACCACCTCAAAAGAGTTGCCAAGGAAGGCGGTTGAGTGTTTCGGGGTAGCGAGAAGGAGAGAATCAGTGGATCTGAACTTTTCATGTTATAAAACTTTTTCCGTTACTTGTCCGACCTTGCTTCTTGCCAAACTTCATGATTCTAGGGCAACGGCAAGTGTTCCGGTGCGGGAATCAGACCCGCAACCTCCTGCGTCTCAGCCAGCCATTCCCCTATTGTTCTAAATGCGTGGACAATGACCCCCTTTCGGTTTAACAAACATTTTGGAGCACCGCTTACTTTTTGTTGCAGAAAGGTAATGTTGATAAAACGTGAGCGAGTGATTATCGCGAAAAGAGATGTGCTGTTAGGTTTGATTCCGGACCCCAACAAACAAAGGCTGAGTTTTGAAGAAGAAAACAATAAGGTAACGAATACAAAAATATATAGACAGTGTGGAAATGGAAAGTAGAAACAGACCCTAGAGGAAAAATATCTTAAAATGGTTCGATTCTTAAAACAACAATCAGTGCCTATTCACTAGATGTCAGTACAATACAAATGTCTAAACATTGGCGAATTATAGTCTAACTTTTTATTAGCTGCAGTAAAATGACGTTTCTAAATGTCATTCCGTAAAATAATGTTGCCAGCCTAATCTCAATAGGGATGTGATTCAGTTCACAAAAAATAATTAAATAACATTATTATTACGTTTTTGTTTCATTTTGAATGTACCTCCCTATACTTCCACTAAAAAAGATCAATCCTCTAGTATAGTAATAATAATAGGTTAAAAAAATACATTACAACTTAATATTAAATCTCAAAAAAAAAATACAAACTGATTATTCGTTTATGATTCACTCATTTAGCTACATCCCTATTTATTTTTCTTCAAAAACCGGCAACCCACAAAACGTCATTTTACTGCAGCTAATAAAAAGTTAGACTTTAGTTATCTGTTATCAGAGCTGGGCAAAATACATTAATGCATTAACTAAAATACAAATTACTAAATATTATCTCGCACGTATTTAAAATACAAAATACAGTCAGATTTTACGTACTTGACAATTTCGGTTTAAAGATGTTTATTCTCAAAAGAACTTAATATTAAATACAGTTCACTTATATGAGACATAGTTTTATATTACCTAGGTGAAACCTAAGTATATTTTTAATAAATTTTTAATTGGTGCTGGTGACAAACAATGCGTTTTATTAAGCTATAGGTACTTGTTACTTAAACCTAGCATAGTTAAAGATACTACAAATCACAAGAATGCATTATACTAATACTTAACAAAAAAAGAGAGAAGTGGGTACGTTTTACTAAATACACATCACTGGCGTTGTTTTCATCGGGAGGTGTAAGATTGTGTGCGAGTTCGGTCTATGCGTGAGTGAAGTTGCCTAGAACACTGACCACTGTTGTGTAGTTACTTTATACAATCCGAATGCAAAAATCAATGTGTGAGTAAAAATAGTGTAGGAGTAACATAACTGTTTTATCACAACATACTTTTGAAGTTTTGCGAATATTCTAGGACTATATATTTTTTTAATTTGACGTACAATACAGGTGTAATGTTGCCAACTATAAAGATTGACAATATTTAGCGGTCGCCATTTTGCTTACGAATTGTCGCGTACGAAAAACGAAACATAAAACGTCATCAAAACAAAAATCTCTGACAACTGTCAGAAAAAAAATAAAAGAAACGCTTGACAACTACCTACCAACATAAACGCACAAAAAAATCTGAACCTAATTATTAAATAAGTTGAATATACGAAATACTGAAAAATCCAAGAACTTCGTTATGTCAAACACCACGAGAAGAACCCCTGTGTCGGCCGGCGCAGACACGAAGAGTTACGAAAACTACCGAGCGCTATTTTCTGTATACCGCACCATTAAGATCACTATATGTATTTATGTTCAGATGTATTTTGAAGCCATAAGTATTTGAAATATAAACTACAAAATAAGTCAGCGTCAGATATTTAAAATACCAATTACAAATTATATTTTTGCAAAGTAATTGAATTACAAATACAAAACACGTATTTGTTTTTTCAATTACGTATTTTAATTACAAGTAATTCAAATACTGCCCACCCCTGACTGTTATGAAAAAGACTTATCAATTTCATCGCTTTCGTTGTGTTATGTTATGTGTTACACTCGGGTTTACGATCTAATTAAATAGATCGATCTACCCTCAAACCATAATTATAGGTTATATATATATATATATATTTTATTTTATATTATTTATTTAAAGTTTACACAGCTATAACAGTAAAAATATAAATATTGGATTAAAATTTGCTACCTACTTCATAATTTAAAGGTGGTTCGAATAGTTACATTTTATTATTGTCGGAAAATCAATAAAATTTTACACTTTTTTGACGACATTTCAACTAAGCAAAAGTCTGCAATTTTATTGATTTGCCGACTATAATAGGACGTAACTATTTCGATACGAGCAGAGGTCCCCAAACTTTTTGTTTCATAGACCACATAATTCATAATTCATTTATTCATTTGCAAACATGGGTAAATATGTATAAAAACAGGTGACAAATACAATATATAGGTTCCAGACATGTTTTACCATATTAGTTGGCATGCAAATGCAGTTAATATAATATAACTTAGTCTACTAGAAACATTTCTAGAATTGAATTCAATCAAAATCAAAGTTTAAAAATAATAACAATAATGAAGATCAGGAAATTAGATTTTAAAAAAGTATGTATATAAAAATCAATGCAAATCAGTCAAATCTCTAAAAATTAAATAAATATTTAATAAAATAAACCACTTACCATGTTTCTCGGTTTTAGGTGGATCCACCTAATATTACGTAATATCCTACCTATTATTACATTTTTGCAAATTCATGAACTTCAATGAGTTTTTGATAGTTGGAAATTTGGCATAGTACACATACTGTGGTACTAATCACTCTGAAATATTTATTTTATTAACTTTTTAATATTCATATTTTAGGGTAGGAAAAACTTAAAAATAATAGGTAGGTACTTT
Organism: Philereme vetulata; assembly: GCA_918857605.2. Lineage (NCBI taxonomy): Eukaryota > Metazoa > Arthropoda > Insecta > Lepidoptera > Geometridae > Philereme > Philereme vetulata. The sequence continues at coordinate 5,017,886 of OU975453.1, forward strand.
GCGTGTGTAATTTTTCTATTCATGAAAAGCCAATAACAAGAGAAAATTAACCTGCCACCTGCTTAAATAAGATTGATCGCTTACACCTGAGTGTAACACATAACTTTACACCACGAAAGCGATAAATTGAAAAGATTTTTTCATAACAATTTGTTGCTAAAAAAAAGTTTTTTTATAAGAGAGCTACCATAACTGGGTTGGTTCTTTGCTATGACAGTTTATCTGGTTTTTAGGGTTCCGTAGACAAATGGCCAAAAACGGGACCCTTATGGATTGTCTTGTCTGTCTGTCTGTCCGTTCGTATGTCACAGCCACGTTTTTTCCGAAACTATAAGAACACTGTTGAAACTTGGCAAGTAGATGTATTCTGTGAACCGCATTAAGGTTTTCACACAAAAATAGAAAAAAAACAATAAATTTTGGGGGTTCCCCATACTTAGATATGACACTCAAAAAAAAATTCATCAAACCCATACGTGTGGGATATCTATGGATAGGTCTTCCAAAATAATATTGAGGTTTCTAATATCATTTTTTTAAACCGAATAGTTTGTGCAAGAGACACTTCCAAAGTGGTAAAATATGTGCCCCCCCCCCCTGTAACTTCTAAAATAAGAAAATGATAAAACTAAAAAAAATATATGATGTACGCAAACTTCCACCGAAACTTGATTTGAACGAGATCCTACTAAGTAGTTTTTTTTAATACGTCATAAATCGTAAACCACAATTTACCTTTCATTCAATCAACTCAAATATAAAAAAAGTTACAACGTACTACAAGAACTTTTATATTATGTTACTTTCTGCTACGGAACCGTTCATGGGCGAGTCCGACTCGCACTTGGCCACTTTTTATTAAATTTTTAAATTTGACTTGTTTTAGATGTATGAAAGGCGTAGAAAAGCCAGACTGAAGATCCAAGTGGCTTATCGACAGGAGTTAGAGAAAGAAAACGTTAGATTAATTATTTTCAAGAGAGATAATCAAATTGATGATATCACAGATCAAGTGCGGGAGTGGTTTAGAGAATGGTAAGTATTCTGTCAATGTCAGGCGAAAGTCCTTTTTTTAATGATAACTAGTGGACCCGCCGAACTTCGTACCGCCTTGACATGCATATAACGCGGGCTGTCAATAAACGTCACCCTGGTAGATTGTCAATTGTTGTCCCCGGCCATCATTATGTATGAGAAAATGAATGATTTCCACATATAATTTAATACCAAAATTAGCCAAATCGCTCCACCCGTTCTCGAGTTTTAGCGAGACTAACGAACAGGAATTCATTTTATATATATAGACAATATATCGGGATAACTCAGACCGAAGCATCTGTTTCAAACGATATTCATTTTTCTATATCCTTTTTGACGATATTTGCAGCACGCATTCTGTCAATTCTATGTCAAACGTCATAAGGTTACATTATAAAAGCGCTAAGGTTAGATTATAAATAATTTTATATGGTGGTTAAGTATTCTTAAATTTTCTAATTTTGCGTGCAATTTTCTTAATTTTTTCTTTCATAAGAACCTTTTCCTGACAATAGGAAATACAACAAAAAAAGAATTAGCGAAATCGGTCGACGCGTGATCGTCGTCACGCAGTTCACGTGTGATGGCGTAACCAAGGGAAATAGGGATTCATTTTTATATATAGAGATAGGCCAGCGTTTGAGCACGATCTCGCCTGATGGTAAGCGATGATGCAGTCTACGATAGTACACATTTGCCTAGAAAAAACCTATTCACTCGCGACTTAAATACCCCTAGGTTGTAGTTATCAGGAAACACAGACTCAGGCAAGGCGTTCCACTCCTTGGCGGTGCGCACAATAAATATGGAAGAATCCCGCTTTGTGCGTATGGGAGGTATGTCTACCATGTAGCGGTGGCGCACCGCGGAGCGTCTGGTTGTCGGTGGGGTGGTGGGATCAGGTTGAAGAGCGCCGCAGCACACTCTCCGAAATGTATCCGATAGAAAACCGAGAGGCTTGCAACCTTTCGACGATGCTCGAGGCTGTGGAGCCTTGCATCTGCTAATTCGTCATTGCAAATGAGCTTCTTGGCTCTTCTCTCAATTGAATCTAGAGCCTCTAGCTGGTACTTCGCTGATCCGTCCCAAGTCTTTGATCAGTGTGTGTTACCAGTAGATGTAAAACAAGCGATTTATAACGTTTGAAATAAAATGTTGCCATTTTAAACACCAAATAAATCGTTTTAAACGGTTTAAAACTCATTAATTTATATGCGGGATTTTTCACGTACCGTCTTGTCGGTGTTTCGACCGACAATATATCTATTCGATTCATGAACCGTCTCGCCCTGACGGTTGAAAACTCGCCTACAAAAATAAAATAAAATTTTGTTTTACACTTCATTATGGGCAATTAGTTTGGTTATCTGATGTCATTATTACAAGCTTTTTATTAACTTGCAATGTATGTATGTTTGTCCGGGTGGAATCTTGCAACTGAATTTTAAATCATTTATCTCTAACTGATTGAGCTGAAATTCGGTATACACGCTTATTTTGGAGAATAATGCATATTTATAGTAAGCATGACCTGATCCCCTGGATTGTCTCCAGACGAAGAAACTCTTCAACGGTCAACAGCACAGATACGAAATTCAGCATTTAATTAAGATAGTCCGTTCTAAGTGCCACTATGTCATAGCAGCTGTAATCAGGGTTGGCTTCCGAAGAAGGAACACCTCAACGGTCAACAGCACAGACACGAAATTTTGTGTGCGCATTTAATTATAATATCCTGTTCTAAGTTCCACCATGACATGTTTGCTGCATTCAGGATTGGCTTCCAAGAAGGAACTCCTCAACGGTCAACAGCACAGACACGAAATATTGTATACGCAATTAAATTTGGAATACACATTCAACTTCGGTGACAATGCTATAATATAGTACCATGGACATGATCTCATGATGGAGACGGATGCTAGACAATGGAACTTCTAAATTGATTGTTGTGGGCTAATAGTGTTTGGGCTCATTTGAATCTGCTTACGGTTCTAATTAAGAATTTATTAATAGCTATTTTTTGAAAAAGTAATTTTTGAACAAAAAACTTATTCGTTTTAATTAGTTTAAGAAAATCAATAGAAAATACCTACCTAAACTACCTACTACACGAAAACTTAACGCGCCGGCGAACACTGAGCGCAACTTCAATTCGGCCACGTCAAAAACTTCGGCCTGAATATCGCTATCCCTGTTTAGTGACGCAGAGCGACAGTGATAGCAATAGAACGATTCTAAATTTGATTAGATTTTGACCGTGTTCCGTAATACCAAAAATGATGACTGAAATCTTGTTGTATTTTTCTCATTGTATTGTTATTCTGTAACTAGACGATATAATCTATGTTCCCATGACTAGGATACGTAAGATGTTGATGTTTTTAATACGAAACAATTAGGTTGAAAACAGGTCTTTTATGACGTAAAAACATGCAGAATGCGATACGCTTCTATTTCATTTTAGGTAAGTATTTTGATCTAATATATGGTTGGGAACCTAGATAAATACTATTCAAATTAAGATAATACCTTATTAAGGTAGAAATATGCTCCAATTAGAAATGATCTTGGTAGTACGTGTTGTATGGGCAATTGTCCCTCCGGTGCCCCCTTAAGTATGTAAGTATACCTACCTATACTTATTTGGCCTGCATTATGTCGAGTCACGAGTGACGACGTCAACGAAAGTGGGCGAGTGTGAGTTTGGTTATAAACCGAATCAAATTGATTATTTATATCGTTAAGTATACCGTTAAGTATTTAAATTTATCACACATTTAAAAAAATCTGTAACATAGACATAGACAATAGTTTATTTGCCAAATAGCACACATAATACATAGTCAAAAAAATTATTGAGAATAATGAACATAAACGTAACCATTATACAGTACCTACATGCAAAACAGACACAAACAAACAATATAATATAACTGTTAACTTTAAACATGAGGTAGGTTTGTTGTGTGGTATAGCAGCAAAAGGGCCTCGACTCAGCATTATGTCAACTGGGTTAGCAGTTGATGCTATTATTCTGCCGAGACCGCTTAATCACCCACTAGATCCTGTGAGAGCAAAACTATAATAATTGTGTGATGTCAAGGATGAAATATGTGATGTACACAGTTTATAGGTACTCCGTTATATCCCTTCATCGGTAAAATCAAGAAAAAGTAGTTATAATTAAGAAAAACATAGACGTGTGATCCGAGAGCTGGCGCTTATCCTGGGTCAACGCATAAGCATTGCAATTCAGCGCAATGCAGCCAGCGTCTTGGGGACATTTCCGCCTGGTAGTGATCTGGAGCAGTTGAGCTATCTATAGATCGTTTGCAACGGGCTTTAGATTATTCAATTGTATCTTCTGTATTTTATAGTCTTGTCAAAGGTCGTTCTGGCGCTCAACCATTTACAACAACATCAAAGCATTTGAAGAAAGTCGCCTTGACACACTCGACGTAAAACGTCGAACACGTAAAGAGAGACCTAAGCCCTCGTATACGTACACATATAACATCATCATCATCATCATCAGCCCACATTAGTTCACAGCTGGACATAGGCCTCTCCCAATACGCGCCACTGAGCCCGGTCTTCGGCTCTTCTCATCCAATTTCTGTCAATCACCTTTCATATGTCATCGCTCCACCTAGCCGGGGAACGCCCCGCACTACGTTTTCCAAGACGCGGTCTCCACTCAAGAAAGAACTCGTTTACCCCAACGGTTGTCGGTTCTCCGGCATACATGGTCAGTCCACTGCCACTTCAATTTGGTAATCCGTTGAGCTATGTCGGTAACTTTGGTACACATATAACGCTGCAGGTCAACTCTGTTGCCATACTTGTGACAGGATATTTAAAACAAAGTATGGATTAGCGAGCCATATTAGGGCTCACGCTAGAATGTAAATACTACTAATAATTTAGATTTATCAAATTAGTTTATTCTTTATTTTAGTTTCATTTGCTTTGGTATTGTTAAATATTAATTTTAAAACATTTAAAGTTAGGGTCGCTGTCGTCGAAACCGATGAGGAAGAGTATACTTTCTGTTACTAAATGTATTCGAGCGTTTTGTGTTCTTGCACCAGACGCATGATCAAAACCTAAGCTCATTTGAAACTCTAAGTCTCCAAACCCCTGTCCACAGTTCTCAATTTTATGGCGACTCCTTTACAGTTCAAGCTGTGCTGTTGTGGAACGCTTTACCTTTCTTTATCAGACCATCAAAATCTCTTCCTATCTTTAAAGCTAACGTATACAACCATTACCTTTCTCTGTCTACGCACTCCTAGTTTATCGTTATGTTTATCTCCTTTGATTATTATATTTGTATATATTTTAGTTTATTAGTAAGTAGGTATAGGTAGTTTATGTAGGTTTATGAACATAGATACACCGCCGTCTTTTTGATTTTCTTTTGTCCTGTCCAGCCAAAGGTTGTCTGGAAGAGATCGCTTTTAGCGATAAGATCGCCCATTGTACTTACCTTTATTTTGTGTATTTCTTTGTATTTTTAATTTTGTTGGTGTGCATTAAAGGGTATTCTATTCTATTCACACATCTGTTCAAAGGTACATATACCTAGTCAGGTCATAAGTATTGTCACACAGTAAAAACTTTTCTTTTAGAATGCTGGCCACAAAAAGTTTATAGAATTCGAATTTAGAATTGTTCATGAAAATAAAAATGTATACTTTTTAGAATTTTACTCATTTTTAAATATGGAGTGGACGCTTAAAGAAGACCGTGTTGCAGTTATTGCGTTGCATCGTTGCGGTTACGCGCCAATTCAAATTTTTGACATACTGAAAAATTTGAATATAACCAAAAGATTCGTTTATCGCACCATCAACGATACAATGAAGACTCTAGTGTAGATGACAGGTCAAGAAGTGGTCGCCCTCGGTCTGTTAGGACTCTAGCAGTGATAAAAGCTGTGAAGGCGCGAATTCAAAGAAATCCCAAACGTAAGCAGAAACTGTTGGCTCTTCAGATGGAGTTAAGCAGAACCAGGGTGAAAAGGATGTTAAATGAAGACTTAGCGCTTCGGGAATATCGAAGAAAAACAGGACATCGTTTGAATGCTCGTCTAATGGACCTGAGACTGAAGAGATGCCGCGCTTTGTTGAAGCGGTACGCGGGAAAAAAATATCGGGAAATTTTTTCGAATGAAAAAATGTTTACCGTAGAAGAGAGCTACAACAAACAAAATGATAAGGTGTACGCACACAGTAGTGAAGAAGCGAGCAACCGTATTCCGCGTGTCCAATGAGGTCATTTTCCATCCTCGCTCATGGTATGGTTGGGAGTTTCTTATTGGGGCTTAACAGAGGTACATTTTTGTGAGAAAGGTGTAAAAACGAATGCAGTTGTGTATCAAAATACAGTCCTGACGAACCTTGTGGAACCTGTTTCTCATACCATGTTCAATAACAGGCACTGGATATTCCAACAAGATTCGGCGCCAGCTCATAGAGCGAAGAGCACACAAGACTGGCTGGCGGCGCGTGAAATCGACTTCATCCGGCACGAAGACTGGCCCTCCTCCAGTCCAGATTTGAATCCGTTAGATTACAAGATATGGCAACACTTGGAGGAAAAGGCGTGCTCAAAGCCTCATCCCAATTTTGAGTCACTCAAGACATCCTTGATTAAGGCAGCCGCCGATATTGACATGGACCTCGTTCGTGCTGCGATAGACGACTGGCCGCGCAGATTGAAGGCATGTATTCAAAATCACTGAGGTCATTTTGAATAAACTTTAAAGTCATAAGAATCTTTGTTTTGTTAAGTTCATTTTGGTATATAAATTGTTACATAATGAATAAACTTGTTTCAATTATTTTATCTTAAACATGTGACAGAATTTATAACCTGACTAGGTATGATATCAATCAATACAGAATACAATAAGAAACATTCAAAGTATCCGCCTTAGAACTCCAGCTTATCGATATTAGCGTGACCAGGAAAGAACTTCCAGGTACCACGGCTATGGGTTCTTCCCCGAGTTTCCTTACGACATTGAAGATGGCACAGTGATGGTGATGACCGGGGCCTACCCCACCATCGAGGAAAAGATGGATGCGGATGAGAAGTACTTGGCTGCCACTAAAGGGAAAACGAAGGAACAGGTCAGAATCGACCTTTGTGTCAAATTTAAATGACGACCGGCTGAGCCGGCTGAGATACTATAGTCCGCTGAGGTACAAGAGGTACAATAGGTTCCAGGTTCAGTTACCGCCGTAGAACCAATATTTGCATGATCTACAGATGTTTGTTCCGTAAATGGGTGTTTTGTTTTTTTTATTTATTGATCAAAAAATTACTTAATTGATAGTAAAAACTCCTTGAAAACCCCTTGTATTATCATAATAGTGTTGCATATATAACTGTGTTATTATAATTAGTGTTTCAGTTGTCATAAACTGTATCACTAACCACCTGTTACTAACCCATATTCGCAATAAACAATTTGATTTGAATTCATTTGAAAAACATCACATATTGCTTGTCTGGTTTCAATAGAACAAGTGTTGTTTATTTTGGGGCTATATAGCGCTAAAAATGTCCGGTTATTTAATTAGGTGAATATTTTGCTACACGTACGATCAAGAATATTTGAAAAGTCCCAAGAATTCGAAACCAATGTTGGCTTAGTTTTTTTTTTATAAATTACTAGCTGAGTCATAGCAGAATCCGTAACGCGACGCTGCGTTAAAAGACCGGCATTACTGATGCAGGAAATAAGGCTGCCAGGATAAAATAGGATTGAGCGGGCCACGTAAGACGTATGCACCTGGACAGATGGGCAACGATCGTCACGCGGTGGGTGCCTGAAGACGGGCGACGACGCCGAGGAAGGCCTAGTAGACGCTGGTGTGACGATCTCGATGCCTTCGAGACAGATTGGTGCGATTTGGCACGCGAGCGAAAGCCCTGGAAGACAGTGGGGGAGATCTTTGCCCAGCAGTGGGATGACGTAGGTTGAAAAAAAAAACTAGCTGACCAATCCGCGGCTTCACACGCGTGGTTTGCCAATAAAAAGTAGCCTATGTATTAGACCAGGTTATGATCTACGTACATACCAAATTTCATCGCAATCGGTTTAGCCGTTCCGGCGTGAAAGAGTAACAAACATCCATACATACAAACTTTCGCGTTTATAATATTATATACGTAGGATTGACCAGCGTTTGACCACAATCTCGCCTGACGGTAAGCGATGATACAGTCTACGATGGAATACGCTTGCCTAGAAGGAACCTATTTACTCGCGTCTTGAAGACCCCCTTGGCTGTAGTTATCAGGAAATACGGATTAAGGCAAGGCGTTCCACTCCTCAGCGGTGCGCATAATAAAGGTGGAAGACAACCGCTTTGTGATGCGGTTGTGGAGTTAACAGTCACCACCGTCCGTATTCTATCATCAGACAAACAGACCTGCTGCTGTGGTGTTGGAGGCACACCACAGCAGCAGGTCTGTTTGTCTGATGATAGAATACGGACGGTGGTGACTGTTAACTCCACAACCGTATATGGTAAAAATACCTCTCACACCTTCCTCTCATTCTCTTCCACTTTCTTTAAAGTAGGGTGAACTTGTTGAAACTTGTTTCTCAAAGGCAAGTTTGGTCCATTGTAGACTTCATTACTGCTTATCCTTTGACGACTCCGTGGCGCAGTGAGCGAATAGCCGGCTGAGACGCACGGGGGTAGCGGGTTTGAATTCCGCCGCGGGACAAATGTTTGCATGATCGACAGATATTTGTTCTGGGTCTGGATGTATTTCTTAATATTAAAAGTATATTATATTTACAAAAAAAGTGTGTAAGTATTCAATCAGTCGGCTGGTTCCCACAGTTTATGCTCTGCTTATCAAATTTTAATTATCAATTCATTTATTTCAGATGTCAAAAATCCATATTTGTTAGTAAACTTAATTATACATGTCAAGTGGTTAGTACAATTGCGACATAACAACAATTAACCCGGCGGCACTCGCTGTTGGGTAAAAAATACCACAGAGTACCTAAATCACGTGATATTTTTATTACTAAACATTGCGGCAACTCACGACTTTAAGTACCTTCTGGCCAATAGTTAACACGCGCGTGCGACACCGAGCGGCCAGTTTGCGCGCGGCGCTTGGTGACAACGGACGTGTAAAGTGAGTATGGGTGAAAAATACCCGGTAGCGATGGTTCTTGTTGCATTTTTTTTATGGTATTGGTTATTTTATTTTGTTTTAGAGCTGGTTCATGATGAGTTCCCTAGTGACGGATCAAATTATAGAAGAATGTCTAGAACAAGAAGATAGTGAAGAAGAAAATGTGTCAGAAATAGAAGATTTTGAGGAGCATAGTGATCATGAAAGCGGAACAGAGCAAGAAGTAAGTGATTCAGATGGGTATTCAGTGTCGGAAGAGAGTTTTCCTTCGAATTTACATATTGAGAATACTGAAGATGAAGAATATTTAGAGGATGTACCGCTGAAGTACTTGAGGCGAGGTCATTTTACTGGAAAAGACACAAAAACTCGCTGGCAAGTTCGTGAGCCGCCGCGACGTGTACGAACAAGATCCCATAACATTATATATCATTTGCCGGGACCGATTGGCGAAGGCAGATCTTGTTCGTCTAAGTTAGAAGCTTGGAATCTTATTTTTCCGGAAACTTGTTTACTAAAGATAGTCCAGTATACTAACATTTATATAGATGAGCTAAAGTCTAAATTCTCAAGAGAACGCGATTGTAAAAGTACAGATATCGTTGAACTTAGAGCTCTTTTTGGATTACTTTATTTCTGCGGAAGATTGCGAAGTGGTCACCTGAACACAAAAGATCTCTGGGAAAAAGATGGAAGTGGTTCCGACGTCTGTATAGCCAATATGTCACGAGAAATGTTCCATTTCTTACTACGGAGTTTACGGTTTGACAATATTCGTACACGAGGTGAAAGAAGGCAAACAGATAAGCTAGCACCACCTATTCGCGAGATTTTCGAAGAGTTCAATAATAATATAAAAAAATATTATGCTGTCAGCGAAAATGTAACAATCGATGAAAAGTTGGAGAAGACTCGCGGCCGTTGTCCATTTCGGCAATACATGCCCAGCAAACCGGGTAAATATGGTATAAAGATATTTGTGTTGGCTGACGCACGAACCTTCTATACAAATAATATGGAAATTTATGTTGGCAAAAATGATGGGCCTTATGATCACAGTAATTCACCAAGTGAAGTCGTCAAACGCTTAGTAGAACCTATAAAGAATAGTCATCGTAACATATTGATGGACAATTGGTTCACTAGGTTTCCGCTATTACGTGATTTGCTCAATGATTATGGTTTGACGGCATTGGGTACTTTGAGAAAGAATAAACCTGAAATTCCACCCGTATTTACCTCTACCAAAGACCGGGAAGTTCACAGTTCCCTTTTTGGATTTCAAGATGATTGTACTGTTGTGTCTTATGTTCCAAAGAAAAATAAAGTCGTGCTCTTGGCGTCAACTATGCACCATGATGGCAAAAAAGATTCTGGAGAAGAAAAAAAGCCGGAGATGATAATGGACTATAATAGAATAAAATGTGGCGTCGATGTTGTGGATGAGATGTGTGCTACCTACTCAGCAGCACGAGCTACCAAAAGATGGCCATTGGTTTTGTTTTATGGTCTTTTGAACGTCGGCGGCATCAATGCGTGCGTGATAGTGAAGGCAAATAAAGTAAATAGTGGAGCTGATGGCTCAGAGAAGGATCGCTTTGAAAGAACTGGTTTTGGCCCTTGTGATGCCACAGATAAAAAAGAGGTCAACAGTAGCAAATTTGCCAAAAATTATCAAAACAAAAATTTTTTGTATGTATGCTCAATGCTGACTCGAATGATGAAGCCACGCTCACAAGCACACCCTCAGCTTTGCGACCGTCCACATCTGCTTCCCGTTGTGCAGTATGTGAATGGAAGAAGGATCGAAAAGCTAAGACATCTTGTAAATTGTGTTCCAAAAGAATATGCCGTGAGCATACGACCCCAATTTGTGGCGATTGTTATGTCAAAGCAAAATAGTTAGATTAGGTACAAGTTTTTTGAAACATAAGGTTTGACGATTATTTTCTCGATGTTCATTTAATATCAACAGTATTTTATTTTTTGTTGTTTTGGTAGAGTATAAGGTCGATTTATAATTTTTGATCTCAATTTTACGTGATACCTAAGAAAAAATTTTTTTTTTGTTGATTTCTCTAAGACTATGAAGAATTTTTGTTAAATTTTGTATTATTTTAGGATAAGCTATAATTTGAAATAAATAATAATTCAAACTTTTAATTTTCTTTTATTTGTTAGGCATTAGTATTGATAAACTAAATACACCATTAAAGTCTGTAATGCAAACTTATTTTCCAAGATAATGTCATTTAAATTATGTGGTATTTTTTACCCGGTAGCGAGTATTCGTGCATGTAAACACCTGGCGAGTACCGCCGGGTTAAATAACAATATATGTGGTATGTGAGCATCTAGTGTAGGTACTGCGCATGTACCATACAACAATGGTTTAGATGCTCACAGTCGAACCTGTTTGCGAACGTATTCAGTATACCGTTGGAGCTGGCCCGAATTCTGCGCCCCAGGGATGTGCACTATAGTGCACTATACTACTGCTTAGTTTGGGGCTAGATAGCGCTGTGTGAAATGTCCAGCAATATTTATTTATTTATCATCATGCGAGATCTATTGATCTCAGATCGCAGATACACTGATTACATATAAGTAAAAACCAATATTTCCAGCTAAATAAAGCAAGAGAACAAGCAAAGCTAGACGCAATGCTCAAAGCGGAAGTAAAAAAAGAAAACAAGAAAAAAGAGAAGGAGCAAGAATTAAAACAAAAGTGTAATCCATTTTTTGATCCAGGATACAAGGCACAGCAATCTGCATTCATGGGAGACCTTTCTGATGTAAGTAATATGTTTTTTTTTCATGCTATCTCTCTTTCGTACTTATACCTATTATAAATCCGATTATTTCAAGTTTTCTAGTGCATAAGATTGATATCTATCATTCAAATTATTTCGGTACGTAAATATATTTTTGACGTCAACTGGTACGTACACACGGTGTCCCATAAATCACTGTTGTTCTAGAATAAACTTTCAGACCATGGTCTACTAACAGTTTATAGCATCAAACAAGAGAATTAAAAAAATATCTAGATCTTCTCAAATAAGCCTAACATTGTTCAAAAACTAGCCGTGACATAAAGTTCATTGGCACGCTGGCCGTAGCCCGTAGCGTACCTACTATTATTATTTTGTGGCGATACGGCGGCATGTTGTAGGGCGTAACGTTAAAATAGACGTTTTAAGTTCACAACTTTTTATGTTTTACAAAGACTGATTTTTATTTTAATTTGAGTTATAAAACCTTTTCATCCCCCCCCCCCCCCCCCCCCCATCTCGGAAAGAGTATTTTCGCTCTTCGATATCTGAGTGCAAAAGCCGTTTTTATCCGCTAGAGGATAAAGTAAATTGAATTTAGAACATCGTGTGCACGAAGTTTGTGAATTCAAAACATCATTAAACCTATTTACTTCTATATCCATGGTGCCGAATTTATGATACAACCTTTTTTAATTTGTTAAAAACTCAGACTCGGAACCTTCTTGGTGTATTACTTTTTTTTGCATTTAGTCATTTCCTCGCTGAGCTGGGATGAAAGGTTACGTGTTGCACTCGAGTGCAAAGATTTTTTTCACCTCGTGCTCTTTTGATTCCCTCGCTAACGCCCAGGATTCTAATTTTTGAATTCAATTTTAGAATTCGCTTGCTCTGCCATCAAAATTGAGCACGCGGTTAAAAAGCAACTTTGCACTCTTGTATAACTAATAACTATTGTAGACCATGGTCTGAACAACGTTGGTTCTGGGAAAACAGCGATTTAAAGGACACCGTGTATAATACTTATGGTATTATATTAATTATTATGGAATACACTTTTAAATGACTTTATTTTGATACCTCAGTCGATAGGGTTTGATAAATATTGGTTTAGCTGAAAACCGATTCCAATGATACCATATATCATAATAATAATCTATATTTCAGACTCATGAGGTCCATACACATGTACTACACACAATACAATACAATACACATAATTCACAATAAATCACCTTAAGCAGTTAAGGTGGCAATGCCCACCCAACGTCTATACATCTTAGAATGTATAAGCCTTTCTGCCAGACTTCTAATGATAGCGTTATTATAAGTTATATATGATGATATTATTTGTTGAAATCCGTCAAACTGTAACGGTGCACCAAATGAACAGACATACACTCATACATACATACATACCCTCTTTCTAAACATTCGCCTTATTGCGGCGTCTTAAGACAGTGCGTTTTGTATGAAACAGTGGATTTTTATTCATTATTCTATAAATGTGGTTATACAGATTGGTAGATTACAGACATAAAAAACGAGTGTGCTTTAGATCACACGACTGAAGTAAAACTTCTTTTTCAAAATACTAATTTATAAAATTGTTCAATTATAAAATTGTGCACACGCCTGTGGGTCGATCAGTCTATATTCATTCTGGACAGACGCAACTCGCACTGCCACATTAACGTGTAAAAATATACGAAACGTAACTTTCTTATTCTATCTTCACTAACTTATGTCTCCCTCTCAACTTCCGTTCGCACTTTTCGTATGCATTCACCAGCTTACTCCCCAAGTCAAGCGTGCGTAAAGAAGTTTTACTTCAAAAACTTATAACATAAACAAAATATTTATCTTATCTTATCTTCTGAAGGCACTGTTGAAGTATCGTGCAGCCTGGTCGTTGTACGACCGGTTTCCGGCGGAGACATGCGCTGAAACTATTTACGGGTATGTGGTGACATTTTCACATCCATAAAGGTTAACAGTAAATAATGATGTATTTTAAATTGAGTGTTTTGTTGAGTGTATGAGAGTTACATTTTAATTGAGTGATACATGATATGTCTTGTCCTATTATTATATAATTTTTCTAGTAATCAATAATTAAATTGAACTCGTAAAATAAATTCAAATAACTAACAATGAACAAAAACATGGTAGAACAATACTGGAACACGGTAGTATTTGCAGAAGTTATAAACTGCGTCGCGAACACTAAAGCCTCCCTGTGAGTTAAATTATTGCCAATTATTTTTTAAAAATTATACAAGTGATTATGTGTGCGTATGTGTGTATGAGTTTGTGTATGTGGTATGTGCGTGTGTGTTGTGTGTGAACTTGCGTTAGCTTGTGTATGTATGAACTGTAATACTAGTGCTTCGCCCCGAACTGAAATCTCGCGAGAGATCCCAAAACAAACAATATTCTTAGGGCGACTCGCGCAACGATGCCTAAACGTATTTAGTGGCTAAATATGATTTAAGGAGTTGTCAAATCATACAAATACGTAAAATTTAAATATGTTTAGTCGCTAAATACGATGAGGGATCGTTGTGCAAGCCGACCTTAATCTTTGACTAATAAAATAGTAATCATCCAATTTACTTGACCTACAGTTTCATTCAAATTTCAGGTAACGGGAGTTCATGTTAAATTGTTCCTCGTTTTTGAGGTACAAATTGCAGTGATTTTGGATTTCAGACTTTTTGCCTATATTTGTGTTACTAAAGCTACACGCATACCAAATTTCAGCACCGTGGGGTCATTGGTGTACCCTGTGAATTTTGTCAAAGTTCAGTTTTTACTAGGACTAATAACTCAAAAACTATAGAGTTTACAACAAATAAAACCGGCGTCTAAATTTACTAATGAATACCTTTCATCTGACGTTCCATTTGACCAGTTAGCCTGATTTTCATTTTTTTACCCCTCTTGAACCCTAATATCTCAACAACACCTCAACATTTTTAACTCATTTAGTCACATCAAAATTCACTACCTACGTATGTATTTAATTTCACAATGATCGGATCGACGCTTCGAAAGTTATCCTCGGATAAACATACAACGCTGATTTGTCCAAGTTAATTTAGAGATCTCGCTTCGCTCGATCAATAATGATAATCTCATCATCAAGGGTCTCAATAAAGGGACCTAGTAGTTGCATGCCTAGTTAGGTCAGTCAAACTATTTTTTATATTTAACATGTTTTTTCCCACACACGAGCTGACGGGCCTCCTGATGGTTGGTGGTCACCGTCACCTATAAACTCCTGCAGCACTCGTGGTACTGCAGTCGCGTTGCCTAACATATTTATTTATTTCAGACAACAATCGATCCATATAGTGTTAGTAAAGAGGTAAATTTATATGTGTTAGTTAAAAATAAAATAGATACGTTGTTTTTTTAGGTACATGAAGCCAATGATTACTGAAGATCTCATGTGCCAACTCCACAAGGAGTGCAGGAAATACGTGGATGAACTGATGAGGTGAGGGCAAAATTACTTCTACCGATTGTGGTTTTTTAGGTTAGCCTCCGTCAAGTTCAGTCAGTCAGCTATCTGGTTGCCATAGTACAAGCTTTACCTAGTTGGGGGCTAGATAGTAACGTGTGAAATGTCCAACATTACTTATTTATATAACTACTACTACTCCTCTCGGGATATTGAGAGAGTTTTTGCTAAGAAGTTGGTAGGATTTTTTTTTAACTGGTCGATCTTCGTTTGTCTACAATCGCACCTGATGGTAAGCGATGATGTGGAAAGAAGAAGCATGAAGATCTAGAAGAAATCTATTTACTCTTACCGTAAAGAGGCTCGGATTGTATTCTTTAGGAAAAACAGACGACGGTAAAGTGTTCCATATATTAGCTGTACGCGTCAAGAATGTAGAACCATAACGGTGTGTGCGAATGTGTGGTATATCAACTAGGTACGGATGGTACTGTGCCGTGCACCTGATTGTCCTTTGATGAAAGGGAGATGGTGGGATTAGATCGTATAGTTCCTGGGGCTATTCCCTAAAATGTATTCTGTAAAAGATCGACAGGCTTGCAATTTTACTGCGGTGTTCCAGACGGTCTTAGTCTTCGCCATTATCACTTATAAGCCTAAAAGCTCTACGTTCTTTAATAATAGGTTGGGGAAAAAGTCTTTTCGCATTATAGTATGTATGAACTTGTAATAAAATCTCTTTGGCTATACTATTTGTATCTGGCTGGTTTTGGTATCATTCAAAGTTTAAATTTTAAAGAAGATAATTCCAAATTCGAATTAGGAAAATGTGTGATTTTAATTTGTTTTTCGTACTTTAAAGATGATTGAATCTAATGAAAAAATTCGATACATTATAAAATTTTACTACAAAAAGGTAAAAATGCAACGCAAGCCGTTATAAATATTTGCGATGTTTATGGACCTAGTGCAGTGTCTGTGAGAGTAGCACAAATTTGGTTTAAGCGTTTTCAATCCAGAAATTTTGATGTCAAAAATGCACGTCGCTCTGGTCGCCCTATTATGGATAAAATTGATGCCATTTTTGAAAAAGTGGAGCAAGATCTGCATATCAGTAGTTACGACGTAGCTGAAGAACTGGGAATTGACCACAAAACAGTTTTGGCGCATTTGAAAAAAACTGGGTACACAAAAAAAGCGATATTTGGATAAGAGCTCACTGAAAGAACCCTAATGAACTCATAATACTCATTTGTGATTCTTTATTACGACGTAATGAAACCGAACCATTTTTGAAGAAGTGATAACTGGTGATGAAAAGTGGATTACGTACGACAAGAACATGCGAAATAGATCATGTCCAAAGGCCGGTCAGGCTTCACAGACTGTGGCGAAACCCGGGTTAACTCGCAACAAGGCGATGCTGTGTGTGTGGTGGGATTGGAAGGGCATTATTCATTATGAGCTGTTACCACAAGGCAGGACCATCGATTCTGAACTCTACTGCGAACAACTGATGAGATTATAGCAAGAAGTTGATAGAAAGCGGCCGGAATTAATCAACAGAAGGGGTGTGGTTCTTCATCATGATAACGCTAGACCTCAAACATATTTAGCCACTCAGAAAAAATTAAGAGAGTTTGGCTGGGAGGTGTTAATGCATCCGTCGTATAGTCCTGACCTTGCACCTTCAGATTTCCACCTGTTTCGGTCTCTTCAGAATTCTTTAGGCAGTGTCAGGTTAACATCACGAGAAGACTGCCAAAACTACTTGTCGCGGTATTTTGATCAGAAGCCCCAAAATTTATATAGCAATAGGATCATGTCCCTACCTATAAGATGGCAAAAAATTATCAAACAAAATGGTACCTACATACTTTAGTTAAATGTAAATAAACTATATTAAAAAATGATTTGAATTTTCTTAAAAAATGTGAAGAAACTTTTTTCCCAACCTAATATGATTTAGAGAGTTGTCAAATCATACAAATACGTTAAATTTAAACATGTTTAGTCGCTAAATACGTTTAGGGATCGTTGTGCAAGTCAGGCTAAGTGTAAATAGATAAATTAGTATTCTATAAAGGTGGTTAGGGTATGTGTAGTGGGCACGCTCGCGAACATGGAATGCTCCATGTTCGTAGTGGGAGCGCGAACATAATGGATATTCCCTTTATACACGGTGTCCTTTAAATCGCTGTTTTCCCAGAACAAACGTTGTTTAGACCATGGTCTACAAAGGGTTTATAACCTCAAATTAAATAAAAAATGAAATCGGTCATTGAAAAACATAAAATGTTGCAAACATAAAACGTCTATTTTAACGTTACGCCCTACAACATGCCGCCGTATCGCCACAAAAATAATAATAGTAGGTACGCTATAGCTAGCGTGTCAATGAAATTTAAGTCATGGCTAGTATTTGAATAAAGTTAGACTTATTTGAGAAGGTCTAGATTTTGTTTTTTAATTCTCTTATTTGATGCTATAAACTATAGTAGACCATGATGTGAACAATTTGTTCTGGGAAAACAGTGATTTAAAGGACACCGTGTATTTTTAATTTTCAGGCTGGACTTAAAACTCCTGATAAAAATGCATCAGTTGATGTATAAGAATATCGGATGGAAGTACCCGAAGCCAGTGCCGAGGAAACGGCCCATGATACCACCTCTGCCAAAACAGCTCAGTGTCGATACTGCCCTGTTGAAAAGCTTGGAGGTATTTAGGCCGCATTCAAACTAAAAGTATTATCAGCCGCTGACTGTGAGCCCTATTAGGAACAGAACTGTCTCATAGTTGTTTAAATATGCGTATGGCGGGGACACCGGAGGGGAATCGCCCATACAACACGTACTACCAAGATCATTTCTAATTGCAGCATATGTCTACCTTAATAAGGTATTATTTTAATTTGAAAAGTATTTATCTAGGTTCCCAACCATATATTAGATCAAAATACTTACCTTAAATGAAATAGAAGCGTATCGCATTCTGCATGTTTTACGTCATAAAAGACCTGTTTTCAAACTAATTGTTTCGTATTAAAAACAACGACATCTTACGTATCCTAGTCATAGGAACATAGATTATAATTATCGTCTAGTTACAGAATAACAACACAATGAGAAAAATACAACAAGTTTTCAGTCATCATTTTTGGTATTACGGACCACGGTCAAAATCGAATCAAATTTAGAATCGTTCTATTGCTATCACTGTCGCTCTGCGTGGCTAAACTTCGTCACTAAACAGGGATAGCGATATTCAGGCCGAAGTTTTTGACGCGGCCGAATTGAAGTTGCGCTCGGGGTTCGCCGGCTTTTTAACAAGGCGTGGCGTGTTGTCGGATCGGTATGAACACAAGTTTAATATGAAAGGAAAATCATTATCATAATCATTATTCCCCACTCAGAGCTTTTTGTACTAAAGTGAGATGTTGTTGTTATTACGTTTTTTATTTACTTTCTTTCTGTCTTTAAATTGCGTAACGGTCGCTCACAGTCGGCGACTGCTACTACCTACTACTGAATCATAAAAAGGTATGTCTAAAGGCAAAGCCACTCATTTTATTTCATTAGACTTAGACTTCGCTCTATAATTGATCTCACTACATTTTATGGTCAAATAATCTTAAGGCGCACATACCAACTCGAAAAGGGATTGTCACCGTATCAACTCGAGCCGTTCAGTATTCTTTGTATGAAACTCCCTACTGCAACGCACACTAATCGGAATCGTAACGTAATCGCCTCGCCTCGGGACAAGCTGACAACCGCGGTGCGGTGCGCTTACGGCTCGTCGTCCCGGCGCTTACGTCTCTTCTTACCCGAGCGGTGAAACTGGTGCCGCCTAGCCGTCAACCAGCGGGCGGCGAGCCGTAAGCGCGGCGTCGCCTACCCGTACCCAAAAGCTGCCGATTCGCTTTGATTACGTGCTTACGCTAGGTTGACGCCGAGGCGAAAGGCGATACGGTACCGATCCCTTTCCGAGTTGAAATGGCTGCTATTACCTTTAATCGAGATTTGGCATGTTTTTACAGAATGTTTTTGTTGGGATAAACTTTTACTAGTCAATGGATAGTTTAATGCGAGGGCGCAATAAGCTTTTTATAAAAAGTTTTCTTATTGGCCTTTGCCCTGTAGTGGGACAATACAGGTTAATAATAAATTATTTCAATATTGGCGGCAGAAATATATAAAGTAGAACAACTTGGTTAAGTTTAATGCCAATAAAACCCAGGCGTGTCTGTTTTCCGCGAAATGGAGCCAATTTCATCTGGCTCCTACTTTCCGCAATAATAGGTTGGGAAAAAAGTCTTTTCGCATTATAGTATGTATGAACTTGTAATAAAATCTCTTTGGCTATACTATTTGTATCTGGCTGGTTTTGGTATCATTCAAAGTTTAAATTTTAATGAAGATAAATCCAAATTCGAATTAGGAAAATGTGTGATTTTAATTTGTTTTTCGTACTTTAAAGATCTAATGAAGAAATTCGATACATTTTAAAATTTTACTACAAAAAGGTAAAAATGCAACGCAAGCCGTTATAAATATTTGCGATGTTTGTGGACCTAGTGCAGTGTCTGTGAGAGTAGCACAAATTTGGTTTAAGCGTTTTCAATCCGGATATTTTGATGTCAAAGATGCACGTCGCTCTGGTCGCCCTATTACGGATAAAATTGATGCCATTTTTGAAAAAGTTGAGCAAGATCGGCATATCAGTAGTTACGACATAGCTGAAGAACTGGGAACTGACCACAAAACAGTTTTGGCGCTTTTGAAAAAAACTGGGTACACAAAAAAGCTCGATATTTGGGTACCCCACGAGCTCACTAAAAGAAACCTAATGACCGACTCATTTGTATTTCTTTATGACGACGTAATGAAACCGAACCATTTTTGAAAAACCTGATAACCACTGGTCGGAGTAGGTAGAGCTATTTAGGTTCATTGACCGCAAACATTGATGTTAATATGGATATTCCATTAGATTCCGACTAATCCTCCGGCATTTTCCGGATTTATCCAGGATAATTATTTTTATCAATAAGTATAAAAAATGGTTTATGTAAGCCAATAAGCGCCCGAGCGACGTTGTAAATTTTACATTAGCAACACGTTACCGCTTTGTTGAAACTCGTGATATAGCTGCATACGCCGATAACGAAAACAATAGCGGGGTGTTTCTGTCGTAGCGACGCACCTGTTTTGTCTCTTTCTGCACCACTACTATTCAATGGTTTACCGACAGTAACTTATTGTCAAATGTCTCACTCGATTACTTCGGTTCTTAGAGTGCGCTTGTTTGTTTCCTGTTGTGTTTTGTTGTGAGGTGAATTTCTTTTGACCCTGGCTTGTTTAATAGCTTTTTGTTATTTTTCTACTTTTTTTTTCAAATCCCGGGATTTTGGGAATATCCATATTATTCTTACATATGGCAAGTACACAAAATAGCTCACCCTAGTCCGATCACTGCTGATAACTGATAAAAAGTGGATCACGTACGACAAGAACGTGTGAAAAAGATCGTGGTCAAGAGCCGGTCAGGCTTCACAGACTGTGGCGAAACCCGGGTTAACTCGTAACAAGGTGATGCTGTGTGTGTGGTGGGATTGGAAGGGCATTGTTCATTATGAGCTGTTACCACCAGGCAGGACCATCGATTCTGAACTCTACTGCGAACAACTGATGAGATTAAAGCAAGAAGTTGAGAGAAAGCGGCCTGAATTAATCAACAGAAGGGGTGTGGTTTTTCATCATGATAACGCTAGACCTCACACATCTTTAGCAACTCAGCAAAAATTAAGAGAGTTTGGCTGGGAGGTGTTAATGCATCCATTGTATAGTCCTGACCTTGCACCTTCAGATTTCCACCTGTTTCGGTCTCTTCAGAATTATTTAGGCAGTGTCAGGTTAACATCACGAGAGGACTGCTAAAACTACTAGTCGCGGTATTTTGATCAGAAGCCCCAAAATTTCTATAGCAATGGGATCATGTCCCTACCTACAAGATGGAAAAAAGTTATCAAACAAAATGGTACCTACATACTTTAGTTAAATGTAAATAAACTATATTAAAATATGTTTTGAATTTTCTTCAAAAATGCAAAGAAACTTTTTCCCCAACCTAATATATCCGTGCCGATTTCTGACTAGCTCGAGGCAGGCATCAAATTAACACCGACTCTCAATTTCGGCTCCTACATTGAGTCGAAAGCCCAGCTGGCCGCTAAAAAGCTAGGTATACTCGCAAAGGTGAGGCATTACTTCACACCGGGACAGTTGCTCAACTTATACCAAGCAAAAGTCCGATCATGTCTGGAGTATTGTTTTCATCTCTGGGACGGATCAGCGAAATACCAGATAGGGGCTCTAGATTCAATTGAGAGAAGAGCCAAGAAGCCCATTTGCAATGACGAGCTAGCAGATGCAAGGCTCCACAGCCTCGAGCATCGTCGAAAGGTTGCAAACCTCTCGGTTTATTATCGGATAAATTTCGGAGACTGCGGAGCTTTTCAACCTAATCCCGCCATCCTCATTCTATCATCGGACAACCAGACGATCTGCGATGCGCCACCGCTACATGGTAGATATACCTCCCATACGCACAAAGCGGTACTTCATATCATTTATTTTGTTCTCAAACAAAAAAATATTTTGTCGGAACTTTTGTCATTCTACAGTTAGAAAATCTTTTACAGATACGTAATTAATGCGAAAGAACTATTGTTTTGGTTAATATATAATAAAAAATGATAATTAATAACTAGTCAAAAAAAAAATTTAAATATTTTATGATATAACATGTCAACGAAAAATGATACTAATAAAAAATTACTTATCAACGGAAAATAATAATAATAATTAATAACATGTCAAGTAAATTCTTAATACTAAATGGTATCTTTATTATGCACACGGCCAAGGAGTGGAACGCCTTACCTGAGTTTGTATTTCCTGATAACTACAACCTAGGGGTCTTCAAGTCGCGAGTGAATAGGTTTCTTCTAGGCAAGCGTGTACCATCGTAGACTGCATCATCGCGCGCCATCAGGCGAGATCGTGCTCAAACGCTGACCTATAATTTATAAAAAGAAACATAAAAACAAATCGAAATTTGAATTTAAAGTCACTCGTGCGTGATATGGGAGTGATATGGGACCATATGGGACTCGTGCAAAAAACATTTTAAAGCACTAAAAATAATGACGTTTTCTGTACTGTAAATAAGTGAGGTCGCTGTTTTTGTAAAAAGTAATCATGAACTTTTTGAGGCGTTTGCAGTTGGAAGACGCCTAGAGGGCAACTTGCGAAATGTGTCCTGTCGGAAACAGCTACTCCGTAATTGCATGCTCTGTATGGCGCCCATCTATATCTATACATCTACACTAATATTATAAAGAGGAAAGATTTGCATTTTTGTGTGTATGTTTGTAATAAGCAAACTCAAAAACTACTGTGCCGATTTCAAAAATTATTTCACCACTGGACAGCTACATTCACCTTGAGTGACATAGGGTATTATTATTGCTAGAATAGATTAGGAATCTTTACTAAAAATTTAGTAACGTAACCCAAGGTGTAAAAAAGTGCCCTAAAACGTCTTTCGTCGCATGCGCTGCGGAAACTATTGATGATAGAACAAAAGTATGTTCTACAATATTAAAAAACATATTATCATATATATCTACAAAAATAATATTACGAAGAGGAAAGATTTGTTTATTTGTTTGTTTGCATTGAATCGAAACTACAGGACCGATTTAAAAAAATATTTCACCTTTGGGAAGCTACACTATCCCCGGGTGGCATAGGCTACTTTTTACCCAACTGCGCAGAAGTAGGGTAATATTTTTATTGAAAAACTACGCGTGCGAAGCTGCTGATTGGTCAGCTAGTCATTTATATTAAGAAGGTACGCTATAGATGTTCGCAGATTGTCAAATTTACACATATTCAAGAATAAACATAATGACATTTTAGATAACGAAGCATGTTATAATGTTTTTGAGTTTTAGGTGACCAAAATATTAATAAGGATTATTAATTTTCACATTAAATTGACATGAAACCTAATTAAAATCATAATTACTATTTTTGACATTATATTATCCTAATTATTATTTCTTGGCATTTTGTTTTTCTGAATTTAAGTAATTGTGTAATTTTAATGTTTTTGTGTGTAATGTGTATTATTTCTTATTAAGTACACACGGCTACACATCAAGCTATAATTTCCAGTATAAGCTGACCTCTCATTCTACGAAAAGCCTACACAATGCGAGGTCAGCTTATACTGGAAATGTATAGCTTGATGTGTAGCCGTGTGCACCGCAATTTTGCCGCAAGGCAAAATCTAGCGCTTATATAAAACTCCTACCACCAACACTGTACCTAGATTTACAAGGAATAAATTAATTATGAATTATGAATCTCGCTGAATTCATGGCGTGCCACTTAGTGTGTCCAAGAAGGAAACAGTGAGAAATCCTATCCTTTTTTCAGGAGGTTTTCGATCTTGGTATCATATCAAGACCAAAGTCAAAGATCAAGGATATATTCGGTGATCTGAACTACGCAGCTTACGATCTCAATATTAGAGATCCTAATGCGAAGTAAGTACCTTTTTTGACAGCCTCCAAAAATATAAGAAGGTTCACAATTTCAGGTAGTCTACGCAGAACTGCGGTAGAGTTCTCATGCTATGTACACATATTACCCGTGCGCGATAAGTTGGGACCTGAGCGCGGTGACGTCATATTGGCGTGTTTGTACGGCCCGCAAAAAAGCGAACATAACAAGCAGCCGCCCGCGGCTTCGTCTTTGTTTTTTTAACATAATTTATTATGTTACTCAGGGAGGACGCTGCTTTTTATCTAATCTTTTTTACACTTTTTGAATAAAATAAAAATACAATGTTTAAGTTTATCCATTTATTTTATCTATTATTTACATTATCTCATCTTCGTCACTACTTAGTGGATTTATGCCTTCTAGAGGTTGTTCTTCGTCCTCAGTCTCACTATAATCACTTGACGAAGAGGTATCCGATAAATTTACAATTAATTGCGATTAATTCGTCTCTTGTAAGAGGTCATCGTTCCAATACTTTTGTCGAAGCCTGTCCACATGGTGAACTTCACAACAAAACAATAACACAAACGAAAACTAAAAGAATTCCAGAGCGCGTCGTTACGTGACGTAGGCCAGTACGAGACTAAAAACCCTAGTAAAAAATAGTGATGCGAACGGTACAATACGGGCGCCATCGGGGAAGCGGTCGGGGAGTCGCATTCCTAGCAGGTCCCAAGTTATCGCGCACGAGTTGGGATACAATCTAGATCTAAGAGTCGATAACTATAGTTTGTATATGATTGGTTGTATTCTGTTTTGAATGCCTTAATAATAAAATAAATAAAGGAGATCGGACATTTTTGTATGGACTTTGGTCCAAGTGGCGTCGGATGATGAGGACTGCTTTATTTACTTGATAATTTAATATTATAACGCTTACTATACCCGAAAATAAATCGACACATGGAGAAAAAAGTAATTGACACATAGGTATATCACCCATTATTATATTAAGGAGTTATTGTAATATATTTTTTTTTCTATTTATATGCAGATTTTTAGAAAAAAACGATATATATTACAGGTATTCGTTAGAGCACAAATAACAACATAACATAACCCCCGAAGGCTTAAGAGGTATACCTATTATAGTAATAATTATGTGTTTTATATATAATGAAGGTTAAAATAAAAGAAACATTAACGATTAATATGTATTTATTATATTAAAATGTGGTTCAAAAATTCTGCAGGATGGCGTATTTGGTCTTGGTAGCGAGCCCACCCTAAATACCATACTATGGTCATAATATGGGCACAAACCCCTAAAGTCCTCTTCCCCGTTATACAGCTACAATAATAATGCCGTATGGAATCCAATCCTGCAGCTTCTTCTCCATACATTATGTATGTGTAATAGGTTCTCGACCTGGTGTGGCGTGACTGTATCCGCCCTCGTAACAGTGTTAAGTTTGGTTCCGTAATATTATGTCGCTCCAATCCTGCGGGGGGTGCACCGTCACGATAAATATCTATACTGTATATACCACCACGGACGTGCTCACTATAGTAGCTACGCGCTAGCTTTAGTTGATAAGTTCCGAGGGCGAATATTATTAAATCTTCTTCTGACAACCGTGGGAACCCTCTCAATTCTGGAAGATCCCCAGAAATCGCTGTGAAAGCTGCACGCCGTCGGTTCATATTACTAGCCGTTATATATTCTGCTAGATTATTAGGCATATTCATACGCTGGTTAATGATTTCAATAAACCGGTCAGCATATACGCTGTCATGCACTGGCATGTGGAAAGCATTCAACAACGCAGCAGCTATTCTAAAATTCGGGAATAGGTGTTTCAGGGCAACGTTGACATATTCTTGCCTTAGTAGTTTAAAGTCACGCTTGATGCGTCCGAAAACAATCTCCACAACCCAGCGGACCATGGTTACTTTTCTGGACTTATTAGCCTGCATGGTGGTTAGTTGAGTTTCTCCGGGATGTAAAGACTCAGGCGTATGAGTTATGTAGCCGAAACTTCTAAAATATGGCAAGGCGTCCCTAAATCCTTTATCCAAAATAAAAATGTCACCGGGTCGAAAAAAGTAATGGAATACGTCTTGTTCATCGTGAATAACATCTTGCATTATATTTGCATCTGATTTGGTCGCTTTATATGGCCCGTAAATATCTATTATGTATCCATCCGAACATGTCAGTACCAGTGGTTTTATTAAATTCCTGTACTTATGAGGGCTATATGTATCCCTCTGAAATAAAAAATTCGCGCTTTTTTGGATATTTTGGTAAGTACCATCAATAATGGTGATAGCAGGCATTTTGTTTTCGGGTTCATTTGGGTTGCCGAACAATGCAGCAGGTATTACTAGATTCCTGTTTACTGCTTGTTGTCTGGTTAAATGGTCAAAACCCAAATGTTGAGGCACAAAGTCTTCTAATAGACACTCTTGTGCCAAATGTACAAGCCTCTCAAAGTGTCTTCGGCTTATGCCATACAGAGTCGCTAGCCTGTCGTCCGATTCTCCACTTCTGAGTTTTGATAGGTACATTCCTAATATTTTCTTTGGCTGGGTACTCCTTCTACTGAAAGATGGTGTTTCAGCTAGAATAATGTTGAATTCTTCGAGAGTTCGCCCAGTCCAGTAATGCAATTCGTCTGCTGACATATTTTCAACATGTTCAAAATCCATGTGTGTTGTATTTGTTATGACATTTTTTAAAATGGAAATGATGTCCATTATATGTGCACTCGAAAATTCATGCGATATGTTTGGGGCTTCAAATAACTCCTCCCAATTATTTGATTGCATATGTTCGTCACATACTCTAGCACTTGGTGGCACATAATAGTTTGCGTTAATCAAAAAATCGGCCTTTACTCTCTCAGGTATCCGGCGTCGCGATATCATACGGCAGCCATAAAAAATACATGCATTTGCTGTATTTGGAGCACGAGATAATTCCGACAGATTCAATGACTGAAGTAAATCAGGTTGCTGTAGTTGCTGTACTTCGTCCTGATCTATATTTCCAAATGCATCTTCTCGTGGTGTTGAAGGTCCTGGCAAAGGATCTTGCATAGCACCCTGACCCTGAGCCCTTTGACTCCTTAACCAGAATGGACGACAGACGTATTCTCTGCCGTTGAATATAACCTACAACAAAAAAACAAAAAAGTTGTAATGACTTTTATAGATTTTTTCTATTACCATGTGAACTCCCAACCTACCAAGTAAGTAGGCATTATTACTAAACTAAACCGTTAACATTGTAAAAATCAATAATTGTCAAGCTGTAAATATCTTACTCACGGATCTTTGTAACGCTAAAGACAAGGATTTTTTGTCAATAATGAATATGAGTACTTGGATGTGAGAAACAACTCTTTCACTATAATAATACTCTTTCTTATACATATACCTAATAAATAGCTCTTCCATAATAATAACCAGCTCTTTAAATAACTTTTTCACGGTAACTATAGAAAATGCTGCTTAGTTTGGTATTATCTATTGCACCAACAATCAACAGCAATATGGCTTAAAAGGTACATACCTGACGCGGTGCAATTGATGCGAGTATATGTGCTGAGATGGCTGGGTTTGACTCGAACAGATTTCGGGTAACATTTTGCCTTTCTCTTCGTAACACTGAACGATTACACACTAAACACACAATGCCAGCACTAGGCAACATCTTAAAAGTCCAATCCAAAAGCAATATCACAAGTCCGTTTCAACGTGCCAAATCGAGTAAGTAAATCAAAATATATCCAAAAAGAAAGCCGGTAAGAACAAAATAAAGAAACCAAACGATGTCCTTGAATAATAGCGAATGACTCACTGACCAGTGAACAATACGCGCGGCGCAGGAGCATCACCCCCCCGCCACCCCGAGGGGTACCGGGCGTATACGGGCGGTGGGGGATAAGTGCGAGTACTCGGCAAATAAGTTTTGGCCGAACAAAAGGTAGCTTTTTCAATTGTTCGTCTATAATAGGTACCAGTTTTCTGGACTGTATAACTTTTTTCTCCGTGGGCCGATTTTATGGTGTCCATAGTAAAAAAATATCCTACATTCACGAACTATTATATGGACTAGGTTTCATCAGCCGACGCCATTTGGACCACTTCCGCCCGTTCTCCTTTGGTAGTTTCCTCAGAACTGCAACTGAAAGAGTTTGGTTTTTAAATCTAACTAACTGGAAGAATATGTCAACCAAGTAAACGAAATTGCGTATTTGCCTTTCCTGAGACGTTTTCGGCTTTCTGTTTTATAGAGTTGGTTAAGATGTTGTTAAAAAGTTACTTGTTTGATGTGAAACATCTATTGGCACGCCTTGGGGGTAATACCGTCACGCTCTGACGGCATACGTCCAATAAGTTAGGAGACAAAACGGGTATTTTCGCGCGCAGATTTATATCAAAATCATAATTGACAAATCATAAGACTGAGTCTGTCGTGACCACGGCCGATGTAACTTGGGCCGATGTAACCGAAACGTCGAAGTTATTCAAAATTATGATTTTGATATAAATCTGTCCGCGAAAATACCCGTTTTGTCTTAAAAACATGAGTATAGTTCGCGAAAATTTCAAAAGTTTAAGAGATAAGATGTAAGTAAGATTATAATACAATACAATAATTTATTTATTCAGATACAAACAAAAAAATACAATGGTTTACTAAGTATAATATAATTCAGTATTGAAAACATAGGTACCCAAACTAGGATGGACCTGTATGATGGCATACCTATACCTCCCTCCGGACGATGGTTCTTAATGAAATATTCAGTGAATGTGTAAATGTGAGAGTATGTTGGTGTGTGTGATTTGAGTGTGTGTGTGTATGTCCGTGTCCATTCGAGGGTATGTGGTAAGTGTTGTGTGTGTGGTTTGAGTGTGTGTGAGTGTGAGAGAGAGGGTGTGGTGTGAGTGTGTGTGAGGGTGTCAGTTTGTGCATGAAGAAAAGTGTTTCTTTAAAACTTTCTCTCTCTACAGAGGAACGTGCTTGTGAAGAGAACTTTTCTCTCAACACGACTCGTAAAGAAGGTCTCTTTGTCGTTATAATTCCTCTTAAAATAGATCCTCATTTTCTGGGCGATTCGTTCGAAACGGCTAAACGTTGCTTTTTATCATTTGAGCGAAATTTCGAACGAGAGCCAACATGCAAGGATAAATACCTAGATTTAACCCGTGAGAAGGCGCGCTATGAGCAATTTGCTCACACTAAAATTGATTGCAAAAGTTTTTGGTGATCCTGACTTCATAGCTTCCCGAGCACCTAGATACCTTCCTAACTATTCAGCTCCTGTTCCTCGCGCAACTCACGCGCTGCTCCATCCCACTGCGACTGCGCAGTAAAGCACTTGTGGAGGCCCTGCACCGTCGCGCGGCAATTTGCTCATCGCGCGCCCATCCACGTAAGTATTTTTCCTCGTATAAAAACCAAATTATTTCGTTTTATTTGTGTATTAAGTTGTTTTTCTTTTGTTAAATTGTATTAAATTGGTTATTTATTACATAAGTACTCTAAAGTCCTATTTTAATGCTAGTATTTTTTTGTTTTCAGCTACAACATTATGTGCGATATGTCCTAGATGTATGAATAAACGGTCAAAAAAAAAGCATGCACTTTGAGCAAGCAATTACTGTGCACCGAGCACATAATATACATGTGTTCATTGTGTTTCAAGAGGCACACTAATCCTTATTTTATAGAAGAGTGAAATTTTTAAGTTTTATTTGCGTAATTTTATTTATTGTGATTTTTTAATACTACCAAAGACGCGAAAGATCCGATATTATTTAATTTGTTATTTGCGGTAGAAGTTGTATTTTTATTTCCTAACTTTAATTAAAACTATTGTTTTCGTAATAAAAAAATATTGTTTTATTCATTATGATCCCATTTATAGCCAAACATACCAAAAATGCAGAAATTTAAGCATTTAAAATTAGTGTGAGCAATTTGCTAACGCGCGCTTATCCGTGTAACAACATACGGCGCGCCTTCTCACGGGTTAATGAGAGAGTAAAAGCGGTTAGGTCGCATGACTAAACTTCAACTGCTACCTTCCCCACAATAGCGTATTTCGGGAGTCGAGTATAACTACAAAGTTACGTACAGTCTTCGACGCTTCAGCCGTCACCACATCAAGAATTTCATTGAATGACATTCAAATGGTCGGCCTTTCTGTCTAAGACGATCTTTTATCGATCCTCCTCAGATTCCGTCAACTTAAATATGTAGTTTCTGCTGACGTTGAAAATACGTGCAGGGGATATGTTATGATAGCCAACCGTAAAGGTAGAGGTTGCCAGCAGATTAAGTTAACCAAGGATTTAAAGGACGAACAAACCGTCTCGTCACCAAAGGAATATGTTGGGTTCCCTCAGTTGGTTTTGTAAATAAAAGCAGTGGACTGTAATTTGTCGCTAGTATATTCGCCGACCCATCACTCATTATTCGAATCGACGGAAGCTAGGCGCGCGTTCCTTGACGTCCAATATACTAGCGATAAATTACAGTCCACTGCTTTTATTTACAAAACCAACTGAGGAAACCCAACAACAACAAATGAGTCTCATGTCAGTATTTTTTTTAAGCTTTGATTTTCTTGTCCCATCGGAGATGACTTGTAGGTCATTAAAGTTCTTCCTTCGAAAAACCCCTCCTCATTCCTCCAGTCGCTATGGCGGTTCCTTCACTGTCCATGGAGTCAACCTGTGGAATTCTCTACCACACTCTATCCGCGCAAGTCCATCACTTAGCACTTTTCAGCTTAGAGTCAAAGAGCAATTACCTGTCCTTGTAAGCTTTTAGGTTATTATGTATAAGTAGGTATATTATTTATATTTTGTATAATGTATTATGTTTATCTCTAATGTAGGTATAGTATATAGGTATTATTTTTTATTTAGTATGGATAAATGTTGTATTTATTTTAGTATATATTATAAATTAGTATTTTACTCCAATGTCCTTCTCTGTGCACGTATCCACCACTATAATCAAATATCTCTATCTTCAAAGGTTCGCTGGAAAAAAGCTCTTATTAGGGTTAAGCTCGCCTTTATACATGTCTATTTTGTAAGCTATTTTTGTCTGTAAATCAATTTGTGTACAATAATGAATAATGAATATTTTGCCACGCCACCGATCGACAGCTCGGCGCTGTTTTTCTGCCGAAACCGTCATTATGCAAGTCATTAGACCTGTAAGGATTCTATTATAGTGTGACCATTAGTGCTGTGCACTCCCTGAGGTATGCGCGGCGAGGTGGGAGGCAAAGAAAAAACTGCATGAGTTCACATGAGATCAAAACATGTCGGACATATCTTACGATATCAGTTTGCATTTCTAAGGCAAGACTTGTGGCGGGACGATGGTCGGAGGCTATCTATCTGTAGTATATTATACTTACTTAGTTGATTAAAATGTAACTTAAATATACTCATATTTTATTAAAAATATGCAGGTGATAAATAAGAACTAAACTTATAATTCAAAGGACTTGTTTTATTGAACATTTTTTATATTTACAAACAATTATATATTCTAACGAAAGTTATTCTGACATAGATTCTGTTTCAAATTCATCTTCCATTTCATATCACGAGATAACGCACGACCCATCTTTGAATATTTATCTAATGTGCGTCTGACATAGACAGTCCGATACAAATAACACTACCTGCCGCCACGAGCGTTGACGGCGAACTGACAGAGCGCAGCAGCCGATTCTCCCCCCCGTCTCGCCGCGCGCATACCTCAGGGAGTGCACAGCACTAATGGTCACACTATAAAGCAATGCTGTATAATGGAGACATTAACCGCCCAATGCCATTCTAACAAAACCAATTACTTATTTATGACAGGTTTCCTCCACCTGCCTATGGAGATGTGAGACGTCGCCTGCTGCTATCATGCGTGTTCGGCTCGGGAATCGGACCCGGGGCGAAGCGGAACAAAGCCGTGCTTCTGGTGGGTCCGCCGAGAAACGGCAAGTCCTTTCTAGTTGACTGCGTTGCTGGAGAGATGAGTGAGTCATTTTTAAAGAAGATTGGCGAAATTGGACCGTTACAATTTATTGAACCGCTCGTGATAAGAATCATTCACAATGTTGATCCTTAATGTACCTACTACGTGTTTTGTTATGTACTACATTAATTTAAAACACACATCCGGCATCGTATAAACTGATTTTAGAGGTTGGTTTAATACCGTTAGCTTGAATATTTATCCAGTAATCGATATATTTCCAATAAATTGCGCGCCTTTGCGACAGGTTATACTGACATGATGAATGAAGTTGATTTGTTTACCTTTTAATATAGGCTGTTTCATTGATATTTTAGGTCTTGATAGAAGGATTGAAGGTTGTTTGAAAACATTAAATTTCTACGGAAATGAATTTGAAAAAAAAATCATAGTTTACAATAATGCTAGTCATTAGTCCTACCCGTGTTTCCAATTAATGTCGTACATAGCAAAAACTTCGGTGTAGATATCTTTTCGTCCCCAGATGGCGTGAAAATTGACATTTCTCCTGAAGTCCTTAGCGCTGTTTGTAATCGTCCCGTTAAAGTCCTCAAAAAGGTGTTCACAGCGGCCAAGTTGTTCCAGCCAACAGTTATCTACTGTCGGGATATTGAGAGGGTTTTCGCTAAGAAGGTAGGATTTCTTCTTTAAACAGGATATAGCTTCGTTTGACCACAATCTCATCTTATGGTAACGTGGTCTGAGATGAAGCACGAAGATCTAGAAGAAACCTATTCACTCTTACCTGAAAGGGTCTCGGATTGTATTCTTTACGAACAACAGACGACGGTAAAGTATACCATACCAAAATCAAAATCTTTTTATTCATTATAACCACAAGAATCACCTTGAAACATCAATTGTCCTGCCTGTTCCTCCGTGACCAAGCCAGGAAAGAGAAGCAAGAACAAGGCTGGCTGTTTTTCTTAATGATCCTTTTAGAATACATACAATAAAGAAAATAAATTAGGTCTAAATTGTAACATTTTTTAACGAGTTGCAGCAATTTCCATCCCAAGCTTCTCTATCATCTAAATTATCCAATTTGCTATAGTAGGCTTTTTTATTTAAATACGATTTTGTTTTAATACGTTTTTAAATTTGTTAATTGTCAATTTTTGTACATCACTTGGGAGTATGTTATAAAAGCGTACACCTTGCCCTTTAAACGATTTACGAACTTAATGGAGTTTACACAAGTGGCAACAGCGAATTTAAAATTATTTCTAATATTAAAATTAAGATTAACGTTATGTTTCTTAAACAAATTAATATTTTTATGAACATACATACTCAGCCTCCGTTAAGTTCAGTCAGTCAGTTATCTGGTTGCCATAGTACAAGCTTTACCTAGTTGGGGGCTAGATAGTACTGTGTGAAATGTCCAACATTATTTATTTATATAACTACTACTACTCGGGATATTGAGAGAGTTTTTGCTAAGAAGGTAGGATTTTTTTTTAAACTGGTAGATTTTCGTTTGACCACAATCTCACATGATGGTAAGCGATGATGTGGTTTAAGATGAAACACGAAGATCTAGAAGAAACCTATTTACACTTACCTGAAAGAGGCTCGGATTGTATTCTTTAGGAAAAACAGACGACGGTAAAGTGCTCCATACCTTAGCTGTACGCATCAAGAACGTAGAACCAAACACGGTGTGTGCGAATGGATGGTATATTGCCTAGGTACGGATGGTACTGAGCCGTGCGCCTGCTTGTCCTTCGATTGAAAGAAGATGGCGGGATCAGATCGTATAGTTCCTGAGCACATTCCCCAAAATGTATTCTGTAAAAGATCGATTGGGACGTGCAAAATCGTGTTAGCAGTGGCGGCGTTAGGCGTCATTTTTGCGAGATCTTCTTAGCAAAAGACCGTCGGCGGTCGCCAACATCGCCGGCCTTTTGCTAATGAGATCTCGTAAAAATGTTTTACTTAAATTTGTAATTATTTCCTTACGCCTTATTAGTATTTATCCAGAGTCGCAGGGTCGTCTGGCAACACTGAGAATGTTGTAAAAATCCCTAGTGAAAATTCAGATAATTAAATTTAAGGTTTTCTTTTTGACTGGTAAACGGGCGGGGCCACCCAAAGTTTCGTTATTGTATAAGTACTAGCTGACCCGCCCTGATGAAAAACATTACCCTCCTTTTGTGCACTCCGGTAAAAAGTAGCCTATCCCCTTCCCCAGGATATAATCTATCTGCTGGCCTAATTTCATTACTATCCGTTCAGCCGTTTGGTTATGAAAAGGTTACAAATAAACTAACAAACAAACAGTTACTTTTGCGGTTACTATGTATGTATTACACATATAAGTTTTTCTCTTGAATCACTCTATCTATTGATCTAACTGTTGCCGTTTGAAAACACACGGCCTTATAGTAAATGTATGTATCGCTAAATCGGCGCCGTCATCTCGTTCTCGGTGACGTCCCGGTGACGGCGGCGGTGGACAAGCGGCCTATAGTAAATGTATGTATCGCTAAATCGGCGCCGTCATCTCGTTCTCGGTGACGTCCCGGTGACGGCGGCGGTGGACAAGCGGCCTATAGTAAATGTATGTATCGCTAAATCGGCGCCGTCATCTCGTTCTCGGTGACGTCCCGGTGACGGTAGCGATGGACAAATGGCTTAATGGTTACAGTTCTATTGGCTTACAGGTCCCACCTCAAGATAAATGGTTAAAGGCGAAAACTATAAAAGCGCAAATCGCAAACTTGTTGAAAATGATGATAAGCACAGATAAAGTAATATTCATTGGTAAGTCTTTATTTTCATTGCATTTCAAATTATAATCTCCAATTTTCCTAGTATCAGTTGGAAACTTTAATCTCGAAATAGCTGACCAACTATACCTGGTCAAATAGTCGATGATCCAAACTCGGCAGCGTTCGGGAAACTTTGCGACGTCTTCTCTACAAATACCTGTCATATATAATAGAATTAATATAAACCCTAATATCTATCCTTCAACATACAAAAAATGTAACGACAATGTTAAAAAAATCCTATCTACACTTACATACAAAGAAACCGAAGATATCATACAAGTCATCGCCTTATTCAAGTCGAACGAGCGCAACGCTCCGTACCCAAAGTCATGCTTATGAAACCTTATAGATATCCAACTACAGAATTGTACAAAGAAAGTGGTGTTCTAAGTGTCCGGCAACTTTTTATCTTAAAAACATCGGTATCAGCGCATAAGCATTTAATTTCATCAGAAAATTACTTGGATCTGATAAGCAAACGAGTCTTTAAAATTCCTACCTACCCCGCCAATCAATACATCCTTTGCGCAACGTTTTGGTCAGAATGTAAGAGCATGCGTTTATAATAATGTTCTAAAATTTTGCGATCTAAAAAATAAATCTGTAAGACAAGCAAAACAATTAATACAAAAGTGGCTAACTACTCTGACGTTTGATGATACTGAGACTATTCTGAGTGTTACAACCTAAAAGTCCCAAATACACTCAGCGGCACAATTAACCGCCCACCTTGATTTTTTACAATATTGGTTAAAAAAAAATGTGGCCTTGTGAATGTAATTTTATAACGTAGGTATATTGAAGTAAAATTAAAGATAATATTGTTTTTAATTATTACGTTTATTTATAAAAAAGTCTGAAAAACACTTTGACCGTAAATTAACAAATGTGAGGAAATGGCTTGAAATAAAAAATCTGCTGAATAAATGAATTCTAATAGTGCGTATTTCCACATCTAGCCCTCATGACTTCCATCAAACGGTTTGGCATGCTGTCGATGACATCTTTGATCTGTTGTTGTGGAATGTTCTGCCACTCCTCAATCACGGATTGTTTTAATTCATCTATGGTGGTTGGAGCTGGTATGCGGCTTCGAATACGTCTTTTTAAATTGTCCCATATGTGTTCAATAGGATTTATATCTGTGCTTCGGGATGGCCATGTTAATTTTCGAATGCCGACGGTATCCAGGTACGCGGTAACAACTCTAGCAACGTGGGGGCGAGCGTTGTCCTGCATTAATAAAAAATCTTCGGCAATAAATGGAGCAAATGGCATTACATGAGGTTCCAACCCTTCTGTTACATACCTCTGAGCATTTACTCCACCTCTTTCGAAGATAACCAAGTCGGTGCGTGTTTCGTAAGTAATGCCGCCCCATATCATGATAGAGCCACCTTGGTAACCTACTGTTTCCACAACAGTACATGGTGCAAACCTTTCATTCTTGCGTCTATATACACGCTGGCGACCGTCAGGACCGTGCAAGCATATTCTTGTCTCGTCAGTAAACATAACATTCTTCCATTGTTCCATATTCCATTCGGCGTGCTCTCGGGAAAAACGAAGTCTTTCTCTCCGGTGGCCTACGAGCAATTGTGGCACTCGAGATGGTCGAAAAGCTCCAAGGGCATTCTTTCCTAGTCTTCTTCTCACTGTTCTTTCACTCACTTGAACATTGCGAACCTCACGAAGTTGGTTTCGTGCCTCAACAGCTGTAGTGAACCGATTTCTTAGAACATTGGTCACAAGAAATCGGTCGTCACGAGCGGAGGTGCATCTTTTTCGGCCCTGTCCTGGTCTTCGCTCATAAGAGCCAGTTTCCCGAAACCGTTTCACTGCATCCCTTAAGGTGGTACGTGCGTCACCAAGCTTCCGCGCCACGTAACGCTGACTAAACCCTTCGTCGATAAGAGCGACGGCTCTCGCCACTGAATTAGCATCAAATGGCATGTTTGTGATGTCCAAACACTAGCTTTAAGTTACGAAACCAAAACAAACTCAAATGGTTTACTTTTAATGCCACTGAAGCAATGTAAGCAGTATGGCAACGATAACGATAATGAGACGAAGTTCGATATTTATCCTATTCACAACTTATGCGTAAAAAAACAAAGTTAAGTGGGTAGTTTGTAATTTTTTCGTCACTACATTTCTTTCACACTTGACTTATTTATGCCCAATAACTTACAACTGCGATAACATCAAAATTTGCCACTTTAAAAGGGTGGGCGGTTAATTGTGCCACTAAGTGTATTTATCCAATGCATTTACATTATATTACTTATATATATTTAAATATATTATATACATATTTTTATTCAATTCTTTATTAGAAGTTGTATATATATTTATTTATGAATGAATGAATGAAATACTCTTTATTGCACACCAAATAAAAATACAATAATGGAAATAAACAATAAATAAAGGTACAATGGGCGGTCTTATCGCTAAAAGCGATCTCTTCCAGACAACCTTTGGATGGACAGGATAAACAAAATCAAAAGACGGCGGTGTAAGAGTACCTACAGACATAAACAGAACCCACAAAATAAAATATACCTATTAATTATACTAATAAACATAAACTTAAATACATACAAATAATATAAGAATAAATAAACTACACTACATAAAGAGGATAAATAACATAAACATTAACTAGCAGTTACGAGACAACGAAAGGAAATGGTTGTATACCTTGACTTTGAAAATAGGAAGAGATTGGGACGACCTTACAGACAAAGGTAAGGCGTTCCACAGTCGCACAGCTTGTACTGTAAAGGAGTCACCATAAAATTGTGAACTATGGATGGGAGTTCGAAGCTGTAGAGCTTCGGAAGAACGAAGGGTTTGAGAGTGTCCCTGATACAGAAACTCGAAACGCTCCTTTAGATAAGAAGGTGAAGTGGGATTATAGAGAATGTTATAAAGAAGTGATACAATATGTGCATTCCGGCGAAGACGTATAGGGAGCCACTTGAGTTTTGCGCGGAATTCTGAGACATGGTCATACTTGCGCAAGCCGAATATGAACCGAATACAAAGGTTTTGAAGGCGCTCAAGTTTACTCATTTGGACTTCGGAAATGTCGAGGTAGCTGGCGTCGGCGTAATCTAAGATAGGGAGTAGAAGGGATTGTGCAAGCGTAATTTTGGTGGCGGTCGGTAAAAAGTTACGAAGTCTACGCAACGAAGCTGAAGAAGCAAACACTTTGCGGCTGATCTCAGCAATACACGGCACCCATGATAGTTTGGTGTCCATGATAATTCCCAACTTTTTCACCGTCTGACTGATAGCTATTTGTGTTCCATTAAAAAGTACAGGTGGGAGTTGTGCAAAATCTAGCCTAGGAATCATTTTGTGACTACCGATTATGATCACTTGTGTCTTATTTATGCATTATACATTTAGGTTATATTAGTATATAGGTTTTCAATTGTTATTTTAAACTGTTTTATATATATATTTCAAACATTATTAATTTAATTTATTAGTCCGAGGTGTAAACAACTGAATGATCTATATAAGAATTTCAAGGTCTTCACGATACAGGCTTGGCCTAGTGTGAAGACCACCGACTAAACCGTTTAGTTATTAAGCTCTCTCAACAATAAGTTAATTTAAAAATTATCTATTTTAAACATATTAGTCATAAGGTGTGATTTTTGTTGCTAAATAAAATATTTTTCTTTTTCTTTTAAGAAAAACAATAAACTTCCCTCTATATCACTAGATCGCTGTTTTAGGCTCGCAAGTACACCCTTACCCACCAGACATATATACCCTTCACAAATACCCGCCCTTACACATACAGACTACCACAAACTCACACACCTTCGAACCCTCATACAGACCACCGAATACACACAACTACACACATCCACACCCGGAACATCAAACTCATTTAGTTGTATGTATGGGCGCTGGAAACTGCGACACAGTATTTTACTATAGTCTAACTTTTTATTAGCTGCAGTAAAATGACGTTTTGTGGGTTGCCGGTTTTTGAAGAAAAATAAATAGGGATGTAGCTAAATGAGTGAATCATAAATGAATAATCAGTTTGGTTTTTTTTTTTGAGATTTAATATTAAGTTGTAATGTATTTTTTTAACCTATTATTATTACTATACTAGAGGATTGATCTTTTTTAGTGGAAGTATAGGGAGGTACATTCAAAATGAAACAAAAACGCCATAATAATGTTATTTAATTATTTTTTGTGAACTGAATCACATCCCTATTGAGATTAGGTTGGCAACATTATTTTACGGAATGACATTTAGAAACGTCATTTTACTGCAGCTAATAAAAAGTTAGACTATAATGAATTTTCCCGTGTTCACATTGTTTTAGTTACATGTATAAAGTTCACTGAAATAAACTAGTGGTTCGCCCCGAACTGAGATCTCGCGAGTCTACCAAAACATAAAAAAAAAAATATTCTTAGGGCGACTCGCGCAACGATGTCTAATCGTATTTAGTGGCTAAATATGATTTAAGGAGTTATCATATCGTACAAATACGTACAATATTTCAGACTTTTGCCTATATTTGTGTCACTTAAGCTACACGCACACCAAATTACAGCACTGTGGGGTCACCGCTGTACCCTGTGAATTTTGTCAAAGTCAGTTTTTATTATGGCTAATAGCTCAAAAACTATAAAACAACTACTAAAAATAAAAACTGCATCTAAATGCACAAATGAATACTTTTCATTTGACGTCCCATTTGACCTAATAGTCTCATTTTCATTTTTTTTACCCCTGTTGAACCCCAATATCTCAACAACCCCCCCCCCTGCCCCATACATTTAGCTCATTAAGTCACACCAAAATTGGGCCATCACTACCTACCTTTGTATTAAATTTCACGATGATCGGATCATCGCTTCGAAAGTTAACCTCGGACAAACAAACATACATACATACAATGCCGATTTTCCTAAGTTAATTTAGAGATCTCGCTTTGCTCGATCAATAAATTACAAATTACCTGTGACATAAGACGAAAGTTTTCAATCTCAGTGTGTGTTTTCAAACTCATATGTTAACCCT
Organism: Philereme vetulata; assembly: GCA_918857605.2. Classification (NCBI taxonomy): domain Eukaryota; kingdom Metazoa; phylum Arthropoda; class Insecta; order Lepidoptera; family Geometridae; genus Philereme; species Philereme vetulata. The sequence continues at coordinate 5,057,828 of OU975453.1, forward strand.
GTTCTTGTAGATTGGCTTAGTTCAGCCCTACATTAAATTCCCACACGTAAACTGTATGCCGAGGCCTCTGCGCCTGTAGAGGTAATAGGTAGTTGAATCAGTTAGCTTATATGGAATGTCACGGGCTTAGTACAGGTCTCTCTAAGTTTTCGCCATCGTATGAAGAGCCTGTGCTAGTCTCACCGATAATCATCTCATTAGTATCCCATCTCCGCCATCTTCCTTCCATCAAAGGACAAGCAGGCGCACGGCTCAGTACCATCCGTACCTAGTTGATATACCACCCATTCGCACACACCGTTTTGGTTCTACGTTCTTGACGCGTACAGCTATGTTAAGGAACACTTTGCCGTCATATGTTTTTCCTAATGAATACAATCCGGGCCTCCAAAGGTAAAAGTATTCACTCTTACCTTAGAGGCCCGGATTCTTCTAGACCTTCGTGCTTCGTCTTAGACCGCATCATCTCTTACCATCAGGTGAGATTGTGGTCAAAAGAAGATCTAACCAGTTAAAAAACGAGTGTGCTTTAGACCACACGACAGAATTAAAACTTCTTTTACAAAATATTAATTTATAAAATTGTTCAATTACAAAATTGTCCACACGTCTGTAGGTCGATCAGTCTATGAACAGACATTAAAAAGCCGGCGAACCCCGAGCGCAACTTCAATTCGGCCGCGTCAAAAACTTCGGCCTGAATATCGCTATCCCTGTTTAGTGACGAAGTTTAGCCATGCAGAGCGACAGTGATAGCAATAGAATGGTTCTAAATTTGATTCGATTTTGACCGTGTTCCGTAATACCAAAAATGATGACTGAAAACTTGTTGTATTTTTCTCATCCTGTTGTTATTCTGTAACTAGACGATATAATCTATGTTCCCATGACTAGGATACGTAAGATGTTGTTGTTTTTAATACGAAACAATTAGTTTGAAAACAGGTCTTTTATGACGTAAAAACATGCAGAATGCGATACGCTTCTATTTCATTTTATGTAAGTATTTTGATCTAATATATGGTTGAGAACCTAGATAAATACTATTCAAATGAAAATAATACCTTATTAAGGTAGAAATATGCTCCAATAAGAAATAATCTTGGTAGTACGTGTTGTATGGTCGGATTCCCCTCCGGTGTCCCCGTTTAAAAATATACGAAACGTAACTCTCTCTCTTTCTATCTTCACTAAATTATATCTCCCTCTCAACTTCCGTTCGCACTTTTCGTAACGCATTCACCAACTAACTACCCCAGTCAAATGTGCGTAAAGAAGTTTTACTTAAAAAAAACATTTTTCGGACGTACACTGCTGAACATATGCCTCCGCATAGATTTGCAGAGAGACCGATCTTGTGTATATAGAATATCCTTTTTGTTATTATTCTTCCAGCTACCAGCACTTATCCTTTATTGGCTCAAAAGAAACCCATGGTGTCGATCTTCAACGAATTGCTCCTAGTCCCTAGAACAGACTATGGAACCCTCCAGATGTTTTTCTATGATAAATTTCAAAGGTAAATAAAGTCCAACTTCCATTACCGGATTGATGTTGAATTTATTACGATTTTTAGTCGTGTGTGTGTGTGTGTGAGTCGTGGTGGCCTAGTGGGATGTATGCCGACTTTCGATTTGGATGTTATGGGTTCGGATACCAATGGATAATTTCTACTCGAAAAATGTATGCGCGCATTTGCACGTGGTCGAACCGATGAAGAAAAACATAGAAAACCAGAGTCTCCTAGAACCGAAAATTTGAAGTCACGTGTGTAGATATGTAGTTTTACATGTGGCATGTAAACCTCACCAAAAGCAGGTGATTAAATCCCTACGGCTGAGCCGGGAGTAAAGTTGTACTGAATTTCATTATGATATGAATTTGGAACCTCATCTGTATTAGAATTTGAACCAAAGAGACAATAAGAACGTATTCGTAAATCGAACAAACATCTGCACAGAATGCACCAACCAAGATTTGGTTATATTGTCTCGCAAAATGTGTAAAAAGTAGAGTATTCACTTCGTGACTGCATCTTAGGCGTGCTTATATCCCTCTCTGCACTCAGGATTCTAGTAACTTCCTAGCTCCTCTCATGAGTTAACTCTAGAATACTTCGTTACGTTCGGGATTCAATATAGCGCCCGTGACGCAAGACACTGCTTTATCCCCTTGTTTAATAATCTACTATTTCAGCCTTCAAAGCATGCCACGTGACTACTGCGTACATGACCTAGCACAACTTCTGCAAGGCTACGGCTCAGGACTGCTCATGCAGCTATATAATGACGTCATGAACTCGGAGCGGATCGTCAGGTAATGCAGCGGAAAAAGGAAAGAAAGAAATAGAACACTTGACACTAACGGAACACACTTAATACATTAATAATGACAAAATGATTTCATAATAGGTGTTATGGAAAAAAACCGGCCAAGTGCGAGTCGGACTCGCGCACGAAGGGTTCCGTACCGTTATCTATGAAAGCGGCAAAATAATCGTGTCTGTTGTATGGGAGCCGTACATAAATATTTATTTTAAATGATAGCACAATTTTATTTATTTACCTTATTTGGAGTAGGTGCCAATTAAGCTAGTCCTCTAAATTGTATGAGCGCCCATATGTACAACTCAGAGGACTATCTTAATTGGTGTCACCTATGTATGTAAGGGGCCACCCTTTAATATTCAACTTTTTTAATTATTTTGTAATTTTTCCTTTATTTGTGCTGTACCTTGCTTTTTGCCAAATTTCGTGATTCTAGGTCAACGGGAACTACCATATAGGTTTTCGACCCAAAACCTATAGGGTACTTCCGGTTGATCTAGAATTGTCAATTTTGGTTAAAAGCAAGGTCCTTACAGCACAAGTAAAAGGAAAATTCCGAAAAATAAAAAAAAATTAAAATTAAGGTATATTTTGGTAGTTACAAGTTTTCGCGAAAATCTAAATTTGCCCATATCTTTTTATCGTGTTGACTCAGGAATTTTATTTTTATTCACCTAATAGGGACTATAGACCTCAGTATCTGGTATAAATTCAAACTTGCTAGGTCTACCCGTTCCTGAGAAAATTGGTGACACACGGACAGACAGACGGACAGACAGACTAGAGAGTGATCTAATAAGGGTTCCTTTTTTTACCTTTTGAGGTACGGAACCCTAAAAAAGAGGAAAAGTCGTCCTGAGTTGCGCTTCCCAATATTTCTTTTTTCATCACTAGCTGACCAATCCGCAGCTTCGCACGCGTAGTTTATCAATAAAAACATTACCGTCTTTCTGCGCAGTTGGATAAAAAGTAGCCTATGGGATAATGTAGCATTCTAATGGTGAAAGATTTTTTGGAATCGGACCAGTAGTTTTCGAACTTATTCATTACAAACACACACACATACAAAAATACAAATCTTTCCTCTTTATAATATTAGTATAGATATCAGCCATAGATTTATAGAGTAACCGATCTTATGCGGTCTGCACCCAATGGCTCCCACCAACCGTTATTAGGTCGTCATTCCATCTAATACGTGTCCACCCGAGAACCTTTCTGTTCAAACAGCCGTCAGTTCTTCGAGCTATGTGTTCTGCACACTGCCACATCAGCGTCTACGAATCTCCTCATTTCTGATTGGATCTCACAGAGAAACACCAAGCATAGCTTTCTCCGTAGCACGCTGAGCGACCATGAGCCTTTTTATGAGGCCCATAGTGAAAGACCACGTTTCTGTACCATACGTCATCACTGGTAACAGAGCTGGGCAAATACACGCTTTGCGTTAGTTAAAATACAAATTAAAAAATACTATCTCGCACGTATTTAAAATATGAAATACAAAATACAGTCAGGTGTTAGGTACCCACTTGACAATTTGACGTACAGTGCAGTGTTACCAACTTTAAAGATTGACATATTTAGCGGTCGCCATTTTGCTTACGGATAGTTACGAAAACTATCGAGTGCTATTTCCTGTAGAACGCACCATTAATAAGATTGCTAAATGTATTTATGTTCAGATGTATTTTGATTCAGTAAGGGTATTTGAAATACTAACTACAAAGCCTCAGCGTCAGGTATTTGAAATACCAAATACAAATTACGAAGTAATTGAATGATATACAAGAGAGGTATTTGTATTTCAATTACAAGTAATTAAAATACTGCCCACCACTGACTGGTAACCTACACAGATCAAAGACTTTCGTCCTAAGACACTGAGGTATTTTGGACGAGAAGGTGTCACGAAATTTTCCGAACGCGGCCTAGCCGACGAGGCTGAAGGCTGTGGTCTCAGAAACTGCCGAAGCGATTTTGATAATTCTGTAGAAGACTGCTAGAAAGCTACATCATTTCCATTTCTAATATTTTTTTATTATACTACTTATATGGCAAACGAGCATGCAGTCCACCAGATGTTAAGTGGCTACTGCGGCCCATGGATATCCACATATAATTCAAAACAAGCTATTATGTTGTATTGATCTCTATGTGGATACGTTGCCATACTATAGAACTTCGCTGTTATGCCTATGTGCCAGTAATTACAGGAACATACCATTACTATCTAACCGGAACACAGCAGCACAAGTACTGCTATTTGGCGGCAGATAAAGGTAAGGCGGTGGTGCCCACTTCCTCGAGCCCGTTCACAAAAGCTCTACCACCAGTAAAAAAATTCTAATATAACCTAGTATAGATTAAAATGGTTCTTTAAAATAAAGTACATCGACTATTCCCAGACTGAACGTCACTCCTCTATCAGCAACCGAGTTTCTGGAACCGCTTTTGATGCAAGGACTTGAACCTGTCACACTTGAGGTTAGTACCTAGTTCGCCTATGTGAGGTTAGCAAGCCGACCCATGTGGCTTGTCAATAAAAACATTACCCTTCTTCTGCGCAGTCGGTTAAAACGCACCCAATGTCTCAATCCCAACTAGTGGTTCGCCCCGAACTGATATCTCGCGAGTCTCCCAAAACACAAAAGAAAATATTCTTAGGGCGACTCGCGCAACGATGCCTAAACGTATTTAATGGCTAAATATAATTTAAGGAGATGTCAAATCAAACATACACGTAAAATTTAAACATGTTTAGTCGTAAAATACGTTTAAAGATCGTTGTGCAAGCCGGCCTTAATCTTTGACCAATAAAACAGTGCCACGAAGTACATAACCAAAATACTTGACATACAGTTTCATTCAAATTACAGGTAACGGGAGTTCATGTAATTTGGTTCATGTTTTTGGGGTACAAATTGCAGTTATTCTAGATTTCAGACTTATGCCTATGTTTGTGTTGCTTACAAATTACAGCACTGTGGGGTTACTGGTGTACCATGTGAATTTTATTTATACTATAAACGGGATATTTACCATGATTTGTGAGTATTTGAGTATCCCGATATTTCGGCGCAGTTGCATGCGCCATGATCACGGGTAAACTCATTTTCACGGGTAAACAGTTTACCCGTGATCATGGCGCATGCAACTGCGCCGAAATATCGGGATACTCTAAATCAATACTCACACATCATGGTAAATATCCCGTTTTTAGTATAAATAGTGTTCATAACCATGATATTTCAAAAGTTACATGTGAATTTTGTCTAAGTTCAGTAGGTATTTATTATGGCTAATAACTCAAAAACTAAAAGAAATTTACTAAAAACAAAAACGGAGTCTAAATGTAATAATAAACCTTTCATTTGACGTCCCACTTGATCAATTAGTCTCATTTCCATTTTTTTACCCCTTTTGAACCCCAATATCTCAACAACCCCCCAACATTTTTAGCTTATTTAGTCACACCAAAATTGTGCCATCACTACCTACCTATGTATCAAATTTCACTGTGATCGGATCAACGCTTCGAAACATATCCCTGAACAAACAAACATACAAACATACAATGCCGATTTGCCCAAGTTGATTTAGAGATCTTGCTTCGCTCGATCAACCATATACCAAATTTCATTGAAATCGCTCCAACCGGAATAGGTTTTGTCGTGAAAATGCAACAAACAGACAGACATAGAGACAGACAGACAGGCAGACAGAGTTAAGAGTAGAGAGTAGAGACAGAGAAATGTAAAGAGGTTTGTACAGGGTAGGGAACGCATCGACAATACCCCGGGTGTTGCCGGTGTCAATAGGCGACGGTGACCGCTTACCATCAGGTAGGCCGTAAGCCTGATTCCCCACAAATAACATAAAAAAAATGTCTAAGTACACTATTATAAATGCAAACGAGGCATAGAAAAAAATAAAAATCCAATTTATATAGGTAGGGTAGGAGTAGGTACCTAAAGTTTAGACCACTTAAGACGGGTTCCTATATCCGTCGGTAACCGACTACGCCTCGTATCTCCTTGAAAAAGTGTCAAACTAGTGTCAAACTTTTAACAGGTTTTCAAGGAGAAACGAGTCGTAGCTGGTTACCGACCGGATATAGGAACCCGCTATTAGGTGGTACTTTGATGGCGACCGCCTCGGCGCAGTAGGTGAATAGCCAGCTGATACGCAAGAGGTTGCGGGTTTGTTTCCCGCTGCGGAACATATGTTTGCATGATCTATTACTCGTGCGCGATAACTTGGGACCTGCTAGGAATGCGACTCCCCGACCGCTTCCCTTGCACTTCCCCGATGGCGCCCGTATTGCGCCGTTTGCATCACTATTTTTTACTAGTGTTTTTATTCTCGTACTGGCCTACGTCACGTAACGACGCGCTCTGGAATTCTTTTAGTTTTCGTTTGTGTTATTGTTTTGTTGTTGTAGTTTTTGTTGTTATAGTTCTTGTTAAGTGTTTTTGTTATCATTATGAAGGGTAAACCTTTGCATAGCGGAGAAAGAAACCTCGTGCTAAAAGTGTTAGAGTTTTTAGAAAACGAAAAACGGAACAAACAGTTTTGTTTACCTGTTGACCAGGCAGTAAAACGAACATGACGAAGATAGTGACGAAGATGAGATAATGTAAATAATAGATAAAATAAATGTATAAACTTAAACATTGTATTTATATTTTATTCAAATAGTGTAAAAAAGATAAGATAAAAAGCAGCGTCCTCCCTGAGTAACATAATAAATTAGGTTAAAAAAAACAAAGACGAAGCCGCGGGCGGCTGCTTGTTATATTCGCTTTTTTGCGGGCGGTACAAACACGCCAATATGACGTCACCGCGCTCAGGTCCCAACTTATCGCGCACGGGTAATACAGATATTTTTTCGGGGTCTGGTTGTTTCCCTATTTTTTCTTTACTTAATATAAAATGAAGTCGCTTCCGCTGTCTGTTCGCTTAGATCTTTTAAACTACTGAACAGCAATAGATAGAGTGATTGAAGAAGAAGGTTTATCAATATGTATAATACATACATAACTATGTTTGTTTGTACCTTTACACGACTATAAACGGCTGAACGGATCGTAATGAAATTTTGCAAGAAGATTTAGATTTAGAAGAAAGTACTTTTTACCCAACTGCACAAAATAAGGGTAATGTTTTATTGAAAAACCACCCGTGCGAAGCCGCGGGCGGGTCAGCTAATATATTATATGTATGTATTTACAAAAAAAAAGTATATAATATTCCATCAGTTAACTGGTTCCCATAGTACAAGCTCTGCTTAGTTTGGATCTAGATAGCGCTGTGTGAAATGTTCAGCATTATTTTATTTATTTTTCGTTCAACTTAGATTAATTCATTCACTTCTAAAAATATTTCAGGACTATAAAGAATACTCAGATTTTGTCATCAAAAATTCCCCGCTAGCCACGGAAAGAGACGAATTTGAATTTATAAACATTCGCCGAGATGATATTTACAAGAAAATGGCTAAGAAAGAGGCAGAAAATGAGAAAGAAAAACATAAAAAGAAACCGTGATGTAAAAAAGCTGCAACAGATGTTAACAAAAGCATTAGCACTAAAAAGTTAAACACCTGTTTAAAAAACTTTATCAAGCTAAACAGGCTAACAAAATAAACAGGTGTTAAACGGGTGTTTAGCTTTTTGTAGTAAGACTGTAATTTTATAAGTAGTTATTTGTGTTTTAGGAAAGACTTGGAACAGTATTTTAATGTGTTTACATGTTTTACGGTAAATTTAAAGTCTCTTAAACTATCCAACAACAGGGAAATATTTAAACATGATTGTGTTGCATTTAAACCTATTAATTATTTTTAATGACTATCCTCTTCATCACAAAATATAAATGTATTTATAATTTTTTTTAACAGAAACCATAGATAGATGGTACATACATAGGAAGACCTTTCAGCAGTAGGGAAATCAGGCTATGGATGATAATGATGATGAAAATTAGCTTCGATTTTTGGAATTGTAAAGCAGGAATAAAGGGATCTTAGGTGAAAAATTAAATTTAAGAAAATATTAAACTCTCAGTTTTTATTACATTATTTATAAAATTATAACATCTTAATTTGTAGTTGTGATATTAAATACTGTTAAGGCACATTCTTAGGGTACCGTGCCCGATGTGTGCCAACGGGACACTAATTGTTAACCTGCGCTGTGTTTGTTCATCTGTCACGGGAATATATCTCGGCAACTTTATGAGGTTAAGATTTTTATAGGGCTTTGACCAGTAGCGTAGCGTGGGTGTCAGCCGCCCGGGGCGGAAGAAAATTTTGCCGCCCCATAGGCATGAAAAATGCCGTGCTTATTGCGTGCGTATTTATAAGATATTTATAAGAAATTTTGTCGACCCCCCGGGGCGGGCTGCCCTGGCCGCTACGCCACGCCACTGGCTTTGACGGAAAACCACCTTTATGTAGCCAAGTCATTCAAACCCAGAAAATGCGGAGTTGAATTTGTCTTTACACAGACACTGTTATATTAGGTTACCTTTTGTTCTCTCTGTTTTTGTTATCTCCTATATTTTATGACTCTTGTTTGTGTTTCTTTTGATCACACTATTGGTGCTATCACAAATAATTATTTTTTTTAAGAACAGAACATTATTTTTATAATTATAGAACAGACCACAAATAATTAAAATAAAATTCAAATAACCAAATCTTAGGATACTCAAAATATACAAAAAATACGATTTCGCTTCAATGCTTGATTAATAGCATAGTAAATAAACAACTAAATTAAATAATAAACAAAGGTACAGGATCTCGTGTGCGCGAGTATGGCTCGCACTTGACCATTAATTATTACCAGTATCATTTCATAAAAATCAGACTTTTTAATAAATTGTTTATAAAAATAATTTTAACATACTTATATCTAAGTAGACACATTATGGTACTGACAATATTGTAGTTATAAAAATAAAATCATATTTTCTGATACATTTTTTCACAATCTTATTATGCTATAACCCTATAATCTTAATAGTAATACAAATAATCTTACTAATACATTACCTTATCTAGGTAGTAAGATATTATCTCACTAGTTACATGCTTATCTTACTGGTTAGACCACTTAAATATCTCAATGGTAGGATATCTTTATTTCTGGTAAGACAACTAAAATATCTCACTGGTAAGATAACTTTCTTTCTGATAAGACAACTAAAATATCTCACTGGTAAAATAACTTTCTTTCTGGTAAGACAACTAAAATATCTTACTGGTAAGATAACTTTCTTTCTGGTAAGACAACTAAAGTATCTTACGGGTAAGACAAATAAAATATCTCACTGGTAAGATAACTTTCATTCTGATAAGACAACTAGAATATCTCACTGGTGAGATGCCTTTCTTACTGGTGAGACAACTTTATTTATTTCACTAGTAAGATGCCTTTCTTACTGGTAAGACAACTATTTATATATATGTAACTATTTATAATATACAACTATTTATACACCCAACTTGTAATGCAGTAAGTAATATCTTTATAATATTATAAGTTTTATTATTTTATTTTTTGTTTTTCATAATTAATATTTTTTAATTGTTGATCTGTAATTGCATTAAAAAATAAAAATTGAATTTTGAATTTGAATATATCACTTGTGAGATCAATATCTTATATCATCATGCAATGATTTTCAACTGTAATTATAATGTGTAAACAAACTTGATTTGAATGTTTGGGAAGGGGTTTAAAGTTTGAAACCAGGTGAACTAAGTATCGATAGTAATCAATAGTACGACGTGTGTAGAATGCCAAGCGCTTTTTGAAACCAGTTTTTTTTCAAACGTTTTTTTATTGAAGAATTCGGCGCCCCCTCATATTGCCACCCAGGGCAGGTGTCCTGGTTTACTCCCCTAGATCCGGGGCTGTCCCGCGGTCTATGTTAATGATCGGCAGACAAGCCGATCAGAAGTCGACAGAAAGCGTCATGTCCGTGGTATCACAGACACGTTTGTAGCGGTGCGTTGGATACGCTGCGAGACGGTAATTTCAATGGTGTACTTTCTCTTTGACAAAATGGCTTCTAATGTTAGATTTACACAGACAGACACGCACCGTGGGACGATACTCAATGCCCGTCGGCTGTGCATAGTAGCATCCGTAAAATCACAGATCGCGGGAAGCCACTGTGTAAAATAACTAGCTTTTGTTATTGATAGTAATAATTATAACTTAGTGAGAGGCATCAATGCCACTTAAACACACAGTGACACAACAGCAGATAAACAGATGCGACGAGGAGATTTCCTATCATGATAGGGAACCCTATTTTGAAGAATTGCAGGAATGTGAACCGGTAGCCATGTTGTTCCGCCACTCCGGCGCAGACCACGTTTGCGCTAGCGCCGATCAGTGTGCCGTTACCTGTAATTATAGCAGTTACAACGTTCAGCTTGCAAAGGACTACCACCAGAGACCAGTCTCTTCAAAAAGGGCGTCTTAAAATGCGCAATTTATCCTAACGTCTATGGACGACATGGTTTCGCGTACACGGACGACCGCCGAAACTGAGTAGGTACGCGGCGCGGCGAAGGGAGTTAGGGGTTACCTCCGAGACAAGCCCCGAAGCTAAGACCCTAGATAAGAGGGGGTTTGGGGGAACTCTATAAACGGACATAGTTGCTTTGTTTGTATATCCTAACTTAACTTTACCTCCGAGACAGGCCCCGAAGCTAAGTCCCTAGATAAAAGGGATTTTGGGGGAACTTTATAAACGGACATAGTTGTTTTGTTTGTATATCCTAACCTAACTTTACCTCCGAGACAGGCCCCGAAGCTAAGTCCCTACTATAAGAGGGTGTTTGGGGGAACTCTAACAAAGGACACGTTTGCTATGTTTGTATATCCTACTTAATGTAACTTAACATTCGAGATAAGCCCTGAAGCTAAGTCTCTAGATAAGAGGGGCTTTGGGGGAACTCTAACAACGGAGACGTTTGCTTTGTTTGTATATCATAACTTAACTTTATCTCCGAGACAGGCCCCAAAGATAAGTCCCTAAATAAGAGGGGGTTTGAGCGAAATCTATAAATGGACATGGTTGCTTTGTCTGTCTATGCTAACTTAACTTGACCTTCGAGAGAGACCCCGAAAATAAGTCCCTAGAAAATAGGGGTTTTTTTTAATTTTTTTTTTTTTTTTGTTTTAAATATTGGTGGACATTTCACGCAGCGCTATCTAGCCCCAAACTAAGCAGAGCTTGTACTATGGGAACCAGATAACTGATAGAATACTTATATACTTTTTTTTTGTAAATACATACTTATCATATATAGAGAAACAACCAGACCCAGAACAAATATCTGTAGATCATGCAAACATTTGTTCCGCGGTGGGAATCGAACCCACTACCTCCTGCGTCTCAGCCGGTTATTCGCCCACTGCGCCACGGAGGTCGTCATTTTGGGGAACTCTATAACCGGACATAGTTGCTTTGTTTGTATATCTTAATTTAACTTTACCTCCGAGACAGGCCCCGAAGCTAAGTGCCCAGGCGAGGGGAGCTAGGGGCAGATTAAGTCCATCCGGCGCTGATAAAGCTACTATCACCCGCACCATCATTGTCGACAGGGGGATGTTATCCACGAACGCTGAAGTCAGACCTGACACCTGAAAAATGTTAAACTGGATTTTAAACCAATCTTTTATTTTTCGGCCTTATCTCATAACGCTAGTTTACGATTAATTATCAAGAAGTTTCGTTGTCCGCTAGCCGTCTATTTGTAGTGTGAGCGTACACATCTTGTCTGGTGACACAAATTATCACACTTTATGCCAATTTACACGTATCACTAGTTAACCCACCTAATCCTGTCATTATGTTAAGGAAGGACTTACCCACAGCACCAGCATGAGTGCCACTGCTAGCCTCGACTCCTGGTCCACCTGGAGGATCAATGATTCTGTCACGTTGCCTATCCACTGGATCAAGCCTAGTTTGGACAGGGTCTGGAACGTTAAAGTAGGTAATCTCAAAATTAAATGCTATGTACCAGGCTATTGAAATTACAGGTACTTATGAGGCCGTTTTGAGAGACGTTATGCAGAAAGCGGTCAACCTCGAATAACGCGAAAATGGGTTGCTAAGTTATCATCTTCATTTTAGCCCATCTACACCCACTGTTGGATAGAGGCCTCCTCTTTATTACGCCATTCTTTCTGGTCCCTTGCGAGTCTCATCCATTGACACCCAGCTACGCTTTCAATGTCATTCGGGCGGGTCATGCCTCATAGCTAAGTGTCCAGCCCATCTTCACTTCAGTCTTGCGACCCACGACCACATACTCTGTGCGAGGTAGGAAAATAAAAAATAACAAAAATATATATATTATATTATATAAGTATAATAAATAGCGTATGCTTGAAGAGCTTAACGACGCATTACTGAGGGTCGGGCTACGTATGAACATGTCCAAGAATAAAGTCATGACAAACGTCTCCAGGAGAATACCTAATATCAACCAAACAACTACAACTGGTTAAAGAGTACGTTTATCTTGGACATTGTTTATCATTTGACCCGGGATCTCAGGTGAAAGAAAGATCCAGGCGAGTGCAGTTAGAATTGTTTGCCTTTGGCAATCTTAATTCCGTTTTTAGGTATAAAAATCCGCAATGCCTTAAGACAAAGGTTTTCAACCAATGTGTACTGCCTATCCTCACATACGGTGCTGAAACATGGCCGATCACGAACGAACATGTTCACTAAATTAGAGTTGCTCAGAGAGCAATGTAGCGGGCCATGTTAGGCATCTCGCTGTTGGACCACATCGAAATACGACTCAGAACCAAAGTCGTGGGTGTGGGTAGAAGGATCAACCAGCTGAAGTGGAGATGGGCTGGACACTTGGCAAGGAGGAAAGACGGAAAATGGACGAGGGCAGCAACCGAGTGGTGGCCGCAAGAAGGGTGCAGACCATTTGGCAGACCACCAGCCAGATGGTCGGACGACATCGCGAGAGTTGCGGGAAGGCAATGGGTGCGCTTGGCACAGGAGCAAAGAGAGTGGCGTGATAACGAGGAGGCCTATACCCAGCAGTGGGTGGATGTGGGCTAGATGATGATGATGATATTGTATTAGTCATAAATTATATAATAAGTAGATTTAATGTTCAGGGTCTTCTTCTTAGTGTGCCAAGAGTTCTACTTATATTGTGTTAGATAGGAACTTGGATACATTGATGCCGTCACGACAAGTTGTTTTAAAATCTTCCTTCGTGCAGGTGTTCGGGCACAAAGGGCACAATTAAAGCAGGTGTTTCATTGACTGTGCAGAATCACCATAGTCGCATTGTGTTGGGCTAAGAATGCTAGGATCCCTGAACCCCCATTAGCACATATTGACTCTGCAGCGACCAATCTGTGTGCGAAGTCTATTTAAGGACCTTCACACTGGTGACGGCAGATCGTGCTCTAGTGAATACGGTCGTCACTCGCGTCGTCGTTAGTCAAAGAGCTATTCTTTTTATTTTTTAAAATAATTTAGTGCTTGGCGTCTGGTGATCGACATCAAGCTCAAGGGTCAGCAAGCTGAAGTGGCAGTGGGCTGGTCATATCTGCCGCAGAACGGATAACCGTCGGGGTAAACATGTTCTGGAGTGGAGACCACGTCTAGGCAAGCGAAGTGTAAGACGCCCTCCGGCTAGATGGAGTGACGATTCGCGCGCTGTGGCTGGCAAGGATTGGATGAGAAGAGCTGAGGATCGGGCTCAATGGCGCACCCTGGGAGAGACCTACGTCCAGCAGTGGACTGTTATAGGTTGATGACGATGATAGCGCCAGACCACGATCTCGCCTGATGGCAAGCGATAATGTAGTCTACGATGGAACACGCTTCCGTAGAAGAAACCTGTTCACTCAAAGCCGGCCAAGTGACCGTTTGTACTGTGCGCTCGCAACATACGCGCCAGAATACCGTTTACACATGGATGCATGCTCGCTATTCATTTGGCGCTCGCGCGAATGTGTGACCCCGGTATTAGACATGAAGTACCACGAGGACCTACCTCCATCATGACAAACAGCGCTGCGAAGAACAGTAGCGTTGGCCACTCCACCCTTGCCAGAATCGGCTCCAGGTCGTCTCTCTCAGACAGAAGTAGAAGCAGCAATGCTCCTAGCAAAGCTGTCCAGCCCAGGGATAGTCTTTCTGGAATCACAGCACCCTAATCAATACTATGCTGTGCTTTTTATTTATTTATTACAGAATCAACAGCACTTAATTATTATCAATGTAACCAAACTCTTAAATGTTTAATGCCAATAACAGATTATCATTAAATAAGCATAACTTTTTCGAAATTAGTCATAGTCACCTAGAGAGAATTATTAAAAAAACCATATTACTTTTTTTTAAGGAATTTAGTAGGTACGCATTTGAATACTTGAGAGCATAAATCCTGGTTATTTTCTAGTCATGGTAAACGCTAAGTCTGAAGCATACGGATGGTCTAAAACTTTGACACCTTTGTTATATGAACATACAGCGGGAGCGTTAACAACTGGGAGGCGAGAGGTTATCTCGCCTCCCAGAGTGTAATGCGTCCCTGGTATAGTGATGACATGGTAATAAAAATATAACCGACCTCATGAAACCAGTTATTTTATTTAAAAAACAAACTACTGAACCGATTTTAATGAAATTTCTATGGTACTAATCTGAAATTATATCCATTCAAATAAAAGATTTTTCCAAATCAGTTGATAAAATATGACGGAGACCTAAAGTAACAGAAATTAAAAAAGAATACAATCGAATTGAGAACCTCCTCCTTTTTTAAGTCGCTTAAGAAAATGGCGGTTGTCTTGACTCGCTAACGCACTCACGTGAATGCGCAGCAAGTACAAAACAGGTTTTCTCCTGGTGGGAACATTAATAGAACTATTGTGGTGATTAGTTAAACAATATACTTACGCAGTTCGGGGATGGCGTGTAGGAAGAATACAATGACTACAAAAGTCACACATACTGCCGATTTTATAAGCAATTGCTTGTCTCTGATGCGGTACTGAAACAAAAATGTTAGTTTTTAAGCGGTGTCAGTTAGCAAGTTTCCAGGGCCCAAATTCTACTAAACCAATTGTTTCACTATGACAATGGTATCGTCACAAAATTGCCACTATAGATACCTTTTGGTATTCTACTAAAGGCCGATTTACATCAGGCGAGCGAATGCTCATTATATACAAATATATTTATTTACTTAAAGTTTACAAAAGATATCTTGTTGTTCAATCGCTTACTCGCCGGCGAGACAAGTGCCTAAGAGGGGTGTTAAAGTTTAAAGCGTTCCAAATAAAATTAATAGCCAAGTGAACTACTCGTAAGTAGGTGGACTGATTGATAATAGGACGGAATGATCGATAGTACGACCTGAGCTGGATGCCAAGCGCTTATTTAAACAAGTTTTATTAACTTTTTTTTATTAGAAAATTTGGCGCCTCCTGATATGTCCGCCCAGGGCAGGTGCCCCGGTTTTCCTAGTCCTTAAGCCCTTATTGTACACTTTATTAACAAATAAATCTTGTATTAAAATTACTATGTAATTACCTTTTGCTTCATATTAGCCAATGTAGAACAGAATTTAGGATCAGATCTGGAAGGACCACCCTTCGCCTCTCTTCGCGCCAGAGCTGCGTTCAATTTGTCAACCTGTGAAATTTATTAATTTCTTTATAAAGGAGTAGGCTATACCTAGACCTTCCTCTAAGCATGTATGTGATTAAGTGAGTAAATTAGGGTTACGGGTATGCCTTGAAGTACTACTGACCAGTATATTATTTAAAGTTGACCCGCCCGCGGCTTCGCACGCGTGGTTTGTCGATAAAAACATCATCCACTTGCGCAGTCGGGCAAAAAGTAGCCTATGTCCCAATCTAAAGAGCATCTAATGAGTACCTCATAATTTTAACTCCTTATACCACCTCCCCCCCCCCTCCCCACCCCCTACTCTAGGGCTGATTTTGCAAATAAGTTTTCACACAGCGCTATCTAGCCCCAAACTAAGCAGAGCTTGTACTATGGGAACCAGATAACTGATCGAATACTTATATACGTTTTTTTTGTAAATACATACTTATAATAAGTATAGAGAAAAACAACCAGACCCGGAACAAATATCTGTAGATCATGCAAACATTTGTACCGCGGCGGGAATCGAACCCACTCCCTCCTGCGTCTCAGCCGGCTGTTCACCCACTGCGCCACGGAGGTCGTCTTCTAATACACATAATTCTTTATTTCTTACTAAAAGTCTAAAAATTAATTTTCAGATCCGCAATTTGAAGAATTATGGATTGCCCATGCAAACATTCAACCTCCATTTCACCCCCTTCAAGATTATTTTTTGAGACAAAAGATATGCCCTTCCCTTGCCAAATTTCATAACGATCCGTTCAGCCGTTTAGTTGTGAAAAAGTAACAAACAAACGGAGTTACTTTCGCATTTCTGGTATTAGTGTAGAAGTAGGGATTCTACCATAAGAGCCATCATTAAAAGAGAACAAAAAATTGGTTGTCTGTAAAGCCGGTTTACGGACGATAATTTTACTTGATAACGAGAGAGATAGATGCGTCACAAGCCGAACGCCGAGGCACGATCGTGGCTCTCTATCGCTTGTTCCGCGCTGTCGCTTGCACGCTCGGCTCAGGCGGAACGTGACAATGAGTCATGCATGCTTTTTCGTGCGTGCAACCGGCGGCGTTCATCGATTTATAAGACGTTCATCACGCAAAACTAAAAGTATAATGCCAGTCATGTGCCAGTCTTGTCGCAAAAGAATGTGATAAGTTCAATTTGGTTAATGGATTCAGAGCCTCGCAAAAGCTTTGAGGGGGAATATTGTAGAATGCCAATGACTGAATTTCTTTGAGTAAAAAAACCCCACTTTTCAGTTTTCCAACGGAAAAAACATAGTGGGCTGTATCCAAAAACAACACTGTGCCTCGGACAGGATGGAGTAAGCTTTTAGGACTTTTAACGTCCCCACATAAAGACGTACGTTCTTAAGGGGCATTTAGTAATGAATATTCAAGTATTGTTTGTGCATACATAACTTAGTTAGGGCCCGTTTCACCAAGAACAAGCAAGTGACAGATAAAATGCCATGCTTCATCATCATCATCTCAGACCTTTGCCACTGCTGGTTTTTTTATACTACTTATATGGCAAACGAGCATGCAGTCCACCAGATGTTAAGTGGCTACTGCAGCCCATAAATATCCACATAGAATTCAAAACAAGGTATTATGTTGTATAGGACTTAGCTGTTTTGCCTATATGCCAGTAATTACAGGAACATACCATTACCATCTAACTGGAACACAGCAGCACAAGTACTTCTATTTGGCGGCAGATAAAGGTAAGGCGGTGGTGCCTACTTACTCGAGTACTACATTCACAAAAGCTCTACCACCAGTAAGATTTAGGTTATAGGCCTCTTTATAACGCCTTGTACGGTCTACGAGACATACTAGTATATGTGTTTTGTTAGTGCGACATTAAATGAAAACACGGATGGGCTAATGGCTAGTATTGTTGTAACACAGGTTTTTTTTTTCAAATGAATTACCATAGAAAATTTTAAAAATGCAGGTTGTTTGGTAATATACTGACGATATTCAAGTGACGGTTTCTCAAAACATAAAAAACACGAAAAAAAACTACAAGTTATATTTTCAAATTTTAAAGAAAATCAACTAAGTTTAGGTACTTAATTCGATATAAAACTTACTGCCTACGCTTGCAATCGACATCCAAAAATAAAGGCCGATTTCTCTTTCGGAAATGCCTGCAGGCTTTGGGTTAGAAAGGGACAACAAGAGATATCTCGAGACGTGACCAATACAGTATCTGTGCTTAGATGGCAAGCATTATGCAATAGCACAACATACGTTTAAAAAAGTGTTTGTTTATACATGCCAAAATAAATTTCACATTTCTATGGTAAACATTTCACAAATTTATTATGCTCATCAAAATAACCCCTTTCATTTTTGTGTGTATATCAAACACCCTATATCAAATCCTAAAATACCAAACAGCCTGTATAAAATAGGTAAACAACACATATTAATTCATCATGCAAGTAGGTACCTGTTAAACTGACTAAGCGGCATCGTCGCAAAGGTATACCGCCGATTTACGTTAAAAATCATTCATTGGTAATGTATCG
Organism: Philereme vetulata; assembly: GCA_918857605.2. NCBI lineage: Eukaryota > Metazoa > Arthropoda > Insecta > Lepidoptera > Geometridae > Philereme > Philereme vetulata. The sequence goes on from OU975453.1 coordinate 5,076,387, forward strand.
ATAACTGAATAAATATTCAAGCCACCTCTAAAATTAGGTAATACAAGTCTAGATGTGTGTTTTAAATTAATTTCGTGAATAACACAACAGGTTGTCAAAGGATATTGTATCGAAACTCATGTCTCCGTCTGTTCCGAAACCATGTATCTTTCAAGACAACCGTCCAAATACCGCGGTGATGTCTCAAGAACGCGTTCGTTCGTCCAAGCCTTGTTCCAAATACGTCCACACTCAAGACTGGTCTTCCATCTGAGACGTCAAACATCTCAGAAAAAACCAACAGACGACGGATACGGAGGAACATGTCTCGAGACCCAATTTTTGTTTTGAGACATGAAAAGTCTTTATAAGATTTCATAAGACCACTAGCGGAACCGCCCGCGGCTTGTAGCGTGGTTTTTCAATAAAAAAACATTACCCTCGTTTCTGCGCAGTCGGGTAAAAAGTAGTCTATGTCTCAATCCCGGTCATAATCTGTTGATATACTAAATTTCATCGAAATCAGTGCAGGGCTGTAGTCGTGGAAACGTAACAAAACCGACAGAGACAGAGGGATACAGAGTTACTTTTGCATTTTTAAAGTACTAGCTGACCAATCCGCAGCTTCGCACGCGTAGTTTTTCAATAAAAACATTACCTTCCTTCCGCGCAATTGGGTAAAAAGTAGCCTATGTCACCCGGGGATAGTGTAGCTTCCCAACAGTGAAAGAATTTTTTAAATCGGTCCAGTAGTTTCGGAGCCTATTCAATACAAACAAACAAATCTTTCCTCTTTATAATATTAGTATAGACTAGCTGACCAATCCGCAGCTTCGTACTCGTAGTTTTTCAATAAAAACATTACTCCCCTTCTGCGCCGTTAGGTAAAAAGTAGCCTTTGTCACCCGGGGGATAATGTAGCATTCTAGCTGTAAAATAATTTTTGAAATCGAGACCAGTAGTTTCTAAGATTATTCGTTACACAAAAATACAAATCGTTCCTCTTTATAATATTAATATAGATAGATAAAAGAGGAATGGATATGGAAGTCTTGAGATAAATGTCTCCTAGTGGAACGAGGCTTTAGATATGCCAATCTCTCCAGTCTAGTCTCTAGTCCATCATAAAATCGAGTGGTGATAATAAAGACGACCTCCGTGGCGCAGTGAGCGAACAACTGGCTGAGACGCACGAGGTAGCGGGTTCGATTCCCGCCGTGGAACAAATGTTTGCATGATCTACAGATATTTGTTTTTCTATATATTATAAGTATGTATTTACAAAAAAAGTATTCTATCAGTTAACTGGTTCCCATAGTACAAGCTCTGCTTAGTTTGGGGCTAGATAGCGCTGTGTGAAATGTTCAGCAATATTTATTATTATTAAAGGCTTCGGGGCCGCCGCAGGGAATCTAAAGCCGCAAATGCTAATAAAAACCAAAGTCGTGGATGTGGGTAAAGGGATCAACCAGCTGAAGGGGAGATGGGCTGGACACTTGGCAAGGAGGAAAGACGGAAGATGGACGAGGGCAGCAACTGAGTGGTGGCCGCAAGAAGGGCGCAGACCAGTTGGCAGACCACCAGCCAGATGGTCGGACGACATCGCGAGAGTTGCGGGAAGGCAATGGATGCGCTCGGCACAGGACCGGAGAGAGTGGCGTGATAACGAGGAGACCTATACCCAGCAGTGGGTGGATGTGGGCTGAGATGATGATGATGTGGTGGACTTTTAGATTTGTTGTATAGACGTATGTACAAAGTTATCGACTGGAAAAATCTTTAGGTTGGCTGTCGTCATGTCAGGGTTTTGGGGCTTTACCACTCTTCAACACAGGAGTGTTGAAGAGTGGTAAAGCCCCAAAACCCTGACATGACGATAATAATAATATAGATAGAAGAAGAAGTATGGTTAAGGATGTCTTGAGATAAATGTCTCCTAGTGGAACGAAGCTTTAGATACGCCAATCTCTCCAGTCTAGTCTCTAATCCTCTAGATAATCATGTGGTGATCATAAAGGCCTCGGGGCCGCAGTGAAACCAAAGCCGGAAATACTAATCAAAAAAATCTCATGGTGGGCCGTCGTCATGTCCGGGTTTTGTGGCTTAACCACACTTCAACGCAGGAGTGTTGAAGAGTTGTTATTGCGGCGTTAGTTTCACTTCGGCCCCGAGGCTTTTAAGATCACCACTTGATTTTATGTCGCCCCTAGTTGTGGGAGCGTTCAAAGTTCACCACACTTCACCACAGCTGTATTAACTAGCCAAGAGTGATTCGACTAAGGAGAGTTTTATCTGTGAAACTTATCGACACTTGGTTCAACAGGCCCTAAGAAACCTTTTTCTCAAGCGCTCTCCTCACGAGATCCTCGTCCCGGGAGTAACTAGACAAGGAGGCGGCTGCGCGTCTCCACACAGCTATTTCCTGACGCATTTCTGTAACAAAGAGATTAATCTGTAACAAAAAGATTTAATAGTACATTGTTATACAAAGGGCGTAATTGCACACGAGATAACTTTCAGAGCATGGATGATGAAATAGTAGATTATTAAACGAGGGGATAAAGCAGTGTCTTGCGTCACGGGCGCCATATTGAATCCCGAAGTAACAAAGGTTTCTAGAGTTAACTCATGATCATAGCGAGGTAGTTACTAGAATCCTGGGTGCAGAGGGGATGTAAGCACGTCCACGATGCAGACAGCTTTATCCACGAGGAGAATACTCTACTTTACACACTTTCTGTGAGACAATAAAAACCAAATCTAGGTTGGTGCATTATGTGCAGAGGTTAGTTCTATTTACGAATAAGTTCTTATTGTGTGGGTCTCTTTAGTTCAAATTTTAATACAGATGAGGTTCCAAATTCAAATCACTTTACTCCCGGCTCAGCCGTAGGGATTTGATCACTTGCTTTCGGTGAGGTTTACATGACATATAATTTGACATTGTTGAGCAGGTGGTGTGAAAAATGTATTACAGTTTAACTTTTGGGATTGAAATGCTTGGATTCCAGACATAATATATATGTAATTAAATTGTTTCTCGCACAGATGTATGATTAAGCCTACGAAACCCTACGCAAGTAAACTGCATCCCTGATTCGCAGAGTGTGAGATATTATATCTATTAAAGTCTGTATACAATTGAATGTATTTAAGGGCGCACTATACCTGGGAAGACGTTAAATCGCTTAATTGTGTGCTTTCAATCTGTAATTCATAAATGTTATAGTTAAGGATACGTGCTAGAGCGCTTGTGTTGTGAAAACACGATTCCGTAAAATTTTCTCTAAAGAAAAAAATCCAAATTTATCTTAAAACCGTTCTTATGCGATGAATACTACAATTTAGATCTTGAAACTTTATACAGTAATTCTACACAACTTAAATAAGGGCACCTGTGTTTTAAATTATCAAAATACTTTTTGATTTTACCATAAAATGAAAATATCTAAGTTTTGCATTAATGAAACCATTCGCTCCGAACGCCCGCTCCGCGATTCAGTCTGGCCTCGGCTTTCAGACGGGGTACCCGTGACGCTTATCGCTCCAAGCGAACACGTAATTCTTAGGTAGAATTTATATTTAGTTGGTTTTTGTAAAGACGCAGTAATAAGAAATAAACACAACAAGTAAATGAAGGGACTGAATGATAAAAAACCGGAAAACATAAGAACGACGGCGAGATAGGACGTGCAGCGGGGCGCGGAGAAGCGGGGGTGAAATTCGTGTTTGGGCTGAGGTATAGTCAACTCTTAATGTATTAACCATAAGTAGTTTCTGTGTGTTCATTACTTGTATGGAAATAAATATATCTATCTATGTATCCAGTAGGTACCTTGTATATCCCTAGGGACACTGTGCCGTAGCTTGCTGATGTCTCGGTACATGTACCGCAGTTGGAAGTAGGTCTGCATAGCCACCAGTAGGATGCCTAGCCCCATGTGTAGCGTGAAGTTAGTGAAGTTTATATTCTGTAAAGAAATAAAAAGTATTTGTTTATACCCGAGCAGCATTAAGGCTGATGTGTCTAAATACAGTATTCACTCAGTGTGTTCTTGTTGATCGAGCGAAGCGAGATCTCTAAATCAACTTGGGCAAATCGGCGTTGTATGTATGTATGTTTGTTTGTCCGAGGATAACTTTCGAAGCGTTAATCCGATCATCGTTAAATTTAATACATAGGTAGGTAGTGATGACACAATTTTGGTGTGACTAAATGAGCTAAAAATGTTGAGGGGTTGTTGAGATATTGGGGTTCAAGAGGGGTGAAAAAAATGAAAATGAAACAAACTAATCAAGTGGGACGTCAAATGAAAGGTATTCATTATTGCATTTAGACTCTGTTTTTAGTTTTCGCTATTTCTTTATAGTTTTTGAGTTATTAGCCATAATAAAAACTAAACTTTGACAAAATTCATAGGGTACACCAGTGAACCCATAGTGCTGTAACTTATTACGCGTGTAGCTTAAGTAACACAAATATAGGCAAAAGTCTAAAATCCAGAATAACTGCAATTTTTACCCCAAAAACCAGTTACCAAATGACATGAACTCCCGTTACCTGTAATTTGAATGAAACTGTAGGTCAAGTAAGTTGGTTAATTATTTCATGACACTATTTTGATAGTCAAAGATTACAAATAATATTTTTTTTGTTTTAATCGGAGACTCGCGAGATCTTAGTTTGGGGCAAACCACAAGTTTATTAGTGTATCCGACGCTGACGTTTACTCCGACATCGATTTCTCTAACGACGCTAACGCCTACTCTGACATCAGTGCCTGAGACACTGACGCCTATTCAGAATCAGATGCATCCGCCAACGTTGACGCCTAATCCGACGCCGACGCCTACTCCGACACCGACGCCTACTCAGACGCCGACGCCTATTCTGACGCCGACGCCTACTCTGACGGTGACATCTACTCCGGCGCAGGCATCAGCGTCGTTGTGCTTCTCATAAATTGTTTCGAGGCCTTTACTAGTGGCAAATATTTTGTGAGTCATTTTCCAACAACCAGAATGAGATCTTGTATATATTATAAACATTACCGCGTTTAGTACAGCAGGGTGTGTGGCTATAATAACGTTTGGTGGGTCTCCCACTGGTGTAGCGGCGCCACCAACGTTGCTGAAGATCACCATAGACATCAGTACGGGTACCGGATTCAATTCCATCACTTCGCACAACCTGTAAATTGAGTAATTGATGGTTTTGTGTCAAAAAATCTGTGTCTGTGCAATTCATTTTTAATTGGTATGGGTGGGCGGTTTGTTTATCAGGATTTACTATTGAAGTAGGCTACATCTTTAGTTTCTCTTAAAACGGTATAATTAATTACCTACCATGATGTTTCAGTTATTGTTTTCGGACATCATGGAAATAGAAGAAGCAAATAGCCCCGCTTAGCTGATGTTAAGCGTTGCCCATCGCTTATTATTCGTAGGTAATGTGCATTACCTCGTAGGTCCCGCACAGATGGAACCTTCTTTGTGATGCACTGCCCTTTTTTGTGATCCATCAACTTGAAGCATACATGTTATTATAGGAGTTTTTGAGTTTCCCCATAATTTGACACAATCTTAACATCTCTTCATTGCAAACGCCATGCTCATGGGTAAACTGAAGTTTTTGCAAGTTTTTGCGAGTGGGTGGTTAATGACATATGAAATTGATCTACCTTCTTTCTCAGTCTCTTGAGGGAGGAATTCATTATGATTGCCCGTGGGTAGCCTGGCCTGGAGTCTGCCGTTGCACACACACGAAACGGACCGAATAATGCGATCGGCTGGGCACATGGCCATGGGCATGGGTATGCCCATGGTATGCTAGAATCCACGAGCAAACTTGGAACAGATCTGCCCTTGACGGGCAGTCTGCTGGTGAATTCCATGCTTTATGTGAAGCAGTAGGTAGGTAAGGTACCTGATGGTGACAGGCGTCATCAGTAGCACCGTGGTGACGTTGTCCAGGAAGGTTGAGAAGATCGCCGTGAAGAGGCAGAGACAGTTGATGAGGGGCCAGGTTCTGCCACCTGTGACCTGGGAAACAGTTAACGAACTTTTGAAGCTATCATGGTTATGAACACTATTTTCACTAAAAACGGGATATCAACCATGATTGGTTAGATAGCAAGATACGTAGATAATTATATATTATTACACCAAATTACAATAACCTAATCTAGAAAACTTAAACACTGATACGTGGTGGCACAATGGATGACCTTATCGCTTAAAGCGATCTCTTCCAGGTAATCTTTGGATGGACTGGATAGTTTAAATTATAACTAGATGGCGCTAATAAAACTTACCTCAAAGGCCAACACGGCTAGATAGTCGAAGAGCTTTGTCTCCACCAGGATAGCCACCAGGATCGTCATGCTGAAGAGCAGCAGGAGCGTCTCCGCGTCCAGCCAGGAGACCAGCAATGCATGCCTTTTACAACATATTGCTATGTTCATAGTCTACAACTAGATGGCGCTAATAAAACTTACCGCAAAAGGCCAACACGGCTAGATAGTCGAAGAGCTTTGTCTCCACCAGGATAGCCACCAGGATCGTCATGCTGAAGAGCAGCAGGAGCGTCTCCACGTCCAGCCAGGAGACCAGCAATGCATGCCTTTTACAACATATTGCTATGTTCATAGTCTTAAACTAGATGGCGCTAATAAAACTTACCGCAAAGGCCAACACGGCTAGATAGTCGAAGAGCTTTGTCTCCACCAGGATAGCCACCAGGATCGTCATGCTGAAGAGCAGCAGGAGCGTCTCCACGTCCAGCCAGGAGACCAGCAATGCATGCCTTTTACAACATATTGCTATGTTCATAGTCTACAACTAGATGGCGCTAATAAAACTTACCGCAAAGGCCAACACGGCTAGATAGTCGAAGAGCTTTGTCTCCACCAGGATAGCCACCAGGATCGTCATGCTGAAGAGCAGCAGGAGCGTCTCCACGTCCAGCCAGGAGACCAGCAATGCATGCCTTTTACAACATATTGCTATGTTCATAGTCTTAAACTAGATGGCGCTAATAAAACTTACCGCAAAGGCCAACACGGCTAGATAGTCGAAGAGCTTTGTCTCCACCAGGATAGCCACCAGGATCGTCATGCTGAAGAGCAGCAGGAGCGTCTCCACGTCCAGCCAGGAGACCAGCAATGCATGCCTTTTACAACATATTGCTATGTTCATAGTCTACAACTAGATGGCGCTAATAAAACTTACCGCAAAGGCCAACACGGCTAGATAGTTGAAGAGCTTTGTCTCCACCAGGATAGCCATCAGGATCGTCATGCTGAAGAGCAGCAGGAGCGTCTCCACGTCCAGCCAGGAGACCAGCAATGCATGCCTTTTACAACATATTGCTATGTTCATAGTCTACAACTAGATGGCGCTAATAAAACTTACCGCAAAGGCCAACACGGCTAGATAGTCGAAGAGCTTTGTCTCCACCAGGATAGCCACCAGGATCGTCATGCTGAAGAGCAGCAGGAGCGTCTCCACGTCCAGCCAGGAGACCAGCAATGCATGCCTTTTACAACATATTGCTATGTTCATAGTCTACAACTAGATGGCACTAATAAAACTTACCGCAAAGGCCAACACGGCTAGATAGTCGAAGAGCTTTGTCTCCACCAGGATAGCCACCAGGATCGTCATGCTGAAGAGCAGCAGGAGCGTCTCCACGTCCAGCCAGGAGACCAGCAATGCATGCCTTTTACAACATATTGCTATGTTCATAGTCTACAACTAGATGGCGCTAATAAAACTTACCGCAAAGGCCAACACGGCTAGATAGTCGAAGAGCTTTGTCTCCACCAGGATAGCCACCAGGATCGTCATGCTGAAGAGCAGCAGGAGCGTCTCCACGTCCAGCCAGGAGACCAGCAATGCATGCCTTTTACAACATATTGCTATGTTCATAGTCTACAACTAGATGGCACTAATAAAACTTACCGCAAAGGCCAACACGGCTAGATAGTCGAAGAGCTTTGTCTCCACCAGGATAGCCACCAGGATCGTCATGCTGAAGAGCAGCAGGAGCGTCTCCACGTCCAGCCAGGAGACCAGCAATGCATGCCTTTTACAACATATTGCTATGTTCATAGTCTAAAACTAGATGGCGCTAATAAAACTTACCTCAAAGGCCAACACGGCTAGATAGTCGAAGAGCTTTGTCTCCACCAGGATAGCCACCAGGATCGTCATGCTGAAGAGCAGCAGGAGCGTCTCCACGTCCAGCCAGGAGACCAGCAATGCATGCCTTTTACAACATAGTGCTATGTTCATAATCTAAAACTAGATGGCGCTAATAAAACTTACATCAAAGGCCAACACGGCTAGATAGTCGAAGAGCCCTGTCTCCGCGAGGATAGCCACCAGCAGCATCATGCTGAAGAGCAGCAGGAGTGTCTCCAAGTCCAGCCAGGAGACCAGCTCGTGGAGGGTCGGCCGCGCGCCGCTTAGTGCTAGTACTGCTATACCGAGGGACGAGGACAGTAGAGCAGCTAGGGTTCGATTTACTATCTGAAAACAAAAGCAATTAAATTAATTAATAACTTCGTCACTATTGGGAGTTTGTGGAACACGTAGGCGTACGGTAGCTCAAGTATATCATCATCATCCACAGCCCGACTTCACCCATTGCTGGGTATAGGCCTCCTCAAGTTTGTCCATCCGCCACGATCCTGCGCTCAGTCTCACCTATTGATGGCCCGCGACTCTAACGATATCGTCCACCCATCTCGCTGCCGGACGTCCTACCCTTCTACAGCCATTACTCGGCCACCATTCAGTTGCTACCCTGTTCTACCTATCATCACCAAGTCTAGCCAAGTGTCCCGCCCAAGACCATTCGAGCTCCATAACTCGATTCGCAACGTCATGAACATTAGTTCGTCTACGGATCTCGACGTTTGGAACTCGATCTAACAGTCTGATGCCGAGCATGGTACGCTCCACGGCTCTCTGTGCAACTCTGTGACTTAACCTGTACACAGCCTCCTGCGTGAGCGTCCATGTCTCGGCACCGTAAGGCATGGTGGGCAGGAAACATTGGCTAAATAAGTGGGTCTTCAGACTCTGTGGAGTTTTAGGCGACGTCCAGTTTGGCGCTCAAGTTTAAATTAATAAAGAATGTTGATTGTACTATACAAGCTAGATCCCAACAATGCAACAAAATGAGAAACAAATATAAGCAGTCTTATTGCTAAAGAAAGTGATATTATCTTCCATTTTGACACCATCTTAATTAGTGTTTTAATAAACTTAGGTAGATTATATTAGATAATTATTTATTAAACACCAAGAAAACAATACGTACACCTAAAAGAACACCGTAAAACTTTGTGATACAATTGGCGGTCTCATCACTGAACAGTGATCTCTACCAGACAACCTTTGGATGGAATGGACTATGTGGACATTACCTGGGGTGTAATGGTGTACCTACCTAACATAACATGTTTTCTTGATGTGCAATAAAGAAATATCTACTCTAATTTGAGGACCTCCGTGGTGCAGTGGGCGAATAGCCGGCTGTGACGCAGGAGGTAGCGGGTTCGATACCCGCCGTGAAACAAATGTTTGCATGATCTACAAATATTTGTTCCGGGTCTGGTTGTTTCTCTATATAATAAAATGTATTTACTATATATTTACATAAATAAGTATATAAGTATTCTATCAGTTATCTGGTTCCCTTAACATAAGCTCTGCTTAGTTTGGAGCTAGATAGTGCTGTCCAGCAATATTTATTTATTTATGTACCTATGTTTGTTTTCCGACGATAATTTTCGAAGCGTTTATCCGATCATCGTGAAATTTGGTATATACCTAGGTAGGTAGTGATGGCACAATTTTGTTGTGACTAAATGAGCTATAAATATGGGGGAGTTGTTGAGATATTGGGGTTCAATAGGGGTAAAAAATAAATGAAAATGAGACTATGATGTCAAGTGGGACGTCATATGAAAGGTCTTTATTATACATTTCGACTCCGTTTTTATTTTAAATAAAATTCTTGTAGATTTTGAGTTATTAGCCCTAATAAAAACTGAACTATGGCGAAATTCACAGGTTACACCAGTGACCCCACAGTGCTGAAATTTGGTATGTGTGTATATGTAGCTTATGAGACACAAATATAGGCAAAAGTCTGAAATCCAGAATAACTGCAACTTGTACCCCAAAAAACTATAACCATAATCATGAACTCCGGTTACCTGTAATTTGAATGAAACTGTAGGTCAAGTGTCATGGTTAAGTATTTCGCGGCACTAATTTGATAGTCAAAGATTAGATACGTACATAGGTATTTTTGTTTTTATGGGAGACTCGCGAGATCTCAGTTCAGGGCGAACCACAAGTTATATTGAGTACTGAATATTAGAATGAATAGAAGCTAAGGGTTTTCAAGCATAAGACAGGCAGCTTTATCGTGAAATCGCCTCGTTCATAATTCAATGAACGAGGCGCTTATTAACCTGACTGTACCTACCCTTTTTGTGTGTGAGTGTGTCTTATTGGTGAAAACATAAAAGTGATTTGATTTAAGATTCACTAAGTGGACACGCGTACAAATCTTGGCGTGTCCAGATTTCGTAATAATAACTGATACCTACTAATTTAGAGTTCCGCTAACTGGACACACGTGTGTCCGGTCTCTTAGATCGAGCTAGTGAATAACCATTATCAATCTGAAATCTGGCTAGCAGTCCTTACCTCAAATATAATAAGCATGTACAATGTGAACAGCAGCGCCGTGGCATAGATCAGCCCATCCTCGTAGTCCAAAGGATCGAGCTGGTAGGACACCGTGAGCGGGACCGTGGTGCTGCATGTTGTGTTCAGCCGAAGCACCACTCTCGTGCCTGGAAGGAGAAGCACACAATAACAGAAAGTAGATATCTACAGAAGTCAAATTTAGTACCTACAACAAGTCAGTGTCAGAATCAGAATCCTACTTCCTACTAATATTATAAACGCGAAAGTTTGTATGTATGGATGTTTGTTACTCTTTCACGCCGTAACGGCTGAACCGATTGTGATGAAATTTAGTATGTACGTAGATCATAACCTGGATTAACACATAGGCTAGGCATAGGCACACATGGCTTTTTATTTACAAACAACGCAAGCGAAGCCGCTGGCGGCAGCTAGTCAAAAATATTTGTAGGTACACACGGCTACACATCAAGCTATATTATTCCAGTATAAGCTGACCTCGCATTGTGTAGACTTTTCGTAGAATGAGAGGTCAGCTTATACTGGAAATTTATCGCTTGATGTGTAGCCGTGTGTACAACAAAGATCTTATCTAATAGGTAGGTACCTACAAGTTTGCACAGTTTATCTGTTTCGGACGTAGCTAGGTTCGATATAAAAACAAAAATATATGCAAGAACAAATTTAGATAACTTCTGATATTATGTACCTCTTATAAACTTCCTAATTTATATTTAACTAGCTGTTGTCCTCAACTTCGTACGCGTTACACTACTAAGTCTAGGAAACTTGACTTGACACCCCATTTTTATCCCATGGGCACTGATTTATGTAATTAAAGGTAGCCTTTTAGGTAGCCAGGTTATAATTGATCGAGCGAAGCGATATCTCTAAATCAACTTGGGCAACTTGGCGTTGTATGTACCTATCTACGAGTATGTATGTATATTTGTCTGAGGATATCTTTCGAAACGTTGATCCGATCTTCGTGAAATTTAATACATGGATAAGTAGTGATGGCACCTAAAATACCTAAAAGTAATTTACCATTAATTTTAGATAGTACCTACATAGCCTCGAGACGAATGAAGCACCTTTTGTGGTCCGGTTGGATATTATGTAGTATCTACCTACCCACTACCTTAGTGCTCACATATCGTAACGGGTCACAAAGGTCACTTTTCTAGCTACTGAAATTTTCAATGAGGATTTTCACGGCCATGTTTTTATAATTGCTAACAGATGGCGTTGCTCTGTCATGCTCTGATTATCAAAGGAAAGTGAATTGTCGATTTTGTCGTGTTAACATTTTTTCCGAGGAACTTGAACTAAAAAAAACAAACATTTGAAGATGTGAGGTTTTTAGACGATCTTTGAGATTTTGGCGAATAAACCATATTTTTGGTGACGCACCTCAAGACAGCGCCATCTGTTACGCTAGCTGGAATAATATTTTTTTCTATTTAAAACGAAATTGAAAAGCTCTCATTATCTTTGTCTCCGTTGCATGAAACGGAAATAATCGTTGAGTTAAAATACTATTCTGTTAAACATCTTTTTATTTTGTGTACAATCTTGAAACCAGCAAAAATCATTTTATCTAGATTAATTATTGTTTTTAAATTATTTTAGGGGTTAAGCGATCGGAACGACTAGATGTTACGTACAACGAAACGTGATGAGCTGCCAACTCTAAACACCAAGATTTGTCCCTCTAAACAATCAAGAACCAAGTTCAAACAATAATAAAATATCATTAGTGAGTTTATTTCAATCAAAGTCAACAACAGAATTTCTCATCAAGAACTATTTGCAAGTTAATAGCGAGTTTTGTAATGGCTTCCCACAATTTACGGGAATAAATTATTTCATGACTGGAAACTCCAAAAATTACTAAGTACGACTATTTTGACATTGACATTGACAGTACGTAAAGTAGAATTGACATAACGTTCGTGTCGTTCGTTTCTTGTTCTTGCCTTTGTTTCTGTTCACAGATTTTTATCAATATTAATAATAAACAGTATTTATTAGTGAAAATATGAAAAATACGAATATTTGTCGGTGTTGTCTTACGGGTGGATGTTGCAAGGATCTATGCAATAACTATTTTCATGTCGACAAGTTGGAAAACTATGGAGAAATGCTGACAAAAACTTTCAACCTTACTGTAAGCTTTATAACTATTATTTTATGTGTTGATGGTAAAGGAAAAATAAATTAAATGAACTGTTTATTTTACCAGCAACTTAGCTTTTTCGAAACCACTTTTGCCTTGCCTCAAAACAAGCAAAAAAAGTTGTGTTTACAACTCCCAAAGATTCCAATTAAGAGTAAATTTTGCCTTTGTCTAAAAGAATATATAAAGAGATTCTAAAGAGGCACAGGATCCCACAACTGGGCAAAGGCTTCCCTTGTTTAATTTGTCCCGATCTAGGGCTTCTGTTGGCCAGTTCACTTCAGCATGTCAAGTTCGTCCCACTATAAAAATCTAAGGCACTATCAAGCCACAAACATACAGGTTTTTGAAAATTTGCTCGTTATCTGTCAGTTAAGAATTATTGCTTATGTATAGTATAGTAAGTATAGTAAAATTTATTTCGATAAAGTTATGGGTCCGCGAGATGATCAAGTGCACTTGACAAGTCTACATGCTTGAAGTGAATATTGATCGTTTACAGCGTTGAATTGACAAGTCCCGTCAAGTATCTACGGGCTGGACCATACTTGACAAAAATTTTGATTGACGGCACTTGAACCACCTTGCGCTTGATGTGACTTGACGCGACTTGACAAGTTTTATTCATTTGCGGCCGGAACATCGAAGATGGCGGACGACGAACCGGACCGAGACGTGGCTTTGGCGGCAAGCGCCGAGACCTAATTACCGAGTGTGATTTTGTGATATTATTAATATCTCTACAGAGGTTATCCTGCATTGTGGAAAATTAAAAGTAAGGAGTATGCGGATAAAAACAAAAGGTTGCTTGCTTTATCAAGCATAGTCAAAGCACTTCGAGTATATAAACCTGCCTACAGCGAAGATTTATTGAAGAAAAAATTAATGCATTAAGAACCAACTTCAACAAAGAAAGAAAAAAGATTGAACAAGCACAACGGTCTGGCGCGTCTCCCGACGATATACCAAAACCGTCACTTACTATTACAATGAACTGTTATTTCTGTCAGACTAAATGTGATGTGATACTGAAAGCAGTTTAAGCAGTGAGGTAAAACATTTTTTATTTACAATTCAAAGATACATTTTACTTTTAAGTATATATTTTTAAATAACTAAGTTAGGCAATTATTTTGCCAAGGGACTGAACCATTAAAGTACTCACAAAAGTCATCTCTCACTCTTTTTGCCTCATTTGCCGAGTTTCCTCGTACTCGCTCTATATTTAACAATTGGAGCCCTTGTCTCCACACACCTCCTGTGACTGTGGTATTTGGTTCTTCTATGCCAATATCTCCTGGTTGAATATATTTGTTTTTATTTTTTTCACACAAATAGTTGTGTAAGTGACAGGCAGCCAAAAAAACTTTTCGCGTTTTATCGGGATGCAGTCCAATGTCTTTTTTAAATATTTTGAATCGCCAAGACAGGATTCCAAAAGCATTTTCAACCACCCTCCTGGCTCTTGACAATCTATAGTTGAAAATCCGTCTTTCGTCTGTCAAGACGGCTTTGTTGTATGGCTTCATGAAGTTTGGAGTCAGTTGGAAAGCTTCGTCACCTACCAGTACACACGGAAACATTTTAGCGCTTTCTAGTAACTCACATGGCTCCGGAATATTAAGTTTGTTTTCACTTTCAGAAAACAATTGCCAAAACTTTGTATTTTTCGAAGTTCCATCATCTGACATCCGCCCATTTGCACCAACATCAACCACCATAAATTGATAATTGGCGTTTACAATAGCCATAAGAACAATACTAAATGTCTTTTTATAGTTAAAATAGTAAGATCCAGAATTTGAAGGTTTTTCTATTTCAATGTGCTTGCCATCAACAGCACCTATACAGTTGGGAAAGTTCCATCGTCTCTCGAACTCTTTGGCTACTTTTTTCCAGTCCTCGGTCGTTCTCGGTACCTGTGAATAGTACAAACATTGGTTAATTTTTTTACAGGCTTCCGGGTCATCCAATTATCAAAAAGAGATGCCATTACCAAAGAAAAGCAAAAACACATCGCAGCAGGACCTGATAGATATAGCAACGCATTATTTCAAAAAACCTGATGTCTCTGAATCGGATATAATTGCGAAGGGCTGGGCTCTTAAACTCAAACGTTTGTCAGCAGATCAAAGACGCTATGCGGAGAAAATAATAAATGACATTTTATTTGAAGCCGAAATGGGATCACTTTCAAGAAACGGAGTTCAGATCTTGCCTGCTACCTCACCCACATACACATACTCATACCAGGCACCCGCATCACATCAGTCACCATCTCCAAATGCACTCCACTCAACTACGACATACCAGTCACCCGCACCACATCAGTCACCATCACCTATGCCATCACCAAATGTACACCACTCAACCTTGACATACCAGTCACCATCACCAAGTGGGCACCACTCAACTTTGACATACCAATCACCCGCACCACATCAGTCACCCTCACCTGTCCCATCACCAAATGCACTCCACTCAACTACGACATACCAGTCACCCGCACCCACAGTCACACTCACAAGTCATAGGCAAGACACCGGTGCATGGTACTGCCAAATCACTCATAATTGTGCCATCTCAACCTATGCAGGCGCCAAATCTATCTCATGAACAGCCCGCAATCACCAAATGTGCACCACTCAACCTTGACATACCAGTCACCATCACCAAGTGGGCACCACTCAACTTTGACATACCAATCACCCGCACCACATCAGTCACCCTCACCTGTCCCATCACCAAATGCACTCCACTCAACTACGACATACCAGTCACCCGCACCCCAGTCACACTCACAAGTCATAGGCAAGACACCAGTGCATGGTACTGCCAAATCACTCATAATTGTGCCATCTCAACCTATGCAGGCGCCAAATCTATCTCATGAACAGCCCGCAATCACCAAATGTACACCACTCAACCTTGACATACCAGTCACCATCACCAAGTGGGCACCACTCAACTTTGACATACCAATCACCCGCACCACATCAGTCACCCTCACCTGTCCCATCTCCAATTGCACTCCACTCAACTACGACATACCAGTCACCCGCACCCCAGTCACACTCACAAGTCATAGGCAAGACACCGGTGCATGGTACTGCCAAATCACTCATAATTGTGCCATCTCAACTTATGCAGGCGCCAAATCTATCTCATGAACAGCCCGCAATGGTTCATATACCAGAACCAACTACTGAAGAAGAAGAATCACAGACTGCGGCTAAGTTCTTACAACACTTCTATTCTTGTTAGTAACTTCTATAGACCAAACTGAGAACTTTTTGGGTATGAATCGGTTGCACAACCGAGCCATACAAGATTAAATGAAAGAAACCAATTAAAAGTTTTCTGTTTTGTCTGTTTCATATATCACCATCACATTAAGTATTTAATTTTTGTTATGATTATTTTGGTTAATATAAATAAAAATAAATGTATATCATACATACCCGAATATTTTCTTTTAACTTTTCAATTATAGCCTCACACGTCTCCTGTATTTAATAATCCAAAGTACGAGGAGCGACAGCACACATAAACTTTAAATCTTCCAAGTCCATACCAGTGACCAAGAACCTTAGAGTTATAGAGAGCCTTTGGCTGGCAGGAATAGCTTGTCGCATATTGGTATCATGCTTTTCAATATTGGGTCGAATCAACTCCAACAATGCTTCAAAAGAATCGTTGTCCATTCGTAGAAAATTTTTATAATCGTCGGGTTCAGTTGCTTGAAGAGTTCTTTGCAAATGTTCATGCGTGAATCGATATCTCATTTTATACAATTTCTTACACAATCGCCTCTTTCTTTTCTCTTTTTCTGTGATAGATACCGCTAGAGTTGCTAGAGTAGCAAGGAATGCCTTGTCTGCGTTGGAAACTATTATTAATTTTTGCGACGACCACTTCTCTGAGCACAGGGCGGTGTACGACTGCGATGTGGACTTGACGGCACCTTCAAATCGCGTCAAGTCCCTCGTCAAGTGAAATCGTCAAGAACGTAGACTTGTCAAGTGCACTTGATCGTCTCGCGGACCCTTAAGTTTACAAACTTAAAATCTAGACTTAAACTATATACAATCATGTTTCCTATTGTAACTTAAGTTTGCAGTTGTGATGAATACATAGTCAAGTGACTACCCTCCGTACTAGTTTTCACTGTATGACAGCAGGGCGTTAAGTATAGACTGGACCTAATTCTGAAAGGTGAATACAAGTACAAACCTATTTATTACCTAATATGGGTGCAGTCATATTCAGCATTTAACGCATGCAATGTCGAGTTTTTATTTTAATTTCCCACAAATCATTTCATTATAAATATATACATATTACCCGTGCGCGATAAGTTGGGACCTGAGCGCGGTGACGTCATATTGGCGTGTTTGTACCGCCCGCAAAAAAGCGAACATAACAAGCAGCCGCCCGCGGCTTCGTCTTTGTTTTTTTTAACCTAATTTATTATGTTACTCAGGGAGGACGCTGCTTTTTATCTAATCTTTTTTACACTATTTGAATAAAATAAAAATACAATGTTTAGGTTTATACATTTATTTTATCTATTTTTTACATTATCTCATCTTCGTCACTACTTAGTGGATTTATGCCTTCTAGAGGTTGTTCTTCGTTCTCAGTCTCACTATACTAACTCTAACACTTTTAGCACGAGGTTTCTTTCTCCGCTATGCAAAGGTTTACCCTTCATAATGATAACAAAAACACTTAACAAGAACTATAACAACAAAAACTACAACAACAAAACAATGACACAAACTATAACAACAAAAACTACAACAACAAAACAATAACACAAACGAAAACTAAAATAATTCCAGAGCGCGTCGTTACGTGACGTAGGCCAGTACTAGACTAAAAACCCTAGTAAAAAATAGTGATGCGAACGGTACAATACGGGCGCCATCGGGGAAGTGCAGGGGAAGCGGTCGGGGAGTCGCATTCCTAGCAGGTCCCAAGTTATCGCGCACGAGTAATATAAGTAAAGGATTAACATACCACCGATAAAACGACCCGTGATCAATGCAGTCCAAGAATAATGATTGAAGATTTGAGAAACTTAATTCATGAAAGTATTCATAGTAAAATCATTAATATGATTTTTTTGTTGTTCTTTTCTTGGTTAGCAGTTGGTTGGTAGACCATATGCATCTGCCTATGGTAATAAAATAGTCAGTTGGTGGAACATAGGCCTATGTTCCACTAATGGCAGATGAAGGGACGAAGTTGATGTCCATTTACAAGATTGGTCCACAGTAGCCCAAAATAGAGATGTTTGAAGAGAAAAAAGAGAGGTCTTTGTCCTGCAGTGGGACACTACAGGCTCTTAATAATATTATTAATACTTATTATATCCTGTAAAACACCATATTTAGTAAATAGGTTTATTTAGCTTGGTAGAAGAACACGTAAAAATCAGACTGACTTATGTACAAGGTACAAGTACCATCTACTTATAGTGTGACCATTAGAGCTGTGCACTCCCTGAGGTATGCGCGCGGCGAGACGGGGGGGATGTGTCGGCCGCTCCGATCTATCAGTCTGCCGTCAACGCTCACGGCGGTAGGTAGCTTTTGTACCGGACGGTCTATGTCAGACGCACACGGGATAAATATTCAAAGATGGGTCGTGCGTTATCTCGTGATATGAAATGGAAGATGAAGTTGAAACAGAATCTACACTTGAGAGCAATAAAATCGCACATCCGCACATTTTTACTTAAAAGTTAAATTTTTTTTTATTTGGAGCTTACAGCAAATTAAAATCAAATTAAATTAAAGTGCATAATCTAGGCATTCGCAGAACTGATAAAGGGTTGACATTTACCTTTAAAAACAACTCATTAGCAACAAAACAATAGACCCCCTTATGTCGCTCGATCCAGGTAAGGCCGGCGGCGGGATTTATCGCAGGTATAAAAGAGTGCATATTGAGGGAATGGTCATCATTTCCCTTTGGTACACACCATTCCGGTTTACCCGTTGGATCCGCCCGCCAACAAAATCCTCCGTCGTCCGAGACACGTTCTCGGAGACCCGGATGACGAAATCACCTCTGCTAATGCGGAAGGTGAGTCATCTATATCAGACAGAGCAAACACTTCACAGAAACACCGACCTCGCCGGCGAGGTCGACGAGTCCCTTCAGTCGCCGCTTATACGAGGTACAGACATGTACCCGGGCGTTTCTCTCCTATCCCCATCCCGGCAACAGCCCAAGCCGAGGTTCGTACCTAAGTGGTGCCCTTGCGCTAGTTGCCTAAAAAACTTACAGGGCTGAGCGCCATCTGCGCTCGCCAAAAGTTCGGTTAAGCTGTCACGGCCTCAGAGGCCAACAGCGAGATTAGTCCATTCGAAAAAAAAAAAAAAAAAAAAAAAAAAAATGGTCATCATTTGCATACCAACGTACAGTGTGAAAGGTTCTCTATTGATATTGGCTTCAAACGGAACACGAAAATGGATACTACACCAGAAGTAGCCGCTCAAGTGGTTGCCCTTGTTGAATCGGGGCTTAAGCAAAGTCAAGTGGCTCGACAATTGAGTTTGAGCCGATTTACCGTTCGGCGTGTATACCAGAGGTATCAAGAGACTGGTGGCTACCAACGGCGACAAGGATCGGGCCGTCCCCGTGCTACAACAGAGCGTGATAACCGCTTTCTTATAACGACATCTTTAAGAAATCGTCGTTTGAACGCAGTTCAACTGGGCCAACGACTTCAAGAAGTTCGTGAAGTAGAAGTTAGCCGGTGGACAGTCAGAAGACGATTGAGAGAAGGTGGCCTGACTGCACACAGGCCAGCAAACGGGCCGAAATTGACCCCAGCCCACCGAGAAGCCCGCCTTCAGTTCGCTCGAGACCATTTGAATTGGACCGAAGAGCAGTGGAGTGCAGTCCTGTTCTCTGATGAGTGCAGGATGTGCTTGCATGGCAACGACGGACGGGGGAAGGTGTATAGAAGATCGGGAGAGCGATTTGCCCAATGCTGCATAACAGAACGTGTCGCCTATGGCGGTGGATCAATCATGTTTTGGGGAGGCATGTCTATGGAAGCAAAAACCGAGCTTGCCTTCATCACCGGACCGAATACTGGTCGCCAATCAATAGGATTGACTTCCATACGATACATTGAGGAAGTACTCGAGAGCCACGTCGTACCTTATGCTGGGTTTATCGGCGAAAACTTTCTGTTTATGCAAGATAATGCAAGACCGCATACTGCTGGCATAGTGATCGAGTACCTTCAAGAGGTGGATGTGACCGTTATGGAGTGGCCAGCTCGAAGCCCAGACCTCAATCCCATCGAACATCTATGGGACGAGCTGAAAAGAAGAGTTCGAGGCCGAGATCCTCCATCGACTCTACAGGAGCTGCAACAGGCGATCGCAGAGGAATGGGAGGCTATTCCTCAAGACTTTATCAAAAGTCTAGTAACATCAATGAAAACACGGATGGAGTCAGTGATTCAGGCTAGGGGAGGGAACACTCGGTATTAATAACAAACTTTTAATTAATTTTATCTTTTAATTTCATAACTTTGACACCAATACTTGAATAAAGAATTTTTTACTAAACATGAATTTTTGTTATTGATCCACAAAAGCATTTTTATGTAATGATTGAAAGACAAATCAGATACCACTGGATAGGTATTAAAATAGACTATGAATCTGCATTACAGAAACATAATATTTTTTGTTTTTTTTTAGTTATGTCAAAAAATCATGAATGTGCGATTTTTTTGCTCTCAAGTTTATGTCAGAATAACTTTCGTTAGAATATATAATTGTTTGTAAATATAAAAAATGTTCAATAAAACAAGTCCTTTGAATTATAAGTTTAGTTCTTATTTATCACCTGCATATTTTTAATAAAATATGAGTATATTTAAGTTACATTTTAATCAACTAAGTAAGTATAATATATTACAGATAGATAGCCTCCGACCATCGTCCCGCCACAAGTCTTGCCTTAGAAATGCAAACTGACATCGTAAGATATGTCCGACATGTTTTGATCTCATGTGAACTCATGCAGTTTTTTCTTTGCCTCCCACCTCGCCGCGCATACCTCAGGGAGTGCACAGCACTAATGGTCACACTATAGTCAACCTTATTAATTGACAAGAAGGTTTGACAAGTACCCACGTTTAGATACAACAATAATGTTTATATTTCAGCTGACATATCCAAAGATGTATATTTGTGAAGAGTGTATTACAAAGCTCAGAGATGCTGCTGCGCTCAGGCAACAGATATTAGATGTGGAACAAACATTCACAGAGAGAATAAACGGTAACATTAAATTCTAAGCCTTGTTATCAGTGGCGTTGCTAGGTAACCAAAAGCCCTGGGGCAAAATATAAACTAGGGCCCCAACTAAACTATTTAAACGTATTCGTCGCGTTCCGAATTGGACGTACTCCTGATTTGTCGTAATACAGTCGACTCTATAATAAAATTAAATACCAAATATAAATTGTAACTTATTTTAATGAACAAATTAACGTATTTTATGAAATAAAAGTTAATATCTACCTGCTACCGTTCAAAAAATACAGTCCTGTGACAGACACACAGACAGCGGAGGCACGTTGAGCACCCTTTGGGTACGGAATCCTAATTAAGTTGAGATTTTTAAACCAGTAACACCACTTTCTTGACCGGACTATACGTTTATATTCCGAATGTGCGAGAAATTTTCATTAGTTCAATTTATAGTTTGTAAGTCAGAGTCCGAGGGGCCCCATGAGCGGGGGGGGGGGGGGGGCAATGCCCCGTCTAGCCCTCCGGTAGCTACGCCACTGCTTGTAATTATAGTAGGTATATGCCAAGACTTGTGGCAGATGGGGCCAACCAAAACTGCTAATACTGATAATTAGTGTTAAGTATTTTATTTTAATATTTTTATCACTTAAATGTTTTAACAAACAGTAATGTATAAAAATAGCACTTATAAACCACTAAGGTTTGTAGCTATCATATGTACCTATATGGACTCCGCACATCACTAACGGCTACTGTATGGGCTGCAAGAGCGAAATAGCAATATCATCGTTGCTTATCCAACGATTTATGGCCCTGTCTGCCAGGCGCGTTGGCTAGAATAGTTATTAATATCATTGTATAGCACATTGAAGCAAATAATTCAATACGGCTACACATCAAGCTATACATTTCCAGTATAAGCTGACCTCTCATTCTACGAAAAGCCTACACAATGCGAGGTCAGCTCATACTATCAGTTTATAGCTTGATGTGTAGCCGTGTGTACAAGCTTCGGCACGTGGCTTCGCACTCGCTACTCAATAAAAAGTAGGTTTTGTCTCTATCCAGCTTATAAACTATCTATGTAAGGTGTTGCAATTTAAACTTATATTGTAGGGACGGTTTCTACACAAAAAATAAATGTATGTGTAAAATGTTCTTGTTATATTATCAAAATCTCGAGAAAATCGATAAAACGCTGCATGAATGCTGCTCGACGAAATGTTAGAGAACTAGCTTATTGTACGAAGCCATAGGTTAGTAAAAAGTTACTATGAGCCGTTCAGCAACCACGCTTGTTCAATGACCCCGGCCAGGTTATTAAACCCAACCAGTCAATAGAGCGCGTATGGTGCATACGGCAAGTTTAGTGGATTAAAAAAAAACATTTTACTTTTCATTATTTATGGTCACAAAAATATACTCCGTGATAATTTGTAGTTTATATTGCAACACCTTATAATATCAAATTTCATCTAGTAAATCAGTCCGACATTTAGTTGTGAAAATGAAACAGAGAAAAAGTATATGTATGTTCTTATTTTCAGAGCCCAAAATAAATCAAAATGAAGAAATAAAAAAAGATTATGATGAAGATGAACAAAATGATTTTCAGACTTGGGACGGTGATTTAACTGAAGGTACTTAAATATTGAGCTTCTTTGCACGGATTTATAACAAAATAACATAAACTTAGCCTCTAGCTTTCAGAGATAATTTAGCTTTCTATCAGTGAAGGAATTTTCAGATTTGTTTTAGTAGTGACGGTATTTTTTTTTTACACTATTAGTGCTGTTAAAATTTGATAAAATGGAGGTTTAGCAAACACTTAAGGTCATAGCTATGGCTTGCATTATCCTTAAGATTTTGGTATTAGAATAATTCGGATAGTAGTGAACTTTACTATTCGGATATCCGGATATTACGGATAATTCGAATATTTTTGGGAAAAGCGTTAAACGCGAAAATAATTTTTAGTAAAGTAGCTATGAACAATGTTTAAGTTATTCCAACATTCACCATTAAAATATAAATCACTTTTGACAATAAGAAAACTCGATAGGTATGCTTTAGATCACGTTTTCTGTCACAAAACTTAAGCAATAAGTAAGCAACTTGTCAGTCGCGCCTTTCTGAATGTTTTATAATGCGACAAATATTAAAAATAAAGGATAAACAGTGTTTTAAATTTAGATTACTTTTTAGATACATGTATTTACTGTACATAATTATGAAATTATAGTTTTATGGTTATAATTGGTTAATTTCATGGTAAAATCGTGATTTTTTGATGAATTTTTACTATTCGTTTTATTAGAATTATCCAAAATTATTGATCGTCACTATCCGAATAGTAAAATCACACGGATATTCGGATATCCGAATTGCAAGCCCTAGTCATAGCGCACATATCAACTCGGAATGGGATCGTCACCGTATCAGCGCGAGCCGTTCTGTATTCTTTGTATGAAACTCCCTACTGCAACGCACACTAATCGAAATCGTATCGTAATCGCCTCGGCTCGGGACAAGCTCACAACCGCGGCGCGGTGCGCTTACGTCTCTCTGTATCCGAGCGGTGAGGCTGGTGCCGCCTAGCCGTCTACCAGCGGGCGGCGAGCCGTAAGCGCGGCGTCCGTCGCCTAGCCGTACCCAAGGAGCTGCAGCTTTGATTACGTGCTTACGTTGGGTTGACGCCTGGTTGACGACGAGGCAATCTTGTCAAATTCAATGCTTCATGCAAGCATATCTCTTCTCAGCGAAAAAGAGTCAGTTTCTCCAAGTTCCCATTTTCCGAGATGTACCAGCAGCTGTAAAAGGTCATCTCGAGCTTCTAGGGGTTTCGCTCACGCCTACTCTCAACTTTAGCTCATACATCGAGTCTAAGGCTAAAACAGCTGCCATGAAGCTGGGCATCCTCAACAAGGTCAGGAGATATTTCACACCGGGACAGCTTCTTAGTCTCTACAAAGCACACGTCCGGTCTGGTATGGAGTACTGCTGTCACCTTTGGGAAGGTTCGGCCAAACACCAGCTCGCCACCTTAGACTCGATAGAACGTAGGGCTTTTAGGCTATGGCGGAGACTAAGACCCAAAGTCTCGAACACCGCCGTAAAGTTGCAAGCCTATCGAGCTTTTAAAGAATACATTTTGGGGAATGTCCCCAGGAACTATACAATCTGATTCCGCCATTTCCCTTCCATCGAAGGACAAGCAGGCGCACGGCTCAGTACCATCCGTACCTAGTTGATATACCACCCATTCGCATACAACGTTTTGGTTCTACGTTCTTGATGCGTACAGCTAAGGTATGGGACACTATACCGTCGTCTGTTTTTCCTAAAGAATACAATCCGGGCGTCTTTAAGGTAAGAGTGAATAGGCATCAGTGGCGAAGGGTAATAATAATCATAAGGTAACCCGGTCGAAAAAAAATGTAAGTCGCACTTACTTAGTGAATGCATGTGGTGTGTGCAAGTGAGTGCATGTGTGCATGATTCATGCTCTTCTCACTGAGGATCTAACGCGCCATTTTTAATTTCAAAAAGTAAACAAACTTAAACTCTGCCAAATAAAGATATGGCAAAGTTATAATCCTGCTTAAATAAATAATGACGTCGCAATTTGGCCGTATAGTAACTATAACTCGCAATCCAGTCGAGTTATTTTCCCCATCTTACTATAAAATACTGTTGACGTAATTTAGTGCACGAATTCAAGTGTTCGTTATACATTGACGGTTTTCTTGAATTTTGTGAAAATAATGATAGAACCCAAAATGCGTTGTACGCATTTTGGTTATGGATACGAAATGTTTTCAACAAGCCGGAGATATTTAGCTTTACCGCAGAGTTTTATGCAAAAACATGCCCTAACTTTATGCGGTTAGAGTCCGATTTTTAATTAATTATAAATTTAGTAGTATAACTCGAAAAACGAAAGATTATTTAAAGAGAATTTTACTTACATTCAAATTTTAAATGGCTTCAAAATACATTGCTATGGTCAATTTGTAAGGCGTTATTATTTTCTAGAATTATGAAGGTGACGGAACAGTCAGGAGCCCTGACTGAAGGTAACTCGATAGACATCGGCTTGTATGAACCCCTCGCCACTGATAGGTATCTTCTAGATCTTCGTGCTTCATCTTAGACCACATCATAGCTTACCATCAGGTGAGATTGTGGTCAAACGGAGATCTATAAAACGCAAAAATTGGCGAAAGACGATACGGTGCCGATCCCTTTCCGAGTTGATGTATCTGCTATTACCTCTATTCAGAAGTACACGGAATGTAGCTTTAAGTGACTTTTTGTGAGTGTCTCATCCAACAAGCCAAACCACTATATCCTAAATAGTAACATGTGTAATGTACTTATAAGAAGAGTTATCAAAACTGACTGGTTATTTACTAATTAACACCAACTTATGTTCTTACAAATCAATTAATTTTATTTGTCTATAGGCACATAATAGGCCCAAAAATGGTGTCCAAACTTGGTCATTGACAGAATCTCAAAAGTCCAAAATCAAGGTTTGCCAAAGAGCCATTGAACGCAGCGTGTTAGGGGTAAAGAGAATCGACAGGATCCGCAATACCACACTGCGCGCGCAGACCGGCATCGCAGATGTTGGCGAAAAGACTGCCAGGCTGAAGTGGGACTGAGCGGGTCACGTCAGTCGTATGGTCACAGACAAATGGGCAACAGTCGTCACACAATGGGTGCCTGCAGATGGGCGTCGCAGCCGGGGCAGGCCGAGGAAGCGTTGGCGTGACGACCTCGATGCATTCCAAGGTGGCTGGTGGAACGTTGCGAGTGATCGTGAGATGTGGAGGAATATGGGGGAGACCTTTGTCCAGTAGTGGGAAAGTTAAAAAAAAATAAAAAAAGTTAAAAAAAATAGTTAAATAAATAAATAATAATAATTATATTATATAATAATTAAATAGTAGTTTAGTTTAAAAAAATAGGCACACAATACATTGCACTTAGTTGATCGAGCGAAGCGAGATCTCCAAATCAACTTGGGCAAATCGGCGTTGTATCTGTGTATGTATTTTTGTATTTCCGAGAAGAGATCATCGTGAAATTTGATATATAGGCAGGTAGAGATGGCACAATTTTGGTGTGACTAAATGAGCTAAAAATGATGGGGGGTTGAGATATTGGGGTTTAAGAGTGGTGCAAAAAATTAAAATGAGACTATTAGGTCAAATGGGACGTCAAATGAAATTTCATTAGTACATTTCGATTCCGTTTTTATTTTTAGTTTAGTCGCAGGAGGTATCCTGCGTCACGGCCGGCTATTCGCCCACTGCGCCACGGAGGTCGTCAAACTTATAATACTTCTTTTTGCGCTGGGAGTTTAAAACGCTTGATGCGACACGCGCTTAACCAATTTATTTATTTCAGATGTGGAATTCGACATAAAAACAGAACTAAAAGAGGAAAGTTCAACGAAAATTCACTCTTCAACTTGTGAAAGTAGGAAATGTGAAACAGCTGATACTGAAATTATATATCCAAAAAAAGTAATCAAAGGAAAGAAAATTAAATCGAAAAAGCCTACCAAAATGAAATACACAATTAGCCAATTAAAAAGTGAGTCCATTACCGTCCTTCTGTGCAGTCGTATCGGATTGCGCAAAAGGAGGGAAAAGTTTTTATTGACAAACCAGGCGTGCGAGCGAGCGAAAGCTAGTTTTTAACCGATCCAAAAAAGGAGTATATTCTCAATTCATTTGTTTTAATGTTTGTTAAATCAGAACTCCATCATTTATCAACCGAATTGGGAAACTCATTTTTTTTATTTCAATGAATATTACTTTCAGATTGGTCCCATAAAAATCAATCAAAATAGGTTTCATCATCATCATCCACAGCCCGACTTCACCCACTGCTGGGTATAGGCCTCCCCAAGTTTGTGCCATCCGCCACGATCCTGCGCTAGTCTCACCCATTGACGGCCCGCGACTGTAACGATGTCGCCCACCCATCCCGCTGACGGACGTTCTACCCTTCTACAGCCATTCCTCGGCTACCATTCAGTTGCTACTTTGCTCCATCTGTCATCACCACGTCTTGCCAAGTGTCCCGCCCCAGACCATTTGAGCTCCATAACTCGATTCCCAACGTCATAAACCTTCTTCTACGGATCTCGACGTTTGGAACTCGATCTAAGAGTTTGATGACGAGCATGGTACGCTCCATGGCTCTCTGTGCAACTCTTAACCTGTACACAGCCTCCTGCGTGAGCGTCCATTTCTCCAAAATAGGTTTAGTACTTTGGATTTTTCTGTTTACTGAAAACTTGCTTTATAAGAAATCTCTATTTATTTTCAGATACGAGAAACAAACTGACCGATGCACAGAAAGATCTATGCGAAAACACGTTTAAGCTAATATCAAACTCAAATATGTGCCTCTTCAAGTCGCTAAAGACGAGATTCGCGTGCTATGTCTGCAAGGAAACATTTTTTGAAATTGAATTACTTAGAGAACATTCAAAAATACATCCCATCGACACAATATGGCATAGAGTTAAAAAACTCCAAGGTATGACATTCCTAAACACTGACATAACAAATTTGAACTGCAAAATTTGCGCTGAAAACTGCAAAGATATAGACATTTTAAAAAAGCATCTAATGGAAAAACATGATATATTTTTTGGAAATTCCGCTAACCATCTATTAGTACCTTTTATGTTAGAAGATGATTTTAAATGCATAATATGCAAAGTCACTTTTAATACGTTCTCAACATTATCAACTCACATGAATAGCCATGCCAATAGCAATGTCTGTGAAATCTGCGGAACAGTTTTCTACAATAGGAACAGTTTGAGACTTCACTTACAAGCTATGCACAAGGAGCGTAAATGCCCAAACTGCCAGCAAACGTTCCAAACATCATCTAAACTAGCTCAGCACTTGATAAAAGCACATAACAAAGCTACTGGGAAGCGGTATTGCAGAAAATGTGATATGACGTTCCAGTACACGTATAGACTTGAGAACCATATGATTGAAAAACATGGAGCTAAGAAAAAAACCACAGAGTGTAGTTTCTGTGGGAAAACTTTAAAAAATTCGTTGTACCTTAAGATTCATATACGAAGTGTGCATTTAAAAGAGCGAAATCATCCGTGCTCTTTGTGCGATTTAAGATTTTTTACGAGCACAGATAAAACTAGACATGAACGAACTCATCAGGACAGTAGCAACTTTGCATGTACCGTGTGTGAAGCCAAATTCAAGTCAAAGGATTCGTTACGAAGACATACGAAGAGGCAACATGAAAATGTGACGAAATAGATTTTAGCCTAAATAAATATTTCTCAAATCTAATATCTTTTGTTATACATATTTATTTTCTCTGATAATGAGTATTAATTGATCGTGCGAAGCGAAATGGACGTATCGGCGTTGTATGTATGTATGTGGCTGCATACCGAATCGCGCTAAAAGTGATATCATCGCGCTAACAAACGTTCCGAGTCACCGTGAGCGCGACAACGATGTCTCGTGAATCGTCATAGATGACGTCAATACATCCGGCATTTTGCTCTAACAACGTCCATGCTCCAAACCGATATCACCGTGAGCCTCCATAATAAAAGTGACGTGACAGCTGGTGGTGTTCTGTGGTTGGTTGGTTTAAATGTTGTTATGTAACACTGACTTGCAGCGCGTTCCTGAGCGTTCCGAATCCTTGACGGCACTCAACTGTCATCAGCGCGATAACTGAATCGGTACGCAAAATAACTACGTGAACTCTAGCAGCGATTATGTCGTTATTCGGAATGCAGGGTGTATCAGCGTTGCCAGACGTCCCAATTTTGGCGGGACGTCCCGTTTATTAAATGAAAATTACATGTCCCGCGAGGGACAGGCTCAGTCCCGCTTTTCGGGGATAACTCGACCGTGCATGAAGTGTGCCGAGGAAGCGCGGCCGGGTGGCCAACATCAAACTGCTTTCCTGAACGCGTTTTTTCCCAGATGAATTTAAAATGGTTGGGTGCCAGAAATAAATGCTCCGTAATTCATCCAGTTCAATCTAGAGCTATCCTTGTGCAGAGAAAAAGGCAACTTTAAAAGAAGTTAAATCTGCACAGAAATATGATGAATAAGTACTTCTTATAAATTAATTATTCTCATATTGTAAGTGACAATTTGTAACGCTCTCTTCTCAGACTATTGTTTGAAACACCACATTTTTCTAAAAAATACTTAAACTTTTTTATTTCATATTTTTTTTGTTCAGCAGACGAAGAAGATTCAACTACCTAAAGATAAGGTAAACCTGATTTAAAATATCATAATTTTATTCAAATACATTTTCTATGGCTATTTTTAATATATATATATATATATATATATATATATATATATATATATATATATTATCATGGAAACGTAATTTAAAATTCAAATAAAAAGATAAATATTTAAAAACTTCGGATTATATACGTTTTTTTTTACTATTTCCCGCTTTTTTTACTCAAAAAGTTTCAAAATCCCGACTTGATAAAAAAATCTGGCAATGCTGGTATGTACGAGTATGTATGTTTGTTTGTCCGAGGATAACTTTCGAAGCGTTGATCCGATTGTCATGAAATTTGATATATGGGTAGGTAGTGATGGCACAATTTTGGTGTGACTAAATAAGCTAAAAATGGGGGGGTTGAGATATTGGGTTCCAGATGGGTAAAAAAATTAAAGAGTCAGGTCAAATTGGACGTCTAATGAAAGGTATGCAGAGCATTTCGACCTCGTTTTTATTAAAGTTTAATCCTTGTAGTTTTTGAGTTATTAGCCGTAATAAAAACTGAACGTTGATGAAACTCGCAGGGTACACCAGTAAACCCATAGTGCTGAAATTTGGTATACGTGTAGCTTTAGTGACACAAAAATAGAATACTGACATCCTTTTTTTTGTAAACACATACTTATAATAAATAAATACTTATATAGAGAAACAAGCAGACCCGGTACAAATATCTGTACATGATGCAAACATTTGTTCCGTGGCGGGAATCGAACCCGCTACCTCCTGCGTCTCAGACAGCTATTTTATAATTTTATCAGTATGATTAAATTCATATGAGTTTTCACGTGCTACTTGTGAAATGTTCCATCCATACGCGCGAGTATGTTCCTTTGCCGGTCCTTTGAACCGCACAAAAAAAATTAGGAGCGTCTCTTTCGTTCGCTTGTATGAAGTGTCAGATAGATAGTTAAACTCTATAATGCACACCTAACAAAATTAAATAACCAGAAATACATAAAATAAAGGTACGTACAATGGTCGGTTTTATTGCTAAAAGCGACCATTGTATAAACGCCGGGGTACCTCAGGGGTCAGTACTCTCTGCTACACTGTTTCTGTTGCATATCAATGATCTGCTCATGCCCGGTATCATTAGGTACGCAGACGACAGTACAGTTGTGGAGAGGTACACTTCTAATGCTCGAGCCAGCAGGGCTGAATTCAGAGGCAGAGAGATGAGATGCTGCAGCGTTTGAATTTGACACTCAAGGCCGTCTCTGACTGGGGCGATGCCAATCTCGTCAAATTCAATGCTTCATAAACGCAAGCATGTTTCTTCTCGGCGAAAAAGAGTCAGTTTCTTCAAGTTCCCATTTTCCGAGATGTACCGGTAGCCGTAAAAGGTCACCTCGAGCTACTAGGGGTTTCGCTCACGCCTACTCTCAACTTTAGCTCATACATCGAGTCTAAGGCTAAAACAGCTGCCATGAAGCTGGGCATCCTTAACAAGGTCAGGAGA
The DNA here is from genome assembly GCA_918857605.2 of Philereme vetulata. NCBI lineage: Eukaryota > Metazoa > Arthropoda > Insecta > Lepidoptera > Geometridae > Philereme > Philereme vetulata. The sequence goes on from OU975453.1 coordinate 5,107,357, forward strand.
TACTTCACACCAGGACAGCTTCTTAGTCTATACAAAGCACAAGTCCGGTCTGGTATCGAGTACTTCTGCCACCTCTGGGATCGTTCGACCAAATACCAGCTCGCTACCTTAGACTCGATAGAACGTAGGGATTTTAGGCTTATAGGTGAGCAATATATGGCGGAGGCTAAGACCCAAAGTCTCGAACACCGCCGTAAAGTTGCAAGCCTATCGATCTTTTACAGAATACATTTCGGGGAATGTGCCCAGGAACTTAACGATCTGGTTCCGCCATCTCCTTTCCATCAAAGGACAAGCAGGCGCACGGCTCAGTGCCATCCGTACCTAGTTGATATACCACCCATTCGCACACACCGTTTTGGTTCTACGTTCTTGATGCGTACAGCTAAGGTATGGAACGCTTTGCCGTCGTCTGTTTTTCCTAAAGAATACAATCCGGGCCTCTTTAAGGTAAGGGTAAATAGGTATCTTCTAGATCTTCGTGCTTCATCTTAGACCACATCATCGCTTTCCATCAGGTGAGATTGTGGTCAAACGAAGATCTATCTAGTTTAAAAAAAGCGATCTCTTTCAGGGCAAAACAACATCTAAAAGACGGCGGTGTATCTAAGTAGGTTCATAAACCTACATTAACTACTTATACATACTAATACACTAAATATATACATAATATAACTAGTGGTTCGCCCCGAACTGAGATCTCGCGAGTCTTCCAAAACACAAAAAATATATATTCTTGAGCGACTCTCGCAACTATGCCTAAACGTATTTAGTGGCTAAATATGATTTAAGGATTTGTCAAATCAAACAAATACGTATAATTTAAACATGTTTAGTCGCCAAATACTTTTAGGGATCGTTGTGCAATATTTTATTAGTCAAAGTTTGAGGCCAGCTTGGCCTCAAACTTTGACTAATAAAATATTGCCACGAAATATGGTACATCTTATTTGACCTACAGTTTCATTCAAATTACAGATAACGGGAGTTCATGTACTTTGGTTCCTCTTTTTTAGGGTACAAATTGTAGTTATTCTGGATTACAGACTTTTGCCTATATTTGGGGGGCCTCTTTAAGGTAAGAGTGAATAGGTTTCTTCTAGATCTTCGTGCTTCATCTTAGACCTCATCATTGCTTACCATCAGGTGAGATTGTGTTCAAATGAAGATCTATTTAGTTTAAAAAAAATGTATCACTAAAGCTACACGCATACCAAATTTCAGAGCTGTGGGGTCACTGGTGTACCCTGTGAATTTTGTTATGGCTGATTACTTAAAAACTAAAATAAAAAGGGGTCGAAATGTACTCACAAAGACCTTGACTTGACCGGATAGTCTCATTTTATTTTTTTTACCTCTCTTGAACCCCAATATCTCAACAACCCACATACATTTTTAGCTCATATATTAGCTCATATAGTCACACTAAAATTGTGCTAACAGTACCTACCTATATACCAAATTTCACGATGATCGTATAAACGCTTCGAAAGTTGTCCTCGGACAAACAAACATACATACATACAACGCCGATTTGCGCAAGTTGATTTAGAGATCTGGCTTCGCTCGATCAATAAAATATACGGATACATTACAGTAAAGGACATAAACAACGATAAACTAGCAGTGCGTACACAAAGAAAGGAAATATTTTTTTTAATGTGGTTTGTGGAGAAAATTGCTTACGGGCCCACCTGATGATGGTAAGCGGTCACCGTCGCCTATCGACACCGGCAACACCCGGGGTATTAACGGTGCATTCCGTACCTACCCTGTAGAAACCTCTTTACATTTCTCTTGAAGCGTCATATATTGTAGCTTAACGGGAAAGCCTCAGATGGGAGATCGCGTGAAGCGAGTGGTGCGCGATACCTAATCGTCGACGATATGTGGATGAGCTTTATTACGTTGTCGAGAAGTGCGGTGGTAAAATCTCGACGATGGGATGAGATCTAATAGCTCCTCAGAACACTCCCCATTATACAGGCGGTAGAATACACTGAGCGATCCGATGTCGCGTCCGTGTTGTCAAGGATGTGTTAAAACATAAGACCCACTTACCATTATTCCCAAAACTTCTCAACACAGTATCATTACTTATTACATCGTAGTGGCTGTTGTTAGAACTGGTTATGGGTCCACTGTTCTCCAGAACCAACATTTTTGAGTCTGTGGCACTGGGTGAGAAGTCTATGGCCTCGTCTGCTGGTAGAAAGATGGTCCATATTGGAGAATCCTGGAAACAAAAGGCGTAAATAATCAATAGTACCTAGTATTTATTCCATCAAAAACATAAATGTGAAATGAAAACCAAGTTCAATAAATATATATACCTATATATATTATATGCCTTGGTTGTTGACTTCAACGACAAAAGAAGTGAGATCTAAATGGGTGCCAAGTTCAGTGGTTAGTCCTGAAATGTATTTAAAACAACTTAAAATATATTAGTATTTTTCAAACTTTCGCGATCACTGTACATAATTATTGATTAAAACGGGTATTTATCGCGTATTTATTTTTACAGAAGATGTTTATAACCGTCTACATAGACCTACTATAGTGCAGCCGCCAACATTGTATGGTTTACCTAAGGTGCATAAGAGTAATGTGCCTCTTCGTCCCATTGTGAGCCAGATTGATTCGCCTACCTATTATCTGGCGAAGCATGTTACTTCAATTTTGCAGGCTTAGGTAGGAAAGACGACATCTTTTGTAAAGGAATCGCGCCATTTTGTAGACATACTGGGGAGTTTAAAATTGGAACCAGACGACATATTGGTGAGTTTCGATGTGGAAGCGCTCTTCACCAACGTTCCAACAAAGGACTGCCTGGATGTTATACGAGAGAAGCTAAAGGATCACGAACTGCCTGACCAGTACATTGTTCTCCTTGAACACTGTTTAGACGGGAACTTCTTTTTATATCATGGGCAACATTACCTCCAGATTGATGGAGTGGCCATGGGTAGCCCGGTGGCACCGGTTTTGGCTAATATCTGGATGGAGCATTTTGAAACTAAATTAGATCTTACAGCTCATGGTATAAAGTTATGGAAGAGATACGTGGATGATGTCTTTTGCATAATGAAGGGGAGTAAACGGGAAGTTGAACAATTTACTGTATACCTAAACTCCATTCACCCGAATATGCGGTTCACTCATGAAATAGAGGATAACAGGACATTAGCTTTTCTCGATGTCAAAGTTATGGTGAAATCAGATGGCCGTCTAGCGCACTCTGTTTACAGAAAGCCAACACACACTGACCGCTATTTGAACGCTGCGTCACATCACCATCCTTGCCATTTGCAATATGTTGTTTCATCGTTAACAAACAGAGCTTACGATCTCTATGACCCTGAACATCTGGAGAGTGAGCTGGCCCATTTCAGGAGGCAGTTCAGGAGGTTCTAAAATCCAACGGATATGTGAATAGACGGCAGCCAAGACACACGAACAGATAAAAACCAACGGAGGCCTGTAGAAAGCCAAGGTTTTTGCCATACGTGAAAGGGGTGACGGATAAAATTGGAAATGTGTTGAAGAGGTTTTCAATCAGGTCTTCACTCCTCTCTCAAAGATGGCCAAGCATTTACGGACTCCAAAGGATGTTATAACTCTGCAGATGGCTGGTGTTTATAAGATAGACTGTAGCTGTGGCCGCTCTTACATCGGGCAAACCAAACGTACCATAGCCGAGCGTGTCAAAGAGCATATTGCAGCTGTCAAAAATCGCCAGGTAAACAAGTCGGCGATAGCAGAGCATCTGGTAGACTCGGGACCGAATCATTGGATTGAACTTCATGATCCTAAGGTTCTCTCTAGTGAACACCATTATTACAAGAGAATAGTTCGTGAAGCGATTGAAATCAAGAAATTTCCAAATTTCAATCGGGAAGATGGCTATAGACTCTCAGCGTCTTGGAACCCGGTGATTGCTAGGTGTGCGCGTCGTGATCGGTCGACTCAGTGCGTAGATACGGTTAGTGTAGTGTGTCTTAATATGAACGAGGACATTTATAATTCTCACGACCAAGTGAGGGTAGATGCTGCAGCTATCCACACTTCCCTACGGTAGCTCCAAGTACTCCAGTCAGCCCGAGACCATGACTGTTGCAACACAGCCGAAACGTCGGGATAACAAATAATCAGGAATAATCAATTTATTGGTAAAAACAATTCACAAGTCAAATTATAAAAAGGTACATACGCGATAAATACCCGTTTTAATCAATAATTATAAAATATGATTTCTTCATATAGCTTAGGATAATATATTGAAGCCTAAGGTCTGACTTGGGTAGTTCTCTTAAACGAATAATTATTAAGTACATACTAAAACAGTCATGGAAGAGCTCTATGTTCGATGGCTAATTTCTACCAGCAAGCCATTTTGTCATGCACTATCTACAAAAATATTTTTTTTCAACACTACGCAAAGGTTAACTGGAAGGGGATTGCGTGCTAGCATTAAGGGGAGACCGGAGAGGAATCACCCATAAAACACGTACTACCAAGATCATTTGTAATTGGAGCATATTTCTACCTTAATAAGGTATTATTTTAATTTGAATAGTATTTATCTAGGTTCCCAACCATATATTAGATCAAAATACTTACCAAAAATAAAATAGAAGCGTATCGCATTCTGCATGTTTTTACGTCATAAAAGACCTGTTTTCGACCTAATTGTTTCGTATTAAAAACAACAACATCTTACGTATCCTAGTCATGGGAAGATAGATTATATCGTCTAGTTACAGAATAACAACACAATGAGAAAAATGCAACAAGTTTTCAGTTATCATTTTTGGTGTTACGGAACACGGTCAAAATCTAATCAAATTTAGAATTTTTCTATTGCTATCACTGTCGCTCTGCGTGGCTAAACTTCGTCACTAAACAGGGATAGCGATATTCAGGCCGAAGTTTTTGACGCGGCCGAATTGAAGTTGCGCTCGGGGTTCGCCGGCTTCTTAAGTTCGCCTATGTACAGATTTATGTATTTTGTGCAATAAAGAATTTTCAATCAGTCAATCAAGCCAATTTTTCAGAAGAATAAAATGAGAACTTACAGATTTAGAACTTGCGAAGGCTATAATATAATTCCTATATAAAAACTAGCCAAGTCAGGCCTTAGAATTCAATATATTAATCAAGTTATAAGAAGATATGATATTTTAAGTTATAAAATATTTTATGTTAAGCATTACCTATTACTCGTGCGCGATAACTTGGGACCTGCTAGGAATGCGACTCCCCGACCGCTTCCCCTGCACTTCCCCGATGGCGCCCGTATTGTACCGTTCGTATCACTATTTTTTACTAGGGTTTTTAGTCTCGTACTGACCTACGTCACGTAACGACGCGCTCTGGAATTCGTTTAGTTTTCGTTGTTTTGTTGTCTGGATAAAAGAAGTCAACCATGTGGACAGGCTTAGACAAAAGTATTGGGACAATGACCTCTTACAAGAGACGAATGAATCGCAACTATTTGTATATTTATCGGATACCTCTTCGTCAAGTGATTATAGTGAGACTGAGGACGAAGAACAACCTCGAGAAGGCATAAATCCACTAAGTAGTGACGAAGATGAGATAATGTAAATAATAGATAAAATAAATGTATAAACATTGTATTTTTATTTTATTCAAATAGTGTAAAAAAGATTAGATAAAAGGCAGCGTCCTCCCTGAGTAACATAATAAATTAGGTTAAAAAAAACAAAGACGAAGCCGCGGGCGGCTGCTTGTTATGTTCGCTTTTTTGCGGGCGGTACAAACACGCCAATATGAAGTCACCGCGCTCAGGTCCCAACTTATCGCGCACGGGTAATACTTATAAATAAATTTCGGGACTGACCATTGAACTTGGCACCCATTTAGATCTCATTTCTTTTGTCGTTGAAGTCAACAACCAAGGCATACTGAACTTGGCTCTCATTTCACATTTATGTTTTTGATGGGATATCATTTCTTTTGGTACATAAATTATTAGTAGGTACTTATTAATACTAAATTTAATAATAAATAAATAAATATTGCTGGACAATTCACACAGCGCTATCTAGCCCCAAACTAAGCAGATCTTGTATTATGGGAACCAGATAACTGGTAGAATACTTATATACTTTTTTTTTTGTAAATACATACTTATAATACATAAAAAAACAACCAGACCCGGAACAAATATCTGTAGATCATGCAAACATTTGTACAGCGGCGGGAATCGAACCCGCTACCTCCTGCGTCTCAACCAAATGGTTTTTGTTAATCTACTGTATATAATTGTCTTTTTTGTGTTATATAGATAGGTAGGCAGATAGGTTCTCGAGTGGAAAACTCAGCCCTACTGTAAATTCCCATACACACAAACGCGGACAAGCCGCTGCGTCTGTAGAAGTAATAGCTAATCAAATCAGGTTCGTTTGTATACAAACGTTGCTTGAATAAATATTTATTAAAGTGTTTGACAAACAATAGTGTAATCATCCGACTTTGTTTATGGGACATTGTTATGACATTACCTACTCGTACGTACCTATGGAGTAGAGACAGAGCGTCGCAAACGGATAACCGCAAATGTTTAATGATGGTAATAAAAAAATGAGTGTGCTTTAGACCACACACCTGAAGTAAAACTTCTTTTTCAAAATATTAATTTATAAAATTGTTCAATTACAAAACTGTCCACGCGTCTGTAGGTCGATCAGTCTATGTTCATTCTGGACGTTTAAAAATATACGAAACGTAACTCTGTCTTTCTATCTTCATTAACTTATATCTCCCTCTCAACATCCGTTCGCACACAAGTCAAGCGTGCGTAAAGAAGTTTTACTTCAAAAACATACCTAATTTACAATATCTGTGGAATACATGGGTTGGGATCTCCTCGCTTACATTGCAATAACCTGTATTAGAAGAATCTCCTCTTTCTTGCGGTGATAAGGTTGACCTACCTGCTGCAACTCTTCATCAGCGGCCACCTCCAGGGTGCGATGGAGCCATACTTGGAGGACGTTATGGGAGGAGTTGGTAGTTGGCTGCTCGAACGGACCAGCGAGCGAGATTAACACCTTAACTCGATCGTTGCTGGGAGGTAGCAGGTATTCTGAAACGAATCGCTATTAATGAGGGGTTTGTATTTTAACTGCTAACAGATGGAGTAGCTTTCTCATACGCTGATTATTAAAGCAAAGTGAATTGTCAATGTCAATTGCTTTTTACAGGTACAGGTAAGGCGGTGGGCACCACCGCCTTACCTTTATCTGCCGCCAAATAGCAGTACTTGTGCTGCTGTGTTCCAGTTAGATGGTAATGGTATGTTCCTGTAATTACTGGCACATAGGCATAACAGCTAAGTCCTATAGTATGGCAACGTATCCACATAGAGATCAAGACAACATAATAGCTTGGTTTGAATTCTATGTGGATATCCATGGGCTGCAGTAGCCACTTAACATCTGGTGGACTGCATGCTCGTTTGCCATATAAGTTGTATAAAAAAAATTGGTATTTAATATTATTTTCCGTAAAACTTGAAATAATAAAACAAACATTTGCGCTTCTTTATCTGTTAATCTGTTGTTGTTAAGTGATATTGTTCTAGACAAATTTTGATATTGTGTCTTTGTGATTTTGACATATAAAACATTATGTCCAAACAGCGACATCTATTACGCTAGTTGGAACAATTTTTTTTAAAATCTAAAATGAAGAGCTGAGGGCTCTTCATTATTGATCCAGCGAAGCGAGATCTCTAAGTTAACCTGAGCAAATCGGCGTTGTATGTATGTATGTTTGTCCGAGGATAACTTTCGAAGTGTTGATCCGATCATCGTAAAATTTAATACATATGTGATGACACAATTTTGGTGTGACTAAATAAGCTAAAAATATTAGGGGGTTGTTGAGATATTGGGGTTCAAGAGGAGTAAAAATAAATGAAAATGAGGCTAACTACATTTAATTAGCCTAGTTAGTACATTTAGACTCCGTTTTTATTTTTCGTAAATTCTTTATAGTTTTTGAGTTATTAGCCATAATAAAAACTAAACTTTGACAAAATTCACAGGGTACACCAGTGACCCTACAGTGCTGTAATTTAGTATGCGTGTAGCTTATGTGACACAATATAGGCAAAAGTCTTAAATCCAGAATAACTGCAATTTGTACCCCAAAAATGGTATCCACATTACATGAACTCCCGTTACCTGTAATTTCAATGAAACTGTGTGTCAAGTTATTTGGTTATTATAACGTGATACTGTTTTGATAGTCGAAGATTACAAATACTTAATATTTTTTTTTGTTTTAATCGAGACTCGCGAGATCTCAGTTCGGTTCGGGGCGAACTACTAGTGTAATTAGTTAAAATACGACCGGCCAAGTACGATTAGGGCTCGCGTATAGAGGGTTCCGAACCTAGATGGGTTTATTTATGTTCATTTTATGTACGCGACAAAGAAAACGTCAGATATCTAAAAAACTGTCCTAGATAAAGACTTAGGTTTAAAGAAATGTATTTCTCATAAGAACTACATGGTGCACTTAAAATGAGATACCTACATAGTGATTTCACAATGATAATCTTAGCCTCTGGGGCCTTACTACATATAATGATTTTTTAAGGTTACATTGTAAGTGCTACATTCTATAATGTTTGTACACACGACTACACATCAAGCTATAGTATTCCTGTATAAGCTGACCTCTCATTCTACGAAAAGCCTACACAATGCGAGGTCAGCTTATACTGGAAATGTATAGCTGGATGTGTAGCCGTGTGTACATATTTCTTAAGTTTGTTTTTATATATTTTTATATTATAAAAAAAAAAAAATATTAATATTGCTGGTCATTTCACACGGCGCTATCTAGCCCCAAACGAAGCTTTGCTTGTACTATGGGAACCAGATAACTGATACAATACTTATATACTTTTTTTTTGTAAATCCATACTTATTATATATTGCAAAACATCCAGACCCGGAACAAATATCTGTAGGTCATGCAATCATCCGCGGCAGGATTCTAAACCGCTACCTCCTGCGCCTCGGATGGCTATTCGCCCACTGCGCAACGGAGGTCGTCACACGCTCTTTTATGTTGTCAGGTAATTTGTTGTACAGCTGTGCTCCCTCAAACAAAATCGTTTTCTTTCCGTAATTAGTTCGAGTCTTAGATATATGTAATTTAATTTTGTTTCTTAGATTGTGTATACCTATTTGATTTGTGTTGTAGCTGTATATTGGATTGGATGGAATTAGTAGTTCTTTATTCTTTATTGTACAGATTACATTTACAGACAAAATAGCTTACAAAATGGACATGTACAATGGTGAGCTTAACCCTAATAAGAGTTTTCTTCCAGCAAACCTTTGAAGATAGAGATATTTGATTATAGTGGTGGGTACGTGCACAGAAAAGGACGTTGGAGTAAAATACTAATATATACTATAATAAATACAACACTTATTCATATTAAAAAAAAATACCTATAAACTATACCTAAATTATACAAAATATAAATAATGTAATAATATAAAAAAACCTATAATATAAATAATATCTATACTAATATTATAAAGAGGAAAGATCAGTATTTTTGTGTGTATGTTTGTAATAAATAAACTCAAAAACTACTGTGCCGATTTCAAAAATTCTTTCACCATTAGAAAGCTACATTCACTCTGAGTAACATAGGCTATATTTATTGCTAGAAAAGATTAGGATACCTTACTAAAACTTAAGTAACGTAACCCAAGGTGTAAAAAAGTGCCCTAAAACGTCTTTCGTCGCATGCGCTGCGGAAACTATTGATGATAGAACAAAAGTATGTTGTACAATATTAAAGAACATATATAACATATATCTACAAAAATAATATTGTAAAGAGGAACGATTTGTTTGTGTGTATTGAATAGGCTCCGAACTGGATCGATTTAAAAAAATATTTCATTGTTGGGAAGCTACACTATCACCGGGTGACATGGGCTACTTTTTACCCAACTGCGGAGAAGGAGAGTAATGTTTTTATTAAAAAACTACGCGTGTGAAGCTGCGGATTGGTCAGCTAGTACATAATAACTTAAAAGTTTACAATGACAGGCTCTTTGACTCAGCCTCAGACTAAGCTTAAAAGGGCTAGTGTATTGTGTAGTGATATTTTTTGTTAGAATGCAAGTGTACCTTATAGACATAAAGTACTTCGTTATAGTTTTCCTGTAACCTTTGCATTATATCTATCAATCATAAATCAGATTTTACACTTCATAGTTCATAGTTCATTTATTGATAACACAAAAGTTACACGTCATTTGCATTGTTAACAATGGAATACAGAATTAAATAAAGATATTAAAACCAGTATATTAAATAGTATCGTATTATAGGGTTGAAGACTCAAAAAAGTCATCAATTCTATAATACGACTGTACAATAAGCCATTTTTTTAATTTACGCGTAAAGGACTGCGCTGATTGTGCATTAACAATGTACATTGGTAAGCAATTGTAGACGGCTGGCCCCAACACATGTACTAGCTTCGACGTTTTGGTAAGGCGCCTCGGCACGGCCCTCAGCTTTTGGGCATTCCGTGTCATATACCTATGACAATCACCGAGTCTCGAGTACTCGCTTAAGTGATTTCGTGCATAGGTAGCGGCACGAAAGATGACAAGGGCTGGGACTGTCATGATCCTTAGCGAACGAAAGATCGGACGAGCGGGAGTGTCCTTCTCAAACTTAGGACACTTATTTTGGACATTTTTCTACAAAATACAAAAAAAAAAATGGTTTTGAATGTGTAAATCAATCTCATTGATATGTAACCACTTGACCAAGTAACCCTAGGTTGAAATTTTGGGCCGCTTCTAAGTTGAGCCCCATCAAAATGAAAATATTTTTAAGTTGCTGAAGTTAATTTTAAGAGTTGCTGAGATAATAAGCTGAGACAGACGAACGGACACAGTCGCACCGTCGAGTTCCGTTTTTACCATTCTTGTCCAGAATCCTGCCACTTTAAACATATTCAGCCGCTAAATACGTTTAGGGATCGTTGTGCAAGCCGGTCTTATTATCATTGTAATTCCAGTATCGTCCCACTGGAGCTGCCTTAGCGCGAATTACGCTAGCTTCTTTTGTATGTAAGGTTGCCATACGTCCGGAATTTCCTGACATGTCCGGTAATATAGGTCCTAAACCTAACCTAAGGAATCCTAAACCGTCCGGAATATTCCTACAATTTACGTATGTAACGAGTAAAATAAATCTTAAAGCCCCTTCCCCGCTCGTTTCGTTCACAGGGTCCGCGTGCGCGCAAAAATTCGAGAATTTGCTTCGTACATTCACATGCACGATGCTAACGACAACAAGCAAGTTAGGAATTTTCATTAAATATCCGGAATTTCCATTTATTAATCTGGGAACCCTATTTGTATGGGATTTGACCCTCAGTTGTACGTTGTACACTGTTGTGTAATTTAGAGGGATGTTACGAATGTCATATTTTTCATATTCGCGAATGTGAGTTATCTGGATGCGAATGTGCAAATGCGAATGTTTGGAATGAACGGATTTCAAATAGGTTCGCAACGCCGAAGTCGTGCGCCCAATTGTGGAATAACTATTTCTCACAAACATTGCATTTCATGTGGTCTCAATTTATAGACTTAAAAAATCGCCATACACCTTTCTCTCCCGGTGCCATGGGAAAAACTGTCAAAATAGCTCATCACATCACAATTCTAAACTCACAAACTAGAATGTTCTACTTGTTTATTTTCGTTATGATTGGTTACAATCCAAACTAACCAAACAAGCAGCGAGAAAGAAACGTTTTCTATTGGTCGAATGAAACACGTGATGCCTGCCTGCGCCATCTGCGCTGCGCGTGCAAGCATTGACAATACGCACGGCCGCCGGGCAAGACACGACACGACCTGTAGGTACACATTCGCATTCGAAAGCACAACATTAGCTTTGCTTGATGCGAATGCGAATGTTTAAATTGATATGAATTATTCGCATAAGCGAATGCAAATATTCGTAACATCCCTAGTAATTTCTCTGAGATTGAACTAACCTTTAACCTGGTCTCCCACAACCGCAGTATGCAGTACAGTATCACTTTTCTCTCTGTTTAGTAAGAGAGACACTGTTAATAGCACCCAGCCTGCGACTAGTGCTGTCAGTTTTACAATACGTAGGACTTTATCGACCTGTAAACAGAAACATAAAAAAGAGATGCAAAGACAGGCGAAGTTTACGATCCTGCATAATGTGTTATATATGAATGAATGTCGTGAAACAAATGTCTAATGTCTGCTTTAGCTTTCCTGACCTAATCCCCTTCCCCTTCCACCAACGGTCAAACAGCAAACCTGTGTTGTAAAAGATAGTGCCTTTCGTCCGGTGAGTTTGTACATACTCTTCTCTTTCGTCTCTACCTTTTTAATAGTTACATTCGTAACAGAAGCCATGGACTGTTTTCGGTTTCATTCAGCAGAACCGTTTCTCGTGCCAAGTCTCCACTCCCCGCACCCTTGCCGCCCTCAACAGACTTCTTGACAAGAACCCAGACTGCGATATCTTCGCGAAAGTTATTAATGAAAAGATGCTAGATTGTATTGCTTATATTATTTGATTTTGTTTTGTTTATGTTATTTTAAAATTGTGTAAATACCTATACTTATATTAATCAAGTACTTAGTTATAATTATTATATATTTACCAATTTAAATGTGCATAATAATAAGTATTTTTCAAACTTTCGCGATCACTGTACATCATTATTGATTAAAACGGGTATTTATCGCGTATGTACCTTTTTTTATTTGTTATCCCGACGTTTCGGCTGTGTTGCAACAGTCATGGTCTCGGGCTGACTGGAGTACTTGGAGCTACCGTCGGGAAGTGCGGGTAGCTGCAGCATCTACCCTCACTTGGTCTTCAGAATTAGAAATGTCCTCGTTCATATTTCGACACACTACACTAACCGTATCTACGCACTGAGACGACCGATCACGACGCGCACACCTAGCAATCACCGGGTTCCAAGACGCTGAGAGTCTATAGCCATCTTCCCGATTGTAATTTGGAAGTGAGGGTAGATGCTGCAGCTACCCACACTTCCCGACGGTAGCTCCAAGTACTCCAGTCAGCCCGAGACCGTGACTGTTGCAACACAGCCGAAACGTCGGGATAACAAATAAAAAAGGTACATACGCGATAAATACCCGTTTTAATCAATAATTATGCACAATAATTCTCATTTTATTTATATAATTTTTAGTAGTAACTGATATAATTGGTTTATTTAAATCGTGTTACATAGTTGCAAAATAAATTAATAAAATAAATAGGATTGTCGGTTTATTTTCCTACATATGCGTAGAGACGCCCGAAGGAGTCAGTCTTGAGTTGACGATACGTGCGAATATTTCGGTGACTTTTAGTGGTTTATTGTGCAACAAAGTTGTGATTACTAGTGATCAAGATCGTGTATATAACATTTCAGTGTTGAATAAAAGTGTTATTTTGGTTAGATTGATTTTAATTCTTTTATCCCGAACCCTCAGCTCGTAACAATATATTATGGGTGGTTCTGTGAGTTGGGGCATGTATGTATAAGTTGTGAGTGTGTTGAGTGTGCGTGGGACACGTGTGTGTGGTGTGTGGGTGTGTGTTTGTGTGTGATAACTCACTGTTCTTCTCCTAGCTGACTTTTTCTTGGCATCATCCACAGGCATTGGTTCCATTATTCTGAAAAGTAAAATAACTATTAGATTAAGTGATACCTGGATCTGTAGATGTGACTCTTTTTGGGTATCAATTGCAGTTATTCTGGACTACAGACTTTTGCCTATATTTGTGTCACTTAGGCTACACGCATACTAAATTTCAGCACTATGAATTTCGTCAAAGTTCAGTTTTTATGATGACAAATCACTCAAAAACTAAAAGGACTTAACTAAAAATAAAAACGTAGTTGAAATGTACTAACGTAGACCTTTCATTTGAAGTCCCACTAATATACCTATCTCATTTTCATTTTTTTTTTACCCTCTTGGACCCCAATATCTCAACAACCCCCGAACATTTTTTGGCTCATTTAGTCACACCAAAATTGTGCCACCACTACCCATGTATAAAATTTCACGATGATCGGATCAACGCTTGGAAAGTTATCCTCGGACAAACATACATACAAATCATATTTACTCAAGTTGGTTCTCGCTTCGCTCGATCAATAAACCTATCTATGTGTAGAACCCTCGGTGCGCTAGCAGTACTTGTACATGACCTGTATAGTTTTACTTAGGCTAGTTAATCTCTGTTCTCTTACTTAATAACACCATCATGGTGAATTTCATTGGCTACTCCATTTGTGCTTGGTTTCTCTTCTTTGTGGAATATCGTTTTGTCTCCCTCATCCTGAGGCTCCAATTTACCTGCAAACAGATTTTCTGGTTATTCTGCATATTCTGGTCTATGGTTTCCGCCCTTTTCGTTATCGTGTTAACCGGACGAAAAAACGCAATTAGGATATTACCCGTGCGCGATAAGTTGGGACCCGAGCGCGGTGACGTCATATTGGCGTGTTTGTACCGCCCGCGCCCGCAAAAAAGCGAACATAACAAGCAGCCGCCCGCGGCTTCGTCTTTGTTTTTTTTAACCTAATTTATTATGTTACTCAGGGAGGACGCTGCTTTTTATCTAATCTTTTTTACACTATTGGAATAAAATAAAAATACAATGTTTAAGTTTATACATTTGTTTTATCTATTATTTACATTATCTCATCTTCGTCACTACTTAGTGGATTTATGCCTTCTAGAGGTTGTTCTTCGTCCTCAGTCTCACTATAATCACTTGACGAAGAGGTATCCGATAAATTTACAATTAATTGCGATTCATTCGTCTCTTGTAAGAGGTCATCGTCCCAATACTTTTGTCGACAAACTTTTTACAAACTATAACAACAAAAACTACAACAACAAAACAATAACACAAACGAAAACTAAAAGAATTCCAGAGCGCGTCGTTACGTGACGTAGGCCAGTACGAGACTAAAAACCCTAGTAAAAAATAGTGATGCGAACGGTACAATACGGGCGCCATCGGGGAAGTGCAGGGGAAGCGGTCGGGGAGTCGCATTCCTAGCAGGTCCCAAGTTATCGCGCACGAGTAATACACAGTGTAAACAAATAACAACTCATCATCATAGTAAATCAAACCGGCCAAGTGTGAGTCGGACTCGGCTCTATAAAAAGGGCAATAAATCACGTTTGTTGTATAGGAACCTCCCCTAATTTTAATTGAATTTTAATTAAGTATTTATTTTTAAAGTGAATAATATAACTTAATACTATGTGAACATTTGAAGCGTCTAGTTGCCGTTATCAATATCGAGCAAAAAAATCACGTTTGTTGTATGGGAGTCCCCCTTTAAATATTTATTTTCTTCTGTTTTAGTATTTGTTGATATAGCGGCAACAAAAATACATCATCTGTGAAAATTTCAACTGTCTAACTATCACAGTTCATGATATATAGCCTGGTGACAGACGGACAGACAGACAAACAGACAGCGGAGTCTTAGTAATAGGGTCCCGTTTTACCCTTTGGGTACGGAACCAGAAAACTAATAAATGTAAGCACTAACCTTTTAACCACAAATAAAGTTAAACACTGTTTAACGCTCTTTTAAAAATACCTCACCAATTTTTGTTTAGGATTTATTTAACTGTGTTTATCTTTTTGTCTTAGACCCTTGTACCGCGGCGGGAATCGAACCCGCTACATCCTTCGTCTCAGCCGACTATTCACCAACAACGCCACGGAGGTCGTCAATTTATTATATTCTAAGTACACTATGTACAACAGAGTGTCAAAGCCCATACGAAAGAAGATATCGTAATTCGCGAGACCGAGCCACGCCAGTAGGGTGATACTCCGGGCTTGCATAACGATCTCTAAACGTATTTGGCGGCTAAGCATTTGACAGCACCTGACAGCGTATGGTGTTGGACCTGCAGAATGCTGTCGGAGCTGACCCATACTCTGCTAAGCAATGAGGCCGTTTTCTTACGGATTCGTACCTATCTAGTGACTCAATTAAGTGTGTTCAGTCGGGCCACAAGTCCACAGCGAGAAAGATGTGGCCGGCAGTAGCTAGTGTGAAGTGCGTTGTGGCCGCTATGTCTTCGTGTCTTCGGTATCGACCACACGTTCGCGACACAGTTGGACGCGACTGCAAAATGTGGTACGTGGTGAATGGAACTACGTTTTCGAAGATTTTTTAGCCGGCCACATTTGTGTCGCTGTGGCGTGGTTGACGCCCTGAACGAATGGAACCCATACACGTCAAAGATTTCTTTGCCTTGCACAATCAATCAATTATTTTATTTATTGCGAATATGAGTTAATAAGAGGTGTTTGGTTATACAATTTGAGTTCGTCCATAACCAGTGTTGTCGCATGCAATTTCGATCAGCGTTCTATCATAGGAAAGTTAAATTTAAGGCTGGCCTCACACAGCCGGAAAACCTATCTGAATTAAGAATCTTAATTCAGACTCTTAATTCCGGCTCCTTCAACTCACATTATCTTAAAAATTGAGATAGATCAGTAGTCTCTTGTTTCACGACACACGCAAACGTCTCAAAATGGAGGAGGAATTAATACTAATCGCATTGTTATTGGCTCAATACAGAAAAAAAAAGAAATGCAAACGCATACACTGGATTCATCCTCTTAATGTAAACAGAATAAAAGAGAGTCAGTTTTACATTACGGCGACAAAGTTACGACAATTTCCTGAAAGATTCTTCGATTACTACAGAATGTCGATAGCATCATTTGATGAATTACTAAGTTTGCTGAAGAATAAACTCCAAAAAGAAGACACACATATGAGAAAAGCCATTTCTGCTGAAGAAAGACTCACAATAACTTTAAGGTAAGATTATTTATGTAGGTAGGTACATATTTTAAAATCATAATAAAGTAGTTAAGTCAGATAATTTTATTCAAAAAGTACAGTACTCATTTGAAAGTCAAATAACTACTGATTTGTTGTTTACATTCGTCATAAATTAAGTTTTCGTCTGTTTCT
The DNA here is from genome assembly GCA_918857605.2 of Philereme vetulata. Classification (NCBI taxonomy): domain Eukaryota; kingdom Metazoa; phylum Arthropoda; class Insecta; order Lepidoptera; family Geometridae; genus Philereme; species Philereme vetulata. The sequence continues at coordinate 5,124,479 of OU975453.1, forward strand.
GAAGTGGACGCAGTAGGTTGATCGTAATAATTGCCATGAGCATTGGACTGTTGACCACTTGAAATAGATTCAACGATATCCTGCTGAGCAGAAGTGGATGCAGTAGGTTGGTTATAGGTTTCCAATGAATTTATGATAACGTTCGGGGCAGAATCAATGTCGTATAGAACTCCACGTGTTCGAGCAGATGGTCCAGGAATGGTGATTACAGTTTGCGGGCCACTAGTGGATGTCCCTGAATATCTTGATTGCGCTGAACTGCTGCGGGAAACTTGTTGATAGATCGGAGTGTTTGATGTTCATTAAATAATGTTAAATAATGTTCAACATTCCGGATGTCTGAGGCCAGCCTAATTATTTACATTAATCAACATGTTGTGCCGACATCACGTAATGTGAAAAGGGCAGGAAAAAGAAGAAGAGTCAACATGTTAGCTCTTAACTTAAAATAATAAAATAAAACCGACCAAGTGCGAGTGGGACTCGCGCACGAAGGGTTCCGTACCATTATCTACAAAAACGGCAAAAATATTTATTTTATTAAATAGCACAATTTTATTTATTTAGACGACCTCTGTGGCGCAGTGGGCGAATAGCCGGCTGAGACGCAGGAGGTAGCGGGTTCGATTCCCGCCGCGGAACAAATGTTTGCATGATCTACAGATATTTGTTCCGGGTCTGGTTGTTTTTCTATATATTATAAGTACTTATGTATTTACAAAAAAAAAACATATATATAAGTATTCTATCAGTTATCTGGTTCCCATAATACAAGCTCTGCTTAGTTTGGGGCTAGATAGTGTTGTCTGAATTGTCCAGCAATATTTATTTATTTATTTACCTTATTTGAGGTTGGTGCTGATTATGCTAGTCCTATAAATTATATGAGCGCCCATACAACTCAGAGGACTATCATAATTGGCGTCAACTATATATGTATGTATGGGGAGACCCTTTAATTTTCAAGTTGTTTTATTTTTCCTTTATATGAATTTTTCCAAATTTCGTGATTCTAGGTCAACGGGAACTAACTAACATATAGGTTTTCGACCCAAAACCTATGGGATACTTCCGGTTGACCTAGAATTGACAATTTTGGTTAAAGATATTAAAAACAGCACAAATAAAGGAAAAATTCCGAAAAATAAAATAAGTTAATAAATAAGATAAATTTTGGTACTTACAAGTTTTCACGATAATCTAAGTTGAAAAGTGATTTTTATACACCTAATAAGGACTATATACCTCAGTATCTCGTATAAATTTCACCTTGCTAGCTCCACCCGTTCCCGAGAAAATCGGTGGTGACACACGGACATACGGGCAAGAGATCTTAAAGGGTTCCTTTTTATCTTTTGATGTACGGAACCCTAATGACAGTTTAAATAAAATTATTCAAGGGATATAAAATTATCAAAAAAATTCATTTGTAAACAATGAACATATTCTTCCCACAGAGGCTAGCGCAGAGAAATCATTGATATGTCTGGTGATAATAACCGGTGTGTTGGTGTTAGTCAATGTTATCCACTTACCTCTTTCCACCTCGTACCGATGCTTGAACGGTGCCAGCAGAGGATCATACTTGATCTCATCAGGTAGGTCCACCCATACGTCTAGACTCCCTGGGGTCAGGTCACTGCATGAAACCAGAGAGTAAACACTGTTTCTATTCCATTTCATTTGCACCACGTCCGCCATCTTGGACTTCACATTTAGATTTTTATCACTGGAATAGTTTTTCACTTTTTGCCCAATAAGTGTGGCAAAGTTCTGATTGTTTGATTTGTGCAATTATTTTTATGACACACAAGGAAGTTTACTGGGAGATACATATATTGTAGCATCAATTTCAAGTAGGTACAGAAAGCAGCGATAATTGGTAACCGTCTTATGTTAAAAAGTTAATGTGCGCAACGGCACACCTAGTTGCTGGATTGGAGGGCGCTTGAGGCTTGTTGGGTTCTTGAGATTGAAACACCGGGTCGATATTTCTTCGTGTATTGAGGAGAACGTTTCCTTAGCAATGGTACCGCCGAACTGAACACCGTACTTTTTTTTTCGAATGGCCTAATCTCGCCGTTGGCGTCTTAGGCCGTTGCAGCTTAACCGAACCGGCGCTCAGCCGTGTAAGTTTTTGATGAGGCAACTATCGCAAGGGCACCACTTAGGTACGAACCTCGTCTTGCGCTATTGTCAGGATGGAGATAGGAGATAAACGCCCTGGTACGTGCTTGTGCCACATATAGGCGGCGACTGAAGGGACTCGTCGACCTCGCCGGCGAGGTCGGTGTATCTGTGAAGTGTTTGCTCTATCTAATGTAGATGACTCAAAAATCACATTCGCATTAGCGGAGGTGATTTCGTCATCCGGGTCTCCGAGAACGTGTCTCGGACGACGGAGGGGCTGAACACCGTACAAAAATCGATTCTATATTTATACTAAAACTACCTAGGAAATCCCTGAATACCAAAATATTTCTCACGGTAAATTTTTTAGAAAGTGGCCTTATAAGTCGCGGCGCGTAAGTCTAGCGCTGACCGTTATTGCGCAGAAGGTGGGCTAGCGGGATGAAGGGCGGGCGTGCGTACCGCCGATTGGCTCTCCAGTCGTATTCTGTTCTCCGCACTGATACGACACCCCGCGCACATCCAGTGTACAGTCGCGTTCTTAATTGTATTGTTATTGCTGTTATTTGAATTTGTTTGGTAAATTTATTTTTTTTAAGTTTGTTTGTGACTTTAAAGTGAATATGCCTAAAAGAAATAAGTACTGCTTTGAAAAGACAGGCAAAGAAAATGGTTTATGACGTGAATTGTTTTTTTTTTAAAGGGAATCTATTAATTATTTGATTCTTTGAAACAAATCAAAAGTGAGATTGATGAAGCTACAAGTACTTTACTCAGTCATTCGGATAGCAACACTGTAAATTTGAGCCAGATAAAACAAACTGCCGATATTATTAAGGCGGGAAACATTAAATTAAATGGTGATTTAGGGAAAATCCAAAAATGCACAGCAGAGTCTACAAATACGTCAATTGCAACGGTAAGAAACTGTTAGTTACGTATTACTTAGTTAGTTACTGTTAAAAACAAAGACGAAGCCGCGGGCGGCTGCTTGTTGTGTTCGCTTTTTTGCGGGCGGTACAAACATGCCAATATGACGTCACCGCGCTCAGGTCCCAACTTATCGCGCACGGGTAATACGTCTATATTCTACATAGTCTATGGAAATTCATGTTTTGTTCTTCTCTCTGGTAATGGCGTCCTAAGAGTACTGTGTAAAATTGTTGATAAAGTTGGTCTGATGATTAAAGAAAAAAATTAAAGATGAATGCTTTCTTTCTATCTAATTAACATGGTAGCAGAGCGTGGTTTTAAAAGAAATAGAAGAAAGTTGAAGTAAATATTTAAAAAAAAAATTGAAAGCCGAATACGGCGTGCAAAATGGCGTTTGTGAAAAATAATGAAATTATGATTCCAATATTCGACGGATCAGAATATAGTAACTGAAAATTAAGACTGCTAAAGTTTCCGCAGTATAAAAAGTGCAAAAATGTCGCGATCCGTCCAAAAAGCGACAGTGACGAGAAAACCTCTTGGGAGGAAAAAGATATTCAAGCGACGAATTATATCTGTAGTGCAATTTCAAACAAACAATTGGAATACATAAGTGACCTTGATTCGGCATACAATATCATGTGTAAGTTTGATGAAATGTACTGAATGTGCCGAAATAATCTAGAAAGTGTCAAGTTGATAAATTACTCGGACGTCAATCTTTTCTTCGATGATTTTGAAAAGTCCGTAAACGAGTTGAAGCAAGCTGGAACAGGAAAAGCTGAATTACATGTTGAAGGCTTTACCCCCAAGCTACAGTCATATGGGCGATTTAATTGACGTGTTGCCAGAAAAGGAGAGAACGGTAGATTACCTCAAAAGCAAAATTAAGTTAAGGAGCATAGAAGAAAAACCAGAGGGATCATGGATGCACAAGGAAGCAAGTTTCATACAGTAGTGAACAATGCCACAACAATGACATGCAAGAATATTTGTAAAAAAGGTGAGATAAATTAACTACTAGATAGTGGATGTAACGATCATATTATAAATACTGATAAATATTTCTCAGAAAATTGCATAACTTTAAAAAACCCTATAAAAGTGAAAGTTGGAGATGGAAGAATACTGGAAGCGACAAAAGTTAGTAATATTACTACTTTCTTTCATGTTTATGGCAGGAAATCACAAGTAACATTAAATAATGTATTTTATGCGCAAGATATGAAGGCGAATCTACTAAGCTACTCAAAAATAACAGACAGTCACTTAACTGTTTCAAGAGGAAGGTTATCTAAAATATACAAGTCAAGCGGAGGACTAGTTGCAATAGCACTGAAAGATGAAAGGCTTTACAAAATGAAAAGTTTTATGTTAAGGGAGCAACTGGAAGTGAATGTGACGACTCAAACTACTTTGACTACAAAAGAAAAACTACACAGAACGCTCGGACATGTTAATTTTAATAACCTGAATATAATGTGCAAGAACGAGCTATTGGAAGAAATATTTAGAGAACTTGAATCTGATTATATGAAGTGTGCCATATGTATAGAAAATAAAATGCATAACTTACCATTTGAGAATAATAGAAGAAGAGCAGAAGATATATTAGATATAGTACATACAGACTTAAATGAGCCCCATAATACAACAAGATGCAATGGTGAGAGGTATTTTTTTAAGTTTTATCGATTATTACAGTAAGTTGATCAAAGTATATTGCATTCAGTCAAAAGACTAAGTTAATGAATGCTTAACACAGTATGTAAATGAAGTGCAAAATTTAACAGGGAAAATGATTAAAGAATTACGGTGTGACAATGGAAAAGAGTTCATAAATTCTAAAGTATACCAGTTTACTAGAGATACGGGGATATTGGTTAAACCTTGTCCGGCTTATGTACATCAATTGAACGGCACTGCAGAAAGATTTAACAGATCAATCATGGACATGGCAAGATGCTTATTAGCAGAAGCAAAAGTTGATAGACGGTTTTGGCCAGAAGTTGTAAAAGCTGCTGCTTATTTAAAGAACCGGCCTTTGACGAACACTATGGAGAAGAAAACACCATATGAAATATTTTTTAATAGGAAGCCATCTATAAAGAATCTGCAAATGTATGGCAGCAAAGTATATGTCAGAATACCAGAGGAAAAGAGGAGGTCTAAATGGGACAAAAAAGCGAAATTAGGAGTACTACTTGGATATACAGAAGTTGGATACAGAGTGTTGATAAATAACAGGCTTATAGTGGCAAGACATTGTGACATTATTGAGGAAGATGTAAAATGTATTGGCTTTAATGACGACCAAGACGAAGAAAATATCAATCAAGGATGTAGTTTAAAACAAGATGATACAGAAAATACTGAAAAGGAAATGACATATGAGATTAATGAAAAAGATAAAGAGACAAAAGAAAATGATGATGAGACAATTAATAAGAAAAGACCACGACGACAAATACAAAGACCAACTAGATTTGATGAAGAGTTTGGATACTATTGTATTTGTGTAAATTATTGTGATGCTATGATTCCAGGTAATTTTCAGGAGGCGACAACATGCAAGGATGCAAAAGAGTGGAAGGCGGCAATGAATCGCGAGATGAACAGTCTTGTCAAAAATGATACATGGACACTGGTAAATACGCCACAAGATAAAAGGATTATAGATGTAAAATGGGTCTATAAAAAGAAAGCTGAAAATGAGTATAAAGCTAGGTTAGTCGTTAGAGGTTATCAACAAACAGATTGTATTGATGACACATATTCACCTGTAGCAAAAATGCAAACTTTGAAATTGTTATTATCTTACTGTTGTCAAAATAATTTAGATATATGTACATCAAATGGATGTTGAAACAGCCTTTCTAAATGGAAAAGTTATATCAGAAGTGTACCTCTAGAAGGCATAAATCCACTAAGTAGTGACGAAGATGAGATAATGTAAATAATAGATAAAATAAATGTATAAACTTAAACATTGTATTTTTATTTTATTCAAATAGTGTAAAAAAGATTAGATAAAAAGCAGCGTCCTCCCTGAGTAACATAATAAATTAGGTTAAAAAAAACAAAGACGAAGCCGCGGGCGGCTGCTTGTTATGCTCACTTTTTTCCGGGCGGTACAAACACGCCAATATGACGTCACCGCGCTCAGGTCCCAACTTATCGCGCACAGGTAATAGCTCCAATATCTTATATTACTCGCGCTGCTAGAATATTCAAAGACCAGGACATTATTTCCTAGTCGAAATCATAAACACACTGGCCCATTGTCTATTTATTAGGACCGGATAATTGTAAACGAATTGTCAAACATCTGCTTAAAACTATAATACATTCTTTCGTGAGAAATCGGCTCATTTCATCTTATCTATTACAGTCACATTGTTTGGGAAAGCCGAACGACGAATAATTTTACCATTGTTATACATTCCAAAAACATTCTTAGAACTATGCACTATTCGAATGATCAAACTAGTTAACACATATAAATAATACCGTCCTGCACATCTACAATACACAAAGGTTATCTATAAGAGAATGCTCTTTAGCATTAAATTTGTTTTTTTATTAGTTTTATAAGTGCAATAAAGTATTTTCAATCAATCAATCAATTAAAGTTACCTAGTAATTTCTTGTTAAACTTTATGATGCGACTCAATTTATGTTTGTAAATTTAATATAAAAAAAAATTAATTTAATTTTTAAAATTTATTTTTATTGTTTCCATATTTTTGTTTTGCTAATTACTGTTGCTTATGTATATAAATATTAAATAAATATTGCTGGACATTTCACACAGCGCTATCTACCCCCAAACTAAGCAGAGCTTGTACCTACTATGGGAACTAAATAACTGATAAAATACGGATATACATTTTTTTTGTAAATACATACTTATAATATATAGAGAAACAACCAGAACCGGAACAAATATCTGTAGATCATGGAAATCTTTGTTCCGCGGCGGGATTCGAACCCGCTACCTCCTGCGTCTCAGCCGGCTATTCGACCACTGCACCACGGAGGTTGTCAAAACGTATAAGGATGAAGGTAAACCGGTAAATGAAAGTTTCTGTTGAAAAGAATCTGCATTTGGTTGCGACGGTGTTCGTCTACTCAAATGAACTCAAACATTTTTAAAAACATCCAAATCTAATTTTGTAAAACAGCTTTGTCTGTATGTCGTTTTGATAAAAGCTGAACTGATTTATATACCTAAAGTCAGGCCATTTTAATAGGTAACATTTGACAATTCATCTAAATTCAACAACGTAACCTTGTAACGGCGGGCATACAATAATATATTTTATCGTTTTATTAGAACTGCACAATTGCTTAACTTTTTTCAATTACGATTACATATTTATTGTAATAATGACCGATACGAGTACGAGTTCGGCTTCGGTACGAGTTGTCCCGAACTGACATACGTCAACAGACGTCAAATGTTACCTTTTAAAATTGCCTGACTTTAGAAGCGATTTCGATCGAGACATTTTTACCCGTCTGCGCAGGAGGATAATATTTGTAGGGTATGTATCTGTTCATTTGGCCTATTCTGTAGACTAAACTGCTTGACAGGTTTTGAAAAATATATTTGTATTTATTATACGTGAAACAGGTTTTTTGACTGTTAAATATGTAATTTAGTTTCATGTTATACCTAATTCTAATACTCTTTTCTAAATTAGGCAAAACTAGTGACTTTGTCTGCGTTTATTCTTACTTAATTGTATAAAAACTGTTCTCAAGCGTGAATCAAAACTCAAGTTTAGATTTTTTTAAAGTTTCCGATGATAATTAATTATTGTTTAAAAACAAAAAATCCCAAGTAGGTACATACGGCTACACATCAAGCTATACATTTCCAGTATAAGCTGACCTCTCATTCTATGCAAAGCCTACACAATGCGAGGTACTGGATGCGACAGCGTAAACTGGAAATGTATAGCTTGATATGTAGCCGTCTGTACCTATTGTTATTCAGACGATTCCAATGATACATAATTACAAGTAATTACAATACATATTATATTTCAAGTATCATTGGAATCGTCTGAATAACAGTATTACTCGTGCGCGATAACTTGGGACCTGCTAGGAATGCGACTCCCCGACCGCTTCCCCTGCACTTCCCCGATGGCGCCCGTATTGTACCGTTCGCATCACTATTTTTTACTAGGGTTTTTAGTCTCGTACTGGCCTACGTCACGTAACGACGCGCTCTGGAATTCTTTTAGTTTTCGTTTGTGTTATTGTTTTGTTGTGAAGTCAACCATGCGGACAGGCTTCGACAAAAGTATTGGGACGATGACCTCTTACAAGAGACGAATGAATCGCAATTAATTGTAAATTTATCGGATACCTCTTCGTCAAGTGATTATAGTGAGACTGAGGACGAAGAACAACCTCTAGAAGGCATAAATCCACTAAGTAGTGACGAAGATGATATAATGTAAATAATAGATAAAATAAATGTATAAACTTAAACATTGTATTTTTATTTTATTTAAATAGTGTAAAAAAGATTAGATAAAAAGCAGCGTCCTCCCTGAGTAACATAATAAATTAGGTTAAAAAAAAACAAAGACGAAGCCGCGGGCGGCTGCTTGTTATGTTCGCTTTTTTGCGGGCGGTACAAACACGCCAATATGACGTCACCGCGCTCAGGTCCCAACTTATCGCGCACGGGTTTTAGGTACAGACGGCTACGTATCAAGCTATACATTTCCAGTTTAAGCTGTCGCATCCAGTACCTCGCATTGTGTAGGCTTTGCATAGAAGCTTATACTGGAAATGTATAGCTTGATGTGTAGCCGTGTGTACCTACTTGGGATTTTTGGTTATTAAACAATAATTAATTATCATCGGACACTTTAATAAAATCTAACTTGAGTTTTGATTCACGCTTGAGAACAGTTTTAATATAAGTTGAATATAATATTGTAAGAATAGACGCAGGCAAAGTCACGAGTTTTGACTAATACAGAAAAGAGTATGAGGCTGTGTACAGGTTAAGAGTTGCACAAAGAGCCATGGAGCGTACCATGCTCGGCATCAGACTGTTAGACAGAGTTCCAAACGTCGAGATCCGTAAACGAACGAAGGTTCATGACATTGGGATTCGAGTTATGGAGCTCAAATGGTCTTGGGCGGGATATTTGGCTAGACGTGGTGATGACAGATGAAGCAGGACAGTGACTGAATGGTGGCCGAGGAGCGGGTAGGACGACCAGCAGCGAGATGGGTGGACGAAATCGTAAAGGTCGCGGGCTGTGAGTGGGTGAGACTAGCGTAGGATCGTGGTGGAAGGCATACCCAACAATGGGTGAAGTCAGGCTGTGGATGATGATGATGAGAAAAGAGTATTAGAGGTACGTTTAATACCTATGCAACTAAATTACATATTTAACAGTCAAAAAACCAGTTTCACATAAAATGGTGTAGATTATCAAATTTATAGTGGTTTTATGTCATAGATACAGCCTTGAATTTAATTTTAGGTAAATTATATCCGTGATAGTTTATATAAAGTACTACAGATGAAGATATTTAGATATTACATAAACATAACAATTATTTATCAATTTTCCAAAAATATCTGGGAATTTTTATCACGTGAATAGATGACAAGAACTTAGTTACTTTTTATATATATTCCATACTAATAATTCATCGAGCGAAGCGCGATCTCCAAATCAACTTGGGCAAATTGGCGTTGTATGTATGTATGTTTGTCCGAGGATAACTTTCGAAGCGTTTATCCGATCACCGTGAAATCCAATATATAGGTAGGTAGTGATGGCACAATTTTCTTGTGACTAAATGAGCTAAAAAATGTGGGGCGGTTATTGAGATATTGGGGTTCAAGTGGGATAAAAAAAATGAGATTATTAGGTCAAATCGCACGTTCAATAAAAGGTCTTTGTGAGTACATTTCGACCCCGTTTTGTATTTTTAGTTTAAATCTTGTAGATTTTAAGTTAATAAAAACTGTCAAAATTTACAGGGTACACCATTGACCCCACAGTGCTGTATGTAATTTAGTATGCACGTAGCTTAAGTGACACAAATATAGGTGAAAGTCTGAAATCCAGAATAACTGCAATTTGCACCCCAAAAAAGTATAACCAAGTACATGAACTCCCGTTACCTATAGTTTGAATGAATCTGCAGGTCAAGTTTTTTGGTTATTAATTTTGTGACACTATTTCGATAGTCAAAGATTACAAATAATATTCTTTTGTTTTGATCGGAGACTTGCGAGATCTCAGTTCGGGGCGAACTACTAGGTTAAATAATTGTATGCTTAGGCATAAAAAGCTTCATGTGAACATCTATTGGCCCGCTTTGGGGGTAAGACCGGCTCGTATGCCAGCATGACGACGGCATGCGCCCAATAAGATACGAGTTAAGAAAGGATCTTGGTAAGGTTATGTATTATAGTTAAGCTATAAGTTTATTCCTCAACATACGTTGAGATATTGATGACGAGAAGAATAAAATAATCATTTATTTGGTACACACAAAATGGCATATGAAACAATTTTAAGGAACAGTAGATACAATTGAATCCAATAATACAGTTCGACTCATGTGTCTGCGTACCAAAATGGCGTTCAGCTCAGCATAATGTTGAATGTTAAGCACCCAACGCTGATATTCAGCTGAAACTAGAAGCAAAGGTAGTGCAGCAGCTACGTAGTAAAATAAAAAATATATAAAGAAGTGAGTAAATAAAAGGTGTGTAAAGTTTTATTGAAATGAAAAGATAAATTTTATAAACATAGTTACTTTTCTAAAACAATATTTTATACCTACATATATACATAAATATATGACTTATGTACTTACGAATTCTAAGGTCATGGTAAATGGTTATATATACAGTGTAAACTCCATGTAACGTCACTCGTTTTAACGACAAACTCTCTTAAAGCGTCGAAATCACTCGGCTTTGGTTGGTTTAGCTTGCCATGCATACACTCTGTATAGCATTACACCGACTCTCAATAACGACAACAATTTGTAATAAAAAGTTCTTTTTAAGTTGCCAAATTAGTAAAAACTGCGTAGCTGTGTATATCCTTTTGTCGTTTTATTATCCTAGACTATAATAAACTCGACTATCGGCAACATACACACCAAACTTTCTAAGAAATCCGTTCTTTTGTTTACAAAATGGGATTGCTTGCACGTGTAGCTGCAGACTGTTGTTAGTAGAAGTGATGGATTTTATCTATACGTTGTCATATTCTTAGTAGCTCACAAACTTTCAAATTGTAAACATGGCTAATAAGAGAAAATCACTGTGTATTGACGAAAAAGTTTCAAGACAAATCAGAAATAAACGTTTTCTTTTTCTAATACAGATTTTACTTCTCTCCAGTTAACGACAACTCTCTATAACGTCAAAATATGCTCAGTCCCTTGAGTGTCGTTATATAGAGTTTACACTGTATTAATAAATAAATAAATATGGGTGACTATTTAAAATATATTGATCTTGTTAAACTTATGTAAGAAGAATTATTGGATAACTAGATCAAAGACAGGTCGACATTGATGAGATAAAAGTTTGTACCATAAAATAAAAAAATAGACAGCTTTCTGTCCAGTTTTAAGTAACTAGCTAATGTTTAAGCTTGTGGTGGCCTGGAAGAGATTATATACCTTTAGTGATAAGACCGCCCGTTATATATATAGGTAATGTTATAGGGACCGACGACCTCAGTGCAGTGGGCGAATAGCCAGCTGAGACGCAGGAGGTAGCGGGTTCGATTTCCGCCGCGGAAGAAATGTTTGCATGATCTACAGATATTTGTTCCGGGTCTGGTTGTTTCTCTTTATATTATAAGTATGTATTTACAAAAAAAAATGTATATAAGTATTCTATCAGTTATCTCGTTCCCTTAGTACAAGCTCTGCTTAGTTCGGGGCTAGATAGCGCTATGTGAAATGTCTAGCATTATTTATTATTATTATTTATATAATTACTTGTTTTTCATTTGATTGTTTAGCTTGTAAGGCATGGGTTTTAGAAAACTTTCATTCAAAAAAATTGTTTCTGTTTTAATCTCCGTATCTTTTGTCTAAAAAGATACGAATTTGAAAATTAATTAAAGGTTGTCAGGAAGAGATCGCTTTTAGCGATAAGACCGCCCATTGTGCCTTTATTTATTGTTGATTTCCATTATTTTTGTATTTTTGTTTGGTGTGTTCATTAAAGAGTATTTTTTTCATTCATTCATTCAATTTTACATCAAGCATGCCTTGAAAGTTGCTCATTGTTAACTCAATAACTGCTCCGGAAATGCAAATGAAATACAATATCAATGGCAAATCCATATTTCTATTTAAATATGAAACAAATCACAAACCGATTTTGATAAAAATAAATAGGACAATGGTGTCGAAGCACCGATAAGACGGTACGTGATAAGTCCAGTATTTATTAATTATAACCAGTGGTTCGCCCCGAACTGAGATCTCGCGAGTCTCCTAAAACACAAAAAAAAATATTCTTACAGCAGCGACTCGCGCAACGATGCCTAAACGTATTTAGTGGCTAAATATGATTGAAGGAGTTGTCAAATCATTCAAATACCTACAATTTAAATATGTTTAATCGCTAAATACGTTTAAAGATCATTGTGCAAGCCGGCCTTATCTTTGACCAATAAAATAGTGCCACGGAATGCGTAATCATATTACTTGACCTACAGTTTCATTCAAATTACAGGTAACGGGAGTTCATGTAATTTGGTTATTCTGGATATCAGAGTTTTGGCTATATTTTTGTTACTAAAGCTACACACATACCAAATTTCAGCACTATGGGGTCACTGGTGTACCCTGTGAATTTTGTCGAAGTTCAGTTTTTATTATGGCTAATAACTCAATAAAAAGGAATTTACTAAATAAAAACGAAGACTAAATGTACTAATGAATACCCTTTCATTTGACGTCCCAATTGACTTAATAGACTCATTTTTTTACCCCTCTTGAACCCCAATATCTCAACAACTCCATAATATTTTTAACTCGTTTATTCACACCAAAATTGTGCCATCACTACCTACCTATGTATCAGATTTTACGATGATCGCATCAACCCTTCGAAAGTTACCCTCGGACAAACAAACAAACATACATACATACAATGCCAATTTGCCCAAGTTGATTAAGAGATCTCGCTTCGCTCGATCAATAGTAATAGAACAATGAACACTGGCAACGCAAATTTTCTTTTTTGCAACAAACCGTTATGTTATGACAAAGACTTAATTTCCTCGCATGCGTAATTAAAACTTATGTGATACACCCTCGGTCCTAACGTCCTTGCTCGCATTCGCTTTCTCGTACTCCAAAATATATCTGATGTAATAGATCGCTTACGTCTCTTAAGCGGGATACTATTGTTAACCTTGGTATAAATTGTTATCTGTAAATGCAATTCCATAGCTATCTATGTACACACTACTCACTTGTGTAAATATGTTTAGTAGGTAAGTAGGTGTTAGTTTGGTAGGTACCTAGGTACTCTTTGTTTTATGAGGTTTTCTTATACCGTTTTCGAAAAAGAGCTTGGTTCTGCACTTATTGACCTTGTCTATATTGTGGATGAAGGCTGACTAAAGCCTAATACGCGCTATAAATCAGTGGCGTAGGGTGGGTGTCTGCCGCCCGGGGCGGAAGAAAATTTTGCCGCCCTCTTATTTAGGTATTTCAATTTAATAGATTATAATATACAGTAATTCTAAAGAACTTTTCGGCAAAACCAGGCATCATTATTGTGTATTGTACAGGTCATATATGTATATATGTGTGTGTGTGTGTTTTACAATATAAGAATCAGATTTATTACAAACATTCTCACACGTGCGCCACTTACATTGATATAACAGGTATAGAACACATGATTATACCTTGACGATCATCAGGATAAAGTTGTTAGCGATATGACTAAAAAACGCAAATTTGCTTCATATTAGAACTATAACGATACTGTTAGTATTTATATTACTATCTCTTCTCTTCTATTCTATTGACTATCTATCTTGACTTCCCTATCTATTGACTATCTCCGTGGTACAGTGGGCGAATAGCCGGCTGAGACGCAGGAGGTAGCGGGTTCGATTCCCGCCGCGGAACTAATGTTTGTATGATCTACAAATATTTGTTCCGTGTCTGGTTGTTTCTCTATATATTAAACGTAAGTATTTTCAAAAAAAAAAGTATATAAGTATTCTATCAGTTATCTGGCACCCATAGTACAAGCTCTGCTTAGTTTGGGGCTAGATAGCGCTGTGTGAAATGTCCAACCATATTTATTATTATTTATTTATTTATATTGAAAATTAATATACTTCTTAGAACTAAAAATAAAACTTCTATTTTTAACTTTACTTTATTTGTCTACTGTTTCTTAGTCTTTTATTGAAATGTCTATAGCATCACACACTTCTAGCTCAATATACAAAATTTGTTAGCCTTGAAGGACGCATTGTTGATATTAAATATTTTTTTATCAATTTAAATTTGAATAACTTCTCTCACAGCTGTCACACAGCTTGGTTCAAATATTTACAAGATATGATTATTATTTATTGTGAAGTTTTGCCGCCCCTAAAGGTGCCGCCCAGGGCGGAGCGCCCCTGCCGCCCCTACTACGCTACACCACTGGCTAGAATACATTTGGCTCGAGAGTCACGGTCTCATAAACTTCCTGCATCATCCACAGCCCGATTTCACTCACTGCTGGGTATAGGCCTCTCCAAGTTTGGGACATTCACTACGATCCTGCGCTAGTCTCACCCACTGACGGCCCGCGGCCGGCTACCCATCTGCCGGACGCCCTACCCTTCCATAGCTACTCCTCGGCCACCATTCAGTCGTATATATTTCTTAACAGTTGAAAAGCGTTAGCTCAGAGTATGATTACATGTCGAATTGGGTATCGAGACATGTTTCTCCGTATCCATTGGCGTTCGGTTTTTGCCGAGACATCAAAGGCCAGAGACTAAAAACGCACTATCGTTAATTTGTAATGGTGTAACAGATAAGAAAAATATTTTTACGGCACTGTTTGTTACATTCGAGTTTTTGCCCATCTTTGGGAAGAGGAAGAAAATTCCAAATGTTACTTTAAGTGGGTTTGCAGTACAATAAAACGATTTATTTGGTCACAGATAGTATCATTTTATTCTATTTACCAACTCCACACTAAAAAATGGAAATGGGAAATTTATTCTTTTTGGGAAAATTTTACAATAACTTTGTTTTCAATGTAGATACCTAAAAATAGTGTCTTGTGTAACTTTATCTAGGTAACACTTATTACTATACCAAAACACAAACTAAACATCCGACACACTGGGACATTAGTGACCCATGGGATAAATTTAAAGTTTTAATTTTAAAAATACCTAACCATAAAATACCTCGCTCGGTGCGCGATTCAGACTCGCACTAGTCTGGTTTTTTTTTATTTTAGTCAGCCAGCACTCACTAATGTCAACAAGTATACCTACCTAAACCTACTGTTAGGTTATCTATACTAATCTACACTAATATTACAAAGATGAACGATTTGTATTTTTGTGTGTATGTTTGTAATGAATAAACTCAAAAACTACTGTGCCGATTTCAAAAATTATTTTACCATTGGAAAGCTACATTCACCCCGAGTGGCATAGGCTATATTTATTGCTAGAAAAGATTAGGGATCTTTATTAAAACTTAAGTAACGTAACCCAAGGTGTAAAAAAGTGCCCTAAAACATCTTTCGTCGCATGCGCTGCGGAAACTATTGATGATAGAACAAAAGTATGTTATACAATATTAAAGAACATATCAATATCTACAAAAAACTTCGTAATATTATAAAAGAGGAAAGATTTGTTTGTTTGTATTGAATAGCCTCCGAAACGACTGGACCGATTTAAACAATTCTTTTACTGTTGGGAAGCTACACTATCCCCGGGTGACATAGACTAATTTTTACCCAACTGCGCAGAAGGAGGGTAATGTTTTTATTGAGAAACTACGAGTGCGAAGCTGCGGATTGTTCAGCTAGTTTAAGATACTTATTTTTAATCGAAAATGTGTAACTAATGAAATATTTATGTTTGAATTTATATAAAAAGTAGTTTATACGAAATTTGCAATGAATCATGTTTCTAACAAATTCGTCCAAGGAGTTTAGTCGTTATCTAAAAAGTATTTTATTGAAATTTGGAATGAAACAGTTTTGTCCAAGGAGTTCAGTCGTGGACTTTACGCGATTTCGGGTTTTGGAAGTGTGGGTAGACAGAGGGAAGACAAGGAAAAAACAGATAGATACTTAGTTCGCAGCTTATTTGGATTCATTGTATTATTATTGTAACTAGATATTGCACAAAGTCTAAATAGACAGGATAATTTTATCTTATTGTTTCGTTGCTGTAACACTGCATCACTGCTAACCACAAAAAGGCTAGTTGTTAAGTTAGACCATTACTTTGTACGGGAAAATATATAAAATGAACAAATAAACAATGATTCACACACTTATTTAAGGACATTTTATCATTTTTAACACTTTATTCGTTTTCTGCAATAATCACTTTTATATGACGTTATTAGTACCTTTTTTGTTAGGTACTAAGTATCTAGGTAAGTACCTATTTTTTTTATTTAATAAATGCGCACTTTTAAAACTTTTCGCGCGAAACCACACAAAACCGCCGGTGAAAATTGAAGTTCATCAACCTTCGCGTACCGAACTGGACTGAACCAGTCAGAGCCGTTTCAAACCAGTTACTAACCAGTAGGTAAATAAAGCCAGGCCATTTTAATAGGTAACATTTGACAGTTCATCAAAATTCAACAACGTAACCTTGTAACGGCGGGCATAAAATGATATATTGTTTCGTTTTATTAGAACTGCACAATTGCTTAACTTTTTTCAATTACGATTACATATTTATTGTAATAATGACCGAGAGTTTCGCCCCGCCATTTTGTTTCATTTTACTTTCAAATAGTTTCTTGTATCACGTAGGTGTTTTCATATAGATAAATAAATAAATATTGCTGGACATTTGACACACCGCCCCAAAACTAAGCAGAGCTTGTACACACGGCTACTTATCAAGCTATAATTTCCAGTATAAGCTGACCTCCCATTCTACTAAAAGTCTACACAATGCGAGGTCAGTTTATACTGGAAATGTACAGCTTGATGTGTAGCCGTGTGAACGATGGGAGCCAGTTTTTTTTTTTTTTCGAAGGGACTTATCTCGCTGTTGGCCTCTGAGGCCGTTGCAGTTTAACCGAGCTTTTGGCGAGCGCAGAAGGCGCTCAGCCCTATAATTTTTTTTTTGATGAGGCAACTAGCTCTAGGTACGAACCTCGGCTTGGGCTGTTGCCGGGACGGGGATAGGAGAGAAACGCCCGGGTACATGCTTGTACCTCGTGTAGGCGGCGACTAAAGGGACTCGTCGACCTCGCCGGCGAGGTCGGTGTATTTGTGGAGTGTTTGCTCTGTCTAATGTGGATGACTCACCCGCATTAGCGGAAGTAATTTCGTCATCCGGGTCTCCGAGAACGTGTCTCGGACGACGGAGGGTTTTTCTGTGTTCGGACGGTTCAATCGAATAGTCCGGAATGGTATGTACTAAAGGATTCGGATGATGAGTGGCAAGTTCATAATGTCGCTTGGATTCGATGACATTACGACCTGCGATGTAATATGCTTTTTTATAAGAGTATTTTTACAGTGCGTTGCCCCCACTCAAAAAACCTTTCTGCCCCAATAGCCGTCAGTTCTTCGAGCTACGCAACACCTTACGCAGCACGCCCACTGCCCAGTTTTGAGTGCTTCCGTGGCGCAGTGGGCGAATAGCCGGCTGAGGCGCAGAAGTTATTTTTATATACCTATTTCTATATGTTTTAGGTATGTATAAAAAATATATAAGTATTCTATCAGTTATCTGGTTCCCTTAATACAAGCTCTGCTTAGTTTCGCTCGCTCAGTGTATTCTATCGGATCGCTCAGTGTATTCTACCGCCTGTATAATGGGGAATGTTTTAAAGATCTATTTGATCTCATCCCGTCGTCGAGATTTTACCACCGCACTTCTCGACAGCGTAATAAAGCTTATCCACATATCATCGACAATTGGGTATCGCGCACCACACGCTTCACGCGATCTTTTCTACCCCATAATTGCAAAATGTGGAATGAGCTACCATCTGAGGTTTTCCCATTAGGCTACGACATGGCACGCTTCAAGAGAAATGTAAAGAGGTTTCTACAGTGTAGAGAACGCATCGACAATACCCCGGGTGTTGCCGGTGTCAATAGGCGACGGTGACCGCTTACCATCAGGTGGGCCGTAAGCCTGTTTCCCCACAAATAACATAAATATAGAAAAAAATTTGGGGCTATTTATTTTTTTTTTTTTTAATACCTTGTTTTAGCATTTACGTGACAGAATGCAAGCCCATTTCAGCTTGTTTAAAAATAAAGGCAAAATAAAAAAAAAAGTTTTTTTAATTTTAAGGTTCTACAAAATCATACTTACCTAATTATTTTGACATATATGTAGTTCTCTAGTTTTATGAACCATACGTTCAGAAGAGACAACTTTTCCTACCTAACCATAAAATAAAATGGGTCATAAAAAGTACACAGTGAAATGACACATCCTTTGGTATGTGCATATTCCTTGAAATCTAGTTGAACGAGCAATTTTAAAGCAATGCTATTGCACCCTATGTTGCCCATCCGGCGACTTAGTTGCGCAATTGTATGGAAAAGAGTATAGGTACTTAATAACAAATGATTTAAGGTGCGCAAATGATGCAGTAATCAATAAAGTTAAGCAATGATCCTCTCCATCCAAAGGTTGTTTGGAAGATATCGCTTTGTTAAGCGATAGAACCACCCATTATGCTTACATTTATTTGTTTTCTAGTTATTTTTGTACCTGTTGTGTCTAGCTTGTAAGGTATAATAAATATTTTTCATTCATAAATTCATTCATTTAAAGTTGATTTTCTAAACATACAGATCTTTAAGCTAGAGGCCTATAGCAGTGATTTGGACGACTGTACCAAATCAATAATTATCTATCCTAATGCTCATCTGTACATTATGTATGGGATATATAATGTGCGGATGGACATTAGGACTAATATTATAAACGCGAAAGTTTGTACGGATGTATGTTTTTTTTATACTACTTATATGGCAAACGAGCATGCAGTCCACCAGATGTTAAGTGGCTACTCCAGCCAATGAATATCCACATAGATTTCAAAACAAGCTATTATGTTGTCTTGATCTCTATGTGGATAACTTGCCATACTATAGGACTTAGCTGTTATGCCTATATGCCAGTAATTACAGGAACATACCATTACCATCTAACTGGAACGCAGCAGCACAAGTACTACTATTTGGTGGCAGATAAAGGTAAGGTGGTGGTTCCTACTTCCTCGAGCCCGTTCACAAAAGCTCTACCAGCAGTAAAATGTGTGGATGTTTGACTCTTTCACGCAAAAACTACTAAATCGATTTTAATGAAATTTGGTATGTACACACGGCTACACATCAAGCTATACATTTCCAGTATAAACTGACCTCGCATTGTATAGGCTTTTCGTAGAATGAGAGGTCAGCTTATACTGGAATTGTATAGCTTGATGTGTAGCCGTGTGTACGTAGATTTTAACCTGGATTAAAATATATGCTACTTTTTGTTGACAAAACGTAAAGTATTTTAGCTAGTATTATTATAAATTCGAAAGTAACTCTATCGCTCTGTCTCTTTGTTACGTTTTCATGACTAAACGGCTGAACCGATATTGATTAAATTTTGTATACATGAATAGAATTGGGACATAGGTTACATTTTACCAGGCTGCACATTTGAGGTTAATGTTTTTATTGAAAAACCACGCGTGTGAATCTCCGGGTGGGTCAGTTAGGTATAAATAAGAAAGTACCTCTGTGTCAGTCTGTTATATTTTCACGACGGTTTAAACAGATTTTTTTTTTTTTTTTTTAATGTTATTTGTGGGGAAACAGGCTTACGGCCCACCTGATGGTAAGTGGTCACCGTCGCCTATTGACACCGGCAACACCCGGGGTATTGTCGATGCGTTCCCTACACTGAAGAAACCTCTTTACATTTCTCTTGAAGCGTGCCATGTCGTAGTCTAATGGGAAAACCTCAGATGGTAGCTCATTCCACATCTTGCAAGTATGGGTAGAAAAGATAAAAGACAGATGGACTGATTTTAATGAAAATTGGTATAAAGATTTTTTTATAGTACATCGAGTTGTGTTACCTGGTGCTAAGTGGTAACCATCACCTGTAACTGAGAATTGCCTCGTAGGTCACGCACGTTAGAAATGTGCCCTACGATGCACTGCCCTACGTCCATCAACTTGAGAAATACAGCTGTAAAGCCTCATGTGCCTGTTTTTATTGAAAAACCACGAGTCCGAAGCAGCTGGAAGGAGCTTGGTACTCATAAAGGTCCCCACACACGCACCTAAACGATTTATTTGCGGAAGTATTGCAGATGCCTCGAAATTTGAATAAATTATTCCCACAGCTAGACTAGCCTTTGAAAATGGTAAAAAGTGAAAAAAAAAATATAATGATGAAATCCATTGAAAAAGGAAGAGAATATAACAAAAAAAAGGAAGGATAATTTACGGGCGATCTGAGGTCGGAAAGTAGAGGGGGGGGGGGGAGTGTTAAAAAGGGGTAAGAAACGGTTTATCTCGATTACCAGCAAAACTACAAGTTCTATGGAAAAAAATAAATAGCAAAGTTGTAGGTAATAAAAGCCTCTAATCTTTTGTACAAAAACTTTTTTCACAATACCTCTAAATTTATGTGAAAAATTCATATAACCAAGTTTGAAAAATAAAATGAAAATGAAAACATTTATTTGACACGACACACGTACAAAATAAAAACACAAAAGAAGATGTTGACATAGTAGTAATGTTGACTTCTGGCTCTAAGAAATAGGTGATGGATGTAAATATAAGGATATGAAGAGATAGAAGGACAAGAATGCCAAAAGACAAAGATTACTTAATTAATAAAAAAAATAATCAGGAAAATCTCACGCAACTTCCATCATAACTACAATGTCGATTCATGCCAAAATGGCGTCAGCTCAGCATATGCCAAGATAGTGTCGTCACGGACGCCAGAAACGTGCACTGCTCTCGAAGATTGAGTGAAAGTAGGTATGTGTAGCACCTACCTACCCACCTATCCATGTAAATAATTGGTATTGTTTGTTAGGCATGTGGGTGAGGTAAAAACTACAAACATATAAAATAATAATAATAATATATGTATGTACATATATATATATATACAAAGTGTTTTTTCCAACGTTTTGGTTTTATTTCTTTTATCTTTTACATAAAAACATATTTTTACACCTTATTTTGATTTAATATCGAATAAGCACCCTAATTTTCATTCGAAAATTCACCTGTCAAAATATCAACTTTTTTAAATAAGTCTCCACTTTCTGATGGTATAAAAATATATGCATTACTATGGCAAATGCAGCTACGAAATAACTCTTTCTTTTCCAATGGTTTTCGTCCTACTATTATTTTTTTGGTTTAAAATATTATCGACCCTAGTCTAAGTGGCTTGCGCAACGAAAAGTTTGCAAGTGTCGCCATAAAATTGCCCGTTTGTAATCAGCACATACTCGTAGTAATAAAACAATTGAACGGCAGGAAAACGTAGTTTATATTGCACATGAGTACAGTTTTTACAATAATCGGAAACAATGGCGACCTTCGGTTAATGAAGTAACAAACAAGACGACACGTTTGTATCATGAGGTTCAATTTAAACTGTAGTAATCATTATATAAATTGGTTAAGCGCGAGCCGGACAACGCACAGGAAAGGCGAAGAATGGTAAACTGTTATGGAAAATGCTTGCGTAGTCAGTACGGCTGTGTGGTATGGAATCAGAAAATAACAAGTAGTTCGCCCCGAACTGAGATCTCGCCGGTAAAAGCAAAAAGAAACCGGCCTGCGAGTCGGACTAGCGAACCATTATCAAAAAGTACCATAAACAAAAAAAAACACGTTTGTTGTATGGGAGCCTCCCTTGAAATTTTAATTTAATTATTTCTTTTTAAAGTGAATATATAGCTAAATATTCTGTGAATTTTTCAAGCGTCTACCTGTTGCCGTTATCAATATCGAGCTAAAACGATCAAAAAAATCACGTTTGTTGTATGGGAGCCTCCCTTGAAGTTTTAATTTAATTATTTCTTTTTAAAGTGAATATATAACTAAATATTCTGTGAGTATGTCAAGCGTCTACCTGTTGCCGTTATCAATATCGAGCTAAAACGATAAAAAAAATCACGTTTGTTGTATGGGAGCCTCCCTTGAAGTTTTAATTTAATTATTTTTTTTTAAAGTGAATATATAGCTAAATATTCTGTGAATTTTTCAAGCGTCTACCTGTTGCCGTTATCAATATCGAGATAAAACGATCAAAAAAATCACGTTTGTTGTATGGGAGCCTCCCTTGAAATTTTAATTTAATTATTTCTTTTTAAAGTGAATATATAGCTAAATATTCTGTGAATTTTTCAAGCGTGTACCTGTTGCCGTTATCAATATCGAGCTAAAACGATCAAAAAATCACGTTTGTTGTATGGGAGCCTCCCTTGAAATTTTAATTTAATTATTTCTTTTTAAAGTGAATATATAGCTAAATATTCTGTGAATTTTTCAAGCGTCTATCTGTTGCCGTTATCAATATCGAGCTAAAACGATAAAAAAAATCACGTTTGTTATATGGGAGCCTCCCTTGAAGTTTTAATTTAATTATTTCTTTTTAAAGTGAATATATAGCTAAATATTCTGTGAATTTTTCAAGCGTGTACCTGTTGCCGTTATCAATATCGAGCTAAAACGATCAAAAAAAATCACGTTTATGTATCGGAGCCCCCTTGAAATTTTAATTTAATTATTTCTTTTTAAAGTGAATATATAGCTAAATATTCTGTGAATTTTTCAAGCGTCTATCTGTTGCCGTTATCAATATCGAGCTAAAACGATCAAACAAATCACGTTTGTTGTATGGGAGCCTCCCTTGAAATTTTAATTTAATTATTTCTTTTTAAAGTGAATATACAACTAAATATTCTGTGACTTTTTCAAGCGTCTACCTGTTGCCGTTATCAATATCGAGCTAAAACGATGAAAAAAATCACGTTTGTTATATGGGAGCCTCCCTTGAAGTTTTAATTTAATTATTTCTTTTTAAAGTGAATATATAACTAAATAATCTGTGAATTTTTCAAGCGTCTACCTGTTGCCGTTATCAATATCGAGCAAAACGATAAAAAAAATCACGTTTGTTGTATGGGAGCCTCCCTTGAAATATTAATTTAATTATTTCTTTTTAAAGTGAATATATAACTAAATATTCTGTGAATTTTTCAAGCGTCTACCTGTTGCCGTTATCAATATCGAGCTAAAACGATAAAAAAATCACGTTTGTTGTATGGGAGCCTCCCTTGAAATTTTAATTTAATTATTTCTTTTTAAAGTGAATATATAACTAAATATTCTGTGAATTTTTCAAGCGTCTACCTGTTGCCGTTATCAATATCGAGCTAAAACGATAAAAAAAATCACGTTTGTTGTATGGGAGCCTCCCTTGAAATTTTAATTTAATTATTTCTTTTTAAAGTGAATATATAACTAAATATTCTGTGAATTTTTCAAGCGTGTACCTGTTGCCGTTATCAATATCGAGCTAAACGATAAAAAAAAATCACGTTTGTTGTATGGGAGCCTCCCTTGAAATTTTAATTTAATTATTTCTTTTTAAAGTGAATATATAATTAAATATTCTGTGAATTTTTCAAGCGTCTACCTGTTGCCGTTATCAATATCGAGCTAAAACGATCAAAAAAATCACGTTTGTTATATGGGAGCCTCCCTTGAAATTTTAATTTAATTATTTCTTTTTAAAGTGAATATATAACTAAATATTCTGTGAATTTTTCAAGCGTCTACCTGTTGCCGTTATCAATATCGAGCTAAAACGATAAAAAAAATCACGTTTGTTGTATGGGAGCCTCCCTTGAAATTTTAATTTAATTATTTCTTTTTAAAGTGAATATATAACTAAATATTCTGTGAATTTTTCAAGCGTGTACCTGTTGCCGTTATCAATATCGAGCTAAAACGATAAAAAAAATCACGTTTGTTGTATGGGAGCCTCCCTTGAAATTTTAATTTAATTATTTCTTTTTAAAGTGAATATATAATTAAATATTCTGTGAATTTTTCAAGCGTCTACCTGTTGCCGTTATCAATATCGAGCTAAAACGATCAAAAAAATCACGTTTGTTATATGGGAGCCTCCCTTGAAATTTTAATTTAATTATTTCTTTTTAAAGTGAATATATAACTAAATATTCTGTGAATTTTTCAAGCGTCTACCTGTTGCCGTTATCAATATCGAGCTAAAACGATGAAAAAAATCACGTTTGTTATACGGGAGCCTCCCTTGAAGTTTTAATTTAATTGTTTCTTTTTAAAGTGAATATATAACTAAATATTCTGTGAATTTTTCAAGCGTCTACCTGTTGCCGTTATCAATATCGAGCTAAAACGATGAAAAAAATCACGTTTATGTATCGGAGCCCCCCTTAAGTATTTATTTTATTCTGTTTTTAATGTTTATTGTTATAGCGGCATCAGAAATACATCATCTGTGAAATTTCAACTGTCTAACTATCACGGTTCATGAGATACAGCCTGGTGACAGACGGACAGACCAAGGAATTTGTACTAAAGCATGTTTTAGTACATCTTCCTTGGGACAGACAGCGAAGTCTCAGTAATAGGGTTCCGTTTTATTAATTCTGTACGGAACCCTAAAATATTATTTGTCATCATTGACTATTACAAGTGACCTCCGTGGTGCAGTGGGCGAATAGCCGGCTGAGACGCAGGAGGTAGCGGGTTCGATTCCCGCCGCGTAACAAATGTTTGCATGATCTACTGATATTTGTGCCCCGTCTGGTTGTTTCTCTATATATTTACCAAAAAAATGTATATAAGTATTCTATCAGTTATTTGGTTTCAATATAATACAAGCTCTGCTTAGTTTGGGGCTAGATAGCGCCGTGTAAAATGTCCAGCAATATAAGTAACTTTTTTAACAAAATATAACCGATTCAACCAAGCTACTGAACTGATTTTGATGAAATTTCTATTAGACCAATATGAAAGTATATCCTTTCAAATAAAAAAAGAATTTTCCAAATCGGTTGTTAAAATGATGGAGTTCTGAGGTATAAACATAAAACAATTATGCGGGTATATACTATTTGAGGGTTGTCTCGACTTTTTTGGGATCCCATCATCAGATACTGACTCGGTGCCCATGTTACCACCTAGGAAGTATACACCTTTAAACAAAAAAAGAATTTCTCGAATTGGTCCCGGCGTCTTGGAGTAATCGGGGAACATAAATAAAAAAAAAAGATTCCGTAAAAAAAAATTGTTTTTGTTTTGTTAATGTATGTACACCCCCCTCCATTATTGTAATGTCACAAAAGTCCTATCCATCCAAAGGTTGTCTGGAAGAAATCGCTTCTAAGCGATAAGACCGCCCATTGTACTTGTTGCTTTGTGTTTTTTTTTATTTTTTAGTCTGTTTCTTTGAAAGTGTACAATAAAGTATTTTCATTCATTCATTCATTTCGACGAATTGAGAAACTCCTTTTTTGAAGTCGGTCGAAAAAAAGTATTTAAGAGAATATAAGTATTTTAACAGATAAATGGTTCCCATAGTACAAGCTCTGCATAGTTTGGGGCTAGATAGCGCTGTGTGAAATGTCCAGCAATATTTATTAAGAATTTATTATCCAGATAAAAAAAAATCGATAAACACATTGATAACTTATCTTTTTTTTTATATATATTATAGGCTTGCGTTTGAGCACGATCTCGCCTGATGGTAAGCGATGATGCAGTCTACGATGGTACACGCTTGCCTAGAAGAAACCTATTCACTCGCGACTTAAAGATACCCAGGCTGTAGCTATCTGGAAACACAGACTCTGGCAAGGCGTTCCACTCTTTGGCGTTTAGAAACAAACTTGTTTATTACCAGCTGGTAGTTAGCACGATAGCAGAGATACGTGGAGAGTCCTCTAGTTAGGGTGAAGTGGGGCTATGGCGTGAGATGGGTTTGATCCTCGCGTTCGACAAGAGATCGGTTTAGCCGAAATCGAATTAAAAGCTTTGAAAGCAAACCGCCCATTAGCTTCTTGATTTTTTGACAGATTTTAGATGTTTGAAGTAAAACTTCCTTACGCACGCTTGACTTGGGGAGTAAGCTGGTGAATGCGTCACGAAGAGAGCGAACGGAAGTTGAGAGGGAGAGATAAGTTAGTGAAGATAGAAAAGGAGAGTTACGTTTCGTATTTTACTGTAGAGTATTTTACGGCAGGAGAGAGAGGTGCGAGCACACATCTTCTTTATCTCTTTTTCTCATTGCTAGTTGATTTGTCGCATATCTCCTATCCCAAATTAGCCTAAATTATACAAACTACAAATATGTATAAACATATATATTAATTACATACATATAGATGGAGTAAAAGAAGTTTTACTACAGTCGTGAGGTCTAAAGCACACTCGTTTTTTTGTTTATTGATCGAGCGAAGCGAGATCTCCCAATCAACTAGGGCAAATCGGCGTTGTATGTAGTTTATCCGAAGTATTGATCTGATCATTGTGAAATTTGATATATATGTAGGTACTGTTGGCACAATCCTGGTGTGACTAAATAAGCTAAAAATGTGGGGGGTTGTTGAGATATTAGGGTTCAAGAGGAGTAAAAAAATAAGACTGTGAATTGAGTGAATTTCATCATCTTTCACAGAATTCACAGGAATACACAATGGGACCCCATGAATTTCACAAAGTTCAGTTTTTATTATAGCTATTAACACAAAAACTACAAACATTAAACTAACAATAAAAATACGGTCGAAATCTACTAACGAACACCTTTCATTCGACGTCCCATATGACCTATTAGTCTCTTTTTTTACCCCTCTATAACTTAACAACCCCCCTCCCCCCCCCCCCCCCATATTTTTTGCTCATTGAGTCGCACCACGATTGCCGCAACACTACCTACCTATATAACAAATTTCACGATGATCGGATCAACGCTTCGAAAGTCATCTTTAGACAAACAAACATACATACATATTTACGTGATAAGGGTTCCTTTTGAGCACAAATATCTTGTAGATTCCCGAACTTCGGTTTTTTAAGATGTCGATTCTTTTTATGATAGCATTATCCCTACAAACCGTACTGGTTTCTATTTTTATACTTACATTACTGCTTGTAAAAAAATAGGTGTCAAATAAATTTAATAAAACCGGCCAAGTGCGAGAGTTGGACTCGCGCAAGAAGGGTTCCGTACCATTATCGGATAAAAAAATAAAACGGCATAAACATTATGTTTGTTGTATGGGAGCCCTCCCCCGGAAATAATAATTTTATTTTAATTTAATTATTTATTTTTAAAGTGAGTAATATAACTCAATATTATATGAATATTTCAAGCGTTTACCTGTTGCCGTTATCAATATCGAGCAAAAACGAGCAAAAAAATCACGTTTGTTGTATAGGAGCCTCCCTTACATATTTATTTTATTCTGTTTTTAGTACTTGTTGTTATAGCGGCAACAGAAATATATCATCTGTGAAAATTTCAACTGTCTAACTATCACGGTTAATGAGACACAGCCTGGCGACATACGGACAGACAGACAGACAGCGGAGTCTTAGTAATAGGGTCTCGTTTGACCCTTTGGGTACGGACCCCTAAAAAGATAGGTAGCTACTAAAAACTAACGAACAGATACACAAACACAGTTACTAAGTTTATAAATTACTTAATTCACCCACTGAACTGATGTTGCAAATTTAGGATGTCAAAAATATGTATATTCGTCACACAATTATCACCACAATTAGTACATTTTTTCCAAGATGGCCGCTAGGTTTTCGCGGCAAAACGTTCGCACCAAGCGGTTGGCTTAATCATACTAACTAACCTATTTCTACTATATCGTTCTCTAGGTTAAAATAATTCCTTATTAGAGTTCTGTATCGGAAAATAAAGTGTTCTTTTTCTTGTTATTCGAGGAAAACAGCATACCTCTTTGGTCTAATTTTATGTAACAGGAAAATAAATTCTCCCTCCCTCGAATTAAAAAAAATTATTTGATATGTTTCTGATGAGTAGACGTGATTTTTGATGTAATTGTCTTACTTTGTATTTTAACCTCTATTATATTAGTCACACGAGAATTGTGCTGTAACTACCTACCTATATATCAAATTTCACGATGATCGGATCGCTTGATCTACTAACACTATTACTTCAGCCCCGGTTCTAGGAGGGGGGGGGGGGGGGGGGGGGGGGCAACTCAAGTTAATGCCAAGCACTTTTTGAAACAAGTGTTTTTTTAAACGGCGCCCCCTGATATTGCCGGCCGTGGTAAGCGCTTGGCATCAACTATCGATACTTAGTGCACCTGACTGTGTTCATTTGATTAGGAGCGCTTTAAACTTTTACATCCCCCCCTCCAAACCCTCTCAAACGCTGGAGGAGAGGGGGCGCCAAATCAAGTTGCTGCCCCTGCTTGAGCCATACTTGGGTTTATTGCATTTTGTGATAGATAGAACATGTTGCGAACCTTGGAAGTAAAACCGTTTCAACGGGCATTCACCCCTGATTTTATCACCCCGCAGGAACAGTTACCACCCGGGCACGATCTGCCGTGGCCAGTCTGGAAGTCCTTAAACAGACTCCGCACCCAGGTTGGCCGCTGCAGACTTAATATGTGCAAATGGGGATTCAGGGACTCTAACTTAACGCAGTGCGACTGCAGTGATCCCGCGCAGTCAATGCAGCACTTGCTAATGTGCCCTTTGTGTCCGAACACCTGCACGATGGAGGACCTAATAACCGCCTCACCTAATGCTATTGCTGTGGCCAAACACCTCTCCAACATAGTATAATTGAAACGTAGAACTGTTGACACGCTAAGAAGAAGAAGAACGGGCATTCATTCAGGCGCACACAGGCGGAAAATCGATAAAAGCTGGCATAAACCTAATTTAAGTAATAACTCATGTGTTATTTTTCTCATAGACAAATTTTGCGTTAATCAGTTAAATTGTGAAATAATATATTTGAGAGTAAAGGGCTTCAGCGGTTTGGGGATATGAATAAAACAAAACTATTTAGTTCGTGAAAAGTATATTTATTATTATGAAAAAAGACTTAATTCTAATGCGGAGAAAGATGATGCCTTTTTTTGGTATTAACGTTCTTAATCCGGTTATATCCGGGTCTGAAGATACCATGAGTCTATGGTATGTATCTTCCATAGCCGTTTTCATAGAAAATGAAACATAAGCTCTAAACCAATTTTCGTTTGCGTTTTTGCAGCGCTCAAAGTTTTTATGTGATTTTTTAAGCTTTTGTTTGTAAGTATAGATCATCTTGCTTAAAACGTTTTTTATGTCGCTTGACAGATCTAATATTCTCAGAGGATTTTAAACATTGTTACACAAGTAATCCATTCTACCAGCATCATTCTTTGAGCTAGACTCTGTAATAGCCTACAAGAGTCAATCTGCTTATACAAATTTCTTCATTGCCGGAGCCTAGAAAGTAATAATTATAACATTATTTAATATATTGGATTTACACTTTATAATACACTGTAACCAGGATAAATAGATTACTGTATATTTAATAAATAAATACATGAACTAAACCTAAATACAAACTACACAAATTATCTACTCAACATTTTTTCCCATATAAATGCATATTTAGTTAAAGCGTCGCCAACGGTCGCCTTTAGGAGTAACGTTTATTGATTAAGGGACAAACAAAGCGTGGAATAAACATTAATATAAGAAATGATATGGCAGGAAATTGAACATTTAAGCTATGAGAAATAATTTTATTTTCATAAAACTGACATTTCGTATAAAAAATCATAACAAATGTAAAATTTAAGTTAGAAATCTTGAATACTAGATAAATGCATAATCATTACCTCCTGGAACAGCATCCATTGTTGATACACCAAGAACTTCACTTTATGTCACAATTTAATTCACTTGAAGTAGCGCCAAAATCAAGAAAACCATCCGCCGCCTATCAAGTCCAACTTTGGACTAAGATGGCGTCCATTCGGTGGCTTCTACCTGAACGGCGCGAGCGCAATTAGTTGGCCTTATCTATTGTGCAGTGCGCTATAATAATTAAAACGGGATTTTTCCCATTTTTACTCATTTAGTTTCTGCCAGCTATTATTGATTTTACGCCTGTGTGAGGCGCCATGAAACCTCGCGCAGTACAAAGAAGAAAGAAGAAGAGATTGGAAAAATTTACATGGGGTGTAGAGAGTTTTTTTTTGCAAATGGTTGAATTTTTGGGGTTATTGCAGTTTTTAACGCAGTTATTTGGAGACAAGACAAAAACTGTGATGAGAGAGGCTAGAGCCTCAGTTGGTGCCAGCCGCCACCTATGCTTTCATTTCAGGTGAGTGGTGGAGTTTTTATACATTGCAATATTTCGTGGCGATCCTGAAGTCTGGTGACAGCCCTTGGCCAAAACAGCCCCAGTTAAGAAAAGTTCTAGATCCGGGGCTGTATTAAGTACTTATTAGTAGATAAAAAAAAATATTGCTGGGCATTTCAAACAGCGCTATCTAGCCCCAAACTAAGCAGAGCTTGTACTATGGGAACCAGATAATTGATAGTAGTACTTATATTTTTTTTTTGTAAATACATACTTATAATATATAGGGTATTTGATAATATACGCATAAAAATGAAAGGGGTTATTTTAATGAGCATAATAAATAAATTTGTTAAATGTTTACTATAGAAACATGAAATTTATTTTGGCATGTAAAAACAAACACTTTATTATACTTATATTGTGTTATTGCATAATGCTTGCCATTTCCGACAACCTCCGTAGCGCAGTGGACGTATAGCCGGCTGAGACGCAGGAGGTATCGGGTTCGATTCCCGCCGCGGAACAAATGTTTGCATCATCTACAGATATTTGTTCCAGGTCTGGTTGTTTTTCTATATATTATAAGTATGTATTTACAAAAATAAGTATATAAGTATTCTATCAGTTATCTGGTTCCCATAATACAAGCTCTGCTTAGTTTGGGGCTAGATAGCGTTGTGTGAATTGTCCAGCAATATTTATTATTATTATCTAACCACAGATACTGTATTGGTGTCGTCTCGAGATTTCCCTTGTTGTCCTTGTCTAACCCAAAACCCGCAGCCATTTTCCGAAAGAGATATCAAATCAGTCTTTATTTTTGGATGTTGATTGCAAGTGTAGGCAGTAAGTTTCATATCGAATTCATCACCTAAACTTAGTAGATTTTCTTTTAAATTTTATAATATAATTAGTGGGTTTTATTCGTGAATCTTTTTTATGTTTTGAGAAACCATCACTTGAATATCGTCAAACAACATACAGGTATGTAACAACATACCTGTATATAAACCACATCCAGACCCGGAACAAGTATCCGTAAATAATGCAAACGTTTGTTCCGCGGCGGGAATCGAACTCACGACCTCCTGCATCTCAGTCGGCTGTTCGGCCACTGCGCCACGGAGGTCGTCATATAGTCGTCAATAGTGTTGCACTGTAATGGCTATACATATAAATAAATAAAATAAAATGATAAGCTGAGGCAGAGCCTGTTTGGGCACGCGTGACACGGAGCGGGACTAGTTGGTGCACCTACCTACTACCTACTGGTGAGGTAGGTACGTATGTGTTCTAGCTGTAGGTCTAATTTTATCTCATTGTTTTGTAATTTTCCTGTCTATCTACCTATTGTGTTTGTGATCCGTTCTATGTTTCTTTGTGTGTGTCAAGGAATGGGCGCTAAAAATCCTGTGCTGCAGGGGTTCAAAAAGGACGCAGTCTCAGCTTTGTGTCGATCTACAATGCATATTAACGCCACATAATTATACAAATTTTCTTAGAAAAATGATTCTTATTACCTACATATTTAATTATATAAAATAAATAAATAAATAAATATTGCTCGACATTTCACACAGCGCTATCTAGCCCCAAACTAAGCAGAGCTTGTATTATGGGAACCAGATAACTGATAGAATACTTATATAATTTTTTTTTGTAAATACATACTTATAATATATATAGAAACAGCCAGACCCGGAACAAATATCTGTAGATCATGCAAACATTTGTTCCGCGGTGGGAATCGAACCCGCTACCTCCTGCGTCTCAGCCGACTATTCGCCCACTGCGCCACGGAGGTCGTCAATTATATATAAGTGTAAGTATATTAGATTAGATTAGATTTAGATATATTTATTAGGTCCACCAACAGTTGTTACATGATATAATGCTAGAGTTCTTATGTATATATCTTATAGCTACATCCCCAATCAATTACAGGTGAACACAACATGCACTAAAACTCGGTTGACAAGCGGATATAGCTGTTTCACAAAAAAGTTGAAAAATATATAAATCTTATACCAGCACTTCCTTTTACAGCGCTTCTTTTACTGTCCAGGCTGTTCAGCTGTGGAATGCTCTGCCCGAAGAAGTAAGACGGTCATCGTCCTTACACGTCTTCAAATTGAAGGTGAAACATCATTACCTGACGATGTCATCTTCCTAGCGTTATTTATTTACTATTTATGTACTTATTTTATCTGTTAGTATAGTTTGCTATATGTATATACCTATATATTAGTCTATTTTATAAGTATATTAAGTATTAGGATTAAAACTTCATATTATTATTATATCTTAGAATATATTATGTGTAAATGTAATGTATCCGCTAAAGTACACCGCACTCCGTAGTTTTTAAAAATTTCGCTCCATCCAAAGGTTGCCTGGAAGAGATCGCTTTTAGCGATAAGGCCGCCCATTGTATTGCCTTATTTATTTTAACCCAGTACTTATTTTTTTTATTATTTCTGTTTGTGTGGTAATTCAATAAAGAGTTATCTATCTATCTATCATATATATGTATACAGAAAACAGGGTTGCAGATATAATGCCGTATTAAAAAGTGAAAGGTAACATACAAAAGTAGCAAGCGCAACTATAACAGGCCCATCATCATTTCAGCCGTAAAACGTCCACTACTGAACACAGGCCTCCATGGATCTCCATGATGGGTAGTTGCCATACTCACCACGCTTGGCAGGCGGGTTGGCGAGCGCAGTACGGGATGTTGATACACGGAAAGACGCTGCTGCCCATCTTCCGGAGGTATCCCTTAGCAGGCTCTTACTGCATCCACGGGCATGAGAGGAGGGGTAACATTCTACTGCCGGCACCCCACGGCAATACACCATACAGGCCCAACACCATACAGAATGAAAACAGGAAAGTAGCAGTGTTGTCAACGACGTGTTGTTTATAAAAGGAGGCCGGGATTCCTGAGCCTGATTGTAATAAGTTGACGTATAGTTTAAAAAAAGGGTAATATTTTACTCTTTCAAGATGCAATAAATCAACTTAATTTACAATCTGGAAAATGAGAAATTCTAAAATTAAGTTCGGGTTACGAAGTAAATAGAATATCGATTAAATTGTAATACATTTAAGTGACAGCGTTAATACTTTTTAAGAAAATGCTTTTACATGATGTTTGATTTAATTGAAATATTTAAATCTATTAGAATTAGCGTAAAAAACAATTAATTATCTACGTACTAGGGCTTAAAACACAAGATCGTAATTTTGATGGACAGTCAAAATGAATGTCCAGATCATTAATTTTTTTGTTTGAGCATTAATAAGCTTACTTAGTCGAGGTATTGGAGAGTTATCGCTTATAACGGTGAGTTTGAAAGGAATAGAACGTGGTTTTATTAAATGACGATCATGAAGTTGTATTGTTTGCAGATGACACGTCACTTTTATTAAAATTAAAACGACAATAAACTGATGTTATATATGTAAACAATGCAATCTCTAAAGATGAGTATAGACTACAACATTTACTTGTAACAGAACAACGAGCCGCTCTGTGATATGTTCTAGTGTATCATCCTAAACGTCAAGCACGCTCGCCTCTTTGTTACAGCCTATTGTACAAACCAATGAGCGTATTGGTGAGCATTTCGTCGAGCGTATTGGTGTAACATTTCGTCGAGCCTTTGCACGAGTGCGGGCGATGCGCGGGTGCGGGGTGACGCGGAGGAAGAAGGACGAACGACGCACGCGGTCCGCGCGTTCAAGTTCACAAGATGATTTTACTTGTCTTGATATTCTAAAAAGATACTGTAAACTGACGAAGGAATCACCTGTAGCTATATAACGTAAAGTTAATGCTAATCTCTCCTTCGCCGTGACTTTAAAATCACTTGAAGATAGTGCAGTAAAGTTCTTATATTGACCACTTAATTCCTGCGATTTTAAATCTAACATTAATTGCACACCTCCAAGAGTTTGTCTTCTATTGTAAATGTTCATTTGACAACATCTTCTATTTCTATTTTTCTTTTAATACAATACATCAAGATAAACGCAGCACACGCAACTTGTAGGTCCAACATGAACTTTCTTTCGATCCAGTTTTCAGCTCTCTTAAGCGTCGCTCTGATATGGTTTGCAGCATACAGCCCCGCAGAACTGCCCTAGCTGGAAGACACTATTTTTATATAAGCTGTCCTTTGTACAACAGAGTAAACAAAGCTATTGACATTTATCCGCTGTCATTCCACAGATGTAAAATTAAATGCAAAACCTGGCTTCAGTCACTAACGTACGATGATACCGAGAATATATTGATCTCTCCTACCTAGCAAACTTAACAACAAGCGAACACGTATGCACTCACACACTCACACACAAACTCGCACACACACTCACATCTACACACACACACACACACACCACACTAACACTCACCACACACATACTCACACACACGCAGTATTCAACTTAAAATCATAATCATATTTAGAATAAACATTTCCTTGTATCGACTTGTTTTAAGCTGGAACGTTGTTCGGTTTGGTTTTGGAAGAGGGCGCTGACACTGCTTCTCAGTTTTTTTTAACTTTTGCAGTTGTCAACGTTTTCATTTGTCTATTGTTTATGTTCCAAATAAATAATTTTGAATTTGAATTTTTTGAATTTGACATTTCAAAGAAGAATGAAAGCAAGGTACAACAAAATGTTGGTAAATGCACACTCGCTGTGAGCATTTACCCGTAACATAACAACGCCGAGCATTCGCAGGAACGTTGCATTACATGGAAATGCTTTGGAAACTGAGCTTTTGCCTGTATTGTACCATTCGTAAGAACGTTACATTACACAGAAATGCTCGAGAAAATGTTGTAGTCTATACTCACCTTAAGGTCGTAAAATGGATCAATGTAAACAATCTACTTCTAAATAAAAAGAAAACAAAGTGTATTAGATTTATACTACCTAATGTTACACAAGTATAACCCTAGATAATAAGCTTCAATGGGGTCCTCACATTGATAAGTTGTCGAAGAGACTTAGTTCTGCGGCATACGCAGTCAAAAAGATCCGTCTTTCTACAGACGTAGACACAGCTAGACTAGTTTACTTCAGCTACTTCCGCAGCATTATGTCATACGGATTACTGCTGTGGGGGAGGGCTGCAGATATAAACACCGTTTTTGTGCTACAGAAGAGGGCTGTTCGTACAATTTATAATATGGGTTCCAGAGAATCATTACGCAATAAGTTAAAAAAAATAAATATACATTCCCTTGTCAATACATCGATGAAAATCTGATGTATGTTCACAAAAATATCAATTTGTTTAAGAAAAATAGTGATAATCAACATTTAAATTCTAGAAATAAAGACAAACTCGCTGTTGCCACTTGTAGACTCCATAACGATAGTAAATAATTTAAAGGACAATGTGTACGCTTTTATAACAAACTCCCAAGTGATGTACAAATATTGACAATTAACAAATTTAAAAACGTAATTAAACAAAATCTTTATAAAAAAGCCTACTATAAAA
The DNA here is from genome assembly GCA_918857605.2 of Philereme vetulata. NCBI lineage: Eukaryota > Metazoa > Arthropoda > Insecta > Lepidoptera > Geometridae > Philereme > Philereme vetulata. The sequence continues at coordinate 5,160,731 of OU975453.1, forward strand.
TATCGGAGTATTTAGATGATAGACAAGCTTGGGATTGAAATTGCTCCAACTCGTTCAAAAATGTTACAATTTAGACGTAATTTATTTTCTTTATTGTTATGTATTATAAAAGGATCATTAAAAAAACAACCAGCCTTGTTTTCTTGCCTTTCTTTCCTGGCTTGGTCGCGAAGGAACTGGCAGTAAAATTGACGTTTCAAAGTGATCCTTGTGATTTTAATGAATAAAAGATTTTGACTTTAACAGATGGTATAAATTATACATTAATATACACTTAACTGTTATAAAACAATTAACTATATACCTACTGGAAAGCAAACTAAACTGCTACTATAGGAACTAAATAATTTCCCTATTAATTTAATAAAGCGGTGGCGCGATGAATTGGGTCCCTTTTTATAGGGACGGGCGGGATTTAGTACAAGATCGAGAAAAGTGGAGAGATGAGGGGGAAGCCTTTGCCCAGCAGTGGGACAGCATAGGCTAGATAAAAGAAAATGTAATAAAAAATTGGCCAAGTGCGATTCGGCCTCGCGCACGAAGGGTTCCGTACCATTATCTATAAAAACGTCAAAAAAATCCTGTTTTGTGGGATATATTTTGGCTAGATATACATAAAAAAAGCCTACATTGCGAATTTCGCTCGGAAATCATTGTCCGTACTTACATTTTGCGTTCTATCGATTATTGCGACACTAAATTGACATGACAGTGACAGATAATACGACGTTTTTCATTTTTATTGGCGGAAATTTCGAATTTGGCAATGACAGTGACATAAGTTTTACATTTTTATTGGCGGGAATTTCGACATTCTTTTACAAAGTTTACATTAGAATTGTTCACTGTTGCATGGATATTTATAATAATGGTATAATTAATATTTTTTTTATTAATACGTTATCTTTTGAACTATGAAAAATGGTACACTGAATCGAGACGGGGCACCCCAACTTGAGTAGGTTAGGTTTAAAATGAGTGAGAGAATCGACACGGAGCACCCCGACTCCACGTGGTCTTGTGCGTGACACCCCTAATTCAATAGTACAATTTTATTTATATACCATATTTGAGGTTGGTGCCGATTATGCAAGTCATCTAAATTGTATGAGCGCCCATACAACTCAGAGGACTATCATAATTGGCGTCAACTATATATGTATGGGGACACCCTTTAATTAACATCTTTTATTAGTTTATGGTATTTTTCCTATATTTATGCTGTTTTTCCTTTACCATGCTTTTTGCCAAATCTCGTGATTCTAGGTCAATAGGAACTACCATAAAGGTTTTCGACCCAAAACCTATAGGATACTTTCGGTTGACCAAGAACTGTCAATTTTGGTTTAAACCAAGGTCTTACAGCACAAGTAAAGGGAAAATGCCGAAAAATATAAAAAAAATTAAAAATTATGATACATTTTGGGACTTACAAGGTTTATTGTGTTGACACATGACCTTGATTTTTATACACCTAATAGGGACTAATATACTAATAGGGGGGGGGGGGGGGGGTTAAACCTTAGTATCTGGTATAAATTTCAACTTGCTAGGTCCACCTGTTTTTTAGAAAATCGGTGGTGACACACGGACAGACAGACGGACAAGAGAGTGATCTTATAAGGGTTCCTTGTTTTGCCTTTTGAGGTACGGAACCCTAAAAATCGGATAAGTGCAAGTCGGACTCGCTCATCGAGGGTTCTGTAAAAATATTTTTACGAGCTACATTGGCTTCGAAGCTTGACTTTTTATGGATCACTTCGTACCCGTTGTTTGTCAACAAAAAGTAGTATATGTGTTAATCCAGGTTATAATCTATGCACATACCAAATTTCATCGAAATCTGTTCAGCCGTTGCGACGTGATTGAGTAACAAACAAACATCCAAACTTTCGCATTTATAATATTAGTGTGATTACACCACTAAACTCAGATTCCAATAAAATATTTGCAGATCTTGAATTGTCTCTCCATCCAAAGGTGTATGGAAGAAATCGCTTTGAGCAACAAGACCGTCCACTTATAATGAAAATTATGTATTGTACACCTCATTACAAGTAATGAGATATATTTAGTAGAAAATAATTATAGAACAAAATTATAGAAAAAACATCAAATGCACAATTGGCGAGATTACTGCTATACAGCGGTCGTTTTTTAGGCTTTTTTTATGTGATTTAAATAGATAAAATATTACTGGGCATTTCACACACTGCTATCTAGCCCCAAACTAAGCAGAGCTTGATACGGGAACCAGATAACTGATTTAATACATATTGATCGAGGGAAGTGAGATCTCTAATACAACTTGGGCAAATCGGCGTTGTATGTATGTTTGTTTATCCGAGGATAACTTTTGAAGCGTTGATCCGATCATCGTGAAATTTGATATATAGGTAGGCAGTGATGACATAATTTTGGTGTAATTAAATGATCTGAACAAGTGGGGGGGTTGTTGAGATATTGGGGTTCAAGAGGGGTAAAAAAATTTAAAATAAGACTACTATACTAGAAAAAACTTAGCTTGATCTCTGGGAGAGCTGTCAGTAAAATCGCGCCTATGATGTTCTGAATTTAACAGTACGGACAAACGTACCAGTCAATGTCATACTTTATGGGCATGCTGAGATAATTATAGTGATGAGCGATGAATCATCGTGACCACAGACTATAAACTATCGATATTTTGTAAAAAACTTAATTTAAAATTAATTTATCATTCATAAGACTGCCTCCATATCACTGCCAGTATAATCCGATCGAGCTTATCTGGACCCAAGTAAAAGGTTTGTTTGCTCGAATTTCAGTTAGACAGATTATTTATGTATTAACTCCTGTATAATATATGATATTAAAATATGTTTTTCTTTCAAGGTTACGCTGCTAGACATAACACAACACCGCCTTTCACGGCAAATAAAATGTTGCAGTTACTAAACACTGCGGTTGAAAATTTATCTGTAGATGATTGGAAAAAGGTAGTTACCAAATGCAGAAAATTAATGGAAGAAGATTGGGAGCGGGACGTTCGATTTGATAATATTTGCGAACAAGAGTTCATTATAAATTTACAAGATTGCTCTAGCGTTTCTGAAAGTGATTCGGATATTGATTTGGGGTGTACTTCTTTGGAATAAATAAATGTATGTATTAAAATATTCGTTTCATTTTATTACCCAAATCATAATATAATCCAATATACATATAATTATGGCAGACAGCCTTCGTGGCGAAGCGGTAGTGAACACGACTGCTGCGCAGGAGATCGCGGTTTCGATCCTCGCTCAGTGCAAATATTTGTATGCATGAATATGGGTTTTTGCACTGGTCTGGTCGTGCCTCGGAAAGCACGTTAAGCCGTCGGTCCCGGCTGCCATACGAATATCTAATGGCAGTCGTTACGGGTTGTTGGAGCCCTCAAAAGTCCAACAATTGGTCTTACTGCAAAGCTTCTATCGGTAATTACTATCGATATTTTTTTCTGTATCATAACAACCCTAGGAATGTCAGTTTAACAAATGTCGCAGAGATCAAGCTATGTTTTTTCAAGTATAGGTCAAGTGGAACGTCAAATGAAAGGTCTTCATTAGTATATTTAGACTCCATTTTTATTTTTAGTACTTACTCATTTCGTCTTTATAGTTTTTGAGTTATTACCCATAATAGAAACAGAACTTTGTCAAAATTCACAGGGTACCCACAGTGCTGTAATTTGGTATGCGTGTAGCTTATGTGACATAAATATAGGCAAAAGTCTTAAATCCAGAATAACTGTAATTTGTACACCAAAAAAGAGTTACCAATAGACATGAGCTGCCGTTACTTGTAATTTGAAAGAAACTGTAGGCCAAGTTAGTTTGATAGCAAAGATTACAAATAATATTTTTTTCTCAAACATGCATGGATATATTGTCATTATTTTCAAAAAAAAACACACGAAGTATCGAATTTACGGACAAAGAAAACCAAAAATATTGCAGGAGCATTTTTTGAATTTGGAACATTACAACGCTCCAGCAATGTTGTATGAAACGTCGTGCTGGGGTTAATAAATACTCTTTGATTGGATCTCTTTTATCATTCTTGGTAAACCAAAGTAAGTCTCTTTGCTTAGTACAAATTGCGTTCACGTGGCTGTATAGCCATAAATGCGTTTGCCTTTCGGCACAGATAATAAATAAAAAATTGGCTGCAAAGCTGAAAACTCGTCTTGGTTTTGTTATTAAGGTACATTTAATAATAAAATGAGTTCCAACGGTTCAGAGAGTGACATGGAGATTGATTTTACTCCACTAGATTAGAAGCCAGAATTAAGACCAGAAGCCAAATTGGCAATGGAAAACCTGCTTCCAGCGAAGTCAAAAGAAAAATACATGAAAGTTTATGAAAATTTTATGAGTTAGAACAACGAGAATAAAGTAAACATTTTCTCCGAAACAGTATTTTTGACGTATTTTAATAAGATTGTTTAAACTAACAAGCTTATTTACGTTATGGGCAATTAATTACACGCTGAAATGTAGGTACAGTTCATGATAAAAACGGCATTAACTTGAAAAAATATGGAAATTTAACTACTTATATTAATTAAATTAAATGTGTTATATAAAAGTATTATTACCCTTTCCTGTTGTTTTATTTCTCTGCATTCTTTTGAGAAAAGCACTATATATGCCTCGGCGGAAATGGCAATTGTCTGTCTCGTATCAGTGAAGTCCTCGCCTACGGCTCTGCCTTCAAACTCATACTCGACCTGCAATTGTCTATTTGACGGCCTATTCAATAATGTAGGTACTATTGTTTTAATAGTATACTTTGGTTTTGTAAATACTCATGATATATAGAAAAACATCCAGACCCGGAACAAATATCTGTAGATCATGCAAACGTTTGTTCCGGGGCGGGAATCGAACCCGCTACCTCCTGCGTCTCAGCCGGCCACTCGCGCCACGGAGGTCGTTAAATTTGATTTGATTACTTACCGCTGATTTAACTAACTTAATAAGCGATAAGCCAGTTGGGCTTACTTTATATGTGGTCGTGGTCAAGGCTAGAAGATTAGGGGAATAATATTGACCTAGGTTTTTACGCGTAAGTCTTTTTAGCTTAACCACTGACTTGCATGGATTTTTATCAAAATAAAACATAACCTACTCTCACAATAACAATCCCTAAACGTGTTCAGCTACTAAACATGTTTAAATTTGATGTTTTTCTATGATTTGGCTATAGCCATGGTCATGGCCAAGCAAGCAAGTCTTAGTGGCTTGCTTGCAAAACGATCCCTAAACGTATTTAGCGTCTAAACAAGTTTAAATTTTACGTATTTGTATGACCTGACAACTTAAATCATATTTACCCACTAAATATGTTTAAGCATCGTTACGCAAGTCGCTTTTAGCGGCAATGTAGCTTTCTTAGTTAAATCGGTTTTATAATCGATTCACTTGGTTTTTGAGAATCACTAATATTATAAATGCGAAAGTTTGGATGTTTGTTTATTTGTTTGCTAATCAATCACGTCGTAACGGCTGAACTGATTTTGATGAAATTTGATCTGTACGTAGATTATAACCTGGATTATTACATAAGGTTTATTTTCGGACTCCGGAAATACGACCACATTTCCGAATTTCGTAATAAACTCAAATGGCTCCCCATTCGACTTCGCCGGAATACTCACATCCTATCCCTCCTATTCAACATCCTTCGTAATCCTTCCACGCCTTGTTATCTGAAGGAACGCTTTGAATTCCTTTTTTGCACAAATTTCCAAACACTCCGATCCTCTGAAAACCTCCTTCTCAAAACCCCGATACATAGAACCAGTTTCTATGCAAACTCCTTTTCCGTCCAAGCTGTCCGATTATGAAACGCCTTGCCGGTCTCCATTAAGAAATCCCCTTCACCTTCCGTATTTAAAGCTAGACTCAAAAACTTTTATCTCCATGAAGAGTCATGATTCATCTGATCTCTAATATTATTATTGTAAGTATAAGTATGTAAGTACATATTTATTTATTTTATATATGATATTTATTTATTTAACACTAGAGTGCACTTACTTATTTTATCACTATTCATTCGTTCTTACACCTGATTGCCCGCGCTACTAGATAAGCCTCGTCGACAAAATCGCGAAACGGATTGGTACAGCGCCCACTGGCAGCATAAGCGCATGTTCTCGTAATGAGGTGTCTAAGTTCGGCTTCTACCATTGTAGTACATGCGAGTATTGGCGTAATAAAACTGAATGTAAGTAAACTGGTATAAGCGATGTGCTAGGTGGATTTGTCGTGATCACCAAGTTGTGATCTGTATTGAACGCGAGGATAGTGACCAATAAGATAGTCATCGCTTATTAGATATTTTTTTGAGCTGATCTCAACAACCATGCCAAAAATGTTGATTGTGTTTTTGATATCGTAAATTGTTCCTAATTAATGTGTATTCTATTAAAAATGTGCTTTTTTGCAATAATTAATAAATAGTTGACACATATTATTTAGTTTTATCATTTTAAAACTACCCATTTTTCAAATATCTGATATATTGTTTTCTACTATGGTAGAGCACGCGAGCACCCATGTAAAATGAAGGGGCGCGTGCACTGTAGTGTTAAAGTTATTTATGTACCTAATATGTATGTATATAACTAATTTCTTTTTCTATTATTAAGTTTATTCTTTTTACACCTCGGCCAATCTTCCATTAAGCAATGATCCTCTCCATCCAAAGGTTGTCTGGAAGAGATCGCTTTGTTAAGCGATAAGACCGCCCATTGTGCTTACTTTTATTTGTTTTTTTCTTTAAATCTGTTGTGTCTAGCTCGTAAGGTATAATAAAGAATTTTCATTCATTTATTTATAGGCTCATGGGATAAAATAGCTGTAAAGTCTACTAAATTAAATTTATGAGATATGCCGTGATAAATTAGTACACATTTAGTAGTGTAACGTGTACGTCGCGTGCAACAGCTAGTATATATGTATATAACAAAAATTATAGATTTAGTGCTAAAATACAAATATTTTATAACAAATTCTTGTGAATTATAAGTAATTTGATAATAATAAATGGTTTTTTCGTCTCAATTAGGGATACATTTATTAATTCCAAAAAATGTAATAGGTTTTTCAGCGGCATAAAACCTCTTTGTTGTTACAAAAACCGTATTACCCGGTTAAATTGAAAATGCTCTGTTTACTCGCATATAATTTTCAGTTAGGTACTTAACTTAACTTTTTAGGGATAATTCTATTATGCACTAGTGTGTTATAATTCGGTTTAAGGCCCTAATAACGATGTACTATGGCTCACTTTACGAGCAAGTGTGTTGAAAACATATAAACAACATACTATACCTCGTTATAATCAACATATCAGCGACCGGACGTCTACTGCTGAACATAAGCCTCCCGCATAGTAATTTAGAGCGACCGATCTTGTGCGGCCTATACCCAACGACTCCCAGTAACTGACTTCTTTGAGCTATGTTCCCCGACCACTGCCACTTCAGCTTGCTAATCCTCTTGGCTATGTCTTTGACCACGGTTTGTCTACGGAACTCCTTATTTCTGACAGGATCTCGTAGAGAAACTCCAAGCATAGCCCTCTCTATAGCACGCTGAGCGAGCCTTTTTATGAGGCCCATAGTGAGAGACTACTTTTATGTACCATAATGTTATCACTGGTAATAATAAGACACTCTTTATATTACATTATTCAAATCTATGAAAATAAATTGTTTGCTACGACGTAGCACTCGTAGAGCCTGTAGAGGGTCTACAGTGTCTACGAAATTTGCTACGCAATCTGATAATTAACTCTTTTTGCACCGAAGGCGTCTAACATAATGAGTACCTATGAATATATAGTGTTTTGATAATATATACATATATATGTATTAGTGAAATTTATTTAGGCATGTAAAAACAAAAACACTTTATTAAACTTATGTTGTGCTATTGCATAATGCTTGCCATCTAACCACAGATACTGTATTGATGACGTCTCGAGATCTCTTGTTGTCCCTTTCTAACCCAAAACCCGCAGCCATTTCCGAAAAAGATATCAAATCAGCCTATATTTTTGAATGACGATTGCACGAGTTGGCAGTAAGTTTTATATCGAATTAACCAATTAACGTAGTCGCTTTACTTTAAAATTTGATAATATAACTAGTAATTTTTTTCGTAGTCGTTTTTTTATGTTTTGAGAAACCGTCACTTGAATATCGTCAGTATATTACAAAACTACCTGCATTTATGATATAGTAAAATAGAGACACGAGCTCACTAAATTCCAAACGGACTGGACCATCTTAGCGCCTGAAAGAAGTGTCTAGAAAGAATCAGGGAGGCCTTTGCCCAGCAGTGGGACACAGTGGGCTGATAATAATATCAGTAAGATATGTTATAGTCACCTACAGGGTAATAAGCTGTTGAACATCACTTTTATTCGTCAAATGTTGCTAATTTTCGAAAAGCCAATTTAATTTTTGTACAAAAAGAACTGTTTGTGTTAGTGAGGACAATGGCCGCCTTTCGGTTTACTACATATTTCAAATCACCTTGTATACATTTTCGTGCTAACTGCGTTTGTTGAAAAATAACAAAATAAAACTTTTTAACGTAAAGTTAAACAGACTAAAAAAGAAAATGAAAGTATAAAATAAACGTTTTTAGTCTTAATAATTCCTTATTTTTAGTCAGTTAAAAAGTAAGCAAGGCACTACTCCGTTTATTTTGAGTTTAAGGAAATATACACAAGAGCTCCAAAAATATTAAGTACAGGCAAAAATACCGCATTTTCAACTACATTCAGATTCATCTTCTTATAAAACAGTACTACTAACCTACCTGCTTAATTATCTTAATAAGTAATTTAAAAATAATGTAACAATCATATATTCTAAATATGTATACACGGTGTCCTTTAAATCACTGTTTTCCCAGAACTAACGTTGTTCAGACCATGGTCTAATAACTGTTTATAACATTAAATGAAAAAAACAAAACGAAATCGGTCTTTGAAAAATATAAAACGTTGCGAACTTAAAACGTCTATTTTAACGTTACGCCCTACAACATAGTCAGCGCGGAGACCGGTAGCTACTAGGTACCTATCTAACTAAGGAATAGGTAATACGCTACAGCTAGCGTACCCATCAACATTATGTCACGGTTAGTTTTTGAACAAAGTTAGACTTCTTTGAGAAGGTCTATATTTTTTTTTATTTTTTAATTTGATGCTGTATTATAAACAGTAGACCATGGTCTGAGCAACGTTTGTTCTGGGAAAACAGTGATTTAAAGGACACCGTGTGTAAAACCAAATCGGGTTAGTTACACTATTTATAACTCAAGAACACCTGGACCGATTTCTATGAAATTTAGTATATAGATAGAATATGATTGTGATTGAGACATAGGCTACTTTTTATCTGACTGTGCGGAAGGAGGGTAATGTTTTTATTGACAAACCACGCGTGTAAAGCCACGGGCGTGTCAGCTTATTATTACTGAAATTACCTATAGAATGTCAAAAATATCCACTTTTTGAAGCTCTGGTGAAGTTTTTCATTAAAAAAATATTATTCTTAATCATTGTTCAGAGTAGCTAGTATTTTAAGAGTTGGGGGGGGGGTGGGGGGGGGGGGGGGGAATAAGCCAGCAAAAGATAATTAAAATCCCTTACCGTTCATACTCAATGCAAGATATGTCAGCATCGCCACTTGAGCTGTTTTTGATCCCGCAGAAAAACACCGGTCTCTTTTCGGCACTCCGTGTGCAGTCTAAGATGGACACGGTCGATGATGAGGAGTACTGTTTGTCCTTTTCCATAGAATTGTCCATGGCTCTTTCTGGAAAAAAATATATCTTAGATGGATAATTACGCTGGAAAGGTGTAGTGGATGCTGACCTGCTTGAGTTATAAGCGGAGAACTAGCGGGAAACTGCATAGGACAGACCAAAATGGCGACTGCATTTTTTGGGGGCTAAGACACACTTCGGCTCGTTAAGCCATAGGAGTAAGTAAGTAAATACATAATATATAAAAGCCTTAATAACAGTAAGAATATACAAATATTTAGATGACTAAAATACAGAAGAAACAGTAGAACCATATAAAAACAGTTGCAAATGATCTATCTATAGCTCAACTGTTCCAGATCACTACCAGGAGGAAGTGTCCCCAAGGCACTGGCTGCATTGCGCTGAATTGCAATTCTTATGCGTTGACCCAGATAAGCGCCAGCTCTCAGATCACAAATCGCTTCGAATAGACGCCTATAAAGAATTTTGAAAACGCTATGCGCCCCGGTACTTCATTGACTCAGGGTCTCGACCCCAAATGGCTCTGTCGTGACTTCCATATTTGCGCAGTTTGCGTTCTTTGATAATGATAATTTACAAAGCTACACATTCGATAATTATAATTTTGTTATTTCGTATTTAAGCTATTAATTGAATTATTTGAGTATCTCCATTTCATCAATATCAAAGGACTGGCCACTGCTGAACATCGGCCTTCCTCATGGATTTCAAGAGTGACCGATCTTGTGCCCTTTTCAGGTCGTGTTTCCATCTAGTGGGGGGGGGGGGGGGGGGGCGCGTCTTACGCTGCTCTTTCCAGTGCGTGCACTGAAAAACCGAATAGGTTGTTTGTTTTAACCGACATTGTAAATTTATATTTTGGGTTGTGCAGTCTTTTGTCTGAGCAATTCCTTAGTTTTCTTATTACCGCAGTCTTAAAAAACAGACATGTTTACTTCACAATGGCTTTTCTGCGGATTAAGTCTGGCTAGTATCAAGTTATTATCCAGTATAAGGTGACCTTGAATTGTCTAGCTAGGCTATCCGTACAATGAGAGGTCAAGAACTGGAAACGTGAAGCTTGATAATGTAGCCGTGTGTCCAAGTCTACTTCATCTGAAAGCCTGCTTCAGGCTATTTATGCCACCAAGCAGCATTGTTGTGTTTCGGTTTGTAGGGCACATGAGGCTTTACATATGGGGTACAGACGGTTACACATCAAGCTATACATTTCCAGTATAAGCTGACCTCTCATTCTAAGAAAAGCTTAGACATTGCTAGGTCAGCTTATATGGGAAATCTATAGCTTGATGTGTAGCCGTGTATACTTAAGAAATGCAGGACCAGTACCGTCTTTACCAAAGGGCACATGGGTCCCGTGCCCAGGGCCCCTAACGTCACGGGGGCCCCTAAATATTCACTTACACTATACATTGTTTCTATTTTAGGTAGATATAACCCGACAAATGTAAAAGACAAATTATGACAAAAGGTCATAGAGTAAATGTGGACGTTGTTAGCGACTTTCTGGCAACACTGAGAGCAACAAGCCTCTGTCAACTCGGTTTTTACATGTAGCTTAGCGAATTTTAATCAAACACCAGAACAGGTTCTTTACTCATGTTCTAAATAGTGAACATTTTAATAATTATACCTAAATAATACCTAAAAATGTATCTATGAAGTAAAACTAATTAACTACACCAATTACCGGTCATCGACACAAACCACTTCAAATATAAGATCATAGCAGAAAAATGTTTTGTTTCATTCACTTTACTTTCCAACAAGGCCCCAAATTCTTGTGTGCCTAAGGGCCCCGGCATAGACTAAGACGGCGACATCTAACATTGTTAAATTTTTAATCCACTTTGTATAAACGCAATTAAAATACTGAACACTAAATACACCTTTTACTAAGAAAACTTTCGTCATTTATCTCAATCATTATTATAAACTAGCTGTTGCCCGCGACTCTGTACGCGTTACACTACTCAACGTGTGGGTAATCTAGAAATAAAAATAAATTCGCTGTTACAAATTGACTTGACACCCCATTTTTATCCCATGGGACCTGATTTATGGGATAAAATGTAGCATAAGTGTTAATCCAGGTTATAATCTACGTACATACTAAACTTCAACGAAATCGGTTTAGCCGTTACGACGTGATTGAGTAACAAATAAACAAACAAACCGGACAAAACACCGATAAAACGGTACGTGAGAAATCCCAGCTCCAGCAGAGATAGCTCCAAAAACTCCAGTCCACCCGTGACCACGGCTGCTGTAAAACAGCCGAAACGTCGGGATAACAAATACAAAAGGTACATACGCGATAAATAGGTGCCCGTTTTAATCAATAATTGTGAATACCTCAATCTTTGTATGCCTTATGTTGATGGACGTAGGACCGTGCATCGTAGGGCAACTTTCTAAGGTGTGTGTGTGACCTACAAGGCAATATTTTGTTATAGGCGATGTTACCACTTACATCAGGGGGGCTACATGATTGTTCTATCGCCAGGTACAATAAAAATAAGATACCACAGCGGCTGGCCTGTCCACAAACCGCTGTAGAAATCATATTCAATTGATAGATCTACCAAAACTGATAATGCTGTTTCTACAGTGCACAAAACAAAAATAGTGAGTCAATCGACAAGTTTTACATCTGAAAATAAAAGAAATCACTTTAAACTTACCATTTACTGTAAAAATCTAGTTAGAAACCACATTTTGAACATATGCTTTGCACCTTTATTATAATTCACGGTAAATTCCATTCAAAAACACTTGGTGTTAAGTTATGAATACCCACACACGAAAAATAAATGTCGCTAGTAGCGTGCGGAGTTTTATGGAACTATTCTAATCGTGCACTTCGGTCAATTTACATAAATCTCTAAATAAAAATCAAAAAAACATTGATATGTCGGATTTTTTTAGTGTTATACGTTCGAAGACGTCCTGTTAAATACTGGAGTTTGTAAAAGCGTTTAGTAGGTATAATCGATACTGAAGCCCTACAATGCCAAATTAGTTGATGGATGTTCGGAATAGATTACTGTACTATCAGGTTGGTATACATTAGGCATTGTATAGGTATTAAAAAAAAAGTGCGAGTTGGACTCGCGCACGAAGGGTTCCGTACCGTTATCTATAAAACCGGCAATAAATCACGTTTGTTGTACGGGAGCCAAGCCGTAAATATTTATTTTATTTAATAATATATAATTGTTTATTTATAAAGTGTATAATATAACTCAATATCCTGTGAATATTTCAAGCGTTTACCTTAAGATCGAGCAAAAACGGCGCAAAAAAAATCACGCTTGTTGTATGGGAGCCCCCATTTATATCTATTTTATTCTGTTTTTAGTATTTGTTGTTATAGCGGCAACAGAAATACCTACTTACATCATCTGTGAAACTTTCTTCTGTCTAACTATCACGGTTCATGAGATATAGCCCGGTGACAGACGGACAGACAGACAGGGGAGTCTTAGTAATAGGATCCCGTTTTACCCTTTGGGTACGGAACCCTAAAAATACTCTGATTTTTGTAAGTCTATCTTGGTACTATAAGAATTACTTAAGATAATATTTAAAAAAAGTATGAGGAATACACTTCTCATCAAAAAAATCGAAACAGCAAGTACCATTCAGGTGGAATTTTTATAATAAAAGAGGATTGATATAAAGAAAAAAAAATACGCCAATAAATATCTGGTAGCTTAGTCTACAGAATGGTGCAGCACAATTCTAAATTTTAATTTTAATTTTCATATTTTCATACAATAAATGAGTGTTGAGATTATTTTCAATGTGTATTCTGTCGGAGTTTCTGCATTTAATCACATTTTTTTTGCATAAAATATCGTTTTTTTTAACTGAGCTCTGAGCTGAGCTGAGCGTGATTTTAAACTAAGTTCTGTGACATCCTACCAAAGAGATTTGTTCCTAAATAATATGGATACTTCGCCCACGAAAGCCGCCCAAGTCGTGGCGTTGCTGGATTCAGGGCGCAGTCAGCGTGTTGTGGCTGCACGATTGCATCTTAGCATCTCTGCTGTCAATAGAGTATATCAGCGTTATTGGGGGACTGGTATGTTTACTCGCCGTCCAGGATCTGGTAGATATCGAGTCACGTCTGAGCAAGATGACCGGTATATTGTGTCAGTTTCTCTAAGAAATCTTCACTATAACTCTATTTAACTGCAGCGGCGGCTCCGTGAGGTTCAAGGACTAACTGTGAGCAATTCTACCATTAGAAGAAGATTGGCGGAGCGTGGCCTGTAACCTCATAAACCAGCTAATGGCCCAAAATTGACGGTAGACCACCGAAAAGCGCGCCTTAACTTTGCACGTGAGTCAAGGAAGTCAAGTGCATGCAAGTATTGGTCATACCTTCAATGGAGCAAAGTTCTCTTTTCTGACGAGAGTAAGATCATGCTTTATGGTAACGACGGAAGAAAGAAGATGCATCGAAGAGAGGGAGAGCGTTTTGCACAGTGCTGCATTGAAGAAGGAGTCAGTTACGGTTTTGTATCAGGACCTCGCTTACCGTCATTAAATGGGTCACGTTACATCGAAGATTGTTTGGAGCCTCATGTAGTACCCTACGCAAATTTTATTGGCGAAGAGTTCATTTTTATGCAGGACAATGCCAGGGCTCATACCGCAGGCATTCTAAATGAATACCTGAGTGAAGTCAGTATTACGGCTATCGGCTGGCCAGCAAGAAGCCCGGATATGAATCCCATAGAACACCTATGGAATGAGTTGAAGAGACGAGTCAGAGCGAGATATCCTGCTCCGGAGACGCTTGGCCAGTTTAAAACAGCTATACAAGAAGAGTCGGCTAATATCCCACAACACAAGATCGTGTCTCTCATCCGTTCCACGAGGAACCGCATGGAGCCCGGGGAGGAAGTACAAGATACTGAATAAACTTTTTTTATATATTTTTGGTTGTACGTCTTTGTTTCTAACATTTTAGAAATTCTTCTTTAAGGGTAAAAACATACCTGTTGAACAAAACACGATAGTTAAAGACATTTAATTATAATTTGGAACATTAATTTTTGTTATACTATACCATATAATATCCGCAAATAACTGGCATTATTATTTTTTGTTTAATATAAAAGAAAAACACAAAAACTCATTCAAAACCAAACTTCAGAGGTGTTTCGATTTTTTTGATGAGAAGTGTATTAGTAATTAAAACTACTTTTGGTAGGTAATCTAACCTTCTAAACTCAAATATTGCATATAAATATTTTTCTTTTAAAAACATGCTACTCTAAGTAACGCCATCTATCGTTGAGTAGCTGTAACTTGTGATTTACCGCCATCTATTGAAAACGCTCAGAACTTGCTTGATACGAGACTGCCAGTGTCGTTCTTCCTACAAAAACGACGTACCACATAGAAGAAATACTCGTGTTTGCCAACAGAGGGCGCTAAAAATGTCTGTAGTCGCTAACATAAGTTTTGAACAGGGAAAGAGGAAAATCGTTTTGTAGAAACAATTTGCCTACTGTACACAACACATTCTATCTCTCTCTTATTTTAATGATTTAGAACGAGAACACGGTTAGATTTCTATGATGGGTACAGCATTCTGTTTCGTCAGTACAATGTTTTCACATGTGTGATTTGTTCGTGTTCTTTTGTTATTGAAAAAACAACATAACAAAACATTGATTTAGCGTTAAAACTGCAATTTTCAGTGGTTTTAATTAAATAGTTATGATAATAAGGTGACTGTAACGTTGATAATGCATTCTATGTGTAAATATTGTATGTCTTTGTGACAAATATTGATTTTTTCACAGTTTATGTGTTTTTGATCAAAATTATACCTAACGGGAAGAATGAGCCATTGTTTTGATGTCATGATTTAGTGTGTAAATTAAATAAGGTAAGACGTAAATTTATACCTACTTGGAGATTTGTAATGTACAAATATTAGTTAACAGACCAAAGCAGACGAATTTAGAATTACGTGAGATTTTCTTAAAGGTATGTGAGCAATTAAGGAGGTAAATACAATAGAGATATGTATCTTTATTTATTATTCATGAATACAAAAGTAATTTAAAGGACAAAAAATTCAATAAAACTTGTTTTACTCAATACGACAAGACAACGCGCAAATTAGTATTTCAATTAGAGATAACTAATGATTTTATAACTACATTTGTATAGCCTGCTAGGTACGTAGGTTTTATTTGAAGCCTTGAGGAGGCTCCCAAATACTTGTCATTGTCTCGTCAATATAAAAAGATAATTTTATCCCACATAAAATATTAGGGACTGTATCTATAAAAAATAAAAATAAATAAATATTGCTGGACATTTAACACAGCGCTATCTAGCCCCAAACTAAGCAGAGCTTGTACTATGGGAACCAGATAACTGATAGAATACTTATATACTTTTTTTTTGTAAATACATACTTATAATATATAGAGATACAACCAGACACGGAACAAATATCCTAGATCATGCAAACATTTGTTCCGCGGTGGGAATCGAACCCACTACCTACCTCCTGCGTCTCAGCCGGTTATTCGCCCACTGCGCCACGGAGGTCGTCGAATCCTATATAGATCCTATAGAAGTCTATAGATTAGGATAGTGTATATAGTTAAAAATAGTGTATATAGCTTATTTATTTTTGTCAAACTATATTGTCCCACTGCTGGGCAAAGGTCTCCCCCAAATTTCGAAGGCAACAAGACCGCCCGCAACGCTTTCTTGGCCGATCCCGACCGCGTCTTCCATCTTCCATCTTAATTACAAAAAAAAACATGTATAATCCCTCTTTTTGATTTGCGAATTAAAAACTGACTTAAAACCACCTCAGTTAAACTAGCTTTCTATTAATAAAATATGATCCAAATCGGTTCCTCCGTTAAAGAATTACGATGCCACAGACCGACACACAGGCAGACATTGGCTTCAAATCAAATCAAAGTGTTCTATTCATTAGGATAATTGAAACGTCAATTTTAATGTTTGTTTCTTTGCACCTAAACCAGGAAAGAAAAACAAAAACAAGGCTGGTTGTTCTTTTTAGTGATCCGTTTAGAATATATCATAATAATGAAAATAAATTACGTCTAAATTGTAATATTTTTGACCGAGTTTGAGCAATTTCAATCCCAAGCTTATCTATTATATAAATAATCCGACATACCTACATAATATGTTATTAATGCTTTTTTAATCAATCGAAGCGAGATCTCCAAATCAACCTGGGCAAATCGGTATTGTATGTATGTATGTATGTTTGTTTGTCCGAGGATAACTTTCGAAGCGTTGATCCGATCATCGTGAAGTTTGGTATACAGGAAGTTTTTTCTAAGTGTGCACAAATTTGCACAGTAGGTTCAGACTCTGTAGTATATGCGATTATTGAAATATAAACAAAATGTTTAATTTACAAAAAATATACCATTTTATTCCCTAAAACACAGAACTCGTGGACAATGCGAAAATAATTCATTAAATTTTACTGCGCACGCACACAAACGTAAAACTAAACACTCACGGTCGCAGAATGAAAAGGGTGTCCATAAATCACGCACTTTTTTAAATATTTTCAAATGAAATTAATTAACTAATTAAGAGTTAAATTAAATATATGACTTTTTATAAATAACATTATTTATATTTTACTTAGAAAACTTTCGTGATTGATTTCAATCATTATTATAAATACGGGATTTATCACGTACCGTCTTATCGGTGTTTCGACCGACATTGTTTCGGTTCAATTCGTGAACCTTCATCAGGGCGAGTGCGACCCGCTCCGAATAACGTCTCGCCTCGCACTCTATTGTCGACTCGCATTGTCGGTCGAAACACCGATAAGACGGTACGTGATAAAACCCGTATTTATAATAATGATTAACATTATTTATGTCTAAAATGTTATAAAAAAATTTGTGCACACTTAGAAAAAACTCCCTGTATAGGTAGGTAGTGATAGCACAATCCTGGTGTGACTAAATAAGCAAAAATATTGGGTTGGGGTTGTTAAGAGGGGTAAAAAAATCTAAATGAGACTATTAGATCAAATAAGACGTCTAATGAAAGGTACATCACTTAGGAGTTTGTTATAAAAGCGTACACATTGCCCTTTAAACGATTTACTAACTTAGAACACTCCTTGTTTTGCGTCTAATATCATAAGTGTTTAATGTGAGCAACGGCGTTGCTATGGCAACTGAACTTGATTCTTATATAATTGTTCCCCTGATAAAGAAGGTAGGTATTTACCTACTAAACACATAATAATATTGGTACCTACATATACCATACGCAAAATTTATCTCGATTAGTTTTAATCGTTTTAAACTCGTGTAAATCTATTATGTCGGTTTTGACAGATATCAAAATACTATCTACCAATGAACAACAGAACCAATTGATACAACATTGGAATATCGTCCTGTCGAAGTATTACACTAGTAGCAGTGAAGCGAGATCTTTAATGGCAGGTTCCTATATCCGACGGTAACCAGCTACGACTCGTTTCTCCTTGAAAACCTGTCAAAAGTTTGACACTAGTTTGACACTTTTTCAAGGAGATACGAGGCGTAGTCGTTTACCGACGGATATAGAAACCCGCTATTAATCAAATTGGGTAAATCGACGTTGTATGTATGTTTGTCCGAGGATAACTTTCGAAGCGTTTATCCGATCATCGTGAAATTTGGTATAATAGGTACCTAGGCGGGTGGTGTGACTAAATGAGCTAAAAATGTGGGGCGGTGGGGGGTGTTGTGATATTGGAGTTAAAGAGGGGTGAAAAAAAACAAAAAAAACTATACTGTCAAGTGGCATGTCTTATATAAAATGTGCTCAGTTTGATCCCATTTTTATTTTAAATTTTGTAGTTTTTAAGTTAATAGCCGTAATAAAAACTGAAATTTGACAAAGTTCACAGGGTACACCAGTGACCCCACAGTGCTCAAATTTAGTATGCGTGTAGCTTTAGTAACACAAATATAGGTAAAAGACGGAAATCCCGAATAACTGCAATTTGTACCCAACTAAATAAAACATTTTACATGAACTCCCGTTACCTGTAATTTAAATGAAACTGTAGGTCAAGTTAAAATGTTTAAATTGTACTTATTTGTATGATTTGACAACTCCTTAAATCATATTTAGCCACTAAATACGTTTAGGCATTGTTGCGAGTCGCCCTAAGAATATTTTTGAAGTAAAACTTCTTTACGCACGCTTGACTTGGGGAGTAAGCTGGTGAATGCGTTACGAAAAGTGCGAATGGAGTTGCGAGGGAGATTTAAGTTAGTGAAGATAGAAATAGAGAGAGTTACGCTTCGTATATTTTTAAACGTTATTGTGCGAGTGCGAGTTGCGATTGCCCGGAATGAACATAGACTGATCGACCTACAGACGTGTGTACAATTTTGCATTTAAACAATTTTATGAATTAATATTTTGAAAAAGAAGTTTTAATTCAGTCGTATGGTCTAAAGCACACTCGTTTTTTTTTTGTTTTGGGAGACTCGACATCTCAGTTCGGAGCGAACCACCAGTGTTTCTGAGTGTAATTTTTCAATATAACTAAATTGGATCTTGGCGTTTAGTAATTATACTTATCGTTAAAGGTTACGGATAGCAAAATAACTATATAGATTTTGAGATTTCTTGTGAAAACATAATTTTTTTTTTTTTTTTTTTTTTAATTTTACACAGCCATTACAGTAACACTAAAGCGACATTGCAAAACCTTAATATCTAGTACTTATAAACTATTTATTTACACTTAAACTAGATAGGTCCTACTTAGAAAACCTATCTGTGAATTTCGCCACGGTAATATTGAAGATATCAACATCTTCGGCTAGACATAAGCTGTTGATAATCCGAAGGGCTCGCGTGAATGGAGCGTAGATTATAATAAAAAAAACTATTCGTCTCGTCTGAATAACATTATATTTTTAAAATCTTATTTTAATTTGATTTTCAGCTCAAAATGAAGACTAAATTGACTTCGGTAACCTACCTCGGGTACACGGCTATGGACCGTCGTTTCTCAACCGCTATGCTGCCGTGGTTGCTACGGGAAATTCGCGCTAATAAAATACGGGATAAGGTTGGTTTTCCAGAATCCTAGATTAATTCACCTAGGTGCATTATTTACTATTCGGAAATTTTAATTTACGGTAATGCATTACGTACACTATAGTTCACTTAAGAAGCCGGCGAACCCCGAGCGCAACTTCAATTCGGCCGCGTCAAAAACTTCGGCCTGAATATCGCTATCCCTGTTTAGTGACGAAGTTTAGCCACGCAGAGCGACAGTGATAGCTATAGAAGGATTCTAAATTTGATTAGATTTTGACCGTGTTCCGTAATATCAATAATGATGACTGAAAACTTGTTGTATTTTTCTCATTGTGTTGTTATTCTGTAACTAGACGATATAATCTATGTTCCCATGATTAGGATACGTAAGATGTTGTTGTTTTTAATACGAAACAATAAGGTTGAAACAGGTCTTTTATGACGTAAAAACATGCAGAATGCGATACGCTTCTATTTTATTTTAGGTAAGTATTTTGATCTAATATATGGTTGGGAACCTAGATAAATACTATTCAAATTAAAATAATACCTTATTAAGGTAGAAATATGCTCCAATTAGAAATGATCTTGGTAGTACGTGTTGTATGGGCGATTCCCCTCCGGTGTCCCCTTAATTCACCTAATTTACCGGATACGTATACCAAGCTATATATACCTATATATATAAGGTTAAAACTGAAACCCGACTACGTGATACCTATGTCGTTGGTAGCATAAATCATCTGGTTCATAATAACGAACCGATTGACACCTCATTCATCAAAATTGGATGAGTAGTTTAGGGGCTACGGCGGAATACACAAAGTCTGTCTTACCCCTAAGGTGCGCCAATAAGTGTTTCCCATCAATAAAATGTAATGCACCTAGTTGAATTAAGTAAACTACACCCTTGACTGCATACTAAGGTTCCATGTAAGATCTATTCCAATACCAATGGTATTTGGTTATTGTCGTAATATATTTTATATTCCTAACGAATACCAAAACATAACTTTTGGTACAGTCACAGAAATAATTTATATTGCTTTATAATAATTTAACAATAGAATCTTAATCATCATCATCATATCAGCCGTAGGACGTCCACTGCTGGACAAAGGCCTCCCTCATTGATCTCCAGGAGCTGCGGTTGGAAGCGGCCTGCATCCAACGCCGACCTGCGGTTCTTACCAAGTCGTCTGCCCATCTTGTAGGTGGATGCTGCGCTTGCCAGTCCGTGGCCTCCATTCGATAACTTTCCGGCGCCATCGGCCATCTGTTCTGCGCGCTATATGGCCTGCCCATTGCCACTTCAACGTGCTAATCCGTCGGGCTATGTCGGTGACTTGAGTTCTCCTACGTATCTCCTCATTTCTGATTCGATCCCGTAGAGAAACCCCTTTCCATAGCTCGTTGAGAATCTTAATACAATCCTAAAACTTTACAAATTCACTTCATTCCGGCATTTTTATTTTTTTTATTTAATATATATTTAATCAAATTTTTGGTTATTAATTGATTAAGTAATTACTACATAAAATCACGTTTAAAAGCATTTTTATTACTGACTGTATCTCATACCATTTAACTTGTTTTGGGATTCGTTTATGAGGGGTATTCGTTAGGAAT
Source organism: Philereme vetulata (assembly GCA_918857605.2). NCBI lineage: Eukaryota > Metazoa > Arthropoda > Insecta > Lepidoptera > Geometridae > Philereme > Philereme vetulata. Next base: position 5,182,294 of record OU975453.1, read on the forward strand.
AGAATATTAGTTACGATATATACAAATACCATTGGTATTAGTTTTTGGTATTAGATGGGAACAGATCTCATGTAACACCATGTAACAGTGTGTTTTTTTTAACTGGGACAGCACGGCAGACTACTTTTTGCGTATTTGACAATGCCATGATAGGACAAATAAGATGATGCAATGACTGATAAAAAAGTCCGACAGATGCAAGAAACATGTTCGAAATTTAAAATTGTTCTGAAATGCGAAATGTTTTTGAATTGCTCATGAGAGCATGGAGTTCATAAACTTCTTAATCGCAGTATTAATACTTCTTTAATGTGCAATTTGAATCTAATAAAATGCTTGTTGAAATTTTGCTTTGTCCTATTGTATGAGAATACATTTTATCAAATTTGTCAAATTTTCGCGGCTCAGATTTTTTTGACCCGATACAATAAAATTATTCTTACATAGGACTGCATCGTTCAGCATCAAAAAAAAATTTACCAACTTGATTCATTTTAAGGCGCTACTTACGCTTGACCAAAAAAAAGAATATAATGCCAAAATGTTTTTCTTCGAAAAAGAGCTGATGTTTCAAAAGCAACTGCACCTGTATCTCCTCTGGTTATGGGTGCTGCCGTACTGTCCCAGTTAAAAAAAACACACTGTATATTTCACAAACCCATACAAACAATATATTTGACCTCATCTTACGTCACCGACTTGTTTTCCTAAACTCGTTTTTAAATCATGATTCTTAATATTCGTCGGAACAGTATTTGGTCAGATGAAAAAGATGCTAAGTGAAGAGGTGGTAATGATCTTTGAATGCGTAGTTTTTGCAATCTATGAGTTGCTTAGCTTATTATGATCTATATTGAAATCCCGGATCCACACAATAATTTACTTCACATACATTGCAATGTAGGTAATTTTTGAACTTCTGACCCTTAGCATTTCCTGTATATTTTATGTCATAACTGTCTTCCGCCCGCGGCTTCCCACGCGTGGTTTGTCAATAAAACTAACCTTGGTCTTAGTCATAATCTATATATTTACCAAATTTCATTGACATCGGTCAAGCCGCACGAGAGCTCTTTTCGAGTTTATAATTTTAGTCTTATCTCATTGCTTAATATCTATATTAGTTTAGCCATGAATGTACACACGGCTACACATCAAGCTATACATTTCCAATATAAGCTCGAATTGTGTAGGCTTTTCGTAGAATAAGAGGTCAGCTTATTCTGGAAATGTATAGCTTGATGTGTAGCCGTGTGTACACCCCCGACCATTATCTCAGTTAAAACTAATTCCTCTCCATCTAAAGGTTGTCTGGCAGAGATCGTTTCTAAGCGATAAGCCCATTGTACTATTTTCTTTGTGTTTTCTCATTTTTGTAGTTTTTAACCGACTTTAAAAAAAGGAAGAAGTTATCAATGCGGCGGAATCTTTTTTTTTTTTATTGTCCCCGATTACTCGAAGACGCCTGGATTCGATAGTTATTTTTTTTGTTTAAAAGGGTATATACTTTCCAGGTGGTCCCATTGGCATTAGGTCAGGATCTGATGATGGGATTCCCAAAAAATCGAGGGCAACCCTCAAATTTTGTAGGGACGCAATTCGGTTTTATGTTTTTACATCAACTGATTTGGAAAATTCTTTATTTATATGAAAGTATATACTTTCATATTGGTCTCATAGAAATTTAATAAGAAGAAACAATATTTATTCAGACCACCACAAGTGGACACAGTAACAAATTATACAAAAAAAATATAATTTAACTAAAAATTATAAGTGTGGTGGCGAAAGGGTCCTCAGCTCAGCATTTGCTACAGCATGTTGCCATACTGCAGCGCTGGTATTCTGCTGAGGCCAGTGTTGACCTCACGGACACCCAGACAGAATTTCATCAAAATCAGTTCAGTATTTTGATTGAGTTGGTTATTTGTTTATATGGTGGTACATATAGTATGTACTATACTATACTAAACTATTATAAAAATATTTATATTTATTTATATATATAATTTAGGTAAGTATAAGTAGGTATAAGTACTTGTTCTGTTCGTTATTATTGGATTTACGCCGCCGTACTCATTTGTTCACACAGATCCTGTTCATCCAAAGGTTGCCTGGAATGATCGCTTTTAGCGATAAGGCCGTCCATTGTACGTTTTATTTAATTGTGTATTCAATTTTGTTTGCTATTTTTAATGGTGTGCAGTAAAGAAATTATATAATCTAATATATATTAAGTGTTTTCATTCATTAATTCATTCATGCTTACCCAAGTGCGTGTCAACAATGTTACACATCATCATCATCACAGCCATTGGACGTCCGCTGAACATGGCCGCCTCATAGATTTATAGTGACCGATCTTGTGGCTAACCCAACTCCCAGGATCTTTTTTTGATGTGAAACATCTATTGTTACGTTATTTCAACCCAATCCGTTCAAAAGCTGCCTGGAAGAGATCGTTTTAAGTGATAAGGCTGCCCATTGCACACACGGCTACACATCAAGCTATACAATTCCAGTATAAGCTGACCTCTCATTCGACGAAAAGCCTACACTATGCGATGTCAGCTTATACTGGAACTTATACCTTGATGTGTAGCCGTGTGTACCACCACGTATTAGTCTTGAAGTTTTCTATTTGGTGTAACAATAAAGAATTACTATCTTTTAACAATATAAATGTATGTTTAGTCTGTTTAGTATGATAGTTTTAGTTTTACAGAATAATTCATATACATTTTTTTTGTCAACCTGTATTGTCCCACTGCTGGGCAAAGGTCTCTCCAAGCCCTCCCATATATCTTTATCCTGTGCGACACTGCACCACTCCTGCTCGAAGGCAACGAGATAGTCTCGCCAACGGTTTCTTCGCCGACCCCGACCGCGTCTTCCATCAGGCATCCAGGTTGTAGGTAGATCAGCCCACCTATCGGGGTGCAATCTGCTAATGTGTCCCGCCCAATCCCATTTGAGCCTAGCTGTCTTGTCTCCAACATCGGCAATGCCTGTCAACGAACGCAGCGTGGTGTTTCTCACTCTATCAATCCGTTTGAATCCGAGAACGATGCGTTCCATTGCCCTCGGGCAAATGTTGAGTTTGGACTTCTGTGACTCGGTCAGCGACCATGTCAGCGCACTGTAAGTTAGGGTGGGCAGGATACACATGTCGATGAGCTGGCGCTTAAGTGTCAGAGGAAGGTCATCCTTGATGTACTCCTTCATTCACAAGTAGCTTTTTCAGACGTTTTCGATGGGACTATCGAATGAATGAATGAATGAAAAATTCTTTATTGCACAAAATAAAAATATTCTGTGCATAGGGGAACCGAATGCTAGATAGCATTCTCTTCCAGATAACCTTTGTGTAATGCGGACAAATAGTTATTATAGGTAGTGCATATTTGGTAGAGGGAGAGGTTTAATTTAAGTTACAAGACACATATATATAAACAAATAAATAATAGGTCTTTACCTATGAAATTGCCGTTCTTCAGTACTGGTTATTTCAAATAAAAAAAAAGTTTGGAATGTCTTTGTATTCTAAATTCAAATTAAAATTGTTTTAAAAACATGACATTCTTTTTACAAACTCAGTCTTTTGTTTATTGATTAGCGTTGTATTTTCATTACATTTGAAAATTTTTCGTCATAATGAATACTTTAAAAATTTGTGTAATTATGGAATATGAGTTCCGTCGTGGCACCAACGTGACACAAACGGCACGTAACATCAAAAACGTTTACGGAGAGAACTGTACAAATGAACGCACAACCCGTTATTAGTTTTCCCGATTCCGTTCTGGAAATTTTGATTTGAAAAATG